>LR738713.1:674436661-674461178 GCA_902687465.1 Secale cereale | reverse complement strand
AACTACACCCACTCGAGTTGCGAGTCGACGGTGGACTTGCAACTAGGATGAATGCAAAAACCTTTTGAGTTGCGAGTCGATGGTGGAGTTGCAACTAGGGCGAATACATAACAGAAACTAGAAAAATCTCGAGTTGCGAGTGAGGGATGGAGTTGCAATTGTGGCACGAAAAAAAGAAAAAAAATCCCCTGAGTTGCGAGTCGATGTTGGACTTGCAACTGGGGCGATAGGTACCCCCCTTGTTGCGGGTCAAGGTCCTGATTGCAACTACCATGAAACAAAAAAATATGAAAAAAGGAAAAACAACGACTCCCTCCTCCCCCTGAGTTGCGACTTGAGGCTTGACTTGCAACTAGGGCAACTACAAAACTACACCCACTCGAGTTGCGAGTCGATGGTGGACTTGCAACTGTGGCAAAATACAAAAGCCTTTGGTTACGGGTCGATGGTGGACTTTCAACTGGGGTGAATACAAAAACAGCTGAGTTGCGAGACGACGGTGGAGTTGCAACTGGGGCGGATACCAAACAAAAACTACAACCCTCGAGTTACGAGTCGAGGATGGAGTTGCAATTGTGGCATAAAAAACACGCCCATCCCCAAGTTGCGAGTCGATGTTGGACTTGCAATTGGGGCGATAGATACCCCCCCTCTAGTCGCGGGTCAAGGGTCTGATTGCGACTACCATGAAACAAAAACAAGAAAACAAAACAAACAACCACTCCCCCCTCCTGAGTTGCGACCTGAGGCTTGACTTGCAACTAGGGCAACTACAAACTTCCCCCGGTCGAGTTGCGACTCGGAGGTGGAGTTGCAACTAGGGCGAACACAAAAACCGCTCGAGTCGCGAGTCAACGGTGGACTTGCAAACTAGGGCAAATACAAAAAGTCTTGAGTTGCGAGTCGATGCAGGGCTTGCAACTGGGGTGAATACAAAACCACCTGAGTTGCGAGTCGGCTGTGGAGTTGCAAGTCGATGGTCAAGGGCCTGATTGTAACTACAAAAACTATTCATCAACTAAACATTGTAATGACAATTTTTTTTACAAAAATAAGATAAATGTTATTATTACAAAAAAGTGAAAAAAGGAAAAAATATATAACTTATTTATAAGGAAAAAAGATGCATGTATATTGGTGAAAAAATGTCCACCGAAAATATAGATTCAGAAGCAAAATGAGTGTAAAAATGTGGTACCGGATGCATACAGTTGGCATCTCTGCAAAATGAAAATTACATACATAAGACAACTTAAAGCACAGGAATTAAAATGTGGTACAGGATGAACCCTAGATCTATGAACAAACAAACAATAAACAAAAAGAAAAAAAGTACAGGAAGAAGAAGAACGAAAACTACCTACAATGCGCCTCCCTCTCCTTCACCCTCCCGAGACGGCGCCTGCACCTCGAGCACACAGGGCTGGGAAACGGCAGAAGAGGACTAGGGGAACGGCACACAAAGAAACAGCCCACCAGCCCAGCAAAGCAACGCGGCCCAACAAAAAAGGCAAAAACAAACAACCCACTAACAAAGATGGGCCGCGCGCACAGACAACCAACGATCGACGCTAGCGTAACGCACGACCACGATAGAAAAACACTAGCGCGAATCTTGAAGACAGGACGAGATCCAATGGTTATGGACTTAGATGTGAGATAGCTATTTCACATCTAGATGTGAAATAGCAAACCTGTATTTGAAAACGAAAGGCTTGCTTGAGATCAATTTAAAATCACCGAGTGGATAGAACGTGTTCAAAAATAAAATAAAACATAAAGTGTGGCATAAGTTTGGTTAAGTGGGCTAAAGTGGATGAAACTTTCTTAAATGTGGTAATCTCCATCAAAAATGACAAAAGGAAGGGGTAAAAAATGGAATTGGCTGAATTTTATGAACGCTACCACTAAAAAAGAGCAATTCAAGCAATGAAAATGAGCGTGCACAATTCATTTTTACTAGAAGGTCATGTTCATTTTTTTTCTAACTTCAAAGATTGAAGGAAATAACTGTGCATCCATTGCGTATATGTGTATCAGTTACGTATCTGTGCATTCATTACGTACCATCTTTCTACAAGATATGTCATATTACACTATAAATAAGGTCGTTGATGGCGCAATGTTGACCTGTGGCTATTTGCAACTACACTCCAACCTATACAAATACAACCACATTGGGCCTTCATAGCCGATCAATATCAAAAGTTGTAGTTTGAGTTAAATTATTGCTTGCTATCTCTCGTGTGGGTGCAACGGTTTGGGGTGAATTCATAGACAATGTTATTTTGGTTGGGTTGAGAGTGGGATGCATTAGGAATGGGAGTTTGGCTTGATTCGCAGTTCGAGCTTCAATCAAGATTGAACCATGGATGGTTCACTTTCTGCATTGTGAGACAACTTAATTTGCAAGTCTCACGATAACAGCTTCGACGAGGTTGTTTGTGTCCATCAAAACTCGCTTGCATTTATGATACTAGATGACTCGTTATGCCAATTGTCACAGAGACAACCCCAACCCATAAGCTAATCGAACTATTTGAAACATGAAAAGGAAGTTATGTGAACCGTTTCAAGGATGCTTCATGCAATGGTCTGCAACTGATTATGTTTCATAATCCATTTTTACCCACGACAGATAAAGTGATCATTTTTTATGTCCTTCTTTGGCTGGCTAGGAGAACCCAATAGCCGTTTCACCCGTCTGTCTCCCAAATACCTAGCCTTTATGTTCGGACTAAGACATAACCATCATTTTCTACTCTTTTTTTTTTGCAAGATCCATCATTTCTACTCAGCCACGTCCTTCTCGACCATGTCGGTTTAGCACTATGTATTGTTTTTTATTGGGCAAAAGAAACAGGAGACATACCCAATAGCCGATATCGAGCCATTTTTCGTCGAAAATGGGCCGGCGTCGGCGCCTGGGGGCGACCTGGGGCGACGGATTGGTGCCAAACCGCCCCAGAGCCGATTATACCGCCGGTTCGCCCCCAGGCGGCGGTTTTTATGCCTCCTGGGGGGGGGGGGCAACGGCTGGAGATGCTCTAACCACCCGCATGGCCGGCTCGCGCGCGTGCGAGACCCGAGAGGGCGAAGCGGCATGCCAAACTCTTCCCATCTCGGCCCCATGGTCCATAATTACCAGCACGATCAGCAAGGCATTTGTTTTCCAAGTCTTACATTCTTAAGAAGTTGCTCCCCACTACAAAGCATTCTTTCAACATGCACATAGTCCACATCAGCATGCATGCCATGTCATCAGTTTAGTTACTAGCTGGTCCCGTTTGGGCCGCAGGCAAGACTCTTCTTCTGTTTGGGCTGAAGCACAATGAGCCCATCCATTTTATTTTCTGTCATCTCTGTTCCAGGCAGGTGTCCCGTCTCCTCCTCATCTTCTCCGTAGCAGCGCCTCCACTTCTCCAGGACAATTACTCCCCACTTATATTTATTCCCCTCTCCCTTTTCATCTTCTCCATCAAATCCCATTGGAACGGATGGGTTTCCTTTGCTGCCGCCTCACGCATGAATAACCGATGCGGTGTATCTTCTCTTTTAAGTAGATTTCCAGAACAAGAACCTCCTTAGCCTGGACCCTCCCAACTATGGAGTTCCATTGCCGCGACCTCAGATCCTCGAGGAGTGCAGCCAAATCAGTTGTTGGCCTTCTTTAGCGGCCTCGGACGTGCTGGCACGACCACCCCGCGGCGGCCCACAATCTGGATAAAGAGCACGGGTTCCAGCGGCAGGAGCTCGGGAAGTCGAAGCTCACTGGGGCGGTGGTGTTGCACGGGTGCCGGATGTTCCTCTGCTACGAGATCCTGAGGAGTGGCCATCCCACATGTAGACTCCATCGAGTCTGACAGCCTTCCCCGCCTCCTCGCTACTGCCACCACCAATCAGAGTCAAAAATGTAATTTCAATTCTAACCCTACCACTATTGGACCGAAGCTTAGGAGTTCAGCTCCCTCCCATCGCCGGAGCGATAGAGAAAGGGATAGATGGCCCATGGTCTCTCCGAGAAAGAGGTAGATCACATACCACCCTTAGTCACCTAAGTCGTGGAAGTAGGGAAGGAAGACAATTTTTACCATATATACTTGCACATTTCCTGTTAGGAACACCAAAAGTTACAGGTTGTGAGCTGATTTCCGCATTCCAGTTGTATCAGAGCTTTTGGCTAGTGATGTACATCTCATCTTGTTTCACTTTCAAAGCTTATTTTATCATGAACTTGTAAACTTTTGAATCCCTTTTATATCTTGGTTCTTTGATAAAGGACATTTTCGTTCAATCCTTATATTGAACTTGTACAACAGCAATGCGTGAATGTTCAACCTATGCCTAATAAGATGCACACAACCACCATGTCTAGAAATGAAATTGTTTTAGGGGAGAAATAAAAAACTATCGTATGGTGAAGGTCATGTGCAAATATTACTCCAGCATCCATGATGAGAGAAAATCTCCCTGACCATATGTTCCAGCTGGGTAGAGCCATCTTAAATAGGTCTATGTTTCCTCCGGAAGGATATGTAAATAGAACTTCTTATCGATGCCCCATAGCCAACTACCAAACATGTTGAGCACACTAGGGGGGGGGGGGTATATGGACCACACTACATGAGCAAGTGTACAATAATAAAAATGTTTTATGGACTCTTCATGGTGTAAAATACATGACTCCTGCTACTCTACCTGTTACAATGTGCTAGGTTTTCTCTAGTGAGGAGCACTCTTTGGTGGAGAAACCAGAAGAATATTTTGATCCTATGTGGTAATTTGAGCTTCCACAATTTTTTGTTATCCACCGAGACATTACTTAATGAAAAATTTGTCATTATAGTGCAAATTTCATTTAAACATGTCTGGTTCATTCTACAACTAGGATGGCATCAAAATAATAAGCAACTCATTCCATGATGTGGATGAAGGCTCCAGTAAGTCCTTACGTAAAGAAATATCAGTAGCGATTTTACCCAAGAAATGTGCGAATATTACTAATTTATGCTTAACAATCCAATATAGTCCCGCATGTTGACCTTTAAGTGGGCTATCCCTCAGCTAGGCAGCATTTCAGAATCTAACCCGCGAGCCTTCCTTGACAAATAAATCACCTAATTGGAAAATGAATTCCTTCGCCTCATCAAACTACACAAAGATCAGTGTCACCAAGTTTCCAATGGAGTTGAGAGATGACATTGGAACCCACACACTTGTTACAAATGATTTCCTGCCACACCATGTATCTAGTAGGAAGTTTTTATAGTCTGAGAAGCACGATGTTTTGATCTTGGGATCAGGAAACCCAAACTAACCTGACTTTTGGGGTCAGAAAATAACATTTCACTTGGTCAGTCGATATTTTCTAGTCTTGATATCACTCCGCCAGAAAAACCCAAATCTTGTCTATTGTTTGTAGTACACTCGTCGGTAATTGAAAGAAGTACACGATGTATAAATCGATGTTGTCGATGTTGGCATTAGTTAAAACCAAGTGTCCCCCATATGACAAAAAAATCCCTTCCAACTTGCAAGGCATTAATTTTGACGATGACCTGGTCAATTTTCTATTGTTTAAATTAAATAAAAATATATTTCCAGAAAAATCATATAAGAAAATTCTAGGAATCCTTCAAAATGTGTTACTTTACTGATTACTGGTGACACAAGAGAGGTTTGTTTCTTTGATTGCAGGAGAAGAACAATTTCAAACTCAAGTTTTCCATGGATTTATGATCTTTATCGTGAACAAATAAATGAGCCTTTAATAGCCATGTACAAAAATCATGTGCACTCAGGGCCCAACAAATACACCAGGCATTTGAAAACAATGTTGCTGATTTTCACAAAAAAACTGGGCACAATCGCCTAAATAATTCAAGATATCTTTTGGGTGTAATTCAAGCTACCAAAATGTTGGCGCTTCCTTGGAGGAATAATTCTTTTTGGGCTAGTTCATAAAAACATATATGCAACAAAAGTCCCACCCTCCTTCTACATATTAGCTATTTTTTCATTTATTTTCGTACTCTATTTTGAATTGTTTTTTGTTGCTTTATACTTGTCTAACCCCCTCCCCCCCCCCACACACACACACACAAAATTAGTATATTAGTTTTTGCTCACGCATGAAGAAACGCCCCTCCGCCAAAAAAAATACTTGCTTATATAACTTAAATATATTTTACACTTCTTGTTTGTGCTTACTTTTTGTTTACGCTCTTTGTACCATTGCACCAAAAATCAAATATAAGAAGACTCCTTGTTTTATTTTTTTACTTGCTGTGTAAGTTTGAATCCACTTACATTCCTTGTTGCGTAAGTCAAAACAGTGAGGCAAGAAGTATTTCCAAACCATCCCTTCATGGATTCCATGAACTTAGTCATTTTGGAGAAAATCATCATTTACTCAAATCTTTGCACCTGAAGTCCCAATAAGTAATAGAAAAGCCATTCGCCCCAAACAATAAATCACATAGTTTTCACCAAAAGCTTTGTTGGGCACCACTATTATGAATCCATCGTCAAGATTTTTTAGGCGCTACTACAAGGGACGGCAAGCAATATAGTTAGTTATTTTTCTTAGTTCTTGCATTAATTTTTTTAGTTTACTGTATTTAATTTTCGCTTTCTACTTAATTTGTTATTTTTAATTTGATTTTGCTTATGCAACTGTGAAATAACAAAAAAAACATTTTTGAGGAAATCGTTAACAGGGTACTGCTCCGTTGGCTGGCGAGTAGGGGGTTAATTAATAGGCTAATCGGCATGTAAATCGTCAATTAATCAATTAATCGGCTGATTTATCTATTTTTCGGCTACTTTGTGACCCTACAAGGAGGAATTAATCGGCAACTTAACTAGTTGATCAGACAAATTCTTGAACAAGGCAAAAAAACTAATAGTTTGTTTTACATTATTATATTTATTACTTTCGCCATATTTAGGAATACAAAAACACTTCGGTAATCATATTAATTACTATCTACTACATTGTCTAAGCTTTGACAATGGGCGGTATCTTCACCAAGGGTTTGTCATCGTCACTGTTCTTGGATTTATGGTATAGTTTCACCGTATGGCAATATCTTGTTGCGATAGCAACACATGTTAGCATAGCATATATTATTGCATGCTTAGTGTATTATCTCTCCCAATTCGTTGTGATATTGTAACATATTTGATTCTATTGTATTGTTGGAAACCTTATCTTGTGTATTATGTACTATACTTTGGAAATACAACATTCAGAAGTTGGAAAATCTTCTCAAACACATTAGTTTACATCCCTGTACGCTAAACTAACGAAGTAGCAGTATGTGTTTCTCCATTCGCCTCACAATCTAAAGGGTAGACAAACGTCATAGTTTCTCCATTTGCCTCACAATCTAAAGGGTAGAAAACGTCATAGTTTCTCCATTTGCCTCACAATCTAAAGGGTACACAAATGTCATAGTTATTGTATTTACTTTGTTTTTTCTTTCTCAACATCGAAAAATAACAAAAACTAGTTATGGGTCATATTCTCATATTTACTAACTTTCATTAAAAAAAAGCCTATGTTAATCATATTTGTTGGTTGCTAATATATTGTTTAAATTTAAGCAATGGTTGACATAAGTTCTTTTCATCACCACCATTTGTAGATTTCTAGAACAATTTCACTATATGGATAGCCCCCGTTATGACAACAACGGATGTTAGCATAGCATATATTCATACGTGCATGCTTGGTGCATTATCTCCGTCCATTCAATATGATTTCTAGAAGAGATCGATTCAGTTCTATTGTATAGTTAGCAACCTTATCTTTTATATTATATACTACATATTGATATGTCCATTTTGCATCATGTTTTCCTACTGTTATTTATAATGTTTTTGACAAATATAATACTTTGTGGAGAAATTCTAATGTCTTTTGTCTCCTAATTTACATGATTCACATGAAGAGGGAGATTGCCGGCAGTTGGAATTCTGGACCTGAAAAAGCTATGTCAGAGATACCTATTCTGCACATCTCCAAATGAGCTGAAATCTCATGGAGAATTATTTTGGAATAAATAAAAATTATCGAGAAAATAAATACCAGAGGGCGCCACCCAGGTGCCCACGAGGCACCAGGGTGCGCCCACCCCCCTAGGCGCGCCCTGGTGGCTCGTGGGGCCCCTGGCCAGCCTCCGGTGCCCATATTCTGCTATATAAGCCAATTTGACGTAGAAAAACTTGAGAGAGGACTTTCGGGACAAAGCACCGCCATCTCGAGGAGGAACCTGGGCAGGAGCACTTTTGCTCTCCAGTGGGGCGATTCCACCGAGGATAATTCCCTCCGGGAGGGAGAAATCGAAGCCATCGTCATCACCAACAACTCTCTCATCGTGGGAGGACCAATCTTCATCAGCACCATCTCATCTAAAATCCTAGTTCATCTCTTGTATTCACTCTTTGGCTCAAAACGTCAGATTGGTACGTGTGGTTTGCTAGTAGTGTTGATTATATCTTGTAGTTGATGCTGGCTGGTTTATTTGTGGAAGATTAAATGTTCAGATCCTTAATGATATTCAATGCCCCTCTGATCTTGAACATGAATATGATTTGTGAGTAGTTAGTTTTGCTTTTGAGGACATGGGAGAAGACTTGTCATAAGTAATCATGTAAATTTTGAATTCGTTCAATATTTTAATGATATGTATGTTGTTGCTTCCTTTAGTGGTGTCATGTGAACGTCGACTACATGACACTTCACCATCTTTGGGCCTAATGGAAGTCATTATGGACTAGTAATTAGATGACGGGTTGCTAGAGTGACAGAAGCTTAAACCCTAGTTTATGCGATATTCCGTAAGGGGCTCATTTGGATCTGTATGTTTCATGCTATGGTTAGATTTATCTTAATACTTCTTTTGTAGTTGTGGATGCTTGCGAGAGGGGGTAATCATAACTGCGAGGCTTGTTCAAGTAAGAGTAGCACCCAAGCACCGGTCCACCCACATATTAAATTAGCAAAGTAACGAATGCAAATCAAACAAACATGGTGAAAGTGACTAGATGAAATTCATGTGTGTCCTCAAGAACGCTTTGCTTGTTATAAGAGACCATTCCGGCATGTCCTTTGCTACCAAAAGGATTGGGATATCTTGATGCACCTTTGTTACAATTGCTACTTGTTTCTCGTTACTAATTACCTTGCTATCAAAGCACTTGTTACCGATAATTTTAGTGCTTGCAAGAAATACCTTGCTAAAAACCGCTTGTCATTTCCTTCTGCTCCTCGTTGGGTTCGACACTCTTACTTATCGAAAGGACTACGATTGATACCCTATACTTATGGGTCATCATATATTCTATTGAATACAATAACCATGTGTGGAGAAAAAAATCTTCTCAAACACTTCAGTTTGCACCAATGCACACTACACTAACGAAGTAACAATACATGTTTCTCCCTTCGCCCCATAATCTAAAGGGTTGAGTTTTTTTAAGTTTAACTTAGACCAACAACTAAACAATAATTAGTTAGTTTATAAGGTACATAAGTGATAAAAACAAATCATCACTTACATAAATCTTTGCAGTTGGAGGCCAAGGAAGTAAAGAAAAGCTATTCACCACAAAGAATCACACAGTCTTCATCTAGAGTTTTGTTTGGCGCCAGTGCTATGAATCCATCATCGGGATTTCTCTGACGTTTTTGCCAGGGAGGGGAACTAGACTCAAAATATTTGTAAGTTCCTGCATTAATTTTTCTTTAGTTTCTTGTATTCAATTTCAGTTTTAACAATGAGTGATATCTTTACCAAGGGTTAAGCATAACCATTGCCTTGGACTTCCAGAACAATTTCTACGCATGTAATGCTCCTGCTGTGATGGGAACATGTGTTAGCATAGCATATATTCCTACATGCTTAGTGTATTATCTCTGCCAATTCGATGCGTTTTCTAAAATAGATCGATGCGGTTCTATTGTATAGTTTACAACCTTATATTGTGTATTATGTTCTATATAATCTTTGGAATACAACGTCCATGTGTGTGGAAAATCTTCACAAACACTTTAGTTTACACCAATGGACACTACACTAACAAAGTAAGGGTATATGTTTATGCCTTAATTAGTTCCACAATCTAAAGGGTTGACAAACATTAAACGTTGAAATTAGACCAATACTAGAACTAACTATTAATTAGTAATAAGATACAAAAGTGATACCAAGGGAAAAATCACCGTTTATGGAAAATCATTCCACTTGGAGGCCCGGGGAGTAACAGAAAAACCCTTCACCACAAAGAATAAATCACACAATCTTCACCAAGAGCTTTGTCTGGCACCACTGCTACGAATCCAACATCAGGATTTTTGCGGCCTTGTTGTTAGGGAGGTGAACTCTAGAGTTAGTATTTTCTCTTAGTTCTTGTGTTGATCTTTCTTAAGCTTCTTGTTTTCAATTTCAGTTTTTAGTTTGTTGCCCTTGCTTACACAACATTTGAAAGCAACAAAAAAATGTTGTTGGTTTTACATTCCTATGTTTATTGCCTAGGAATACATAAAATAGTGGTAATTTTATTTCTTGCTTGCTAGGAGTACATTTTTTATGCCTTAAGAATGGATGATATCCTCACCAATGGTTTGGAATCACGTCTTTTCTTGGATTTCCAGAACAATTTTTCCGTATGGCCAGCTATTGGTGTGACGGGAACACGTGTTGGCATAGCATATATTCCTGGTTGTTTAGCGTAATATCTCCGCCAATTTGATATGTTTTCGAGAGTAGATCCATTCAGTTAAAATGTATAGTTGATAACCTTACATTTCATATTATGTACTATATATTCTATGGAATACAATGTCCATATGTGTGGAAAATCTTCTCAAAACACTTCAATTTGCACCAATGTACACTATACTAACGAAGTAAGAGTATATGTTTCTCCATTCGCCCCATAATCTGAAGGGTGGACAAACGTTAAAGCTCAACTTGAGCCAACAATTGAACTGACAAATACTTATTTATAAGAAACATAAGTCATACTTTTTGGAAGTGTTTATAAATGTAACTACATTGTATTATTTTTATGTCATATCACTCAAAATTATTATTATTATTATTATTATTATTATTATTATTACTATTATTATTATTATTGATATTATTACTACTATTATTATTGTTGTTATTATTGTTATTCCTCCATAACAGAGGTTCCCTAGGCCTCTATGTCAGATGATGCACACAACTATCGTTGTTAAAGAAACGAAGCATTCATCCAAAAATGTATAATAAGAAAACAAAAGGGCCAATACAACCAGCCGATAAAAAATTACTAATCAGTTTGCTTCATCAGTTTTGTCTTTCATCCACTACTTAGATTGTGAAACGGCCGGACCTAATAAATCTGGCCCCCTAAATGTTTGTGAATGTGTCCAAGTACAGTGACCGACCACCCCTCAAATGTCCATGTCCCCAGCCGTGTATCTTAGTTGCAATCCTCAAGTCCATACATCCGATCCATCACCGGCATCCTCCTCCTCCCACTCCTCCTCTTTTCGGGATAGTCCGGTGAAGGCATGGACATCTCAGGTTGGCTCCTTTCTGAGGGCACGCACCATGTGGGATTGCCGCTTCGCGAGGATACGGGCTCGGAGGGCAACCTCGATCTCCGAGACAACATATGACTTGTCCTCCGCTGTTTGCCATGTCTCTCCCTCACTCAAGCCCCCCAGTGGATCGAGGGGGGCATCTAGTGGCATTGACCTCAAACTTGGAGCCCAACGTTGCAGTGACGAGGCTCCACTGCAGGGGTTGTGCCGTCGGACGATTCACATGCCTTGAGCTACCGGCGTAGGCGAATGCAATGGATTCCTGGCGGATCGACTCGGTCCCTGGTGCATGAGCAGATTCCTCCAGGGAGCGGCAGAGACCTAGGTGGACACCCAGCTCCTCCACGTCCCTGCATGGTGTTAAATTGTGATCCAAATTATACCGTGTTGGACTAGACGTGGTACAACATGTGTGGGCCTTTTCCGTTGACGTCAACGTGTACGAGTACAACTCGTTTACTTGTCCTCCAAGGACTCTCATGTATTGCCCTCTTATATACCCCACGTAGTCGCACCTAAGACGGTCTGTCGTCTCGTGCTTGTAATACTCCTCCTCATAGTGATTGCGCCTTCGTGCGTCCGTGGTTTTCTCCCGCAAGGGTTTCCACGTTAAATCCGTGTCTCTCGTGTCTCGTTTATTTCTCGTTATTATCTAACAAGTGGTATACAGAGCTGAGGTTGCAGATACGAGTTTTGAGATCGAGAGATATTAGGGTTGCGGTCTGTCCGCCGCAGCCGTCTTGCGCGCCGCCGCACGCGACTTGTCAATCCGCCAATCCGAGCGAGATCGATTTCCGCTGCAGCTTTAATTCGCTGAGACCGACAGGCGGCAGGCGCGTCCATCTGCTGCGTTGTCTGCAGCCGCTCGTCCACAAGGGATCAAGTGCCGAGGCGGAGCGGCGAAGGCACAGGTCGCTGCGCATCAATACTAGTACTACGTCAAGTAAGATCGATTTGAAGCCTACCCGGTCCGTTGTTTATTCACACGTCATCTACTCAAGTACTAGTTGACTACCACTACACGTGAAGCTATAGTTCGGTGTTTTCCATTGCTACATCCACCCGAGACGTGATCTACCAGGTGCTATTTATCCTATTTTTCGTCTGCTCCGCATATTAATTCTATCAAGAATTTTTCTATCGGCTTGCACTACTTGTGTACACAGATTTATTCGACTCATGACATCCATGAAGTACGATCTTCCGCTGCTGGACCGTGACACAAGGTTTACCCTATGGCAAGTCAAGATGCGTGCGTTGTTGGCACAGGCCGACTATGATGATGCACTGGATAGTTTTGGGAAGGATCGAATTCAAGACTGGACTGCTGGTGAGAAAAGAAGGGATCGTAAGGCTTTGTCACAAATTCAACTCCATTTGCATAATAATATTTTGCAGGAAGTTTTGAGCGAGAAAACTGCCGCCGCTCTATGGTTAAAGCTGGAAAGCATTTGCATGACAAAAGATCTTACCAGCAAGATGCATCTGAAGCAAAAATTATTCCTGCACAGGTTACCCGAGGGAGGTAATGTTTTGAATCATATTTCAGAATTTAAAGAGATCATATCCGATCTAGCTGCAATGGAGGTTAAGTATGAAGAGGAAGATACTGCTTTAATGTTACTTTGTTCACTGCCAAGTTCTTATACAAATTTTAGAGACACCATATTATATAGTCGTGATACTCTCACACTTAATGAAGTTTATGAAGCTTTGAACTCTAAGGAGAAGATGAAATTAATGGTGCCTCATGATGGTTCGAGTTCATCCCAAGCCGAGGGATTATCTGTTCGTGGCAGGACAAAGGAGAAGAACTCCAATAATGGAAACAGAGGCAAAAGTAAGAACGGCCACAGGGGCCGGTCGCAATCCAAAGATAAGAAGTATTGCAGATATTGCAAGAGAGACGGGCATGACATCTCCGAGTGTTTCAAGTTGCAGAACAAGGAAAAGAGAAAAGGTAATAAACAAGGTGAAAATTCTGCTAACGTTGCTCGTGATGATAGTTCCGATGATGCTCTTGTCGTTACTGCTGGATGTGCTGAGACCAATGATGAGTGGGTACTTGACACTGCATGTACTTTTCATATGTGCCCCCATAGAGATTGGTTTACTACTTTTGATTCCACTACTGCTGCTGGTTCCGTTTTGGGTTTTGATAATTCACCATGCAAGATTGAAGGCATAGGTTCCGTTCGAATCAAGATGTTTGATGGCACAATCAGAACTTTGACAGATGTTCGGTATATTCCGAAGATGAAGAGAAATCTTATCTCTGTGAGTGCCCTTGATGCAAAGGGCTACAAGTATTCAGGTGGAGATAGTGTTTTGAAGGTCACCAGAGGTTCCCTTATTGTGATGAAAGGTGACTTAAGTTCGACCAATGGTCTTTATTACCTTCGAGGTTCTACCGTTTCAGGTAACGCTACTCCAGTTATTTCAAAGAATTCTGATTGTGATGCTGCTAACCTTTGGCATATGCGTCTTGGACATATGAGTGAAGTTGGTTTGGCAGAGTTAAATAAGAGAGGTCTTCTTAAAGGATACGAAACTGGTAAATTGAAATTTTGTGAGCATTGTATTTTCGGCAAGCACAAGAGGGTGAAGTTCAATACTTCGACTCATACAACTGAAGGTATTCTTGATTATGTGCATTCTGATTTATGGGGACCATCTCGCAAGAAGTCATTAGGTGGTGCTAGTTACATGCTGACTATAATTGATGATTATTCAAGAAAAGTTTGGCCTTATTTCTTGAAGCATAAATGGCAAGCATTCTCAGCATTTAAGGAGTGGAAGATTATGATTGAAAGACAAACTGAAAGGAAGGTAAAAATACTTCGCACTGATAATGGTATGGAATTCTGTTCTAAGCAATTTAAGAACTATTGCAAGTCTGAAGGCATTGTCAGACACTACACCGTTCCTTATACTCCTCAACAAAACGGTGTTGCTGAGCGTATGAACAGGACCATTATTTCCAGAGCCCGTTGCATGTTGTCCAATGCAGGTTTGCATAGGCGTTTTTGGGCTGAGGCCGCTTCCACTGCTTGTTATCTCATTAACCGTTCACCATCTATTGCTCTAAATAAGAAAACTCCAATTGAGGTATGGTCTGGTTCACCTGCTGATTATTCACAGTTGAGAGTTTTTGGTTGCACTGCTTATGCTCATGTTGATAATGGAAAATTGGAGCCTAGGGCTGTTAAGTGCATCTTTCTTGGTTATAAGTCTGGTGTTAAAGGTTTTAAATTGTGGAATCCTGAAACCCAGAAGGTTGTTATTAGCAGAAACGTTATCTTTAATGAATCTGCTATGTTACATGATGTTTCATCTACTAATGTTCCTGTTGAGAGTGAACAACAGGCTACTCTTCAGCATCCTACTGTTCAGGTGGAGCATGTTATTGATTCAGGTGATACATCTGGTAATGAAATTGTTGATGCACATGATGAACCCGTCATTGATGATGAACATGTCACTCCCACTCCAAATCAGCTTATTGTTCCACCCGGTTGGAATCTTGCACGTGACAGAGTTAGGCGGGGTACTGATAAACCTAAAAGGTTAATTGAAGAGTGCAATATTGTTTCTTTTGCTTTATCTGTTGCAGAGGAAATTGAAGGTAATGCTGAGCCTTCTTCATATTCCGAGGCTATTATTTCTGGTGATAGTAATAAGTGGATGACTGCAATGCATGATGAGATGGAATCACTTGAAAAGAATGGCACTTGGGATTTAGTAAGATTACCGAGAGAGAAGAAACCTATTCGTTGCAAGTGGGTTTTCAAGAGGAAAGAAGGTGTTTCTCCTAATGATGAGACAAGATATAAAGCAAGGTTAGTTGCTAAAGGTTACAGTCAGATTCCAGGTATTGACTATAACGAAGTCTTTTCTCCTGTTGTGAAGCATAGCTCTATTCGCACTTTACTCAGTATTGTTGCCATGCATGATTTTGAGCTTGAACAATTGGATGTTAAAACTGCATTCTTACATGGAGAATTAGAAGAGGATATTTATATGGAACAACCTGAAGGTTTTGTTATTCCTGGAAAAGAAAAGCTTGTCTGCAAGTTAAGGAAATCTCTTTATGGATTGAAGCAATCCCCTAGACAGTGGTACAAGAGATTTGACACATTTATGCTCTCTCAAGGTTTCAAAAGGTCTAATTATGATAGTTGTGTTTATTTGAAAACTGTCAAAGCTTCAACTATTTATTTGCTCCTTTATGTTGATGATATGCTTATTGCTGCAAAGAGTATGTCAGATATTAATGAACTAAAGAAGCAATTGAGTAATGAATTTGAGATGAAGGATTTGGGTGCTGCAAAGAAAATTCTTGGCATGGAAATATCCAAAGATAGGCCGTCTGGAAAGGTATATCTAAGTCAGAAGGGATATATTGATAAAGTTCTTCGTCGTTTTAATATGCATAATGCCAAGCCAGTAAGTACTCCGTTAGCTGCACACTTCAAATTATCATCAGCTTTATGTCCTAAGTCAGATGCAGATATTGAGTACATGTCTAGAGTTCCCTATTCGAGTGCAGTTGGTTCACTTATGTATGCCATGGTTTGTTCCCGTCCGGATTTATCATATGCATTGAGTGTTGTCAGTAGATACATGACTAATCCTGGAAAAGAGCATTGGAGAGCAGTTCAGTGGATTTTCAGATACCTGCGAGGTACTTCTAATGTTTGTTTACAGTTTGGGAAAACTAGAGATGGACTTGTTGGTTTTGTCGATTCTGATTTTGCTGGTGATTTGGATAAGAGAAGATCGCTCACAGGTTATGTTTTCACCATTGGTGGTTGTGCTGTGAGTTGGAGAGCAACTTTGCAGTCTATTGTGGCTTGTTCCACTACTGATGCCGAGTATATGGCTATTTCTGAGGCATGCAAAGAAGCTATCTGGTTAAGAGGTTTGTACACTGAGCTTTGTGGAGATTCATCTTGCCCTACCGTATTTAGTGACAGTCAAAGTGCTATATATCTTACAAAGAATCCAATGTATCATGAGAGAACGAAGCACATTGATGTCAGATTTCATTATATTCGAGATGTTGTTGCTGAAGGTGATTTGAAGGTATGCAAGATAAGTACTCATGATAATCCTGCTGATATGATGACAAAGCCAGTTCCGACCAATAAGTTTGAGCTTTGCTCAGGCTTAGTTGGTATTTCTCACTAGTCCTATGGACTTTGACGCACAAGGTGTTTATGCTGATTTGGATGGAGTTATTCACTTTCTTCGACTACTGGAGGGAATTTGGATCAAGGTGGAGATTGTTAAATTGTGATCCAAATTATACCGTGTTGGACTAGACGTGGTACAACATGTGTGGGCCTTTTCCGTTGACGTCAACGTGTACGAGTACAACTCGTTTACTTGTCCTCCAAGGACTCTCATGTATTGCCCTCTTATATACCCCACGTAGTCGCACCTAAGACGGTATGTCGTCTCGTGCTTGTAATACTCCTCCTCATAGTGATTGCGCCTTCGTGCGTCCGTGGTTTTCTCCCGCAAGGGTTTCCACGTTAAATCCGTGTCTCTCGTGTCTCGTTTATTTCTCGTTATTATCTAACACATGGGACGAGGTCCCATTCGAAGATTTCAGAGTTGTCGGAGTCTGATCCGCTGCCTGCATGCCGGAGGAGGCCAGAGATCGCCAAAGGGGAGCTGGGAGAGTGCAGAGCGGCACAAACTGGAAGTGGAGTGGAGCGGCAAGTGGTTAGGGTTTTGTCCGGATGTGGTTATGATGGGGATATTTATGGGGTCGGGTGGGCCAGCGTGGGCCGGATCCGACGTGGTGGACATGCCCAAGCGTGTCCGGGCCTCCCCATATCTGCCCCAAATATGGGTCGATTATAAGGGGTGTCGGCCAATCCGGATGTATAGGGCTGATATGATGGGAGTGACTAGCTAGGTCGTGTTTCTTAACCAATCACCAATCGGGCTGTCCGCCAGGACATATACGGGCAATATAGGGGGTCTAGTTGTAGGTGCTCTAATGTTCATATATTAGGGAAGCGAAATTAACCAGGGTATCAGGTGCCAATGCAAACGACTTCTTTCCATTTGCGTTTGATCTAAGACTCTTGGTAGGAGATAGAGAAGGAGCCAAGGAGGCAGAATGTACGGGGTGACTGTAAAGTGAAAGGCCAACCTGGTTCGGCATCTCTGCAGCTCTAGGCTGTCGCCATATGGCTAGATATGTGAAAAACGAAGGACCAGATGCATGGCTAGACATGGATGGAGTGGGGGACAAGTTTCAACATTTTAGTATCGTCTAGACTAGAACATGAATTTGTTGGGTCTAACCTAGCTAGCTCTCACTCAGGTTACTCTCGAACGGAGGTAGACGAAGCACAGGGGTGTCGCTGGTTTCTTGGCGACGTACGCCACGGACGACGGACGCCCAGTTGTTTTTCTGTTATTCTGGACTCACCAGATCACCCCAACAAACTCAGATCGGGGATTTATACATAGCCCGGTGCACGCAGCCACGCACACACGATGCAACCCTCCTCCCCTATTCTTGCGCTCAGGATCCACTCGTCCAGCCGCCCCACGACGCGCTCAGACGCGTACGCCGCGGCTGCTGCTAACCAACGCCAACTAACTACGCGAGCAGGGCTTGTACCAACGAGAAAACACACGCAAAGAAACGCACACACACACGCATGCCACGGCGCTCGGCACGACCAGCACGCACACGCACTGGACACCACCACCGCCGTGTCTTATTTCTAACATTCTCCCCCTAAGACACGACCTACAGTAGGGCCGGCTCGCCGTCGATGTTGGCGAGGAGGGCCTTCTCCTTCTTGGGCTGCCGGCAGTCACGGGAGAAGTGGCCACGAACCCCACAATTGTAGCACTTCCCGCGCCGCCTCTTCGCGCCCGAGGCCACGCTGCTCCCGCCGTCGTCGTCGTCGTGGCTGCCGCGCTGACGGCACCGCGCCTCCCACTGGGCCGCCGTGAGCATCAGCTGGTCGTCCGCCCGCTCGCCGCCTGCCTGCCCGCGTCGCCGTAGCCGCTCGTCGAACGCCTTCAGCCGCCCAAGTGCTTCCTCGAACGGCATCGTCGTGACGTCGCAGAACTGCTCGATCCCGGCCACCGCCGCGTACATGCGGTCCGGCACGGAGTCAAGCAGCTTCTTCACGAGCGTGGCGTCCTCCAGTGTCGAGCCGAGCCCCGCGAAGCGTGCCGCCATGCCACCGAGCTTGCCGGCGAAGCCATCCAACGTGTCGCCGTCCGCCATGCGCAGCAGCTCAAACTCACCGCGGAGCGTGCCCAACCGCGCCGCCCGGACTCGGTCCGCACCGATGAACCGCGCCTTCAAGCTTGACCAGACCTCCGCCGCCGTCTTCTTGGACGCCACCTGCAGCAGCAGGTCCTCCGCGAGCGCTCCGAGTAGGTAAGCCCGCGCCGGCTTGTCCTTCTTGGCGATCACCGCCGCCGCCGCGTCCTCCGGCACCACCACCGCCTCCCACAGCCCGGCCGCATCTAGGTTGACCTCCACCTTGATTGCCCACGTGGTGTAGTTGTCACCGGTGAGCATGGGAACGGGCGTCGGCAGCGAGCTCCCCGATCCGCCGGCGTATGGGACGAGCGACATCGCTGCGGGCAGGATCGCAACAAGGCTCTGTATACCAAATGTTGGGTCTAACCTAGCTAGCTCTCACTCAGGTTACTCTCGAACGGAGGTAGACGAAGCACAGGGGTGTCGCTGGTTTCTTGGCGACGTACGCCACGGACGACGGACGCCCAGTTGTTTTTCTGTTATTCTGGACTCACCAGATCACCCCAACAAACTCAGATCGGGGATTTATACATAGCCCGGTGCACGCAGCCACGCACACACGATGCAACCCTCCTCCCCTATTCTTGCGCTCAGGATCCACTCGTCCAGCCGCCCCACGACGCGCTCAGACGCGTACGCCGCAGCTGCTGCTAACCAACGCCAACTAACTACGCGAGCAGGGCTCGTACCAACGAGAAAACACACGCAAAGAAACGCACACACACACGCATGCCACGGCGCTCGGCACGACCAGCACGCACACGCACTGGACACCACCACCGCCGTGTCTTATTTCTAACAGAATTCTCATTTCTTATCAGCATCTCACATTAGTGGAGACTGGAATAGTATATATATTGGAATTGCTGCTTGGCGAATGATCTAACATTCTGACTCAATACTCTTCCTGCGGTCCTGCCCACGTTCAGACCTGAGCCTTTCTAGGTCTCCTTGCCCACAACGAGGCCCTGCATGGTTGCCCAAAATGCAAGCTTCCATGTGAAAGATACAGCTAATAGCAGGTGCAATTCATAGCTGGACATTGTGCAGGATGTTCAGTTGGCTGAGGCATGGGCACGGAAGAATGGACTGCAGCTGGCAGAATCTATGGGCTGTAACAGAATAATCATGAAATAGTAATCTGCCAGCTGCAGCCAGGCGATAACTCAGGCTGGTCATAATGGGCAGGAACATAAGGTAGTAACATATACACTTACTCTGTTACATAAGTAAAAACAAATACGAACAGAAAAAGGGCAATGAGTAATGGGTTTCAAGCCTGATATAAAAATCCACTGACTACAAACAGTGTAAGTAAAAAAACTCAGTACAAGAAACCATGAAATAGCGCGGATCTTGACAAAAGAAAAAACAAATGAGAACACCGACTTACTCAAATTTATAAATCAGGCAAGTTACATATAGCTAGCTTCTTTTTAATACAGTACGGACGTAAGCGTTCGTACATAAATCCAAAAATAATGCGAGCACCAAGACTTAAACCCTGATGGGCTGGGGATATCACCGTCTCTTTAATCATCCAACCACAATTTTGGTTCGGCTTACATATAGCGCGTGTTTGTGTGTGTGCGTGTGTGTGTGTGAGAGAGAGATGGTCATACAGCAATGCTTTGCATTCTTAGAGCATCTCCAACAGCGGCAGCAAAAAGCGCGCGGTAAAATGCGATTTTAGCGCGCGGTACAGTTTCGCGCGCTCCAGCGGAGGCGGGAAACACAGGCGCGCGTGGGAAAAAACGGGAGTTCACGTGCTAGATTTGACGCACCGCTTCCGGCGCGCCTATAAATTGCTGCGCCCGCCACGCGCCCTCCCATCGCTATCCACATCGCCACGCGCTCTCTCCCCGCTTCCTCGGCTGCTTCCTCGCCCCGCCACTGACGCGCCGCCACGGCTCCATGCCGACGCGCCGTCGGGGATCTTCAGGCTCCCGCGGCGTCCGCGAGCGCCCAAACGACATGTTCTACGCTGAGATTCGGTCCGGCAACCCCCGCCTCGGCCTCGGCACGTTCGAGACCGCGCAAGAGGCCGCCCGCGCGTACGACGTGGCGGCGTGGCGCCTCAGGAGGCCTCGCCCACATATGAACTTCCAGGACGTCTGGACGTGCGAGCAGGCGCAGGCCGTCGCCCCTCCGCGGCGGCTAATAACAGAAGTCGACCGTGCGGAACACCGTCGGCAGGAGCGCCGCCTCCTCATCGCCGAGGTAGGCGAGCGAGCCATGGTGGAGTAGCGCCAGCGCTTCCCGGAGGATGTCGCTAACGAGAACGCCTTGTGGGCGGAGAGGAGGGCGACTCGGTGCGCGGAACGGGCGGACAGGCATCGGCGGAAGGCACTGGCCATATCGCAGTGCGATCTTGTTAACGCAGGTGGGCGGTCGTTCTTTGACCCAGACGATCCTCGTTGGGAAGACGCGTCGCTCGATACCTCGGACAACACCAGCGAGAATGATGATGATGAGGACTGTGGTAGCGTTTGTTGCCGCCCAGAAAATCATGTGTCGATTGTTCTTCTTCTTCCACCTCAGTTTGAGTGACAGGAGAGGTAGCTAGAGGGCTTCGGTTCCATCAATTGGTATTTAGAGCCAAGTTCGAGGGGCGGACGTGGCGCGCGGCGGAGCCCGCGCGGACATGGAGGCTGCGGCGCGCGGAGAGCGCAGTGGGCGAGTCACGGAGACGCGGCACGGCGGCGCACGGAGATGCTGGTTTCGACAGCGGCAGCAAGTGGCGCTCGACGGGGTGCAGCGCGGCGGTAGCTGCATCGGCGGCGGTGCGCGATAGCGACCGGCGAGGTGGGCGCGGTGCACGCCATCTGCGACGGCTCGTGCTGGAAGCACACGGTGGCGTCGGGTGGCAGCAACCATGGCGACGAGCTTGTCGCGTCGGGTGCGTGAATGAGCGCGCGTCGGGCACGTTGGATGCGTCGGGTCCACAGCGGGTCGTGCGTGTGGTGTGCACGGGCGTGTCCATGCACGAGTGCAGCTTGTGTGCGTTCTGCTGGCGAGATCGGGGGGAGCGCGGAGTTGGTCCTAGGCGGGCTCGCACGACCCGGACGTGTGTGTGCATGTCGCGGGAGTGGGCAGAGCGGTCCGGACCAGGCGCTCGGCATGAACTGGGGCGTGGGCACGTGCCCTGGCGCGGCCCAGGGTATAAGAACTCCTGTATGCGTTGTAAAAGATGTGGCTCGTGTTCGTGCTTTAGGAAATCGGCTGTAGTTGCGGCTGGCGATGTCAGTGCGCCGGGAATAGAAGTTGCGGCGTGTGTCGCCGGAGGTGAAGAAGGGCGTTTTCCGTGGCAGTCGACGAGAGGCCGGAGTCCTGTCAGAATGAGCGGCGAGGTCGTGGCTTAAGGGGAGAATGTTAGGAATAGGTGTGTGCGCTGGTTGTGCTAGGCATTGTGGCGTGTGTGTGCGCTTCTGTTAGTGCATGCATAGGAAAAGGTCAAGACAGTTCGTGTTGTTAGTGACCGAGAGCAGCGGCCGTCTATGTGTGCGTGCGTGGAGTTAGTGGCTCCTAGTCGTGTGCGTGTGTGAGCCTATATAAGGCACTGTAAACATTATGTTAGGTGTGGGCCGAGTATAGCCATGTAGCCACCGTAAAGAAGAAAAGGATAGGTGCGTTTGAGCGCAAAAATGTTAGACATACAAAGATTTACAAGCTTTTACACGCTCTTTTCATCTAACAATCAATCACAAACCTCTCCCTCCCTAATTTTAAGGGGGGTGGGCCGCCCCGCTCACCTATTGACCAATTAAGGTTAACCCACCCTGTAAAAGCCTGTAAATTGTTTGTACGTGTAGCATTGCTCGTTTGAGCGCCCATGGTGGGGTTCGTCGCCGGCCAGAAAATCTTGTGTCCACTGTTTTTCCTCTTCCACCTCAGTTCGAGTGACAAGAGAGGTAGCTAGAGGGCTTTGGTTCCAACAGGCTGACTTGGAGTAGTATCTAGTTGCATCATAGTTTTTATCTAGTTGCACCATAGTTTTTATCATGTTGGACTTGTCTTTAAAACTATCTATGCTATGAACTATGTACGCTATGTGAACTATCTATGCTATGATGAACTATGTACGCTATGTGAACTATCTATGTATGATTTTTTTATCTATTTTAATCTATGCCTATATTTTTTTATATTTGTTCAGAGTGCATATGTTGTTTGTGCGAGAGCGCGTGCTGTCCAGGTTTGCAGCGCCTGCTGGAGCGGCTCGCGCGCGCTAAAATTTGCAGAAGCCGCTGGACCTAGCAAGCGTGCCCCGCCACGCAAAAACAGACGATCCGCGTGCTGCAAAAGGGTTTTTAGCGCGCCACGTGTAGCGCGGCTGTTGAAAATGCTCTTACAAGTCGTCAATTTATGATCAGGTTTGGGCGTTGACAAAGAAGACGATGACCTTCACGGGGGTATTGGGGTTGTGAGCACGCGCAACTCATGGCGATGGCGACGTCAACGGCGGAGACGCGGGCATCGATGCGAGAGGAAGTGGGAGAGAGGATAAAGATGTGGTGGCCATTCGGGTTTTAGGTTTGGGCTTGGGCTTAGGGTTTATGCCGTACGTTTACAGCCACGCCCTCTCTCTATATATAGTAGAACCTCTGCCATTGACGAGCAGATTAGCAAGCAAGAGCAATGGCAATGGCTGCCCCCGATCGATCAGCAACTGCAGCAGGCCCGCAGCACCCGGCACGGCGTCGAGGACGAGTCCCGGTGGGTGGAGCTGATCCGGCAGTCCCTCGGGGAGGTTCCCGGGGCGGACGACGACGACGACGGCATCCCCGTGTCCGTGTTCGACGTGCCCAAGCAGCTGCTGGTGCACAAGCCCGAGGCCTACGCGCCGCAGTTCATCGCGCTGGGCCCCTACCACCACTGGCACCCTCACCTGTACGACATGGAGCGCTACAAGATCGACGCCGCCCGCCGCGCGCTCCGCGCGGCCGGCCGCAGCCTCGACGACCTCGTCCGCGACCTCCGGCACCTCGAGGGCAAGGTCCGCGCTCACTACCACCGCTACCTCGACTTCCGCGACGGGACGCTCTCGCTCATGATGCTCGTGGACGGCGCCTTCCTGCTCGAGTTCCTCACCATCCACCACCACCACGCCACCGCCGCCGCCGAGCCCGAGAGGGTCACCGTCTCTAACTGGACGTCGAGGATGGCGCATCTCATCGACCTGGGCGGCACCGGGCGGAAGTCCGCTCACAGCCTCATCCTCCGCGACATGCTCATGCTGGAGAACCAGATTCCGCTCTTCCTCCTCCGGGAGATCCTCCAGGCGACATGTCACTCCCATTCCGACTCCGTCGACGAGTCCACCACGCGGCTCACCTGCATGGTGACGGGCCTCATGAAGGAGCTCTGCCCGTTTAAGATGGAGGGCAACTTCGCGGAGAAGCAGATCGAGAGGGACATCGACAAGCACGCGCATCTGCTCGAGCTGCTCTACCACCTGCTCGTGCCCAAGCCCAAGCCCTCTGCCTGTGAGAACTCCGCCCCGGCGTGGTCTGGCCCCGTCGAGGATGATATCGAGGAGCAGCGACCGGACGGCGAAGAAGACGAAGGCCCTCCCGCCGGCAACGGCAGCGAGTACTTGATGCAGCTGC
>LR738713.1:674425249-674436651 GCA_902687465.1 Secale cereale | reverse complement strand
CGCCGCCATGTTGAGCATGGCGTCGAGGCTCAAGGGCGGCCGCCTGGGCCACGTGATGAAGCCGATCGAGTTTGCGGCCAAGGCGCCGTGGAAGATGCTCGCCGGCATCCCTGGCATCTCGGCCTTGTCCATGCACGCGGACGCAGACATGAGCCAGGAGATCGCGATCCCATCGGTGACCGAGCTGGCCAGCAGCGGCGTTCGGTTTAAGCCGACCAACGGCAACCTGTCCACCATCTACTTCAACCGCAAGACGGCGACGCTCCACCTTCCGGCGGTGACCCTCGACTGCAACACGGAGGTGGTGCTCCGGAACCTGGTCGCCTACGAGTCGTCCGCCGCGTCCGGCCCGCTGGTGTTCACCCGGTACACGGAGCTCATGAACGGCATCATCGACACCGACGACGACGTCACGCGTCTCCGCCAGCGCGGCGTGGTGATCAACCGCATGAAGAAGAGCGACGGCGAGGCCGCCAAGCTGTGGAACGGCATGAGCCGCTCGGTGCAGCACTCCAAGGTGCCGGAGCTGGACGCGGTCATCGAGGACGTGAACCGATACTACGGCCGGCGGTGGAGCGTCAAGGCGAAGCGGTTCATGCGCAAGTACGTGCTCAGCTCATGGAAGATGCTCACCTTCCTGGCCACCATCAGCATGCTGCTGCTCACCACCTTGCAGGCCTTCTGCTCCGTCTACACATGCTCCCGGTGGTTCAGTGACGTCGTCGTCACCGTCACACCGACGCCGACAGAGTAGATCGGTACACGCATGCGTTCCTCGGTCAAGCCGTGTATGCGACGACATAGCGTGATCATGCTGTTGGCTTGCTTATTTGCACCTAGGGTTTTCGGTTCCTTGCCGGCGAGACCTAATATAATGCATCGATCTATGTGGTAGGGATAGGGATCTCTACTCCTAATGGAGCAGTTGGTAGCCTGGTACGGTTTATTTTCGTCCGGTTTTTCTTCGTCCCACCACCACCCCTACCATGCTGGTTTCTTATCTATCGGTTTATTTTTCTCTCCACTCTTTTATTGCAAATTAGCAGTTTCCTAATATACAAAAGATCATGGATCTTACTTTCCAAATTTATTCAAATCAACCGATCCTTCTATTAATGCAATTTGTTTTAGGAAACAAATAACAAATTTTCAAGAAACAAATAATCTCTAAGGAAGAGTCTATAGGTCTTCGTTCGTACTCCTCCCATCGGTCGAAATGACCCCCCTAGATTTATTTTTTCCTCGTTTCGTACCACACCATTGATGGAAGAATCAATCCATCTATTTCTTTCCTATATACGCAACGCGACACGAAACCAGTGGAGAAAACCACCCAACTACGCATGTCCCCCTGCCCGCAATCCCTAGCCGCCACTGGTCTCCCCTTCTCCCCTCCTTCCCATCGGCTCTTTTCATGCCCGACGTGGATGGCGCCACCCGCCTGGGAGGGGACCCAGATCCTGTTCCGTCGCCGCCTCACTGCCTTCTCGGCGAACCTGACGTAGGCGAACGTCAGGCCACCAAGGCGAAGACCCTCGAGGCGAAGAAGGACCAGGAACGTGATTTGGATGATGGCCACTAGCGGGTGGCCCTCTTCTTCGAGACGCAGACTGGTGCCAGTGGCCAACGAGGGATTCGCCAAGGTACTTGATTTCCATGCCTGCTTGCCTCCTCATCTTGTTAGGCAGAGCTTATATGTGGACCAAAAGGAACTGATTGGTTTCACGTCCCTCTTCCATGTCCTTTCTTTCGAGGTCGTGTCGTCGCGCGCTGCTGCAGTCATTCGACAGCGCTGCCATGAGCAGATAGCGTTGGCAGCCTCCAGCTGATTGGTCTTCCTTTCCTCCTCCGGCATGCGCGAGGGCTTCTCCATTCATGAGCCTCCCCCTCTTCCACGGGAAGCGGCAACATCAGATTAGGCCGGGAACTGAAGGAGACAACAGGTGCCCTGAGCACCATGTGAGTCCCTAAGTTCTCTAGCTGCTCACGAACCTTCGATTTCTTTTGCTTCGGATCTTATTTTTGTGCACTTCACTTTTTTTATCTTTGCGCTTGAATCTCAAATCACTCCAGCATATGAATCTCAAGTCTTACTCCTAATGTTTCAGAAGCTCTCAAGTGTACGCAAGATTGGTCTCATGCGGATCTGTTAGGTACTCAATATTTGCACTTGCCTCTTATTTTATCGTGCAAATACCTTGGTATTTATATAATAATTGTTGGTTAGACATTAGGTGATTGAAATTCCACTTGCTTTGCCGAATTTCAGACTACTCTAGAGGATGACGAAGAACAAATGGTAAAAAAAAAATACAACCTTGCTGTTTGCACTTCATATATTTTTCGCTTAAATTGTAACATTCTCTGCGTAATTAATTAAATCATGTACTTTTGGTCTGTACCGCGTGTAGGACGAACCTACTTCAGTCATCACTCGAGATTTTTGGTTGTCGAGAATGAAGACTTGGAGCTACTGGTTGTGTGGACAGTGCACTTGTTATTTACTAAAATCATGTTTGGAGACTTGGAGCTGTACTTTGTTTTAAATAATTTTTGGTTGCTATTTGCCCCTTGGTTACACATGTAAACATGTTATTTACTATGGTCAGGCTACCATTTTTGCGAACATAGTCATGCTATTTATATCTGGTTGTGATTGTGAGCTTGTCAACTGTGAATTAAAATCATTGTTTTCTGCTTAATTTGCCATTGTTGATGATATAATATCGCATATTGTCGAGTTGCCCGATGGGTACCCACCCTGTATGGGTACCAAGTAGGTTTTGGTATGGGTGGGATTTCGGGCCCGTGGGAATGGTATGGGTGAGGTTTTGTGCCCGTGAGGTACATGTGCATGGGTGAGGTTATGGTTGCCTGGCCGGGGATAGTGGATTTGGCTACAGTGAGGATGGCAGCTGCTAGATTGTCCTGACGGGCAAGTCAAAGTTAGGCGGCCGGACCCCAAGATGGAGGTATGTGTGCTTGCTTGCTGATGTGTGTTTGTTTGACGTGCTTGCTGCCATGGTTGAGATCAGCTTTTCTCGCGACGGCGTGGACCACGCACTCGACCACAACGACAACTCGGCGGTGGCCACACCGAGGATGATGTACGTGCTCATGCAGGGCGGCCTCCTGCCGGTCCATGACGTTCTTCCGAGTGGTGGCACACATGATGTCATCCACATAGTCTCGCAGAGGGGCCGCATCCACCTGGACGACGGCGCTACCGGAGCGCGGCGTCCGCCCGAATGATGATAGATAACGGAAGATAAGTAACATGTATCTAAATTTATTGTACAGAGTCGCAAAACTAGCATAGAGAGTTGACAATTCTGTTTTCCGCTACTTATGTTATTTTCATTGGACCTTAAGCGGCAATCAGCTGTTGTTGTGTGTCTGTGGCAAGGTTTCGCCTCTATTTTTGACAAACTGGTGACTTATTTGGAACCCGAAAAAGAATTATTTTACATGTTAGATTATTCTCATAACCTCGAAGTCATAAAATGTGTTGAGATAATGAAATAATGCCATAGAAGTAATTTGATCGGAAATAAAATTTTTACCATAAAAAACGATGTAAAAAACCATAGGAAGGAAACTAAAGTTCCAGAAGCAAGGATTATCAAGATTTGAAACAAAATATATTTTTGTAGAGAAGTAATTTACACCTATGGGAGCGAAATGTATGATATCTCTACTCTTAAAGGGGACATTTTTTCCGTCGCCTCCCCTCATTCTCGGTTTTTTCCTCCCCATGTTCCCCTCCCCTCTTTGGTTTCTTGTTGGTTTTTGGTATCCCCAACCGATGCGGCACAAAATAAAAAACCAACATAAATATAGTATTGGAATAATCTAAACGAAATCGATATGTTTCCATAACCGTGTCCTGCATTAACTCAATCATATCAAATCAATCTTACTAGAATTTTAACTGAATCAAAACTTTCCTTGCCTTCTCTTATCATAATATAATCAAATTAAACGTTATCAAAATCTAGAATATGGTGGATGTAAGGTATATGTCGTACAAGATTGATGTTGAACCAATAGAATATCTATGCCCCCGTTGCAACACACGGGTCCAGGCATGGCACATCGCTCGCATAGCCACTGGCTTGTCTCCGAACTCCCCGAAGTAGGAGAGGGAAGAGCAGGAGACGACGCCAAATAGGAGGTGCAACATAGGTGTGTTGGATACATTTTCGTGCCCACCCGGGGTTTTCCTCGTGCAAGTAGAGGCACCATAGCCCTCGCCCATTGTCGGAGATGATGTTAATGGATGGGTGGTTGTAGAGGACAACATTAGGATGAGATGCAATGGGGGAGAGAGAGAGAGGTGGGGGAGAGGAAAAAAGGTGACAGTGATATGATGTAAGGGGGGCAATGATTGGAATGGCTAGGGTGTGGGCAATAGACATTGAATTCGTATTCGGATAAAATTCCTAAACATATTGTTTTTGTGTTGTTATTTTTTCCTAAACTAGGGAGTAGTCATCTTTTCCTCTTGCATTTGTTAATTCAGGGATTCACTTCGATATACGCACGTTAGACTTATTTTTCCAAACACAACAACTTAGCTACTCCATTGAATAACATACCATGTGTTGGTATTCATCGTTATAAATAACACAAAGAAATTTTTGTTCATCACTAATCTGTATCAATATGTGTTGTGTGCTCTCTCAGAGAAGTGAACTCTGAAAACCCTCCTCATTCTGAACAATGAAAATTCTGAGGTTGAAATTACAAACTAGATACGAGATGAAAGATTTGGAGAAAAAATGGCCGTATTTGGAGCCGGATGGAAACATGGGCAGATTTGGAGTAGGGTGACAATGGAGCGGACTCGTGTTGCAATGACCAAAAGAGCTGAAGTGAAAGAAGAGATGGAATGACAATGATGCAACCTTGTCATGTGATTCTTGTATGTATATTTGAGGTCCATAGGAAAATAAGTATTATTGAGATAAAGTGATGGAGATTCATCTTAGGTGGAGATGAAATCAGAGCCCAGTTAAACAGAGCATTATTAGTTTGTGAATGAACATGTGGTGGAAATAATGTTTTCATGTTCATATGCCACATTTTCTTGTGATTTGTACTAAGGTGAGGTGCCTTGTATCTCATCCTTTGTTGATCATGTTCCATGTTGCACGACATACGTAGTTGAGCGAGATAACAAAGCAATGACATAGAAGCCAGATGCAGAGTCAAGAGGCAATAGATTGAGAGGATGGTTGATGTATGGACAAAGAGGGCTAGGGAGAACAACTTCAACAGAAACGAGAGGCTAGAGGGGTGCATGACGTTTGTTGAAATTGAGAGAAGATACTTGCGATTGTGTTGTGGTTGAACATTGCGTGCAATGTCTTCATTCGGGAAGACAAATATGAGCATTGTTCATAAATTTATTTTTTGGCCCGTGGCAACACACGGGCAGTCTACTAGTAAGTTTAAGGTTTGGTGTCCGGTCATCGAGGGCGAGACGATGATGTTTCCTTCGGCCGGTGTCGAATAAGTCATCCTCGCCTCGTCCTAGTTTCAGATGTGTGTCATCTAGAGGCATGTAGAGGATGGTGTGCCCCGGATGTAGTTCTTCGGATCTGGTTTTTTACTTGTGTAGGTATGTCTCGGGGGTGCCGTTCTATGGAGCAAACGGTGTGCTTGTGCAATTTGATCCTTCGGCATGGCTCCAACTAATATTTGAAAATGAAAGGCTTGCTTGAGATCAATTTAAAATCACCGAGTGGATAGAACGTGTTCAAAAATAAAATAAAACATAAAGTGTGGCATAAGTTTGGTTAAGTGGGCTAAAGTGGATGAAACTTTCTTAAATGTGGTAATCTCCATAAAAAATGACAAAAGGAAGGGGTAAAAAATGGAATTGGCTAAATTTTATGAACGCTACCACTAAAAAAGAGCAATTCATGCAATGAAAATGAGCGTGCACAATTCATTTTTACTAGAAGGTCATGTTCATTTTTTTTCTAACTTCAAAGATCGAAGGAAATAACTGTGCATCCATTGTGTATATGTGTATCAGTTACGTATCTGTGCATTCATTACGTACCATCTTTCTACAAGATATCTCATATTACACTATAAATAAGGTCGTTGATGACACAATGTTGACCTGTGGCTATTTGCAACTACACTCCAACCTGTACAACCACATTGGGCCTTCATAGCCGATCAATATCAAAAGTTGTAGTTTGAGTTAAATTATAGCTTGCTATCTCTCGTGTGGGTGCAACGGTTTGGGGTGAATTCATAGACAATGTTATTTTGGTTGGGTTGAGAGTGGGATGCATTAGGAATGGGAGTTTGGCTTGATTCGCAGTTCGAGCTTCAATCAAGATTGAACCATGGATGGTTCACTTTCTGCATTGTGAGACAGCTTAATTTGCAAGTCTCACGATAACAGCTTCGACGAGGTTGTTTGTGTCCATCAAGACTCGCTTGCATTTATGATACTAGATGACTCGTTATGCCAATTGTCACAGAGACAACCCCAACCCATAAGCTAATCGAACTATTTGAAATATGAAAAGGAAGTTATGTGAACCGTTTCAAGGATGCTTCCTGCAATGGTCTGCAACTGATTATGTTTCATAATCCATTTGTATATGCCATATATTACCCACGACAGATAAAGTGATCATTTTTCATGTCCTTCTTTGCCTGGCTAGGAGAACCCAATAGCCGTTTCACCCGTCTGTCTCCCAAATACCTAGCCTTTATGTTCGGACTAAGACATAACCATCATTTTCTACTCTCTCTTTTTGCGAGATCCATCATTTCTACTCAGCCACATCCTTCTCGACCATGTCGGTTTAGCACTATGTATTGTTTTTTATTGGGCAAAAGAAACAGGAGACATACCCAATAGCCGATATCGGGCCATTTTTCGTCGAAAATGGGCCGGCGTCGGCGCCTGGGGGCGACGGCTGGGTGCCAAACCGCCCCCGGAGCCGATTATACCGCCGGCTCGCCCCCAGGCGGCGGTTTTTATGCCTCCTGGGGGGGGGGGCAATGGCTGGAGATGCTCTAACCACCCGCATGGCCGGCTCGCGCGCGTGCGAGACCCGGGAGGGCGAAGCGGCATGCCAAACTCTTCCCATCTCGGCCCCATCGTCCATAATTACCAGCACGATCAACAAGGCATTTGTTTTCCGAGTCTTACATTCTTAAGAAGTTGCTCCCCACTACAAAGCATTCTCTCAACATGCACATAGTCCACATCAGCATGCACGCCATGTCATCAGTTCAGTTACTAGCTGGTCCCGTTTGGGCCGCAGGCAAGACTATTCTTCTGCTTGGGCTGAAGCACAATGAGCCCATCCATTTTATTTTCTGTCATCTCTGTTCCAGGCAGGTGTCCCGTCTCCTCCTCATCTTCTCCGTAGCAGCGCCTCCACTTCTCCAGGACAATTACTCCCCACTTATATTTAATAGTAGAACGCTCGTGCGTTGCTACGGGCTATCCGTCATGTTATTTCCAACACACAGGATGATGCCCACCTCATCTTCGCTATGGTCCCCTCTCTTCTTTACACCGTACTTTCTCATGGACCGCCAAGAAGGAGTCCCACGCCAATTGCCCCGCTCTCTGCCCTGATCATCCCTCATGTTCACACCAATCCGCCACCGCCATCAAGGGGATGAGCCATGCGCCGCCCATGATGGCATTGCCACGTTGTCACATATAGTTGAATGTTGCGCATTACCACGAGACAAAAATATTATTATGCCCGTTGTTCAACATGCAACTGATACACCACTGTTTATTATTAACTTTTGAAGCAACCAACCAATGCATTTATCCTTCTATCCTAACCAAAAAATTGTACAACTTGGTGGAAATATATGAATCCCTCACTTGTACAATCTGTTGCAAAGTAATCTCTAATGAAATGAAATTTGCCACATTTACTAAAGTAGAGAAATTATTCTGCTCAGACACCTGCTAACCCCATCCCGCTCACTCTTAACCCTCACTCTTATCATAAAATCCACCAACTCGTATTCCAAGTGAGATAGTAATCGACATAGTCGTGGAAGGCCAGCAGTATGGGACAAGGGCAACAACTGCCTTCCTATCTTAGTTCTAGTACCACATGGTTGTATACTTGACTCGTCCTTTTTCTCACGCTATACCACGACAGCTCTACATTCATGCGTTGCCACGAAAAAAGGAAGCTATGAATGGGAATGTTGGTCGAAAGCATGAAAAATCTTAATGTTTCTCTTCTCTTCCATCCCTTGCGTGCACATACAAATTTATGTATCCGTCAGAGAAGAGCGAAAAAAAAGATTGCACTCATTTTAAATCACCTATACCAAAAACTACTTTTAGGTCACCAAATTTACAAATTTTATGCTCCAATTAAGCCAAATGAAAGAGATGGCATATCATGTGGAATCTTGAGTTCCCTTCAACAAAAGTTAGAGCCATGAGCTAAATAGGAGAACCCAAAGAGATAACATTAAAATGGTCTGAGGTGCCAAGGAAACCATCTGAAACCGAATAAACAAAAATCTAGCTGAAATATAGATACTTGATTAATATTGCATGGATCCAACAATCAAGAAAATATAATAAACAGGAGAAAATTTAAGACTTAGTTTGGCAGTGAAGTACTTATAAAGTTCAAGTATTGGAAAACCACAATATTCTAAAGCCAAACACCTCAAAGTATTTAATACTTCAATGGTGTTGAAAACCAAAGTATTCTTGGAATGCTGCTCCAAAGATACAGAGCTCCCAAACGGGGCCTAGGGCTGACGCCCAATGAAAGAATCCGGTTTTGTGAGCCTCACATGACAACTTAAGCTTATTTTTGCTATTCTAATATCTGGTTAGTGCAAACTTTAAATGTCACTTGACCAAGAAAGGGAAGTTCAAAAACCAGTAGAATGCCCGCACATTGCCACGGGCCTTTGATTTGTGTTTTCGACGGCACCTATGAATATAATGCATATCTGTCTATCGCTCCCTCCCCTTCTCTCTCCCACCCTCTCTCTTCGCCATCTACCTCCCATAAGCACCGCATCATCCTGCGCGAAAATAAATCCATTAGAAGGGTCCAAGTGGTAAGGTTTGACTTAAATAATAAACGTAAAAATCTTGTTGCAATTTGGTTAGGTAATTTTGGCATTATTCCTACACATTCATATTCATGGTTAAGTTGCAAAATCCAAATAAGAAATTGAAAGTCCTACCCTTCTGTATGTTACACGTCGTTATTTTTAACACCATAGATGAAAGAATAGTTGTGTCGTTGTTGCAGTAACCATACACGTAAAATGAGTCAAGAAAATATGAATCACTCCATGAATTTATGCAGCAATTCAAATACTGTCATAGCAAGGATAATACCATGAATTTCTACAGTAATAGCCGAAAACTACGATCAGCTCCTTACAATTTATCCTAGCTAGCATTTTGACCACTAACTTAAAACGCAACAGCATTGTTGATGCCCACCGCTTCACCAGGGGACTAATTCCCTAAAAAACAACGCGACCTCCATATAGATCATTTCAAACTATAATGAATTCACCTAATTATCAATGAAAAACATACATTGTTATGTACAAAAATGGTCAATAAAAATATGAACTTCCTATGGAACATCCAAAGATGGAAAAGAAAATCAGTGCTCATGCATCAATGATGTCAATGATGTGCACATTTACCTGATACAGAAGCAGGATGTCTTGCATGACATCTTGCAAGACATGAGCGCACCTTCATATCACTTCATACATAATTATATCAGAGCTACGTCCAACCTGATTTTGCAAGTTCAACGCGATGATTCGTAGAACAAACTATATATGTAGTCAACACGTAACATAACCGCGACCTCGTAAGGGTTAAGTTTTTCATATAGTGATCTATGTAAGATATATATGAGAGATAACAAAGGCAATGTAATATATCTTATAACCTTTGATTGAATAAGATTCTCACAAACACAAGCCATATATAAATACCAAAATGACTGAACAGGAAAATAGAGCATATAAATATGAAACAATAGTGCAAGAGCCAAACTTGAAAGCTTGCAGCAGCTGCACAGTGCAGCAGACATACAAATTCAACGGATAAATTTTAAAGAAACATGGCAAACCTTTAAAACAAACTAAATTTACAGGATAATAGTTCCAGAAATAAAGTAAAACACTATAAAATTGTGTCAGATAATTGTCCAACCATTTGAATTAAGTTAGTAACTGATATTGTCCAATCAGCCGCAAAATTAGTTGGAAATAACAATAAAGATTTGAAAATTTAACTGCATCACTGGTGAAGCAGCGACGGACGGAGCCAATGATGCGCCGAAGCACTCCTGCCCAGCGGCGGGGTCGTCGGCGTCGGCAAAGCGGCGACCGACGCGTGGGGGCCGTCGTCTAAGCGGTGATGGACGGAGCCCATGATTCACCGGAGCACTCCTCCTGTCCGGCAGCGGGGTCGTCGGCGAAGCGACGACAGACGCGTGGGGGTCGTCCGCGAAGCGGCGACGGACGGAGCCAATGAGGTGCCGAAGCACTCCTCCTGCCCGGCTGCGGGGTCGTCGGTGCAGCGGCGACAGACGCGTGGGGGTCATGGGCGAAGCGGCGACGAACGGAGCCCAGGAGGTGCCTCGCCTCGACACGCGTGGTGGGTTCTGGAAGCGATCGAGCAGGGCCGTGAGGGCGTTGTGCGCCTCGTCGCCAGCTTCTAGGTTGGAGGGAAGAGAGAGGGGCAAGGTGGCAGGAGACGGGCTGGTCAAGGAGCTCCACGGCGGCGACACAACACAAGGAACCCTAGCGCAAGATTGTTAATCGGGAAGAGAAGCGGCTGGCTCGCTAGGTGCGGAGTTTTTTTTTTCTCTTATATTGATTATTGATTGGTTCTTAGAAAAGGCAAACGTCAATGCATTAGGAAAAATTAAGATTTGGAATTGATGGTCATAAAACTAAACTTTATTAATTGGTAACGTGTTATCGGTTCCTGCCCGTTTATAACGTGTCTAGTTAGGAAACTTTGGGAAAATTAGGAAAGTTTTTATTGCGTTATGAATGAATTGATTGTGTCTGGTTACCTTAAGTTAATTGATTGCGTTTGGAAATAATTGATTGTCATGCATTATTGCGTTTGGAAAGAATTGATTGTGAATGCATTAGTAAAATTAGGATTTGGAATTGATGGTCATAAAACTAAACTTTATTAATTGGTAACGTGTTATCGGTTCCTGCCCATTTATAACGTGTCTAGTTAGGAAACTTCGGAAAAATTAGGAAAGTTTTTATTGCGTTATGAATGAATTGATTGTGTCTGGTTACCTTAAGTTAATTGATTGCGTTTGGAAATAATTGATTGTCATGCATTATTGCGTTTGGAAAGAATTGATTGT
>LR738713.1:674303330-674425239 GCA_902687465.1 Secale cereale | reverse complement strand
AAAATTAGGATTTGGAATTGATGGTCATAAAACTAAACTTTATTAATTGGTAACGTGTTATCGGTTTCTGCCCATTTATAACGTGTCTAGTTAGGAAACTTGGGAAAAATTAGGAAAGTTTTTATTCCGTTATGAATGAATTGATTGTGTCTGGTTACCTTAAGTTAACTGATTGCGTTTGGAAAGAATTGATTGTCATGCATGATTGCGTTTGGAAAGAATTGATTGTCTTGCATGAATTGGGGACGTAAGGGGGGAAACGGATCCTGACTGCGTGCGGTGAGTGGGGTGGGGTTGGGGTGGGTTAATTGTAGCGAAAAAAAACCGGTTGAAAAAAAACCAGACGAGGTGGGACGAAAAAAAACCAGACGAGGTGGGACGAAAAAAAACCTGAAAACAAAGACTACCAACTGCTCCATTAGAAGTAGAGAGCGGGGCAATTGGCGTGGGACTCCTTCTGTCTCCCAAAGACTACCAACCGTTTCACCCGTCTGTCTCCCAAATACCTAGCCTTTATGTTCGGACTAAGACATAACCATCATTTTCTACTCTCTCTTTTTGCGAGATCCATCATTTCTACTCAGCCACATCCTTCTCGACCATGTCGGTTTAGCACTATGTATTGTTTTTTATTGGGCAAAAGAAACAGGAGACATACCCAATAGCCGATATCGGGCCATTTTTCGTCGAAAATGGGCCGGCGTCGGCGCCTGGGGGCGACCTGGGGCGACGGCTGGGTGCCAAACCGCCCCCGGAGCCGATTATACCGCCGGCTCGCCCCCAGGCGGCGGTTTTTATGCCTCCTGGGGGGGCAATGGCTGGAGATGCTCTAACCACCCGCATGGCCGGCTCGCGCGCGTGCGAGACCCGGGAGGGCGAAGCGGCATGCCAAACTCTTCCCATCTCGGCCCCATGGTCCATAATTACCAGCACGATCAACAAGGCATTTGTTTTCCGAGTCTTACATTCTTAAGAAGTTGCTCCCCACTACAAAGCATTCTCTCAACATGCACATAGTCCACATCAGCATGCACGCCATGTCATCAGTTCAGTTACTAGCTGGTCCCGTTTGGGCCGCAGGCAAGACTATTCTTCTGCTTGGGCTGAAGCACAATGAGCCCATCCATTTTATTTTCTGTCATCTCTGTTCCAGGCAGGTGTCCCGTCTCCTCCTCATCTTCTCCGTAGCAGCGCCTCCACTTCTCCAGGACAATTACTCCCCACTTATATTTACTAGTAGAACGCTCGTGCGTTGCTACGGGCTATCCGTCATGTTATTTCCAACACACAGGATGATGCCCACCTCATCTTCGCTATGGTCCCCTCTCTTCTTTACACCGTACTTTCTCATGGACCGCCAAGAAGGAGTCCCACGCCAATTGCCCCGCTCTCTGCCCTGATCATCCCTCATGTTCACACCAATCCGCCACCGCCATCAAGGGGATGAGCCATGCGCCGCCCATGATGGCATTGCCACGTTGTCACATATAGTTGAATGTTGCGCATTACCACGAGACAAAAATATTATTATGCCCGTTGTTCAACATGCAACTGATACACCACTGTTTATTATTAACTTTTGAAGCAACCAACCAATGCATTTATCCTTCTATCCTAACCAAAAAATTGTACAACTTGGTGGAAATATATGAATCCCTCACTTGTACAATCTGTTGCAAAGTAATCTCTAATGAAATGAAATTTGCCACATTTACTAAAGTAGAGAAATTATTCTGCTCAGACACCTGCTAACCCCATCCCGCTCACTCTTAACCCTCACTCTTATCATAAAATCCACCAACTCGTATTCCAAGTGAGATAGTAATCGACATAGTCGTGGAAGGCCAGCAGTATGGGACAAGGGCAACAACTGCCTTCCTATCTTAGTTCTAGTACCACATGGTTGTATACTTGACTCGTCCTTTTTCTCACGCTATACCACGACAGCTCTACATTCATGCGTTGCCACGAAAAAAGGAAGCTATGAATGGGAATGTTGGTCGAAAGCATGAAAAATCTTAATGTTTCTCTTCTCTTCCATCCCTTGCGTGCACATACAAATTTATGTATCCGTCAGAGAAGAGCGAAAAAAAAGATTGCACTCATTTTAAATCACCTATACCAAAAACTACTTTTAGGTCACCAAATTTACAAATTTTATGCTCCAATTAAGCCAAATGAAAGAGATGGCATATCATGTGGAATCTTGAGTTCCCTTCAACAAAAGTTAGAGCCATGAGCTAAATAGGAGAACCCAAAGAGATAACATTAAAATGGTCTGAGGTGCCAAGGAAACCATCTGAAACCGAATAAACAAAAATCTAGCTGAAATATAGATACTTGATTAATATTGCATGGATCCAACAATCAAGAAAATATAATAAACAGGAGAAAATTTAAGACTTAGTTTGGCAGTGAAGTACTTATAAAGTTCAAGTATTGGAAAACCACAATATTCTAAAGCCAAACACCTCAAAGTATTTAATACTTCAATGGTGTTGAAAACCAAAGTATTCTTGGAATGCTGCTCCAAAGATACAGAGCTCCCAAACGGGGCCTAGGGCTGACGCCCAATGAAAGAATCCGGTTTTGTGAGCCTCACATGACAACTTAAGCTTATTTTTGCTATTCTAATATCTGGTTAGTGCAAACTTTAAATGTCACTTGACCAAGAAAGGGAAGTTCAAAAACCAGTAGAATGCCCGCACATTGCCACGGGCCTTTGATTTGTGTTTTCGACGGCACCTATGAATATAATGCATATCTGTCTATCGCTCCCTCCCCTTCTCTCTCCCACCCTCTCTCTTCGCCATCTACCTCCCATAAGCACCGCATCATCCTGCGCGAAAATAAATCCATTAGAAGGGTCCAAGTGGTAAGGTTTGACTTAAATAATAAACGTAAAAATCTTGTTGCAATTTGGTTAGGTAATTTTGGCATTATTCCTACACATTCATATTCATGGTTAAGTTGCAAAATCCAAATAAGAAATTGAAAGTCCTACCCTTCTGTATGTTACACGTCGTTATTTTTAACACCATAGATGAAAGAATAGTTGTGTCGTTGTTGCAGTAACCATACACGTAAAATGAGTCAAGAAAATATGAATCACTCCATGAATTTATGCAGCAATTCAAATACTGTCATAGCAAGGATAATACCATGAATTTCTACAGTAATAGCCGAAAACTACGACCAGCTCCTTACAATTTATCCTAGCTAGCATTTTGACCACTAACTTAAAACGCAACAGCATTGTTGATGCCCACCGCTTCACCAGGGGACTAATTCCCTAAAAAACAACGCGACCTCCATATAGATCATTTCAAACTATAATGAATTCACCTAATTATCAATGAAAAATATACATTGTTATGTACAAAAATGGTCAATAAAAATATGAACTTCCTATGGAACATCCAAAGATGGAAAAGAAAATCAGTGCTCATGCATCAATGATGTCAATGATGTGCACATTTACCTGATACAGAAGCAGGATGTCTTGCATGACATCTTGCAAGACATGAGCGCACCTTCATATCACTTCATACATAATTATATCAGAGCTACGTCCAACCTTATTTTGCAAGTTCAACGCGATGATTCGTAGAACAAACTATATATGTAGTCAACACGTAACATAACCGCGACCTCGTAAGGGTTAAGTTTTTCATATAGTGATCTATGTAAGATATATATGAGAGATAACAAAGGCAATGTAATATATCTTATAACCTTTGATTGAATAAGATTCTCACAAACACAAGCCATATATAAATACCAAAATGACTGAACAGGAAAATAGAGCATATAAATATGAAACAATAGTGCAAGAGCCAAACTTGAAAGCTTGCAGCAGCTGCACAGTGCAGCAGACATACAAATTCAACGGATAAATTTTAAAGAAACATGGCAAACCTTTAAAACAAACTAAATTTACAGAATAATAGTTCCAGAAATAAAGTAAAACACTATAAAATTGTGTCAGATAATTGTCCAACCATTTGAATTAAGTTAGTAACTGATATTGTCCAATCAGCCGCAAAATTAGTTGGAAATAACAATAAAGATTTGAAAATTTAACTGCATCACTGGTGAAGCAGCGACGGACGGAGCCAATGATGCGCCGAAGCACTCCTGCCCAGCGGCGGGGTCGTCGGCGTCGGCAAAGCGGCGACCGACGCGTGGGGGCCGTCGTCTAAGCGGTGATGGACGGAGCCCATGATTCACCGGAGCACTCCTCCTGTCCGGCAGCGGGGTCGTCGGCGAAGCGACGACAGACGCGTGGGGGTCGTCCGCGAAGCGGCGACGGACGGAGCCAATGAGGTGCCGAAGCACTCCTCCTGCCCGGCAGCGGGGTCGTCGGTGCAGCGGCGACAGACGCGTGGGGGTCATGGGCGAAGCGGCGACGAACGGAGCCCAGGAGGTGCCTCGCCTCGACGCGCGTGGTGGGTTCTGGAAGCGATCGAGCAGGGCCGTGAGGGCGTTGTGCGCCTCGTCGCCAGCTTCTAGGTTGGAGGGAAGAGAGAGGGGCAAGGCGGCAGTAGACGGGCTGGTCAAGGAGCTCCACGGCGGCGACACAACACAAGGAACCCTAGCGCAAGATTGTTAATCGGGAAGAGAAGCGGCTGGCTCGCTAGGTGCGGAGATTTTTTTCCCTCTTATATTGATTATTGATTGGTTCTTAGAAAAGGCAAACGTCAATGCATTAGGAAAATTAAGATTTGGAATTGATGGTCATAAAACTAAACTTTATTAACTGGTAACGTGTTATCGGTTCCTGTCCGTTTATAACGTGTCTAGTTAGGAAACTTTGGTAAAATTAGGAAAGTTTTTATTGCGTTATGAATGAATTGATTGTGTCTGGTTACCTTAAGTTAATTGATTGCGTTTGGAAATAATTGATTGTCATGCATTATTGCGTTTGGAAAGAATTGATTGTGAATGCATTAGTAAAATTAGGATTTGGAATTGATGATCATAAAACTAAACTTTATTAATTGGTAACGTGTTATCGGTTCCTGCCCATTTATAACGTGTCTAGTTAGGAAACTTCGGAAAAATTAGGAAAGTTTTTATTGCGTTATGAATGAATTGATTGTGTCTGGTTACCTTAAGTTAATTGATTGCGTTTGGAAATAATTGATTGTCATGCATTATTGCGTTTGGAAAGAATTGATTGTGAATGCATTAGTAAAATTAGGATTTGGAATTGATGGTCATAAAACTAAACTTTATTAATTGGTAACGTGTTATCGGTTCCTGCCCATTTATAACGTGTCTAGTTAGGAAACTTCGGAAAAATTAGGAAAGTTTTTATTGCGTTATGAATGAATTGATTGTGTCTGGTTACCTTAAGTTAATTGATTGCGTTTGGAAATAATTGATTGTCATGCATTATTGCGTTTGGAAAGAATTGATTGTCAATGCATTAGGAAAATTAGGATTTGGAATTGATGGTCATAAAACTAAACTTTATTAATTGGTAACGTGTTATCGGTTCCTGCCCATTTATAACGTGTCTAGTTAGGAAACTTTGGAAAAATTAGGAAAGTTTTTATTCCGTTATGAATGAATTGATTGTGTCTGGTTACCTTAAGTTAACTGATTGCGTTTGGAAAGAATTGATTGTCATGCATGATTGCGTTTGGAAAGAATTGATTGTCATGCATGAATCGGGGACGTAAGGGGGGAAACGGAACCTGACTGCGTGCGGTGAGTGGGGTGGGGTTGGGGTGGGTTAATTGTAGCGAAAAAAAACCGGTTGAAAAAAAACCAGACGAGGTGGGACGAAAAAAAAACAGACGAGGTGGGACGAAAAAAAACCTGGAACAAAGACTACCAACTGCTCCATTAGAAGTAGAGATTCCCCTCTCCCTTTTCATCTTCTCCATCAAATCCCATTGGAACAGATGGGTTTCCTTCGCTGCCGCCTCACGCATGAATAACCGATGCGGTGTATCTTCTCTTTTTAGTAGATTTCCAGAACAAGAACCTCCTCAGCCTGGACCCTCCCAACTATGGAGTTCCATTGCCGCGAGCTCAGATCCTCGAGGAGTGCAGCCAAATCAGTTGTTGGCCTTCTCCAGCGGTCTCGGACGCGCTGGCACGACCACCCCGCGGCGGCCCACAATCTGGATAAAGAGCACGGGTTCCAGCGGCAGGAGCTCGGGAAGGAGAAGCTCGCTGGGACGGCGGTGTTGCACAAGCGCCGGATGTTCCTCTGCTATGAGATCCTGAGGAGTGGCCATCCCACATAGACTCCACCGAGTCCGACAGCCTTCCCCGCCTCCTCGCTACTGCCATCAACGCCAACAAGCCCAACTGGAAGAAAAGCGTGAACATCTCTTCTCCTCCTTCCTCTCCCTCAATTTGTTTTTTGATTGGCTTAATTTTGTGTTGTCATTTGTCAATTAGGATTCGTACACTTCTCCCATGGTAGTCTTATTTGTTTATTTAGACAACAGGCACCAAGTTCCCAGGTTTTACTTAGGTATATACATTGTAGGATAAAGCCATCAGTGCATACAGAAAGTTCCAGCAACGAAAGCACTTGGACAGAAAAAAGTTCAGCATGACAGGCATTACAAAGAAGCTGCATCAGCAAACATAAACATGAAACGATAGCCAGCGAACAAGAGGCTTCCAACGCCACACAACTCACGAAGATGCTACATCCCTATAGTCCTATCCATGTCTTGGCCGAGCTCAAGTTATATACTCCCTCCGTTCCTAAATATTTGTCTTTCTAGAGATTTCAACAAGTGACTACATACAAAGCAAAATGAGTGAATCTACACTCTAACATATGTCTACATACATCCGTATGTTGTAGTCCATTTGAAATGTCTAGAAAGACAAATATTTAGGAACGGAGGGAGTAATTGTTTGTTAGAGGTTTAAACTTGACATGATCAGGTAACTGTACGTCGTATTACATCTACATATATAGCATTACTTACGTAGTTTGATATGGCTGTAAATCTTTGCATGTAAACAAAAGAGGGAAAATTAAACTGGTAACTACAGAGATATGCTTTAGTACCTTTGTATTCCGATCAATAAAATTTGTTTAGTCATCCATCAAGTTACTATGTTGCTGTTTTGAATTGGTTGCAAAACTGAACATATTGTGTATGCTGGATTGGAATTATATAGAGTACATGCCATTTTTTGTAGTTTGCTCTTGCAAAGAGTAGTAGCAAGGGAACAGAGGCTTCCTAGGTGTGCAACCTATTTCACAATCCCCTCTCTGCCAGGTTCTCCTAGATTTCTCCATTCCCAATCTTCATCTACCATATATTTATTTGGATTATTGATTCAAATTGTTATCTTCCTTGATATGTCTATATTACTCAGAAATTCATCAACAAATCCCGCAGCAACGCGCGGGGCATCCTCTAGTTTAAGTAGTAATTAGTCCCCATTAATCTCAGCACCCGAATGAATTAATACAAATAAGTTAGCATACATCATGCACTTGAATTATTTTCACATGTCTCTTTGTGGTTTAAATTATGTTAAGTGAGCAAGCATGTACTGATCGAACTGTATTTAATTTCTATTTTAGCTAAGACTTTGTCCATATTTTTTTCTATCATCCTAACAACTCGTTATGCTTTTGCTAGGTGATTTGATCAGAAACGATGGTAATGAGTTCAAGTCATAGCCAACGAGAAGCACGAGTGAGTATAGTGGAAGAATAGGGCAAATCACAATAATCCTTTATTTGAATATCTCATTATTCCGGAATCCGAATTGTTTGGAGGAGAGATACATCTAAACATGTGTGTAGCCAATCCGAATACAATTTGGTATCTGTGTAACTCAAGTGAGGCTATGCAAATTTTTAGATGGAGTTAGTGTTTACTTATTGGAGTAGTAAATTCCAGTTACCAAGTAGTAGAAAGTAAGTGGAATCTGAAACGAATTGTTAAATCTGCTTTGTATGCTTCTGCTAAAGAGAGAAACCAAGAAATACTGCTATCTTGGTTCTATGGAAGGCTTATTTGTCGGCTGGAATCCCTTCTGATTCATGCCGACTTGGACAAGAAGAACCCCAAGTCTCTTCGAATCCCTGTAAAGCCACATTCTACATTACTATTGGAAGACATCGTGGGTCGTGGGCATGGGGCGGAGGGGAATGAATTGCAGCAGTCATGGGTTCCTATTATATTCATTCAAAATAGTGCAAAAAATCAATGGTCCTTGTTTTGTCTTAATGAAGCTCCTGGGTTGCCTGATTGATGGGTGAGAAGTTTGAGGACTTGTACATGATATATGAGAGTTAGGAACAAACTTTGGCAATCCACGTTTTGGTTTTAGGGCAAGGCAAATAATGTTATTCCAGGACAAACCATGTGGTTTGACATTATGAAGGCACAGATAGAAACGGCAACAACTTGTATGCTTTTAGTTTGAGATTGGGTTTTGTATGCTTTTAGTTTGAGATTGGGTTGGGCCGAGAGATAAACCAAAATGGTATGGTTTATGCATGTGCTCATGAGCTGTAGAGGCCCCATTCCGACCTCTCTCAGTCTCAATGGGGAGTAGTATATGGTTGGGGCCAGGATGGGAAGGCCCCGCCCAGTCGCCACCTCCGCCTCCAACCTTGTCGCCGTTGCATTCTTTGCCACCGCCGCCTCCTCTCCTCTTCCACCAAAATCTTAGGAACTCGCCTTTGCGTTCTACGGCGCCGCAACTTCACCATCCCGGTATTGCCCAAAACCACTGTAGGGATGGCAGCCATCTTGCGAAGAACCATCCCATGGCAGCGGCGCTGCTGCTGCTGTCGTGCAGAGCCAACCGGCGTTTTTTTTTGTTTTTTGTTTCGAGAGAATTTTTTTTCGCCAAAACTTATTAACATGGGGATCTAGTTTTAAAGATCTCAACATGAGATCTAGTTTCAAAATGTTCAGAATTTTCAAGAAATGTTTGGAACTTCTAAAAAAGTTGTTACTTTTAGCAAGTGCTCAAATTTTTCATGAAATGTTCCCTAATTATCATAAAATATTCACAAAATTTGTAAAAAAAATGTTTGCCTTTTCTAAGATAATGTACACAAACGTTTTAAAAACCTTCATCTTTTCCATAAAATGGTGTAAAAAATATGTTGACGTTTTAAGATAAATGATGATTTTGTGCTAAAAAGTTTGAAAAGGCTCCTGAAAACAAAACAAAACAAAACATTAGAAAATAGAACATGGAAAAAACATCGAACAGCTCCCTATCTTGAACCGAGTCGTTACAGTACGAGAGCGGAATGGGCGGCCCGCTTTGGTCCCTCATGGGCTCTAGATACCTTAGGTATGCGATTGGGCGTCACGATGTCAAGGCCGGGGCCCAGTCGCCACCTCCGCCTCCGTACGGTCGCCGCTGCATTTTCCGCCGCCGCCGCCGCCGCTGCCTCCTCTCCTCTGCCACCGAAGTCGTAGGAGCTCGGCTTCGCGTTCTGCCGCGCCGCAAGTTCGCCATCCCGGTCTTGCTCAAAACCTCTGCAAGGTTGGGGATTTCTGATGGCAGCCATCCTGCCAAGAACCGCGCTGCTGCTGCGGACGCCGCGCGGCGCCGGCCGGGTCGCGCGGTTCCTTGGGTCCGGCGTGCCCGCCGCTTCATCTTCCGGTAATAACCGACCACCGGCTCCAGTCGCTTGATTCAGTTTCTCCCAGAAATGTTTCTACTGTACTACTCTGTGAGATGTGCAGTGTGTATGACCCTGTCGGCTTCCTGAATGGCCTGAACCAGATGCTGGGACAGCGGCCCCGGCGGCGGCGGAGTTCATGCCGTGGCGTAATGGCGGTGGCGTTCTGCACCGGGCGGCGTCCGTTGACCCATCCGCGGTGGTGGAGGCCGGCGCTGTCGTGCACTCCGGCGCTGTGATTGGCAAGGAGGTCGTCGTCGGCTCTGGGACGGTGGTCGGGCCTTCGGTGTCCGTGGGGCAGTCCACCAGGATCGGGTATGGCGTTTTGCTGGTGTCATCTCAGTGTTGAGACAGAGGAGACTCTGGTTGGTTGTAGTGATCATTTGCTGCAAATGAGTTTTGTGTTGATATGCGCAGGTATAATGTTGTGTTGAGCAACTGCTCGGTGGGCGAGTTCTGTACAATCCACAATGGCGCCTGCATCGGTCAAGACGGTGAGCATTTTCTCACCGAGTGTTGCAAATATGTCATGTACTTGTTTAAAAAAATGTCACGTGGCAGACATGGTATGTTCTATGCTCTACCACACTGCAAAGAACATGCGCCGTTACTTATTTCAGATACTTTGCGTATTTTTACTAGGAACACTAAATTGCAGCTTGTCTGCTGATCAAAACATCCCAGCTCTCTTAGTCATTTTAGCTGGTGACTTACATCTCAACTTTTTTGGTATCAAAGCCTATTTGGTCTGTTTATTGTCAAATTTTTAGTTTTCTTTTTGTGTTTCTGTTATACTAGCTGAATGGTAAATATTGATTTATAAAGTACCATCAAACAACAGGGCTTGATTTCTGATGCTAGGCAGCTGTCAATTACTGATGTATTTCTTGTAGGTTTCGGTTTCTTTGTGGACCAGGATGGACAGGTCAAGAAGAAACCACAGGTTAGCCCTCACCACTATCACTTCGGTGGAGATTAAATTCATGGGTGAACTGTTGGTGAAGATTATAAATAACTACTCAGTATTAAGGTTGAAGGGCTGTGACATAATTATTGAGTTGAGTGGTGAAGCAAGACTCTGTATGTCGTAATTTGGTAATTTTTATGCATATCAAATGAAATGTATTCCATCATAGAAAAAACTTTGTATTCATCAGGAGCTTTATGCAAGAATTGGAGACAATGTGGAAATAGGTGCAAATACATGCATTGATAGAGGCAGGTAACTTGTCACCTTTCTATTCCTTTCTAAATTTATGTAATTTGTTAATGTTGGATAGTTCTAACCTTGCAGAGTCAGCTCGGCTAAGGCCTCTATTGGCTAGTCCATAATTGATCTCAATATACCTAACAAACTATGTACCCTTTCCATTCAATCATTGTACATTTGACTGCAGCTGATTCTTGCTGACAGCTTCGATCAATCTTTGTTAACTGCAGTTGGAGAGACACAATGATTGGAAATGACACCAAAATTGATAATCTGGTTCAGGTATTCTTTCCCCTGCTTTAGTTATCAGATGCAGGCTCTCCTCTCCTTTTTTGTGAATTGGCATCCCTCTTGCAGATAGGTCACAATGTGGTGACAGGAAAGTGCTGCATGATTTGCGGACAAGTAGGGATCGCAGGTTCTGCAACGTACGTATACCTTCATCTCATGGATTAAGTGTTCATTCCTTTTAGGTGTGTCATATAATTCGTCATCTGTGCCTTTTGAAATTTGTCCTATTATGTACACACAGGTTGGGTGACTACGTAGTATTAGGTGGTAGGGTGGCCATCCGGGATCATGTCTCCATTGCTTCAAAGGTATTTTTTCCCCAGCTCTGTTCTTTTGACCTTGCTTTATTTTTATTCCACAATATTTGTAATTTCCATGCAATTCTGTGTTGTCATGTGCTAAAACCTAGCTGCATTGCTCACCGTGCTCTACTGCCCGATAGCCCTTCACAAGTAATTCACGTTGCAGGGATAACGTGTCTTCTCACCTTGTTGAGCAACTGACCGTGATATAGCAAATCCATTTACGACTTTATCTTCATATCAAGTGGTGACAATAAAGAAACAAATGTTCAAGTAAAACATGCATTTCATTCCTGTTGGTAGCCATGGCAAGCATCCAGATAGCACTGGTCTAGACATTTGACCAAGATCTAGTTGACAACATTATATTTTGACTGCCCACAATTTTTTTTCCACCGCCCTCTTAAAATTATTTTCCTCGGTCCAATTGCAGGTTAGACTTGCTGCAAATAGTTTGGTGACAAAAGACATTCAGGAGCCCGGTGACTATGGCGGATTTCCAGCTGTAAGCATATCAGTATAGCAGTCACCACATTTCCAGCTTGTCTTCCTTGTTTTTACCCATCTGCTTACTAAGTACTCGATATTCATGTTGAATTTAGGTCCCAATAAATGAATGGCGTCGACAAACTGTGAACTTGCGCTTATTTTCGAAGAAACACTATGACTGAAGATAGTATCTCTGCAATCCCGGTGACATCAAATGTGTTGTAACTTGATTCTCTTAAAGTGAAGTCGCAATATCTCACTAGACAACTAGCATTGAAATTGGTATCCGAAACAATCTTCACCATGGAAGTTGGATTCTTTATTGTTTAAAGTGTGCCGTAGTGCTGCACGGCACATTTACGCATGCATTGCTGCCAAGAGGATTAAAGGATGGTGTGTGAAATTGTGAGGTTATCGTCATGTACACACATATTTTTAGCTGTCGTTTGAGTCTATTATACTACACTATGTAGCTAATTATTTAGTGTGGAGAAGTTTATCAGTTACACAAGATTAGTTTTTAGTGTAAAAAGTGTTCGAACCAATAAAAAAAATCTCAATCCAAGAAAAAAGTCTAGGAAAGATACCATTTTGGAATACATTCCTTTAGCAAGACATCAATCGAGACACACGGTGCAGTTCTGTTACAAACTAAAATTTATTCTTGCATGACAATCTCAATATTGTACTCAGGATGACATTCCTTATGCAATATCAGCTTGTAGATCTTCACACTGCCGTAGCTTGTCCACCTTTGAGTTCCCCAGATGAATGGCTGGAAATTCTCATCAAGTTTCCAAGTTGAACTCAAGTTACTCTGTTTTGACTTGAACTCATGTTCTCAATGCATCACATTTCTACAAAATCAATGCCACTCACTATCCTCCTGTACATGAATTTAACTAAAACCAAGCTTCTGCATCCAACCAGCCATAAGAGTGGTATGAGCGCTGGATTTTTTGTTACAATTTTCAGCTTTCTACTATGGAGGCTATGTGATTTTTGTGAAGCTGCAGCGATGAAACTTCAATATATAGTGCAACAACCTTGCTGAAGTATTTAGGGCATGCCTGGTTGGCATCTACCGTTTGCTACACGTTTCTGCCATAAGTGTGGCAAGTGGTTGGTTGTAGCCATAGTTGTGGCTTGCCACATTTCAATAATCACATACTCCACTTGTTATAGACTTAATTGCTAACTAACTTTCGACACAAGTGTGCAGGGCAACTAAGGGCATGTTTGGGACTGCCCGCTCCCTAAAATTCAGCCGCTCTAGAAAATGCAAGTCAAACGGCGTAGCTCCATGATATGCCGCTCTGTAAAAAAGAGAGTAGAATCTAGTGTACAACTCAGTGTCTTTTGTGAAGCTCTTCAGGGGGTGCAACAAAAACTCTAGAAGCTAAAGTTGGGAGAAAATTACCCATCATTGCCACTAGTAAGTGTATACCACTTTGTTTCTCCTTACGTCGTCCAATCAAATAGGTCATTTCCACCAAATTTTTCATTATTGAAGCTGGAGCTAGTTGGAAGCTAAACATGATAAAGTGCTCTTTGGTGGAGCTGCAACTCCTATATGAAACTGCTCCAACGTGGATTTGGTGGTGTGAAGTTAATTTTGGGGGAGCAGAGCAGTCCCAAACATGCCGTACACATGCCCATATCGTATGAATGATAAATGATGACAAGTAATGAGAATGTCATCATTTAGCCTTTAAGTCAGAAAAAAAACATGAATACTGTTCATAATAAGATAAATTCCACAACAAACTTTTTTTGTATGACTGTTTTTTTTTTGCAGAGTGATGAACAAAGTTTAACGAAAAATAAGTATAGTACCATATATATACTCCTCCAATGACTAGAAATGAAAGATTATTGGCAGACGCTAGCATAAGATGCTTGCTCCCCGCTTGGCTACCATGTCCATCCATCCAAGTGGGTAATTTCAATACAGTCTCTTGATGGGCATCTAATCGAACATTAGGCATCACATATAAAACTTTAAGTTGAAAGAATGGTTTTTGAAATTAGCATTCATATTACACCATAAAGTCAGTTAAAGTAATCAATATGCATGTAAAAGAGCCCACAAAAAGCATGTGAAAAGGGTTGACTCCGGTGTACAACAGGCTAGTTGGTGTCCATAACAAAGGGTGGATCATAAGAAATGTTATGCGCATACTGTCTTAGCAAAACAAATAAAAAAATCAATAGAAATGGCAAACCTTGGCGCTACAATCACTAGAGCTAAACAAATACTGCAGATTGTCATGTGTGAAGAAATCAAGGCAGTTAACTCTGTCCCAGTGCCTAGAGAGTGCGTATTTACATCGAGGAGAATCAAAATCCCAAACCTGGACACCAAACATTGGATTTCGCAATGAAGGTCTAGTAGTAACACATATCTATGTAATGTGAAAGCTTAGTTGAAATAAAATAGGAAACTCATACCTCTATCATGTGATTGGCTGAGGCAGTGACAAAACTGTTGGTGTTTTTTGGGTCAAACATGACTTGGCAAATATAACCCGAGTGTTTGCACTTGAATGTTTGTGTGCACTCCCAGGCTTTTGTCCCAGTCCCAAAGCTTCATTTCGTCAGAAGTCCATGACATCATTTTCCCAGCATTACTTGTCAGCATGAGCTGTGAAACTTGGGACTTGTTGCCGTTTCGTTTCGTAATTGTGGATGTGAATAAAGCCATCTCCGGCTCCAGCCACAAACCATTGTTTTCATACGATGAATTTAACCAAAACAACTGCAGAGTAATCTTGTTATTTGTAATACAGTATATATGGCTGAAGAAATTAACAAGAAAGAATTAAAAAAATAGAACTCAAATTGCATGCCTTTGTTGGTGGAGACTTTAAACGAATCTACTTTCCTCTGCAAGTAAAAGCAAATTACTTTGTTAGTCAATGCAGAAGAAAAACCTATGTGTAGTTGAGTTCGGATGACCTTGATACAAGTTCCCTATATACCACAACAGTTGTAACTGATTCGGTAATCACAATCTTCCGTAGTATGTGTGTGTATTATAAGATTTATTTGTTTCGGGGAATCCTGAAGCCAAAGTGAATTCACTACACTGATGACATTGATGTAGACAATTTGAGCCCCCAAATTAGGTAGTATAGTATTGACATTAGCCTTACATACGATACTTTAGTATAGATGTACCATAAGTCTGTTGATAACAAATATAGTGCTTTTAGTCCTTATATTTTTGCCTGTGTTTGACCGTCCCAAATGCAATATTATCCCACAAAGCTCGAATGAAATCAGAAAACATCCACAAGTAATATCCCTTATGTCTATAAGCTAACAGAAGCTTTCATAGCTCAGTTGGTTAGAGCACCCGTTTAGTAAGCGGGAGGTCTTGAGTTCAACTCTCAATGAAAGCATCTTTTTTATTATTTATTTATCCTTGGCAAAAATAAATGAAGAACTGTTTTTTGTTGATTACCTAAATTATGTGTTAGCAATCTCTTAAAATATGGACTACATTATCTGTTAATTTTGGCATTGAAGACACTTTCATCTTTTTTATTATTTACTTATCCTTGGCAAAAATAAATGAAGAACCATTTTTTGCTTAGCTATCCCATCAAAAAAATCAATAATTTAATATACTATCACTAGGGTTTTGTCCATATTACACATTTGTGTTAGATGTTGAAACATGCAACAAGATTAGCAAAGAATTTAACTGAAAATTTACTTCATCAGAATGTTTGAACAAAAGGGGAACTAAAACTGTGATGAAACAAAAAGTCGGTAATATTTTATTTTACTAGATGTGAATAATATCTAAATTGACAACTACTTCCTCCGTCCCATAATATAAGAGCATTTTTGACACTAGTGTATTGTCAAAAACGCTCTTATATTATAAGACGGAGGGAGTATATTATAATTAGTAACTCTATAAACTAATCACACTACATTTCCACCTTTCCCTTTGGTCTTCAGAATTTAATTTCAAATTTTGTGGTAAGATGCATGGTTGCATCTCTTGTCAATGGTACACATAGATCCTAAACTGTCATTGTGTTTAAGGGTGTGTTTGGTTACCTGGGGTGCTGTAGCCTGCGTCGCATGAGGGATACTGGTTGAGCTTGGCCTGGTTGAGTTGATGCAAATATGAGCTAAGATATGTGTTTGGTGGACCGGGTGATATGGATGCATGAGAGATGCAATATACAATAGATGTTGTTTGGTAGGCTGCGTTTGAGAGAAGTAAAACAAGAATGAAATCGAATCTGAACCAAAACAATCAAAACATTTTCACCAATATGGCCATTCCAGTTAGTTGGGGTAGATGTCCGATGAAACCAACAATACGACATCAACCGAGAGGAGATGCCGGCGGAGACTCAACTCCAGTTGGATTGGCGGCGGTGGCTCGGCTCGAGAGGAAAAAGAGGAGAAACACGACGCCAGTTACGACACGCGATGTGCAGGTGTTCCCCTCCTCTCCCCCTTTTTCAGCAAGATGGGGTGGCGGGTAGCATGGCGAGCTCCGACTAGCTCGTCCGCAGGTGCGCGTGCACGCGATGATGGCGTAGTTCGACGGCGGCGGAAGCCGACGATGTTGAAATAGGGCGGCGAGCCCCCGACGTTGGTAATGAGGAGTGGCGGCAGAGTCGATCTCCGGCGAGGGAGTTCGCACCGGTGGTGGACGAGGGGACTCAGACGGCGGTGGCGGCGGCGGCGGCGGGTTGGTGAGCTCGATTGGATCTGACGCGTGAGAGAGAGAGAAAGAAAAGGGCGATGCATGCGCGAGCCTGGCTGCGGGGATACGCCCGATTCTCGCGTTTCCCTCAGCCTGGCCAAGAGGCCCATTTTTGCATCAGACGGGCCAGGCCGAGAAGTCCGCTCAGGAAACCAAACACGCTAGATTTGCACCTCGGGTGCGAGACAGGTGCGACGCACCCATCCAAACACGCCCTAAATGTTGCATGGTGTCACAACTCCACAAAAATTTGTCCGCATAATAACATGTACCAACAACCATGTCCAGTTCACCTCTCACACCATATTCGGGCAGCCGATTCTATTTTAAAATACCTCACCTCATCTGTAGTTTCTATTTCCTTGAGCCTTTCAATTATACTAGATGACCCGTTGCGCCGATGGCGCAAAGGGCGAGAGCAAGCCAAGTATTGAAAGAGTACGCGTAAAAATATTTAGAGACAAATTGAAACATATGGAAAGAAAATATTGCTGCTGGCAATGTCATGATTTCTCTAACCATTGTAAACATGTATAAATAGTCTTCTAAAAATATTAGTAGAAGGGCAGTTGATTACATATATAGACCAATTGATCACAAACTTTTTACCACCGAGACAGTAATAAGGTCTAAAGTGTACATGCAATATCATACACGAATGGAAATCTAAAGGCTATACATATCTTGCTCAGAGCAACGCCAAAAGGGCAAAGATACTGAATCGGTTGATACGAAACAAAAGGTGGCTGCTGTTGATTAGGACATATAGACTGAAGGTCACCAGAAACTATCATGTATAGTCTTCAGGCGCTGCCCTGACTTCATGCCAATATAGCGTAACCTCCGCGTCAATTCTTCAATGCTTGGATTAACTACTACTTTAGTTCTTTTGATAAAACGGTTTTTACACCAGAAGCAGCACCCCTGAGATTAGCTAGTTTCCAGCAAAAGGATCACATGAGAATCACATATATGTATCCTATATGAAGGGAAACAGAAATTCCTTCAACAATGATGATCGATGGGAGATCATAATGGTAATGCTTGCCAATATTTTTTCTCAGCCTGCAAGATTGCCAAAAACATGGACAGCATGTCATTTCAGAACTCACACCCTAGTTGCAATTTCTGATCATCATTCCAAAGTACGAATTTCGATGTGCAAGTGGCAAACTGCACGTAAAAGACACATGCCTGCCTAGAGATTAGTACTCTGCGGATTGTGCACGGATCTGCGACGATGAGAGCGGGGACTCCTCGCTGTTCCAGTCATCCTGCACCAGGGTTGCAAACTGCAGGTTCCAGAGCACGTCCTCGTCTAACGGCCTCAGCGTTGGTTCCTCGGTCAGGCTTCGCGGGCAGATCTCCATGACGGTCCTCATCGACTCGTCAGAGCATCATTTGCTCACGCCTGGGTCGACGAAGTTCCTCCTCTTGCTCAGTCCTTCTGTTGTCAGTGCCGATTGCAAATGGTGGTCAATGAACAGTAAAAGTTGGGTTTAGACTTTATTCAGTAATGAGGCATTGTCAAGTGTACAGGGTTAACAAGGAAAGGACAACTCCTGAGATTTTGAGGTAGGCCCATAAATCATATCTTTAGGTCACAAAATAACTTTTTCCCTGTGTGAAGGTAACATGCCTATGTTGGTAATATTTTCAAATAAAAAATTATCTCGGAGCAACACAATTTCCTAAATTAATTTGCATGTATGGTATCAAGATGCATTACACAACAAGCTATATTTGTTCAGCAACTTAAGCTTGAAGATGTTTCGCTAGAATCACTACAGCTATCTATAAAAAAATTAATTCAATACAAACCTGTTGTATGAGCTTGAAAAAGCAGACCACAATAGATTAATAGCCAAAGGAAGGACCGAATGATACATAATTAATTAGACTCCAATCTCACCACCTCGAGTTGCCTACGTGGCGCACTATTCATTGCCTATGTGGAGGTCTCTGCGCCATTTGGCGCGACTGTAGTAACCGTATATTTGCAACTGTAATGCAAAATGAGATTACACATTAGTATGAAGCGACTGTAGTAACCATATTGTCTACCCAAATCTTATTAGCATTGTCTACCATACCAATCCAATATTTCTGATTTCAAATGAATCTGCATTTGCAACCTAACAAACTCCGGTTGTCTCGCAAACATATCCTATAAAAATCAAGGTGTATCAATAATTTCTCAGTAAACTCTAAGGTTCATTGGCTATCCTTGACTGGCTAGTTGACTGAATGCCTCCAGGAAAATAAATTGCCATGACATATTAAGCAATAAAAAGGCAAAAGGCCACAATATGTAGTACATAATGTTCACTGTCCATCGGCTTCAGCAAACACTAACAAGGGGGGAAGCATAAATACACCTCGCTAATCCCATGGAGGCAATTCTTACAAAAAAGGCAAATGAATGAAAATAGAAAGGTATGTTTTCCTAGACCGTTGCATCCATGGTGCAAAAAATGACTATAGGCAAAGACGAGTGCTATAGATCTGAAGAAAATATGGGTACGTGTGTGAGGATAATATTACAGCAATCATAGTGAGGTAATCAAGAAATTAGTACAAAAGGATGAATCTGATCCGATATAGAACTCATCCTTCCGTATGCAGTTTTCGTATCTTCTAGCTGGAAGAGATGAAGGTAAATACTAACAGTTCGAATTTGTCTTGGAATATATGAGGAGCCTATATAAGAAATCTAAAAGGAAAACCCTATACACACATGGTGCAACACCAGTCATGCTATTTATTTCAAGCATCAATGGTAAATACTAACTTGCCAAACCTCATAGATTTTGTAGGACTGAAGAAAAAGTTACCGAAGAACAAACTAATCATTCCAGTCCTACAAAATCATGAAAAGGAACTGAGATGGAAACCGAAAAGAAATACTTAACTATATTTTTTTGTATATCTAACCATGAAAGAGCAGCATTATAAATTAAGGAGATGGGGTAACTGGAAAATGATTTTAGTTCAATTGTTGACAGGAAGTAAAAAAGCAAATGCATGGCGCAACTGGATTTTTTTTAAAACAAAAACATAAACATATGCATCAACAAGCTTAGTACCTTCAGGACACACCGCTACATTGTAATCGCTGCTGCTGTTGTAGTGTCGTCGTTGGGAAGAACTGCTGATTGACCCTCGGCTTGTCTCTACCTCAGCTGGCCACCGGTATCTTACAACAATGGTACATTGAGGGGTGAACCGGATCGTATTTCTGAAATTGGAGTGAGAAAATAATAATAATCTGAAATCATAAACAGGGCATGCAAACAGATGATCTATTAATTAGATCTCCCCTTTCGTTGTTATCTGCACAACCAAGAACAATTTTGGCTAACCATTTTATTGCTTTGATTTGATCATGGGAGGGATGAGAATGGAGGAAGGCGATGAGAGAGGGTTACGTCGGGTCTAATATTTATGGTCGTTTCCCGTCGTGGCGTCGTTGATTAATCTTGGTATGACCTTCAACCGAGGACGACTGCGACGACGCCATGGACCACCGCTTCGCCAGCACCGCCGCCTACTGCTGCGCGCGTTCGCTGTCATCGCGCTTGCTATGGCTACTGTTTGTCACACTCTATCATCCCACGCCGACGCCGATGCTTGTGGACATGTTTGCCTTATAATACATATATTCTTGTTGTACATGGCAAGCAAAATACTCTACCTCTAGTCAAGAACAAAAAACAACATGAAGCAAGATACATAACCGTTTCCATCTAGTTTTAGTCTAATCATTCACTAAGCTTTTGGCAAAGAGATAGTATCACAAAGTCATTTGACGAATGCGTTAATTAGTTAAGCCAGTAGCAATATATAGACGACTCCAAAAGAATATGTATTTTGCAGTTTAGACAAATGCAGTAATCAAGACAACAAGAACTGGGCTTGCATTCTAAATCAAATGAGTCAATTTGGGGAATTGTATCCTTCAAATAATATCCACTTAATTATATTTGCTATGATGTTAATTCTATACTTGCACATTACTCACCATACAGAAGTTCTCCATTCGGGCTCCTTTCTTCTCCATAGGGTACATGAATATGCCTTTGTACAGCAGTGACTAAGTGAACATCAGCAACCATACTGTGGTGCGCGAAATGAGCATTTAGAAGGAGCATAATAAATAATACAATCATTAGATTCTGTAAAACAGCAGTAATAGGACTGAGTTAGCTATAGAAGAATTTGAAATTTGCTGCCAGGCTAGCAACTGAAAGACTAATTCACCTTCAAATATCTCTGAAAGATTTTGGTGATGAATCTTCTCAAGGAAATTTGCATTTTCTCTACGAACAAATTCGCAAGTCGCTATGTAGTTCCAATTGTGCCGAGATCAAATAAACAAAGCAGCACACAGATCTTACTTAAAAGGGAGAGTATTGATTTCTTGTGATCAGGTAAGCAAGGGTTGGACGGAGAAGAGGGTGTTGGCCATTTCATAGACACTACAGCGAGATCTTGACGTCAGGGATGCAGAAAACTTCGGGCTTGACCGCTCACCCATATGACACAGAGATTCCACAGGAGGCAACAAGTGGCCACTTTTACAAACCCCGATCCAAATGGCCCATATATTCCAACATAATAATTGCCAAATCCATGTACCAGAAAACCAGGAGGGCTTACTTGAGATAAGAACATCGTCAGTTCCTCTCACGTCATTGTGGATTCCTGGTCATGATTTTTTAGTATGGCAGCCCATGGTACCTTATACTCTGTAGCAAGGCTAATTGCTGTAAATAGTGATTCTGCTGCATCAGCTGCACTGCCCCCAAATATGTTATACCTTGATTCAAAATTAGAGCACAAGGATTAAATCTTAAGTTACCCAGCCATTTTATGATTAAGAGAACTGGAAACAAGTAAATAATGTAGTAACTAAAAATTGCAGGGAGGATAAGGGGGAAAAGAGAGAGGGAGGCTCACCTATTTAGAGGGCAGTGGCGGATGCGGCCATGGCCGTGAGGAGGAGAGACTCCGCCGACGCAGCACATTTAACAGATCTATCAAGTACATCATACAATCTTGTGCACCACAATGGCCAATCGCAAGCCTACAATCTAGTCCTGTACAAAAAAACAATCATCATCAACAAAAGGAAATGGTAACATGAACGCGGCAAAGTTTTTTTTCGAGAAAACGCAATTGCCTTTGCGTTCCATTGCATTGGAAAGAAGGGGAAATATTTACATCCTCTTAGGAGGTAGCGTTACACAGCCTATAGGCCCTCAGTGCACGTCCCAGGACGGCGGCAGGGCCACCCTGAGCCCTTGAGCTCCAGCCCTTGCCCAACATCTCGCCTCGTCTTTGATCCTGTCTACAAGCTCGTTCAATGATGGCCTCTCATGATCGAAGACACACGCGTTCCTATGCTTCCAGACCATCCAAGGTACCAGGAGTGCGACGGATTTGAGCGCCTTGCAAAGCGTTTGCGGCGTCGAGTCCTTGATCCGCAACCACCAATCCATGAGCGAGCCGTCGTTCTCAGGCGCTCGTGCCGGAAGCCGTAACCAAGAGAGGACCTCGTGCCAAGTTTGCCTGGTGAATGGGCACGTGAGCATCAGGTGTCCGATCGTCTCTGGTTCTTGGTCGCACAGAAGGCAACGTGGGTGGTGTTGCAGGCCACGGCGTGCGAGCCTCTCCGCCGTCCAGCAGCGGTCTTGGCACGCCAACCAGTGGAAAAATTTCACCTTGGGCGGTGCCTAGCTCTTCCAAATGAGCTTCCAGGAGTTGCAGCTCGAAGCGCCCAGAAAGGTTGCCCTGTAGCAGGATTGGGCCGTGTAGGCACCATTGGTTGTCCATTTCCAGAGCAGCCTGTCCGGCTCAGTGGACAACTCGATGTGCTGAACGAGGTGCCAGAGCCTGAGGTACTGTCCAATCTCCGGAAGGCCAAGCAGGCCATGGATGTCGCGCGCCCAACTGTTACCGGCGAGGGCCTCCGCCACCGTTCTGGCCCTCCTGCGCTGTTTGGGGATGCACTGGATTAGCATGGGTGCGAGCTCGTGAATGGATTGTCCGCCGAGCCAGCGGTCCTCCCAGAAAAGGGCCGTCGTGCCGTCCCCAATGACCATGGTCGTGGAGGCATGAAATAGCGCCCGCTCCTCTGCCGTGAATTGCAGGTCTAGTCCCTGCCAGGCTCGGTCCGTGTTCGTGCGCGCTAACCAAAGCCAGCGCAGTCGGAGTGACAATCCTGTGCGCTCGAGGTCCCGGACGCCAAGGCCCCCGTATTCAAGCGGGCGGCAGACCCGGCGCCAGTTGACATGACAGTGGCCACCGTGGGCGTCGGCGCGGCCGGCCCAAAGAAAAACGCGGCAAAGTCGATAAGCTAAATCAATACAACTATACATTAGCCCACTCGGGCGTATACATCACTAACAACCATAGCAATATATTTGCAAAAATGAAAAATGACAATAAATCAATAATTCTTTATTTGTCCTTCATGACTTTTAAACGTGTGTCCTTCATGGGATTATATCTAACAGAAGAGAGGTATAAATGGATCTGTTTGCTAGTTCATTTGTTAGCTTGAGCTTGAGTTCTTCAAAATACATGCTGCCAAACAATCGGTTAGGAAACCATTCTGCAAGATATTAGTACAAAGAAACGAGGCTATTAGATTCAGTTGACCACTATGTTTCTGCCAATGCGCTCCATGAGCTAATGAGAGGATCGATTCAATTGAAGGAAGCTTCCTAGCAGCAACATGGCCAAAACTATACGTGATTGCAAGCACACGGGATTGCTAGGTACAGATCAATTGAAAGAAATCTTAAGAACAAAAAACAAAATGTACAAACATGCATCTTTTGAGCAGTACATGTATGTGTTGCTTATTCACCTCCGTTGCCATGGCTTGCTGCTCCAAGCACGTGCAGCCCCCGTACCCTCCATGGTTTGCTACTCCAAAACTGAGCAGCCCCCAAATCCTTCATTGTTTACTACTCTGTGCGTTTCTTCGTGTGAGAAAGGAGGAGAAACGACATAGGGAGATGCATACAGGAGAAGGGGAGAAAAGAGACGTGGTCACCTGTAGACTGTAGTCAAGCCGCCCTGGAAGCAAGGTTGCGGCCGGCCTCGCCGGTGCAGGCCAACGCCGGCGGAGACCCCCTCCCATTTGAAGCCGCACCTCCCTCTCTCTCCTGTAGAGCGAATCCAGCGCCGCCGCCATCGCCGGGAAGCTGAGTTGCTGTGTTCACAGCGTGTAGCATCGCCGAAGCTTCAGCATGAAGAGCATCATATACGTGCTCCAGGCTCCCTGTACTTGAGAGAGAGAGCTTTTTGCTATACAGAGTACTATATTATGTTACTGTTCATCAATCCAGTAGTTTGCTTGTGTGTTGTCTAGCTAGCTTGCACACACGTAGCTTTCCTGGGTGATTTGATATACCAAGTTCAGAAACCAACATATTAGGCTAGGTCAAGTTGTCGCTGAGTAAGAAAAGTTTACTCTAATATTTGATTTATCAAGAAAATAAAAAAATGCTCAACTTGCTGAATTTGTAAAATCCATAGAAGATATAATTATTCCAGTTCTGTTTGGAGTACTACGGCTATAGAGTTGGGATGGTTTATCCTGTACTGTAGCCATAAAAAATGAACATATCCAGTAATGCTGTTTAGAAATAAAAGATGATGTACTCTAAAAAAAATACATGTATTTAAAATTTTAAAAGCATATTTAATCATGTACTGTAGCCATAGAAATGAACATATCCGGTATTGCTGTCTAGAAATAAAAGATGATGTACTCTAAAAAAAATACATGTATTTAAAATTTCAAAAGCATATTTAATCCTGTACTGTAGCCATAGAAATGAACATATCCAGTATTGCTGTTTAAAAATAAAAGATGATGTACTCTAAAAAAATACATGTATTTAAAATTTTAAAAGCATATTTAATCATGTACTGTAGCCATAGAAATGAACATATCCAGTATTGCTGTTTAGAAATAAAAGATGATGTACTCTAAAAAAATACATGTATTTAAAATTTTAAAAGCATATTTAACTTGTATTGGTGAATAAGTGATTTAAGCTCATACAACTTAGTTTTGGAAATGAACAAATCCCTCTCATGACATAATTTAATACATCATATTTGTGCATATATTGCCAATTCAATTTTCTGGCACACAAAAGTTAAAAAAAGGAACTGCATAGTATATCATACATATACATAGTATATCGAAAGGCATGGCTAGAGTTCTTTTGTTATTAAAATGCTCCCTCTTGTGAGTTTAATAGAAGCTTAGGATAAAATCCTGGATCTCTAGAGTTCTTTTGTTAATAGCAGTTTTGGTAGAAAATAGAAGATTCAGTTAGCCCATTCACGAAGCTAGTTAATGAGCAGCCTGAGCACCAGTCAGATCTCATACAGTGAGCTATGAACAGTAAGTAAATGTATAGTTTTTTCCATGTGAGGCCTCACCAGAATGCACTGTGAGCAGTATGTGTGCATGATACAGGTTTGGACCACTAAGATCCGTGTGGATCAAATCCTACCATGAGAACCTACATGCGCTGAGCAAGGTCAAAACAAAGATATATCTATAGCAACACATGTTTCAGTGGTTACAAACCACAAAAGGTATAAAGTTAAGGTCATTCAGTTACATATACCATGCAGATCATTCAGAGGCCAATACATAAATAAGAAAACACAAATGAAGACATTTTGCAAGAGAGACACACGGAGTATTCAAGAACACTTTATTATGCTATGAAACTGAGTACATCTAAACAAGAAGCATACAATCGTAGAATAGTAAATGTACCCCACCAACCGCTGCTGCTTCCGCCAGCAGGCGCCAAATTCGCCACCGCCTTTCAATAATATGGCAGAAACATGATTGGATCTGATTATTAATCATGATATTATCTTATAGAGTGTAGCAGCTATGACCTCAGCTAAATATTTATAGTAATGAAGTCATGTCTTATTTCTTACTCCCTCCATCCCAAAATAAGTGACTCGACTTTGTACTAAATTTGTACTATAGCTAGTACAAAGTCGAGTCACTTATTTTGGGACGGAGGGAGTACAAAGTTTCCAGCCCATTAGAACAGGAACAAAAAAGTAAGAATAAACTACCAAAGTATACCATCAAATCACTAATTTAATCAAGTCTCCGGTCCAACCTTTGTATCTACCCATCTACAGCTAGCACATCCACCTATCCAAGGAAAAAAGAGGGAAACAAATACTCAAATAAAGCAGGCCAAAGGGGTACAACAGAAGAATGGAACACATAGTGGCATTCCTTGGATCAATCATTGTGGATCTGGGTGGGGAGAGGAATGGAGCACGAGCGAAGAGGAATGCAACAGAAGTTTGATGAGGTCGAGATCGTACACAAGCAAACAAAACAAAGCATCAGGACAGAAGCATAGTAAGCCGAAGTATAGAATGGCATTGAAATCAACCTCTTTATCACTCACCACAAGGTTAGTATGCTTGGTAGGTCGATTATCAGTCGCCCCATGGTAATGCCACAGACAAGACATGAGGACGCACACATTCCAGTGGAATTCTTTGTCATGTATGTCCGAAAGCAAGCTAATCTTGGTGCTTGCCATATGCAAGGAGAATGATAAAACAAAGAAGAGATGCACACACTTATTAGAGAAGTGGCATACCCAAAAACGTGAAGCAGAAATGGCCACCAAGAAAGCATATTGCTGTAGACATTGGCAAGACAGGAACCAACAAAATGCAACAGACTAAAACCAAACTTTATTCAGCAGGGAATGATTTAGACAATAACTAAAAGATATTGCACAACAAGCAGTAAATAGGTAGTAGATATTAACACCCGTGACACAGGACCAGCGTAAAAAAAAGAGCTTTGGTGTAGAACAGGCATATAATCAGTGTAGTCAACAAAAGATAGGCAGAAAAGAAACTGAAGAACCCAGAAAGAGCATTCATATATGAGGCAGTAAGCTGTATGAACCAAAAGACAATTGAAAGCAGCTAGCAAAGAAATGGCAGTTGGCACCACACATATGAGACGACCACCTGAAACTGCTAGAATAGACTGGCAGGCTACAGCGAAGAGGGTAAATATAATAATGTTCATACAATAAAAGAAACCACCAGCAAGAAAATGGATTGGAAGATCTCAGGAAACACAAATTATTTGGTCTGAGAATCAGTAGTACCATCTTCATCTCCAATCAGGATTTTCAACCATCATCTCCTCTGCCCCGACCCCCAACCATCGTTGTACTGACACGCGAATAGAAACATGAACACATAATGTGATCGATGTGGTAACTTGTCTATGCTTAGAAATGCAGGGTCGAGAAAGGGAGATTAATTCTGGTTCACCGTTGGGAGAGACTGTATTTGATACATATAACAATTGAGCATATTTTGATACATATAACAGTCTAGTTCTATGTGCCCTGTATCACATGGCTTCCCAAAGTCCAAAAGCTAGAATAGAAGCTGTGTTTGGGACCTTTGAGCCATTACTCGTCTAATTAGACAGCTAAAATATGATGTTGCAGGTTATAACCAGTGGCAAGTTTAAACCAGATGACCACCTCCGTAGAACATGTTCTTCTTGAATAGAAATGGGGCCAGTAGTTAGGTAAGGCATCATAGACCAATAGGTGGAACTGATGGTCTAATTTTTAAATAAATATTAGGGCAGTGGAAAACGGGTATATACCTTTGTATTTATCCAGTAGCTCAATGTGATTATTCGTCGACCTCCAGATGATGATCGATATGTGCTAACAGTTTTGGTCACAATAGTTTTTGTCTCCCTTTCTCATAAATGAATGTTCAAAGCTTTTAGATTAAGATCAGCCTTTCTGATCAATGAATATGGAATTGTAACACCATTGATTATAGCAGAATACTCGCTGAGATTAAAATGTATTCCATGCAATCTGTATAAAGACACACAAACTAAAATTATAGAAGGGGTCAAGAGAAACCTGCAGTATATTAGTATCTAAGAGATTCCTTCCATACGCATGATTCAGAAAAGTACAGTGTGTGATGCCATTATAATTTTCTCATCGGCCAATTGTATTCCATTATATTTTTATCATCAGCCAATAATAAAAAAGAGAAATTACAGCAGTGAATCAGAATAGGTACGATCTCGCTTACCTCGACAAATCAAGATATAACTAAATGAGTAGGCACTCAAGGCTTGGCCTCAGTAAGTCCCATCACCAAAATATTGTAATCACCCTCTACAGCAAACCAATTGACATTTGGAATCCCAACTGCAGAACAAGAAGCAATGCCAACTGATTCATTCGTCAGTAAACAAGAGACTGGAGTAAGCAAGACCAAGGAAGTGAAAAAAAACTCACATATTACTTCCTCATTGAAGTAACTGTAGATGATTTCCCTTAGATGGGATTGCCTAGGTACGTATAACTGGTCCTCTTGATCATCTCAATCAAGAACATCAAAGAAAGGCTAGGATTGTTTTCCTGCGATAGAATCAAGAAATTGAGATATCTTCAGCACAAGCAGGAGAGAAAAACTTGAGGAGCCTATGGTTACGACATGAACTCATACCTGCTGATGGTCAACAGCCTCCATTGTCCACCCACCCATGGTTGTCACCAGTTGTGCCCTTGCCCAAGCCGCGCTAGGGTCTGCCAACGCTGTGCATTATATACATCTGACTTCATCGACTTCGTCACACAGCTTTGCGAGTGGACACAAAAGAACAACCAACTTATCGCTGTTTTGTGGAATGTAGTCCAGACATTGCTGCCTAATGATCAGATGTAGGCCTCAGTACAATCAATGCCTGATGTATAACATTTGCCTTCTAAAATGCAAACATGGACAGATGGTAAGAAAATATAGCTGCTTGAATATTAAACCATGATTTTCTAACTAAGCATCATAATTTTCAGCTAACCATTTCTATCTCCAAGAGCAGTATATCAAATCCATGTTTACCTCGTGTAGAACAAAAGTGAGGAAAGAAAAAGAAGTCATACCTAGCCAGTTTGTTAAAGATCAAAAACTGTTGCAAGCAGACAACAACAGACGTGCCACAACAACTGTAAAAACACACTATTTGGGTAAAGCATTAACGTTCTCAAACCGCAACCCACCTGGTTGTGTTTTAGTACTTTAAGTTCAACTATCCGGCGACGAATGTGTGACCGCCTGCAAGAAATAGAATAAAATTATTTGTTACCCCAAAGGCAGACCTCTACATATGTGAAACAACAACATCAACCTTATTGTTCTCTTTTATAAATCTCTTTGCGAACAAAAATATTTTCCATGTGCAAATAAATACAATTTACTGATTATTACACTGCTCATAGAGTAGGTGAAGAATGATTATTACACTGACCAAAATCACCACACCTACTTCACTACGTGAAAAATAAAATGAATAAAACAAGAACTGCTCAGATTGGAAACTTTTTTATCAAACAAGAGGTAGAAGGAAATGAAGTGGCAGCTCACCTCGGTGGGTAAAGATGAAACGCAGCCAAGAATCCGAAGAACCAGCAACAACCTCATAGATCCTGTAGGGGGGAGAAAAATATGAGTCATGGTGGAGGGAAACCAGGCACACCAAAGGGGATGGAAAAGGAAGGGGAGGCGAGCTGCTGCTTCCTGCCGGCGGGCTATCCATGGCCTTCCTCGTGGACCTGGTGGACGACGGCGCGCCGGTGCCGCAGCGGATCCGCCCGTCAGTGACCAATAGTAGGCAAGAGGCGAGGTGTAATTAAACCGAATGAGCAAGGCGTCGCGTGGATGGCCCGAGGCGCTCGCTCGCTGTGGCGCACTGTTCATTGCGGACGTGGATGCTCTGGTTGTGCCTAGCACTTCTTCAAGCTTTATATGTTCAATTGTGTGTACTAGCAGGCCTCTTCGCTGGATTGAAGTCGCTGCACTCTATCCCTATTTTAGTGAAACCCGCACTTGTTCCACATGTGTGTCTTCTAGTGGTTTTTCCCAATCTTTCACGCCATCTCTCAAGTACCTATGATATTCAACCAACAACTATTGAAAAAAGCCCTTCACAAAGTGAAGTGTGCACCAATGGTTTCTAGTCAGATCTGTGAGCATTTAAATTGCACTTTCAAGTTCGCTTGGCTAGGCCCCCGCATCGCTCTCCCGCAGGGCGACTCGGGCAGCGACCAGATCCGCCCGGCCTAGCCACCGCTTCCCACCCCCCTTCGCCTCGCCGCCGCCGGTGGTCAACCTCTGGCAAAGCCTGGCCAGGTGACGGCGGCGGCGGGGATTCGCCCTTTGCTGCTGCTCGGCTCCCTGCGGGGCCTGTTCCATGGCGCCTGTTCGTCGGCGTGCGGTTGGCTGGCAGTGGAGTTTGCGCCAGGGTGGCGGCCCTGGACATGGCGGAGGCGACCTTTCTCTGAGCCGGAGGAGGTCGGCAAGGGGGCGGTGCGGCCATGGTGGCTGGGCATGGTGGATCTTGGGATCCCGCACGCAGTTCTTGCGGCTCGGTGGGCGTGTGATTGATGGCTCCGCGGCGGGTTGCAGCGTGGTGGCCGTGGCCAGTGGGGTGCGTCGTGGGAGGGCCGTGGCCGGCTTCGGCCCGTCCCGACGACAGGTGCAGGGGTGGCTCCGCCATATCCCATCTGGGCGTGGATGGTGCGGAGCTGCGGCACTGGTGGCGTTCGGCGCTTGGGTGAGTGGAGGAAGCCGGGGCGGCGGCCCCAGGCTTTAGGCCATGGCGTCTTGGTCATGGTGGTGGCTGGGATGGGCTCACCCGACGGATCCCCGTCTGGTTGAAGTCCCGGAGTTTGCGCCTGCATCTCACTCGCAGCTTGAGGTGCTGCTGTGTGGGTGCTGTCGCAGTTGAGCTCGGTGGTCGATGGCGGAGGGTGCAAGGCTGGTTCGTGTTGCTTCGTGTGATGCTTCCCATAATTCTTGGCTGACGGATCTCCCGTCAGCTGGTTCGTGTTGCATCTTGATAACATAATGTATGAAGGGAATGATGGTGTCCTTATAGTACACACTTCCTTAATTCCCACCTAGATTTGCCCTTTAAAACATGGTTCTCCATAGCATTTAGGCTGGTCACAATGGGTAGGAACATAAGGTAGTAACATACACACTTATCTAGACTATGTTACTACCTCCACAGTGGGTAGGAACATGTAGGTAGTGTCATGCAACGCTGCATTTATTAGCTTATAGACTCATTGTTTCTTGAAGTGTGTGATGTTCCGGTAACTTAGCTAGTTACCACAAGCACCTCACTCTTCATTAAATATGTGTCACATAAGCAACGTTGTATTGAAATATGTGATGTTACTCCTAAGTTCCACCCCATTGTGACCAGCCTTAGTGATGGTACTCCTAAGCATCTATGTGATTTTTTTGAAAAGGAGGATATACCCCCAGCCTCTGCATCTGGACAATGCATAAATCCATTTTATTAATTATTCACAAAGACCTTACAAAGTAATATATTAGCATGCCTAAAGCAATAATCTTGGCAATACATGTCGCTACTCCTATGCCCTTGACGAAGGGTTGCCAAATCTCCGAGCCTAATACCAAACAAACATCACATCAAATCCTAACATGTAAAGCCGGATGCCCCAACCAAGCCACAATGCTGGAACTGGGTCACACAACGGTCTGGCGCACTCTCATAGGCCGCCTCCACCACAAACCACTGATCCATCTACAGAGCAGGTACTAACGCACCAATCTTGCCAGACCTGCTGTCGACGCCACCATGGTGTCAGACAACGCCACCATCCCGCGCATGTCCACCCACACACGCCCAACGTCGAAACTCCGCAGCGCCATGCCGCCGTGATCCGCCGTTGGACTTGCGGTAGAAGTAACACCGCTCCTCCTCTTGTCACCTCCATTCATCATTTGCTCCAAAACGCTGCCCCCATGAAGGAGAGCGATACTGAGAACGTGATCATTGTCCGATCCGGAAGACCCAGATCTAGTGTTTCCCACGGAGCATCCCGAGTCTGATGACGCAAACTACAATGATGATGCCTCAACAAGGAAATGACATCAAAGACGCCGCCATCATCCGCCATGACCGTAGTCTGCGCGATTTTCATCGGCAGTTGCGCCGCTGGCGTCGCTGGTCCCTTCAACGGGAGGAAACTCCAAAACGATGCCCTGAAGAGGGACTACGACGCAAAAGCACTGCCATCGCTCGATCCCAAGGAGATCTAGGGTTTCCCCCAGTGTTGTCCGCACTGTCAAGAACCAGACAAGGATGGAATCCCGTAGATCGGCCCAGCTGCCGATGTGTCGCACCCGCCACATCGCCGACCGCGACCCGGAGACCAAGCCCACACCTGGGCCCTGATCCAGCCGCGCCGCCGCCGTCCCTGGCGACCGCGACGCCCCAGATCAAGATCGAGACAACCCCGACCGAAACCTCGCCACCAGAACCGTCTCCTAGACAAGAAGCCGCCGAATCCAGCCGTCCGCGTGGCGACAAGGAGGAAGCGCCGGAGAGGAGGTAGCCGCCGGCGGCCGATCTAGATCTCCCATGACGCGCGCGGGGCGCATCGCGGGAGCGGCAGGGGGGAGTGTTACTGGTAATTGGAGAATGTTGGATTACCAACTGATTTTATCCATTGGATTAATTAGATCAAATAAATAACCCATATTGATTTAAGGGCACCATAGCTTCTCCCCCGTACCTCAACTCAAATTAATAGCTGAAGTGAGACGGAGGCATGAAGGAAGAAATTATACTATGCAGTCAATGCTCACTCAAAATAACTAAAATATGTTTTCTAGTAGTAGTCAGTTGATGCAATATGAGAGAAAAACGAAACAATTCCTGCAGAGATAACATGTGCCCGAATTCATTTCTACCAGAAGCCGTCCCGTCCTTTTCCAACATATAAAAAGTATAAGAAAAATAACTACGCATTCATAACATATAGTCCCTTCGTATGGCACATTAATGTTATAAACATTGAGGCAGTAGGTGGCCAATGCCATACATTGTTCACGCCGCAGATACATTTACAAGCCACAAAGGGCCTTCATAGCAGATCAACATCAGAACTGGTAGCATATGTTAAATCGATGCTTGGCCGCAGATACATAGAGTTAATTTTAGCTGGGTATATGTAAGCGACGATGCTAGATTTCAGTGGCGGATCCAGGATTGGAGTAAGCCCCGGGCCCAAAAAAAAGAAAAATTTATCGTGAGAGAAATACTTAAAATCCATCAAGCTACAGCTACCTCAAATGAATACCTCAAATATGGCTCAATTGCACCAGAAATTTATAATCCATCAAGCAACAACAACATTCACATTCAAATACAGCAGGCAGTAGCAGATCAAAAATGTTCAATCTCTAAAAATTTTATCAACATTCAACAGCAGTCAACATGGCACTACACACTACATCATCTACATGTACACACTACACACTAACAGCAGCCATCACCACTTGTCCACTTTACCAGAGGGAGAGTAGATGAGCAGGAGGCAGGAGCAGCAGCGTGCAGCGAAGCAGCAGCGCCAGCCAGGGGAAAGAGCTTTCTCAGCAAGGGGACGGCGGCGGCGCGAGCCGGCGAGCGGCGGAGGCCGGTGGGCCGTGGGCGGACCGGCGGAGCCGCGCAGGCAGGGCGCACGCCAGCGGCGGAGGCGCGGCCGCGCGGGGCGAGTGGCGGTCTGGCGGAGCCGTGGATTTCCGACCTGGGACCAGGGACGGCCGGGGCCGCCGGGCCGGGGAGCGGGGGAGGCGCCGGAGCGGACTAGCGGAGAGGGGAGAGGAGTCACGGGCGAGGGCGGCGGCTAGGTCTGAGGACAGGGGGTCTGGGCGGATTGCTTCTCGCGTCGGGGTCGGGCGAGCTGAGTTGATGTCCACGAATTTGGGTTGGGCCCTGGCTGTGTGTTGGGCTAAGCCCCGGGCCCGATTAAAAAATATGGCTAGGTAATAAGTAAAAAAAAAAGCCGCGCCCCGGGCCTGGGCCCTGGGGGCCTGGGGCCCAGATCCGCCCGTGGATGCAACAAATACAAAAATAATGAAACAACACATAGATTTTGCTTACAACAAAGTGTTTGGTCAAAATGTTTTGTGAGATTACTTCGGTCAAAATGTTTGGCTCTACCGTTCTGGAGCGCAAGGGAATGACATTGGAACTTAACTCACGAACTAACAAGCATTGATCTATGCAAAGTAACGTTGGCATAGCGAGTTACTTCCTCTGTAAACTAATATAAGAGCGTTTAGATAACTACTTTAGTGATCTAAATGCTCTTATATTAGTTTACAGAGAAAGTAGTATTTACCTAGGTCGGACATTGCCAGCCTGAGTAAGAGATCCTGGCCGCCGTCAACGAATCGCGTGTCCATCAGCTCGCCGAACCACTGAATGCATCCGCTCCCGCCACCACTATCACGGATGTCCGACACACGAGCATTTGGACAGGCACCTCCGGCGGCATTCGTCAAGCTATGCCCCGGCGTCCACCGTGCTGCCGTGCGTCTCCGGTAGCTTCACCCCGCTCAGGGCATAGAACCCGTCACCGTCACCGGCGCCGCACTGCAGCGGCGTGCTGCGGGCACACCCGCCGGACGCATTCCGCATGCGCCACTCTGCCGGCGACCTGGGCCGAAACCCCTGGACGCAGCCGCACACCACGGCGTCCACCACGTTGCAGACGCCGAACGCGTCGCACAAGCCGTAGCGGTCGCACTGGTCGCGCAGCCCGGACCAGAAGACGATGCCCTCAAGAGGGACTACGGCGCAAAAGCACTGTCATCGCTCGATCCCAAGGAGATCTAGGGTTTCCCCAGAGTTGTCCGCACTGTCAAGAACCAGACAAGGATGGAATCCCATAGATCGGCCCGGCTGCCGACGTGCCGCACCCGCCACATCACCGACTGCGGCCCGGAGACCAAGCCCACACCTGGGCCCTGACCCGGCCGCGCCGCCGCCGTCCCTGGCGACCGCGATGCCCCAGATCAAGATCGAGACAACCCCGACCGAAACCTCGCCACCAAAACCGCCTCCTAGACAAGAAGCCGCCGAATCCATCCGTCCCTGTGGCGAGGAGGAGGAAGCACTGGAGAGGAGGTAGTCGCCGGCGGCCGATCTAGATCTCCCATGACGCGCGCGGGGCGCATCGCGGGAGCGGCGGGGGGGGGGGGGGGGGGGGGGGGGGGGTTGGGGGAGCGTTCCTGGTAATTGGAGAATGTTGGGTTACCATCTGATTTTATCCATTGGATTAATTAGATCAAATAAATAACCCATATTGATTTAAGGGCACCATAGCTTCTCCCCTATACCTCAACTCAAATTCTTAGCTGAAGTGAGACGGAGGCATGAAGGAAGAAATTATACTATGCAGTCAATGCTCACTCAAAATAACTAAAATACGTTTCCTAGTAGTCAGTTGATGCAATATGAGAGAAAAACAAAACAATTCCTGCAGAGATAACATGTGCCTGAATTCATTTCTACCAGAAGTCGTCCCCGTCCTTTTCCAACATAAAAAGTATAAGGAAAATAACTACGCATTCATAACATATAGTCCCTTCATATGGCACATTAACAATATAAACATTGAGGCAGTAGGTGGCCAATGCCATACATTGTTCACGCCGCAGATACATTTACAAGCCACAAAGGGACTTCATAACAGATCAACATCAGAACTGGTAGCATATGTTAAATCGATGCTTGGCCGCAGATACATAGAGTTAATTTTAGCTGGGCATATGTATAAGCGGATGATGCTAGGTCTCATAGAAATGAGATGCGTTGGGAATGGAAGTATATCTTTTCTGTATTCTCGGACGGCTTGCGTACCACGGTGATGTACATCTTTTTGCTCAGCTGAAAGACACATGCCGCAGTCTAGTACTTTATGGACAGAGAAGGCTGCGACCTGAAAGCATATTGCATCAAGTCTTCACAAAGTAGTTGCTCCGGCAACTGAGAAAGTGAGCTCCCGCAAAATCCAAAGTAACACTGCCTTTCTCAAATTGCCACATCCGCTGTCGTTGTAGCAGAACTTAATTGAAACTGGATCATTTTGCTATTCACAAATTTCTTCTTTGTGAGATGTGTCTTGCTGTCGAGACATGATCGTTGTACTTTTTGGTATTGTCCAGTGTGGATCTTTGTTGTCACTTACAATTTTATATGAAGAACATGTGGTTTCTAAAATAAATATTGGAACATTTTCCCGCCAAAATATAAGAAGAAGTCGACCATGTGCCATGATGACTGTACTCTTTTGCTATTGCCTGATGTGGACTGAGTTTGTTGTAACTTAGAGCATCTCCAACATGCGCGGGAAAATATTCCGGTCCGGCGCGCTAAAAAAACTTGCGCGCGCACAAAAAAGCTGCAACGCCCGCCAACCGCCAATCCATCGCCTCCTTCTTCGCCGCCGCGCCCTTCTTCCTCGCCTCCAGCGCCCTGCCGCCGCCACCGGCGCGCCCTTCTCCCCACGCCGACGTGCCTTCTCTCCAGGCCGCCGCCGTGCTACCACACCCCCAGAGTAGCTCTGGCTTTCGCGGCGTCCGCCTCCCCCCCTCCGGCTTGTACTACGCGGAGATCCGCTCGGGTGAAACGTGGCTTGTGCTCTGGACCTTTGAGACCCGCACGAGGCCGCCCGCGCGTACGACGCGGCGGCGTGGCGACTACGGAGGCCACGAGCACAGATGAACTTCGACGACGTCTGGATGCGCGAGCAGGCACGGGACCTCGCGCCTCCCCAGCGGCTAATCAGCGCGGAGGACTGCCGCATCTAGCTGAGACGGGATCTCCGCCTCCTCATCACCGAGGCGGACGAGCACGCCATGGCGGTGTGGCACGAGCGCTCCCCGCATGATGTCACCCTGGAGAACGAGTTCTGGGCCCAGAGGAGGGCGGAGCAAGCCGTGGATCGGGTGGACAGGCGTGAGCGGAAGGCACTAGCGGAAGACCAGCGTGAACTGGGACATGCGTCGACATGGGACGGCACAATGATCCTCGATGGGAGGACGCATTTTTGTCGTTGGACAACACCACCGACGAGGACGACAACAAGGAGTAGTTTTACCTAGTTTATTGTCGAATCTCCCTCCGTCCGAAAATACTTGTCATCAAAATAGATAAAAATGGATGTATCTAGAACTAAAATACATCTAGATACATCTTTATTTATTTATTTTGATGACAAGTATTTCCGGACGGGGGGAGTACTATATTTGCATTGTAGTATCATTTATCTAAGTTTATTGGTATTGCATGGACTAGCTTGTGGTGTTGGACTTGAACTATACTATGGAATAAAAATCTATGCGTTGTTTCATTATTTTTGTATTTCTTGCATCATAGTACCGGATGCTCGCGTGCTGCATTTTGCAGCGTCTGTTGGAGCTGCTCGCGCAGGCTGTAGTTTGTAGCGGCAGTTGGAGACTAATCTTATACACGAGTTAACAACCTCGCTTACAGCCTATCGCTTCGCGGGCGAATTGAGTCCTCGGACGTTCCAAAACCAGAGCTGCATGCAGTCACACCTTGGTGGAGGGGAGACGGCCCTGCCCGCGCCGGAGAAGAAAGTGGCGAGTATGGGGTCCACCTCCGGGGCTGGCCGGCCGGAAACACAACGCACGCATGCAAGCCTCGTTGGGCGTACTCCCTCCGTTTCGATTTACTGGTCGTGGTTTTAGTTCAAGAACTAAAACCACGATGAGTAAATCGGAACGGAGGGAGTAGGTCATAGTGGTGTGAAGAACGCGACGGGGCTGAGGACTTAGCATGCTTCTTTATTTTCTTGAAACATTACATTCATTAATTACATGTTCATCGACATTGCATTTGTCGATTCTGTGCATCTCCCTGGTACTGGTTTCATCTGGTAGCCAGCAATTGTTTCGTTGTCTTACTAGGCGTCCCATAATTCTTAGCTGACAGTCTTCAGCCGGCTGGTTCACGTTGTATGTCGATAACATCACGTAATTAGCGAAATTATAGCGTATTTGTATAGTATGCGTCCCTTACTCCCAAACTTTTGGTGGTGGTTCGACTAAGCATGCATCTATATGTTGGAGTACCAACGAATCACGTCTGGCGGACAAGAATAAATGGAACGGGTGCAGATTGGTTTAAGCATACGGTATAATCTCTCGTCGTGTCCCCGGTGCCTCGACTCAAAGTTCTTAGGTGAAGTGCCGTTGAATGCACAACACCATAAGATGAAGGAACAAACTATACTATGCAGTCAGCACCAACCCAGAAGAACTAAGAAAACAGTTTTTAGTTATCTAGTAGATGCAATACCAGAAAAGATAATTATGAACTCGCCAGTAAAAAAGAAAGGACCAATTCCCACAGAGTAACGTGTGCGCTATTCATTTCTACCAGAAACCGTATGCGTCCTTTTCTAACTTAACCGTATGCAGGAACACTATGCGGTAAACAGGGGTATCTTGCTCCCGCTGATTGTACATCCTGAGCCCCCACGTCGCTCCCGCTCGGGCGACTCGGATGGCGTGGAAACCCTAGCCACCGGGGCCGCGATCTCCCTCTTCCCCTCCCTCAGTCGCCACCGGAGGACGCCGCCGGGCTAAGTCCGGAGGCCGACGCTGGTGGCGGAGGACTCCCTCTCTCCCGCGTCTTAGGGGTGGTATGGTGCCCCTAAACATGTGGTGGCACGGCCGATCCAATCTATGCGTCGCGGCCGCGGTGGTTGCGGTAGACGGCGGCGTGGTGGTCGGCCCTGTCTTGGGCGGCGGCGGCTGCAGGTGCGGCGCGTCACTGTACCGCAAATGACGGTGGCTACGGTCGGCGGCGACGGCGTGGAGGGCCTGGTGGACTGTTCGACGACGCCTCTGGTCAGATCTGATCTGGCCAGTGCAGCCGACGGTGGTGGCCTTCTCCTCCATCCGAGGTGGTCGGCCTGAGGTTGGATGGCCAGATCTCGAGATATGTTATCTAGTCCCGGCTGCGAGTCGGGAAGACAGAGTTTCCGGTGAAAACCGAGCCGATGGCAGGTGGTGGCGGCATTCTACGCCATTACCTTGAAGAAGGCATCGTTGTGTAACTTCTGTCGACCCACTCGTTCTCCTCCGAGGGAAACCCTAGGATTCATTCTTCCAGATCGGACGATGGCGGTACTGCGGTGTCGTTTATCTCTTGGGAGCATCGTTGGTGGAGCAGCGCTGGAAGACAGAGGCAGAAGGTGGAGCGGCTTCGTCTTGCACGTAGGTTTGGTAGAGATGCCAAGTCATGCCTAGCCGGCAGGTGCTACGCTGTGTCATGCCTGATCGGCAGGTGCTACGCATGACAGATCCTCCCGAATCTTCACGTCTGGATGGACGAGCGCAGGGCGGTGGCGCCGTTGGACGGCGTGGTGGCGTCGACGGATAGACGGACTGGCAAGGATGATGCGGATCTCTCTCCCGAAGATGGGTCTGCGGCCCGATGATGATGGCGGCTTCTAAAACATGTGCATGTGGTGTACGCTTTAGGCCTGCTGCACCGGCTATTCGTTCCGATACGTTATGTGGATGGATCAGTGACGACACCTGTTTTAGATATGGGGAGTGAGAGCACTCGACATTATCGAGTTTTGTAGATGTGAATGGTGGCTTTGGTGGGTTGATGTATTTTCTTGTTAGACCTATGTTTTTTTCGAAAAAGGGAAAGACCCCGGCCTCTGCATCATCATGATGCACACAACCATGTTAGACCTATGTTGAATAATAAATAACGATGGCTGTATGCATCGATTGATGCAGAGGCAGGGGGTTTTAACCTCCTTTTTCCAAAAAGATGAGAAAAATAGTTAGTCAATAATTGTGTAACATCTCTTTGTACGTCACATTAACATTGTAAATAGTGGGGCAGTACGTTGGTTATGCCACACCATTGGATGGCTAACCACTCTTCACACCACCAGTACAATCACAAAATCCATGGAGCCTTAGGGGCAGATCAATACCAAAACACATACTCTTGTGTAGCTGTTACGGCCAAATTTAGTTGGGTACATAGATGTAAGCAGACGATTCTAGATTTCGTAGAAATGGGACGCGTCAGAAACGGGAGCTTAGCTTTCCTTTAGCTCCGGACTCCTTGTTTACTTCATCATTGTACGTCCATTTGTGATGCGGGAGGAGCATTACTAGAACGTAGAACTTCCTTTTTCACAGAGAGAGAAAGTTGCGATTTCAAAGCACATTACATAGATAACTGTCACTCAGGCAACCCAGGAGGCGAGCTCTGCCAGGATTCACTCCCGGAGACGTTACACCCAGCCATAGCTTGAAGCTAGAACATGTGCGTGCGCATTAGCAGTTTCACGGGAGCACATACCCTTAATTTCATGGCTCGATGGCCGTACAACTATCTGTCCAGCTCCTCCTGCTTGTAGATGACTTCCTCCACACGGTCAAGTTCTATCTGAACAATGTGCAGCGCCATGCTTTAGTACTAGCCTACTGTACTATTGGTGGTGTGCATCAACCAAAAGAATTTAATAACCGGAAAATGTGTGCATCAACCATGCATGTACAGGCCGGAAAAAATGTTTATAAGTGACTTCCATTAATGAAGAAATAATTTAATGAAGCTGATCGACTTCCAAGGTTCAAATTAATTTTTCATATATCTGGTCTAGTTACTCCACATCTAAATTACTCAATGAAATGTTAAAAGGAAATAAAAAGAAAAAAGAAAATACGCACACGAATCTCCAATTATTTAGCTAGTGATAACATGCAACATGGTGCATGTTATTTACTCCCTCCGTCTCAGTTTACAGGGTGTGCGCGTAGTTCTAGGTTATTCATTTGACTAACTAAATATGAGTTATATTTCATCAAAAGTATATCATTAAATTCTTAAGCGGATGTAGTTTCTAAACATATATTTTTCATCACATATAATACGTATATAGTTAGTTAAATTCTCAACCTAGAATGACGTGCATGCCCTGTAAACTGAGACGGAGGACGTAGCTAGCACCATATATAATTTCTATATACAGATATTCAATCCTTTTAAAGCAATTCTACATCTTTAAAAAACACATCAATGAATTTCTGGGTTCACTTGGCAGTAGATAAAAACCACACAAGTTCCATGAACTTAGCCGGCAAAACATGTGCAATTCATGCGTAGAAAAGGTCTTTAATCCATTCTTACTAGAAGCCCTACTCATGTTTTTCAATTTTTTATTACATAAAAAAAATCTTTACACATGGTATGTATAACAATATAAATACTGGAACAATACTGGATGGTTGATGCCACACCACCAAAGCATGAACCCCTCTTTGAATCGACGCTACTCCCGATACAACCACATGACGTGTTCATAGCTGATCAACACAAAAAGTTGTAGGTTAAATCAAATCGGAGCTTGCCCATGACTTGTGTAGCTGCTACGGCATGATGGATGCACAAGCAAGGTTGCTTTAGCTTGTTGGCTCTATGCTAGATTTCCTAGAAGTGGGATGCACTAATAGTTTGTACTAATCTACTGATTAAGGGTTTGTCTACAATAACTCCAGTCAACACGCCGAGTAGTGGTTCAGGTAGAGTTGTCTTCAATACCTCGAGTCAAGTTTTCAGGTGAAGTAAAGTTGGATGCACTCGTGAGATGATAGAAGAAGATATTATACTATGCAGTCGATGCTCACCCAAAAGAGCTAAACAAACAATTTTTAGTAGTCTAGTACTCCCTCCGTCCCAAAATATAAGAACGTTTTTAATACTAGCATAGTGTCAAAAACGTTCTTATATTTTGGGACAGAGGTAGTAGATGCCAATGGCCCTTACTAATAGTGGGTTTTCTAAGATCCTTCCATTAGTAAGTTCTAATATGGCCTGCACTGGCTCGAATCCCAAAGGCAACGAACAGCCGAGTGTAAATGGGTGCATGGGAGTTCAACCGACACTTTCCCTTCCAATAGAGAAAAGAGGTGCAAGATCATTAGGAAGGGAGCAAAGGCAACAAACCGAGTACAGTTCGACGTCCGCACCCAAAACAGAATTAACAACAAAATGACCATGAAGCTAATCTACTAAATTAGGATGTGTTTCGAATATCTCTACTCAACAACCAATTTAATGGTTTCACATAGAGTTGTCTTGAGTTCTTTTACGGCACCCTGGTACTCAATGGACGATGATGGGAATACCAACTAAATCTAACCCTTGAATTCGGGCGATACTTTAGAATTATTATGTTATTCCCTTTGGGCACCCCAATCAAGCATGCATGGTCTTGTGCGGCGGTTGCTGCCTCCTCTTCCCCACCGCATGTGGTGCCACCTCCCAACTCATTAAATTTTGAAACCTGGGCTATTGATCAATCCTTCTGATCCTCTGTTGTATCCTGGTAATTGGACATCCACGAGCATTACGCTGATCTTGCAGTTCTTGATATCTTGCATTTTTCTTGAAACTTTGCAGTTATTAATTACATGTTGATAGCATTACGTTTGTTTGATTTGTGCATCACGCATGTGTTGGTTTCATCAGGTAGCCCACAATTCTGCTGGGTCTCTGGCCGGCTGGTTTGTGTTGCATGCCTATAACATAATTGAAAGGATCGATGTGGTTGACTAGAGGGGGGGGGGGTGAATATGCAACTAACATTTTTTAGCTTTTCTTAACCAATTTAAATTAAGCAACAAAGTAAGTTGTCTAGATATGCTACTATGATGAAAACTTATAGGAAGCAAAGATAACAACCTCGCAAGCAAGCTATGTAAGATAAACAAGTAAAGCTTGCACAAGTAAAGGGAAGAAATAAGAACAAGTGGAACCGGTGAAGACCAGGATGTGTTACCGAAGTTCCTTCCCTTTGAGAGGAAGTACGTCTCCGTTGGAGCGGTGTGGAGGCACAATGCTCCCCAAGAATCCACTAGGGCCACCGTATTCTCCTCACGCCCTCACACAATGCAAGGTGCCGTGATTCCACTAGTGGTGCCCTTGAAGGCGGCAACCGAACCCTTACAAACAAGGTTGGGGCTCTCTCCACAACCGAATTGAAGGCTCCCAACGACACCACGAAGCTTCACCACAATGGAATATGGCTCCGAGGTGAACTCAACCGTCTAGGGTGCTCAAACACCCAAGAGTAACAAGATCCGCAAGGATTAGTGGGGGCAATCAAATATCTCTTGGTGGAAGTGTAGATCGATGCCTTCTCAAGCAATCCCGAGGAAATCAACAAGTTTGATTGGCTAGGGAGAGAGATCGGGCGGAAATGGAGCTTTGAGCAACAATGGAGCTTTGGGGAGGAAGAGGTAAGTCTTCTTGGAGAAGAAGACTCCCTATATATAGTGGGAGAACAAATCCAACCGTTATCCCACATTTCTGCTCGCAGAGGCGGTACTACCGCACGTAAGTTACGGTACTACCGCTTGGCCAGCGGTACTACCGCTCTGGGTGCGGTACTACCGCTGGTGCAGTACTAGCCTAGACTTAACTCTGTTGCGTGGACACACGGAGCGGTACTACCGCTCGTCCATGCGGCACTACCGTAAGACAGAGATAAGCAGGCTGAGGACAAGCGCGGATGAAATAAAATACATCCGTAGCTACATCGCAGAAATACGGTAGTAGCAAAAACACGACACGGTACTACCGCTTGACCCAAGCGGTACTACCGTGTAGGATGCGGAAGTAAAAAATTACTTCCGCACCTACTACCGTACTAGTTACTACGCCGGGTGTAATGCCCAGGATGGGACTATATCTCCTACGTGTCGAGGCACGACTTAAAGATATAAGCCCATTCTGGAATGATCGCAAGTTTGGTACCTTTGCACATCTCATGTAAAAATAGGGATGAAAGCGGAAAAGATAGTTGGCTTACACTCGCCACGTCACACAATTCATTACATATCCAAACATCATTCAAATAAACATCACAACCCGTCTACGGGTGAAAATCCAAATGAAAGATACCAAACCTAACATAAAACCACAGGTCTGAATCGCCCTAGTAGAAACGTCTACTGATCGTCGGGATAGTGCACATAGTAACGGCTACGGTCGTCGTCGTACTCCCAGTACAGCTCGGTGCCGTCACTTGAATAGATCGCCTGAGTACCTGCATCTGGTGTGGTGTAGAATCTGTGAGCCACAGAGGACTCAGCAATCCCGTTCCCGGGTAACACAACTATCCAAGCCTTGGGTGTGGAACAAGGCTGAAGAAAGAATAAGAGGTTGCAGCAGCACTAGCACTAACTTACGTAAAAGAGAGCGAGAAGAGAAGTGCCTCGGATGAAAAGGTGATCACGAAGTGATCCTAACTAAGCAAGTCAAACATAACCCCACCGTGTTCACTTCCCGAACCCCTTTCGGAAAATGACCGTCACGGTACTCACGCTGGTAGTGTATTCTGAACATGGTGTCAAGTTTCCTACAACCGGATATTAACAAATTCCCATCTGCCACATAACCGCGGGCACGTCTTTCGAAAGTTCATAACCCTGCAGGGGTGTTCCAACTTGGCCCATGACAAGCCCACGATCCGCGGAGTCGCAACTCCAAGGTGGGAAGGCCCGAGTATCCTCGGAATCCCGTGCTCAAGATACTCCGACTAAGGTAAGGCTAATCCAGCAAATCCTCCCGGCCTGCCGACACCCTGACAATAGCCGCGCGTATCTAGTCTCAGGCCATGACCGGATAGGCGATGCTACAGGTTTTTACCAGACCTTGAGTTTCCTCGAGGTGGCCCTGCAGGACCCCCAGTTCGGACCAACACTCATGTGGAGCGCTGGCCCGGGGTTGTTGATTAAGAAGAGGGTTAATTACTCCCTATGCAAGTTTTTAGTTATTAGGCAAATAGTACCAATGTTGGGACTTGCTGGAAAAGACTTAGTACTTAGCGGTTTGTCGAGGGGGTCCCATAACCCCAACCGTGTGAGGAACGCATAATCAAGGAACATAACACCGGTTTATACGGTTCCTAGGGAGGCATGAGTGGAACAAATCACCAATCAAAAGGCTTAGCCTTCCACCCATTACCAATATATAGATGATTTCATTTGATAATTAATATAGTGTGATATCCCAACAAGCTTCAACAAGAAGCAAGAATCTTCAATCTTCTCCTGCAACTAGCAATGCTATAAGAGGGGCTGAGCGAAGCGTACTTAGCCAATCAAGGGTTTGCATAGGTAGGGTGGTTAGACAGATTCATGGTTACAATAGGAGGCTGACAGGAAAACATGGGCATCGAGGCAAAAGCTATAGAGTGAGACTTCTAGCAATAGGCAAAGATAGTAATGATATCCGGGTCAGGTCATCTTGCCTGAAGAGTCGTCGATGGGATCGTAAGGGGGCTCCTCGTTCTCAACCTCGGTAGTAACCTCGTTCTCGTACTTGGACTCGGCTTCCGGCTCTACTCAACACAAAACACACAAGGCACGAAATCAACAAGATGCAATGCGCAAACCACAGGATGCATGACTGGTGCACTAAGGAAGCACTACAAATGCACTTAGGAAGCACAAAAAGTCAACATAGGAAGCACAGAGATACAACACCAGGAACATGACAATGTGCAAGTAGCAAGAAACTTCAAACCATGTTAACAATAGGATATTATGAATCTACATGCAAAATCACACAAGTTTCATATAGGACTTGCTCAAAACGGAGCAGCGGGCTAAAAGATACACCCGAAACAATAAACATGCGAAAGATGAAACTAACAGCCACATAGCAACTTCGAAGCAAGAGATAAATAGTCTACATCACTCAAACATCATGACAAGGAGCATGGACATAAAGTAGACATATCCTATAGCAAACAATTCCCTTGGAGCATCTCCATAGGAGGCATGGATCAATAGCAACAAGCTATGACATTTCGAACTTGACAACAAAACCTGACAGCAGTATTTTATAGCAACTTGGGAGCAAGAGTTAAATATGCTACAGCCACCCAAATGAGCATGTGAGAGCATGAATGGATAGCCAACAACATATACAACAAGGAATCATCAAGAGTCACCCCAAAACTATTATGGATTTGCTTAGAACAACAAGCAAACAAGGCATCTGGAAATTACAGATTCCAGACTTTGTGAAATTTCACTAAGTGTTAAAACAGCAGTAATATCATGGCATGTTTGTGAGCAAGTTTAAGTCACCTCAAAGCAAAACATGGCAAGTGGTTAGCACCACAGCAAAGTACACATGATGGGGAGTCCAAAACATCTAAGCATGCATCAAGGGGACAACCACATCAATAGCAACGAGCTCCTCAACTAGGCATCTCGTAACAAGTTTAACAACATAACAGCCACAAGCACTTTTGCAAAGGAGATAAACATGGCAAGATGAAATCTATCATGCAAGCTAAAGCAACCAACATGTAGAGCATGACATGATGACCATGTGGACATATCATTTGCTTCATTTAGATAAACATGCACCAAGATATCACATTGCAAACATGGCATGAAAACATCTAATAGCAGCAGTTTATAACAAGTAGCACTCTTCCCATGAAGATTAAGACATATAGATGACCTCAAACATGCATGGCACAATGGAACAAAACATAGTACAAGTCACCACGATCATTTTGACATATCATTTGCTCAAATCGGACAATCACAGCAAAAGTTATCCACCTCACAAAACTGCATCAGACATGAAAAACTACTAGGGACTTAGGGAAATTTGAAGCAACCTCAGGGTCAACGGCGGATCTGGCGGATCGGATCTGGGTCAACGGGCCTGGTCAACTGGTTCCAGCGGTGCGGTTCAAACGGGCTGGACCCGCGCCCCGTTAGGTCTTCGGCCCAGCTGGGCGCTGGGAGATCCGATCGGGCGACGGGGCTGCTCCCTCGAGCCCGTCCCCGATGCGGCGGCAGCTGCTGGCCTCGCAGGCTCGGGCCCGGCGGCCGGAGGCGGGGGGGGGGACCGGGGCGACGGCGGTGCCCGGCTGAGGAGGCGGCGGCGCCGGCGGGCCTGGCCGAGGCGGGGCGGTGAGGGGGCGGCGAAGGTGGCCGGGCCGGCGGCGGGGTGAGGTGGCAGCGACGAAGGAGCTTGGGCCGGCGGCGAGGCGAGGTGGAGGAGGTGGCCGGCGGCGGGGAAGACGAAGGCGGCTCGGGCGCGGGCCCACGCGGCGGGATCAGCGGGCTCGCTTCGGAAGCACGGCGAGGTGACGTCGGAAGCACGACGCGGCGAGGTCGAAAGCACGGGTGCGGCGAGGTTGGAAGGACCGAGCGTCAACGGTGGAAGCACGGCGCGTCAACGGTGGAAGCACCGCGCGGCACAGGTGGAAACATTAGGGTTTTGGACGCAAAATTGGAGGGGGGTGGACGTTTATATAGGCACAAGGAGCTAGGGTTGTCCAAATAAGGAGAGGTTTCCAGCCACGAGATCACAATTGGATGGCCTAGATGAAGGGAAGGGTTTGAGTTGGGTTGGTGGGCTGTTGGAGGGGTTTCTTGGGCCTCAAAAAGGAGGTATTTTTAGCCCACGAGGATAACTGTTGGAGCATCAAACGAACTCCAAACGCGACAAAGCTTGACAGGCGGGTTACACATAACAAAACAACATCGCACGACAAGTCTCACGCCAAACCGGAAACGTTACACGGCCAAACACAAAAGTAGGCCTCGTGGATGCCACGGACACGTGAGAGAGCGTCGGAACTCGAAACGGACAACGGGAAGGAACGAGTGGGACCGGATGCAAACGACAACACAAATGCAATGCAATGCACATGACAACATGACATGGATGAAAGCACACACGCACACGACAAAACAACGAAAAACCCGAAAAGACGAAGAACCCGGAATGGAACTGATGAAGCCAAAGATATATATTGCCAAAAAGGGAAAGTATTACATCCGCGGCATTACACCGGGCCAGCTACACGGTACTACCGTGCTCATCATGCGGTACTACCGCTTGGTGCGGTACTACTGTTCCCTGAGGCGGTACTACCGTGTGGCTGTGCGGTACTACCGCTTACAATGAGCGGTACTACCGCCTGCCAGGCAGTTGTATTAGTAGGAAGCCATGATTTTGTACTTACGAGGAGAACAGCTGGAGCTCCAGAGAGGCAAAGGAAAGGTGGTGCGAAAGTATAGACGTGTACGTGTTGATTCCACCCAAACCTTTCCGAAGCGGATCCCCTCTTAATAGTACGGCTTTCCTATTACTCAAATCCACCAAAAAAAAGCAAAAGGAAACACCGTCTTCCATAGATTCAGAGGGGCACATAATCGTCTTGTGCCTAGGTGAGATATATCTGAAAGAGCTTAGAGCACACGATTAGTCCACAAAAACATTGTCATCAATCACCAAAACTACTTAGGGAGAAATATGCACTTACAATCTCCCCCTTTTTGGTGGATTGATGACAATACGGGATTTGCACAAGGATATATAAGAAAGTAGGCAAACCTAGTAAAGCAATAGAATATAGGTAAGCTCCCCCTAGATGTGTGCATACAAGGGAGAGTGCTTTGGACTGCACAACACACATACTAGGATCAATGCTTCCCCTATATTCTACAAATAATATACTCCTTGCTTATAAAGAATAAGAGTCTACGCACAATAGTAAGGAGGATAACGTGAGCATATATTAAGGGAAAGTAAATCAACCGCTCACAACCTAATAGCAGAGACATAATAACGAGTTCAACGATAGAGGAGCATATGTCTTACACCATACGAAAGTCTCACGCACACGACACAAACACAAGACAAGCAAACAGAGTTCGACCAACGAAAAGCAAATAGAAACGGTACAAGACGCAAATCCCACTCTCTCCCCCTTTGGCATCGAGACATCATAAAGGGAAAGAGGACTACTAAGAGAGGTGGTAGCTCTGGCAGAAGAACTCAGTCGTCATGCTCTCCATCAGACTCCTGCTGCTCCTCGTCAGACTCAGACCACTTGTAACCCTGTTGGGCCATCCATTCTGCCTCAGTAGTGATGTTCTCCTCGGATACAGGAACACTATGCGGTAAACAGGGACACTATGCGGTAAACAGGGATATCTTGCTCCTGCTGATTGTACATCCTGAGCCCCCGCGTCGCTCCTGCTCGGGTGACTCGGGCGGCGCCGAAACCCTAGCCACTAGGGCCGCAATCTCCCTCTTTGCCTCTCTCAGCCGCCGACGGAGGATGCCGCCGGGCTAAGTCCGGAGGCCGAAGGCGGTGGTGGCGGTCTCTCTCTCTCCCACGTCTTAGGGGTGGTGCGGTGCCCCTAAACACGTGGTGGCGCGGCCGATCTAATCTATGCGTCGCGGCGATGGTGGTTGCGGCAGGCGGCGGTGGCAGCTGCAAGTGCGGCGCGTCACTGTACCGCGAAGGGCAGTGGCTACGGTCAGCGGCGACGCGCCATCGGTCATCGGATCAGCGGTGACGGTGTGGAGGGCCCAGTGAACTGTTCGATGGCGGCTCTGGTCAGATCTGATCTGGCCAGTGCAACCGGCGATGGTGGCCATCTCCTTCATCCGAGGTGGTCGGCCTGAGGCTGGATGGCCAGATCTTGAGATCTGTCATCTAGTCCCGGCTGCGAGTCGGGAAGACAGAGTTTCCAGTGATAACCAAGCCGATGGCAGGCGATGGCGGCGTTCTACGCCATTACCTTGATGAAGGCATCGTCGTGTAACTTCCGTCGACCCACTCGTGCTGCTCCGAAGAAAACCCTACGATTCGTTCTTCCAAATTGGACGATGGCGGTACTACGGTGTCGTTTCTCTCTTGGGAGCATCGTTGGTGGAGCAGCACCGGAAGACAGAGGCAGAAGGTGGAGCGGCTTCGTCTTGCACGTAGCTCCGGTGGAGATGCCAAGTCATGCCTAGCCGGCAGGTGCTACGCTGTGTCATGCCTGATTGACAGGTGCTACGCACGAGAGATCCCCCCGAATCTTCGCGTCTGGATGGACGAGCGCAGGGCGGTGGCGCTGTTGGATGCCGTGATGGCGTCGACGGATTGACGGACTGGCAAGGATGATGCGGATCTCTCTCCTGAAGATGGGTCAGCGGTCCGATGATGAAGGCGGCTTCTAAAACGTGTGCATGTGGTGTACGCTTTAGGTCTGCTGCACCGGCTATTCGTTCCGATAAGTTATGTGGATGGATCGGTGACGACACCGGTTTTAGAAATGGGGATCTCTCGTAGGTGTGAATGGTGGCTTTGGTGGGTTGATGTATGTTCATGTTAGGCCTATGTTGAATAATAAATAAAGATGATTGTATGCATCGATTGATGCAGAGGCTGGGGCCCTGGGGTTTTAACCTCCTTTTCGAAAAAGATGTGAAAAATAATTAGTCATTCATTGTGTAACATCTCTTTGTATGTCACATTAAAATTATAAATAGTGGGGCAGTACGTTGGTTATGCCACACCATTGGATGGCTAACCACTCTTCACACCACCAGTGCAATCACAAAATACATGGAGCCTTAGGGGCAGATCAATACCAAAACACATAGCATAAGTTGAAGCAATGCTTAGTGTCTCTCTTGTGTAGCTGTTACGGCCAAATTTAGTTGGGTACATAGATATAAGCAGACGATTCTAGATTTCGTAGAAATGGGACGCGTCAGAAACGGGAGCTTAGCTTTCCTTTAGCTCCGGACTCCTTGTTTACTTCATCATTGTACGTCCATTTGTGATGCGGGAGGAGCATTACTAGAACGTAGAACTTCCTTTTTCACGGAGAGAGAAAGTTGCCATTTCAAAGCACATTACATAGATAACTGTCACTCAGGCAACCCAAGAGGCGAGCTCTGCCAGGATTCACACCCGGAGACGTTACACCCAGCCATAGCTTGAAGCTAGAACATGTGCGTGCGCATTAGCAGTTTCACGGGAGCACATACCCTTAATTTCATGGCTCGATGGCCGTACAACTATCTGTCCAGCTCCTCCTGCTTGTAGATGATTTCCTCCACACGGTCAAGTTCTATCTGAACAATGTGCAGCGCCATGCTTTAGTACTAGCCTACTGTACTATTGGTGGTGTGCATCAACCAAAAGAATTTAATAACCGGAAAATGTGTGCATCAACCATGCATGTACAGGCCGGAAAAAATGTTTATAAGTGACTTCCATTAATGAAGAAATAATTTAATGAAGCTGATCGACTTCCAAGGTTCAAATTAATTTTTCATATATCTGGTCTAGTTACTCCACATCTAAATTACTCAATGAAATGTTAAAAGGAAATAAAAAGAAAAAAGAAAATACGCACACGAATCTCCAATTATTTAGCTAGTGATAACATGCAACATGGTGCATGTTATTTACTCCCTCCGTCTTAGTTTACAGGGTGTGCGCGTAGTTCTAGGTTATTCATTTGACTAACTAAATATGAGTTATATTTCATCAAAAGTATATCATTAAATTCTTAAGCGGATGTAGTTTCTAAACATATATTTTTCATCACATATAATACGTATATAGTTAGTTAAATTCTCAACCTAGAATGACGTGCATGCCCTGTAAACTGAGGCGGAGGACGTAGCTAGCACCATATATAATTTCTATATACAGATATTCAATCCTTTTAAAGCAATTCTACATCTTTAAAAAACACATCAATGAATTTCTGGGTTCACTTGGCAGTAGATAAAACCCACACAAGTTCCATGAACTTAGCCGGCAAAACATGTGCAATTCATGCGTAGAAAAGGTCTTTAATCCATTCTTACTAGAAGCCCTACTCATGTTTTTCAATTTTTTATTACATAAAAAAAATCTTTACACATGGTATGTATAACAATATAAATACTGGAACAATACTGGATGGTTGATGCCACACCACCAAAGCATGAACCCCTCTTTGAACCGACGCTCCTCCCGATACAACCACATGACGTGTTCATAGCTGATCAACACAAAAAGTTGTACTAGCTTAAATCAAATTGGAGCTTGCCCATGACTTGTGTAGCTGCTACGGCATGATGGATGCACAAGCAAGGTTGCTTTAGCTTGTTGGCTCTATGCTAGATTTCCAAGAAGTGGGATGCACTAATAGTTTGTAGTACTAATCTACTGATTAAGGGTTTGTCTACAATAACTCCAGTCAACACGCAGAGTAGTAGTTCAGGTAGAATTGTCTTCAATACCTCGAGTCAAGTTTTTAGGTGAAGTAAAGTTGGATGCACTCGTGAGATGATAGAAGAAGATATTATACTATGCAGTCGATGCTCACCCAAAAGAGCTAAACAAACAATTTTTAGTAGTCTAGTAGATGCCAATGGCTAAAAAAGAGCAAGCCCTTACTAATAGTGTGTTTTCTAAGATCCTTCCATTAGTAAGTTCTAATATGGCCTGCCACTGGCTCGAATCCCAAAGGCAACGAACAGCCCATTGTAAATGGGTGCATGGGAGTTCAACCGACACTTTCCCTTCCAATAGAGAAAAGAGGTGCAAGATCATTAAAGGGAGCAAAGGCAACAAACCGAGTACAGTTCGACGTGCGCACCCAAAACATAACTAACAACAAAATGACCATGAAGCTAATCTACTAAATTAGGATGTGTTTCCAATATCTCTACTCAACAACCAATGTAATGGTTTCACATAGAGTCGTCTTGAGTTCTTTTACGGCACCCGGGTACTCAATGAACGAGGATGGGAATACCAACTAAGGTCCTGTTTGGTTCATAAATCCTAGGACTTTTTATAGTCCCAACTAAAAAGTCCCTAGTCCCTAAAAAGTCCCTCCGTGTTTGTTTCCAGAGACTAAAAAGTCCCTAGTCCCTTCCTAGAGGTTATTAAATGACATGTAAAAGACCATGTTACCCCTATTAAACAACATTATGGGGCGGCGGGGCAATGGGTGCAGGGAGGTGCATTGTTGGAAAAGTCCCAAAAAGTCCCAAAAGAATCTCTTCTTGAGAGTCTTCTTCATTTAGTTTCAAAAAGCAACTTTTAGTCCCTAGTATTCTCTCATGTTTGGTTAAAAAGTCTCTAAGAGAGATTTTTTCTAGTCCCTACACCAAAAAGTCCCTGGAAACAAACACCCCCTAAATCTAACCCTTGAATTAGGGCGATACTTTACAATTATTATCTTATTCCCTTTGGACACCCCAATCAAGCATGCATGGTCTTATGCGGCGGTGGCTGCCTCGTCTTCCCCATCGCATGTGCCGCCACCTCCCAACTCATTAAATTTTGAGACCTGGGCTATTGATCAATCCTCCTGATCCTCTGTTGTATCCCGGTAATTGGACATCCACAACCATTACATTGATCTTGCAGTTCTTGATATCTTGCCTTTTTCTTGAAACTTTGCAGTTATTAATTACATGTTGATAGCATTACGGTTGTTTTATTTGTGCATCACTCATGTGTTGGTTTCATCAGGTAGCCTACAATTCTGCTGGGTCTCTGGCCGGCTGGTTCGTGTTGCATGTTCAAGGCTGTCCCTAACACTGGGTGGTGATACTCCTAAGTCAAGATGGGAATGGGTCTGGCCCTAAATTTCAGTGCTCGAGGGTCTTCTGGGTTGGCTTCATATGAAAACTGGTCCAGGGTTGCCGGCCTCCACCAGGACGACCCAAATTTGATGACTGGGTCGACCCAAATTTGATGAGACCTTTTACAGTACATCAGATCAATATAGGCCGTTTATTTTTGTGTTTGGACGGCCCAGATTTGGAAATACTATTGCAGATTTTCGGTAGTATATTTTGTGATCGGGGGCAGTTTCGGTAGTACTGCGACCAAGACGGAATTAACTCGCGTAATAATAGCAGCAGGGATTAATTTCTGTGATTAATTGCCTCCTACATGCAGCGTCAAAGGGCACCTCCCGCGTTCTAGTTTGGTATGTATTGGCCATCGCATGAACTGCTTGAGAATGAAGGGCAGAGTTGAGACATACAAGCGGGCTCATTTGGAAAGGAGGAGGACACTGCGATCCTAATCAGAGATAAATTGTGGAGGAACCGATCTCGGGCACCGTCCAGAAATCATATGTTAGAGAGACATACAATGGGCGGAGCAGAGCGGCTGCACTGTCGAAGATCTTGGGGCGGCAACCGGAGGCTGGGAAAAGGAGCAGCCCTGTGCGACTGAGATGGTCACCGGACTGTTTGGGCGGCTGATGAACTGCATGAGAATGAAGGACACGCCTATGAACTAAGATGAAGGACAATTCTTTTTTCATAGATCTTATTATACCTATGTTACAATTAACATTAAGAAAAGAGAAATCTACCTTAACAGCCAATTACCAAAATGTCCTAGGGAGAAAAAAATCGAGGATTAATAATGACCATCAGATCAGTTATATACTACCCATTATTTCAGGCAGTAGGATGCACCGTAAAAGGTCCTGATCGCTCAAAGTTGTAGTATGTCGTTACGATGGCATACAACTTTCCAAGTACCAATTGATCTTATCCATTAGATCAATTAGAACAAATGAAGTACCCATACTGATTTAGCGGCACTGTATCTTCTCCACGGTACCTCTATCCAAATTCTTAGCTGATGTGGAGCGGGAGGCATACTATGCAGTCGATGCTCACTCAAAATAACTCAAAATAACTAAACAAACCAGTTTTTATAGTCTAACTGATGCAACACCAATAGAAAAAAGAGCAACTCCCTCATAGATAACTTGTGCCTGACTACATTTCTACCAGAAGTCGTGTCTGTCCTTTTCTGACATCAATTTATAAGATAACTACCTGCACATTCATAACATAGGGTCCCTTTGTATGGTACTCTAACATTATAAATAGTGGGGCAGTAGGTGGCCAATGCCAACCACTGTTCGTGCCGCAGATAAATCACAAACCACACATGGAATTTTCGTAGCAGATCGACATAAAAAACTCTGGTAGCATAATTTAAATCAATGCTTGGCCCATCGTCGTTCTTGACTAGTTGCTAAGTTTTAAGCCTTTAACTTTAGCTAGATATATATAAGCAGACGATGCTAGATTTCGTAGAAATGAGATGCGTTGGGAATGAAAGTATGACTGTCTGCAACCCTGGGATGGCTTCCTTGCCGTGGTGATGTACACGCCTTACTCAGCCGGAAGACAAAGTACAGCTATGTACTACTGTTTGTAGAGAACAAGTTGCGACTTGAAACCATATTGCATCAAGTCTTCATATATTTTTTGCTCCGGCAACGGAGGAGGCAAGCTTCCCTAGCATCCAAAGTAACGACGTTGTTTCTCAAATTTTCATCTCTAAGGCCGCTGTAGGAGAACATGATCAAAACAAAAACATTTTGCTGTTTATAAATTCCATTTTTTTAATGTTTTTGCTGCCATGCCATGATGGTACTCTTTGGTATTGTCCATTGTGGACCGAGTTTGTTGTAACTTACAATTTTATATGATGACCATGCGGTTTCTTAAAAAAAAGGAAAATTTTGTCGCAAAACATTAAAAATAAAAAGTCAACTTGTGTGCATGATGGTTGTACTATTTGGTATTGTCCAGTGTGAGCCGAGTTTGTTGTAACTTACTGTTTCATATGGTGAACACGTGGTTTAAAGAAAAAGCTGGAACTCTTCAAATGTAGTTATTAATCACATGTTCATAGCATCATAGTTGTTTGATCTGTTCATCTTTCTTCTGTTAGTTTCATCAGTTAGGCAACAATTATGTCGTGGTCTCACTGCAATGCATCCCGTAATTCTTGACTGGCGGATCTCTAGCTGGCTGGTTTGTGTTGCATGTTGGTAACATAATGTAATTACCAGAATGATATCACCCTTACGTAGTACGTACCTCGTTAATTGCCACCTAGATTGCAGTTATATACTTCATCCGTCTCAAAATTCTTGTCTTATACTCATCTAGACAGGGAAGTATCTATCACTAAAACGTGATTAGATACATCTGTATTTAGACAAATCGAAGACAAGAATTTTGGCACGGAGGGAGTATATGTATATATATACTCTTCCGCACTGCATGCTCAACACAAGGGCACTGCACTTTCTGTAGTAAGGGCACTGGAAATACAGACCAGTGAACTTCGTGTCGAAAAAAACTATACGCCTTGTTTTTTCGGTACCTTATTCGGTCTAATTTTTTAACTGTTTATTGGAATGACGCGTGTAATATACCGTTCAGAACCTATGGATTAGGCGCAACTTTGCCATATTGAACACTTTTCGAGATTCAACGCGGTTTAATAGCAGTTTCAAAAATTGTGGGTCTCACAACGAGTGGCAGCGAACGTTTTTTCGCGTTTTTTTTTCTAAACCGCTCATCCGAATGAAGCAAATGATACACCGTTGGAAAGGTATCGTCGAGGCGCATCTTTTTCATATCTATTATTTTTTCTAATTCTCTACTGTTTAAGAGCAGTTTTAAATTTATTAAATCGCGGAATTGTGTTTTTTCGAATTTTCTATAATTTTCGGTACTGTTTTAGCTCTAGTTTTTAACCGTTTGTCGAAATGAGGCGTATGATACGCCGTTGAAAAGCTCCGAACGAGGCACAACTTTCATATGTTGGAGTGTTTTGAGATTCCATACGGTTTCAAGTTAATTTTGAAAATTGTGCGGTGGACGACGAGTGGCAGTGGCCGTTTTTCGCGAAATATTTACAAACCGCTGGTCGAAATGATTCTAATCATACCTCGTTGGAAAGATATCGACGAGGTGCAACTTTTTCATGTAGAACACTCTCACTAATTCTTCACGGTTTAAAACCAGTTTTGAAATTACCGAAATGTGGATACTCTATTTTTGGTGACACACATATCGACGAGTGAACTTCGTCAAACAGAAAACCGCACTGCTAACAGCACTGCAATAGACGGGCAAGTGAACTTCATGGTTTTTTTGGTCGGACATAAATTTTCCAAGACGAGCAAGTGAACCGCATCAATACAAAAAATGAACCGCAACACTTTCGAAAGTGAACCGCATGAGTTACTGTTGACGTTTTCATGTAACACGTTTTTTGGGACAACGTTTTTTATTAACATGTTTGGGACAGTAGTGACGAGCCAAGTGCACTGCATTTTATATTTTGTCCTTTTTTGTGTCAATGCATCCGGACTCCAGAGTAGAGGCAAGTGTACTGCATTAGTTTCTTTTTCTAACTATTTTAATTCTTTCATTCAAATGGAACCGCTTGAGAACAATGAAACGAACTCTAGACAAAAAATACAATTGTACTGTATAGCTGGGCAGTGCATACTGAATCTCTCAACCTTTTGAACCAGAAGCTCGCGGTTTGTGCAGCATCCGGACATGGAGAGAACTGCAGCACAACGCCCGTTCTCTCGTGGCCAGGAGGGAAGAGGAGCTCGGGGGAGGCAGCCGTGGCCACGTGGAGCAGGGAACTGCACGTTGATGGCTTCTCGCCCCTCGTTGGTTACCCCAAGTGGAAGGTTTGAGATGTAGCGTAGCAGCAAGTTTCCCTTGGCAAAGATACCAAGGATCGAATCCCGTGAGACTCCGAGGGTCGACAAGAAGGTGTCAACGGCGCCAGAAACTTAGCGGTTGACAGGACCTGCACACAGATACAAATAACTTTGCTCCCAACGAGTATAGAGAGGTTGTCAATCCCTCCGGCCTTATCGTTTACAAAGGATCAAACACAAGAGATAATAATGATAGGTATGACTGCAACTAGGAAATAAGAACAGGAAGTAAATAGCGGGTGTGATCAATGGTGTTAATATGGACCGGGGTCCCATGATGTTCACTAGTGATGTCTCTCTCCCAAAATATGATAAAACAGCAAAGCGAGGTAAACAAATTACAGCTGGGCAATTGACAGGATTATGTGCGCAAACCAATGCTAACTATGCTGCAAGGAAAGGTAGAGGCTCAAAAGCATGGGCGGTACGCCAAGGCAAGTAGACCGAAATCCATCTGCATCTACTACTAATCATCCACCTTGAGATATCTATCCAGAACATCTCGCTGGTATTAAGTTGCGAATCCCATCCAAAGTGTAGACTCAAAGCAACAGACAACTGCATTAAAAGAACTTTGCGTAAAGTAAACAATCCTTGCACTCGCAAGTACAAGCACCGTTGTTTTCCCCCTTGTGGCAACAACACATCCCCTAGACTCATGTTTCTGTCACTCAAACTAGTCATCAAGGGGCATGAACCCACAATCAAGCATAACGTTCCCTCTTGGAGTTACTACCTACTACTAGGCCAAAGCAATAAACAGCAACGGAGAACATGCAAGAATTACTCAAGAACGTAAATATAAAAGAGGTGAATCAAATATATTACTCACACACAATCTAAACATAATCTCATAATCCATCGGATCCCAGCAAACTCAGCAGAGCAACAACATAAAGATTACATATGTGCCTCGATCATGTAGGGCAGCTCACGAGGTCTAAACCATGAAGAACAAAGAGGGGAGGAGAACATCACATAGCTACTGGTCATGGACCCATGGTCCAAGGTGGACTACCCACGACTCATCCGGGAAGCGTCCATGGTGGTGGAGAAGCTCCCGGTGGTGGTTCTCCCCTCCGGTAGGGTGCCGGGAAGAGTTCTCCTGATGCTCCCGATCTTGGAAGCGCGGCGGCGGCGGAACAGAGGCGAGATCGCGAACAAGGGTTCCGTCCTCGAGGGTTTCGAAACGCGAGGAATATATATGCGAAGGGGGGTCACCAGAGGCGGAGAGGGGGCCCCAGGCGCCCCCCTGGCGCGGCCAGGGGTGGGGCCGCGCCGGGTGGCTGCCTGGGCCACCCCTGGCTCCCTCTGGCCCTGCTTTGGTTTTTCTCGAAGCTTCATGTACGCTGATTTTTCCTGTATTTTTCCTGGAATTTTTTGGGCACTTTTAATATGGGGGAAACCTGAAATAGAAAAACAGCAGAAAACAGGAACTGGCACTGTGGTGCACTGAGTTAATAGGTTAGTCCAAATATGATCAAAAGTGTATGGAAGTGCATAAATATCATAGCAATATCACACAAAAGAGGCATGGAGCAAGCAGAAATTATAGATACGTTTTGGACGTATCACACGTCGCTCGCCGGAGTGCTGCTTCATGGGAGGAGGCGAACTGCAGCACCCATTCCACGACGCTAAAGGAAATATGCCTGCTCAATGTGCTCTGCGGCAGATTAGGAGGGAGATGTGGATGGGGCCCCTGGATCAAGCACTGGTGGGTCGTTGGCGGCTGTTTCAGCCGGGGCTCGCAGATCCGGCACGGGGTTGGTGATGCCCGATGCTCTCATGTACTGCAAAACGGAAAATCCTACACTTACGGATGGGAAGGCACGGAGGGAACGCACGGGATTACGTGTGTGACGCCCCCGATTTGTCCGTACACTAATCATGCACGCAAATGTGTACGACCAAGATCAGGGACTCACTAGAAGATATCACAACACAACTCTAGACACAAATTAAAATAATACAAGCTTTATATTACAAGCCGGTGGCCACGAGGGCTCGAATACATAGCCCGAAACACAAGAGTCAGCGGACGCAATAATATCTGAGTATAGACATAAGTTAAACAAGTTTGCCTTAAGAAGGCTAGCACAAACTTAGCAACGATCGAAAAGGCAAGGCCTCCTGCCTGGGACCTCCTAGCTACTCCTCGAAGCCAAACTCCACGTAGGAACATCTTCGGGATCCTCTGGCTCCTGGACTCCACCGATCTGGTTGCATCAACCAGAAAGAAGAAAGAAGGGGGAAAAGGGGGAGCAAAGCAACCGTGGGTACTCATCCAAAGTACTCGCAAGCAAGGATCTACACTACATATGCAATGATATATGTGTAAAGGGGTAATATCTGTGGGCTAAACTGCAAAATGCCAGAATAAGGAGATAACTAATCCAATCGAAGACTACGCTTCTCGTAGCCTCCATCTTGCAGCAGAAGATGAGGGTAGCTGGAAAGTAACAAGTATCCAACTTCTGGCAGCCTCCGTCTTGCAGCAGAAGAATAGAATAGATGGTAAGTTCACCAAGTATCATCGTATAGCATAATCATACCCGGCGATCCTCCCGCACATCACCCTGTGAGAGAGCAACCACTGAGTTATATCTGGAACTCATCTGGGTATGTTTTATTAAGTATCCAGTTCTAGTTGTCATGAGGTCAGAGTACAACTCCGGGTCGTCCTTTTACCGAGGGACACAGCTATTCGAATAGATTAACTTCCCTGCAGGGGTGCACCACATAACCCAGCACGCTCGATCCCATTTGTCCGGACACACTTTCCAGGGTCATGCCCGGCCTCGGGAGATCAACACGTCGCTGCCCTACCTAAGCACAACAGAGAGGTCAGCACGCCGGTCTAAACCCTAAGCGCACGGGGGTCTAGGCCCATCGCCTAACGCACACCTGCACGTTGCGAGGGCGGCCGGTGAGCAGACCTAGCAACTTCCATTACTAAGGAAGTTACGTTACGCGGTCCAACCCGGCGCGCGCCGCTCAGTCGCTGATGTCAAGAAGGCTTCGGTTGATACCACGACGTTGAGTGCCCATAACTATTCCCACGTAGCTGGTTAGTGCGTATAGGCCAACGGCCAGACTCAGATCAAATATCCAAACTCGTTAAGCGTGTTATTATGAAATCACCGCGGACAACGACCAGGGCCAGGCCACCTCTCCACTGGGTGTCTCAACCTGCCCTGTCGCTCCGCCACAAAGATCCACTCGGGGGGACCGTCGGGAACTCAGGCCCACCACTACCTGGATGGAGCCACCTGTCCTTTTAGCCCCCCCCATCGAATCACTTGCGGGTACTCAATGAGCCGACCCGACTTTAGTCACATCAGGTGTCATGTAAAGTATGTGTATAGTATATACCCGTGATCACCACCCGCGGTGATCACGGCCCGATAGTATAGCATGGCAGACGGACAAGGATGTGGGGCCACTGATGGAATACTAGCATCCTATGAAGGAAATATGCCCTAGAGGCAATAATAAAGATGTTATTTGTATTTCCTTATATCATGATAAATGTCTTTTATTCATGCTAGAATTGTATTAACCGGAAACTTAGTACATGTGTGGATACATAGACAAAACAGTATGTCCCTAGTATGCCTCTACTAGACTAGCTCATTGATCAAAGATGGTTATGTTTCCTAGCCATAGACATGAGTTGTCATTTGATCAACGGGATCACATCATTAGGAGAATGATGTGATGGACAAGACCCATCCGTTAGCATAGCACTATGATCGTTTAGTTTTACTGCTATTGCTTTCTTCATGACTTATACATGTTCCTATGACTATGAGATTATGCAACTCCCGAATACCGTAGGAACACCTTGTGTGCTATCAAACGTCACAACGTAACTGGGTGATCATAAAGATGCTCTACAGGTGTCTCCGAAAGTATTCATGGTGTTGGCATAGATCAAGATTAGGATTTGTCACTCCGAGTGTCGGAGAGGTATCTCTGGGCCCTCTCGGTAACACACATCATAATAAGCCTTGCAAGCAAAAGACTAATGAGTTAGTCACGAGATGATGTGTTACGGAACGAGTAAAGAGACTTGCCGGTAACGAGATTGAACTAGGTATAAGGATACCGACGATCGAATCTCGGGCAAGTAACATACCGTTTGACAAAAGGAACAACGTATGTTGTTATGCGGTTCTGACCGATAAAAGATCTTCGTAGAATATGTAGGAGCCAATATGAACATCCAGGTTCCGCTATTGGTTATTGACCAGAGATGAGTCTCGGTCATGTCTACATAGTTCTCGAACCCGTAGGGTCCGCACGCTTAACGTTTGATGACGATCGGTATTATGAGTTTTTGAGTATTGATGTACCGAAGGTAGTTCGGAGTCCCGGATGAGATCACGGACATGACGAGGAGTCTCGGAATGTCCGAGACATAAAGATTGATATATTGGACGGCTATATTCGGACACCGGAAGTATACCGGAAAGGTTTCGGATTTATCGGGAATGCCGGAGGGGGTTACCGGAACCCCCTACGAGAGGGGATGGTCCATAGTGGGCCTAAAGGGTGAGAGAGAGGCAGCCCATAGGGCTGGCCGGCGCCCCCACCTAGGAATCCTAGTTGGACTAGGATTGGGGGGGGCGCCACCTCTCCTATTCCTTTCCCCCTTCTTCCTTTCGGTGAATCCTACTAGGAATAGGATTGCAATCCTATTCCTAGTAGGAATCCCTTCCCTAGCCGCACCAGGAGAGTTGGCCGGCCCCTCCTCCCTTGCTCCTTTATATACGGGGGCAGGGGGGCACCCAAAGACACACAAGTTGAATTGTTTTAGCCGTGTGCGGTGCCCCCCTCCACAGAATCACACCTCGGTCGTACCGTCGCGGAGCTTAGGCGAAGCCCTGCGCCGGTGAACACATCATATCTGTCACCACGCCGTCGTGCTGACGAAACTCTCCCGTGAAGCTCAACTGGATCAAGAGCTCGTGGGACGTCATCAAGCTGAACGTGTGCTGAACGCGGAGGTGCCGTACGTTCGGTGCTTGATCGGTTGGATCGCGAAGAAGTTCGACAACATCAACCGCGTCACTTGACGCTTCCGCTCCCGGTCTACGAGGGTACGTAGACACACTCTCCCCTCTCGTTGCTATGCATCTGGTAGATAGATCTTGCGTGATCGTAGGAAAATTTTAAAATACTACGTTCCCCAACACGACCACTGCAGAAGATAGAGAGAAAATGAAAGTCATTCCCTATGCCTCAGCCATAGGATCTATCATGTATGCAATGCTGTGTACCAGACCTGATGTGTGCCTTGCTATAAGTCTAGCAGGGAGGTACCAAAGTAATCCAGGAGTGGATCACTGGACATCGGTCAAAAACATCCTAAAGTATCTGAAAAGAACAAAGGATATGTTTCTCGTATATGGAGGTGACAAAGAGCTCGTCGTAAACGGTTACGTCGATTCTAGCTTTGACACTGATCCGGATGACTCAAAGTCACAAACCGGATATGTATTTTTATTGAACGGTGGAGCTGTCAGTTGGTGCAGTTCCAAGCAGAGCGTCGTGGCGGGATCTACGTGTGAAGCGGAATACATAGCTGCTTCGGAAGCAGCAAATGAAGGAGTCTGGATGAAGGAGTTCATATCCGATCTAGGTGTAGTACCTAGTGCATCGGGCCCAATGAAAATCTTTTGTGACAACACTGGAGCCATAGCCTTGGCGAAGGAATCCAGGTTTCACAAGAGAACAAAGCACATCAAAAGACGCTTCAATTCCATCCGCGATCTAGTCAAGGAGGGAGACATAGAGATTTGCAAAATACATACGGATCTAAATGTTGCAGACCCGTTGACTAAGCCTCTTCCACGGGCAAAACATGATCAGCACCAAGACTCCATGGGTGTGAGGATCATCACTTTGTAATCTAGATTATTGACTCTAGTTCAAGTGGGAGACTGAAGGAAATATGCCCTAGAGGCAATAATAAAGATGTTATTTGTATTTCCTTATATCATGATAAATGTCTTTTATTCATGCTAGAATTGTATTAACCGGAAACTTAGTACATGTGTGGATACATAGACAAAACAATATGTCCCTAGTATGCCTCTACTAGACTAGCTCATTGATCAAAGATGGCTATGTTTCCTAGCCATAGACATGAGTTGTCATTTGATCAACGGGATCACATCATTAGGAGAATGATGTGATGGACTAGACCCATCCGTTAGCATAGCACTATGATCGTTTAGTTTTACTGCTATTGCTTTCTTCATGACTTATACATGTTCCTATGACTATGAGATTATGCAACTCCCGAATACCATAGGAACACCTTGTGTGCTATCAAACGTCACAACGTAACTAGGTGATCATAAAGATGCTCTACAGGTGTCTCCGAAAGTATTCGTGGTGTTGGCATAGATCAAGATTAGGATTTGTCACTCCGAGTGTCGGAGAGGTATCTCTGGGCCCTCTCGGTAACACACATCACAATAAGCCTTGCAAGCAAAAGACTAATGAGTTAGTCACGAGATGATGTGTTACGGAACGAGTAAAGAGACTTGCCGATAACGAGATTGAACTAGGTATGGAGATACCGACGATCGAATCTCGGGCAAGTAACATACCGATGACAAAAGGAACAACGTATGTTGTTATGCGGTTTTGACCGATAAAAGATCTTCGTAGAATATGTAGGAGCCAATATGAACATCCAGGTTCCGCTATTGGTTATTGACCGGAGATGAGTCTCGGTCATGTCTACATAGTTCTCGAACCCGAAGGGTCCGCACGCTTAACGTTTGATGACGATCGGTATTATGAGTTTATGAGTTTTGATGTACCAAAGGTAGTTCGGAGTCCCGGATGAGATCACGGACATGACGAGGAGTCTCGGAATGTCTGAGACATAAAGATTGATATATTGGACGACTATATTCGGACACCGGAAGTGTTCCGGAAAAGTTTCGGATTTAACGGGATTGCCGGAAGGGGTTACCGGAACCCCCTACGAGGGGGGATGGTCCATAGTGGGCCTTAAGGAAAAGAGAGAGGCAGCCCATAGGGGCTGGCCGGCACCCCACCTAGGGATCCTAGTTGGACTAGGATTGGGGGGCGCCACCTCTCCCTCCTTTTTCCTTTCCCTCTCTTCCTTCTTTGGTAGTTCCTACCAGGAATAGGATTGCAATCCTATTCCTAGTAGGATTGCACCCTAGCCGCACCATAGGAGGGCCGGCCGGCCTCCCCCCTTGCTCCTTTATATACGGGGGCAAGGGGGCACCCAAAGACACACAAGTTGAATTGTTCCAGCCGTGTGCGGTGCCCCCTCCACAGAAACACACCTCGGTCATACCGTCGCGGTGCTTAGGCGAAGCCCTGCGCCGGTGAATACATCATATCCGTCACCACGCCATCGTGCTGACGAAACTCTCCCGTGAAGCTCAACTGGATCAAGAGCTCGTGGGACGTCATCAAGCTGAACGTGTGCTGAACGCGGAGGTGCCGTACGTTCGGTGCTTGATCGGTTGAATCGCGAAGAAGTTCGACTACATCAACCGCGTCACTTGACGCTTCCGCTTCCGGTCTACGAGGGTGCGTAGACACACTCTTCCCTCTCGTTGCTATGCATCTGGTAGATAGATCTTGCGTGATGGTAGGAAAATTTTAAAATACTACGTTCCCCATCAATGGCATCATGAGCCAGGTCTATGCGTAGATGATATGCACGACTAGGACACAATGAGTTGTGGGTGATACTAGTCATACTGCTTACCAGCATGTCATACTTTGCTTCGGCGGTATTGTGAGATGAAGCGGCCCGGACCGACATTACGCGTACGCTTACGCGAGACTGGTTTCACCGTTACGAGCACTCGTTGCTTAAAGGTGACTGGCGGGTGTCTGTCTCTCTCACTTTAGCTGAATCAAGTGTGGCTATGCCCGGTCCTTATGAAGGTTAAAACAGCACATACTTGACGAAACATCGTTGTGGTTTTGTATGCGTAGGTAAGAACGGTTCTTGCTAAGCCCGTAGCAGCCACGTAAAACTTGCAACAACAAATTAGAGGACGTCTAACTTGTTTTTGCAGGGCATGTTGTGATGTGATATGGTCAAGACATGATGAGTTATACGGTTTTGTATGAGATGATCATGTTTTGTAATGTTATCGGCAACTGGCAGGAGCCATATGGTTGTCGCTTTATTGTATGAAATGCAATCGCCATGTAATTGCTTTACTTTATCACTAAGCGGTAGCGATAGTCGTAGAAGCAATAGTTGGCGAGACGACAACGATGCTACGATGGAGATCAAGGTGTCGCGCCGGTGACGAAGGTGATCATGACGGTGCTTTGGAGATGGAGATCAAAAAGCACAAGATGATGATGGCCATATCATGTCACATATTTTGATTACATGTGATGTTTATCTTATTATGCTTCTTATTCTGCTTAGAACGACGGTAGCATTATAAGATGATCCCTTACTAAATTTCAAGGTATAAGTGTTCTCCCTGAGTATGCACCGTTGCGAAAGTTCGTCGTGCCGAGACACCACGTGATGATCGGGTGTGATAAGCTCTACGTTCAAATACAACGGGTGTAAGCCAGTTTTGCACACGCAGAATACTCGGGTTAAACTTGACGAGCCTAGCATATGCAGATATGGCCTCGGAACACTGGAGACCGAAAGGTCGAGCGTGAATCATATAGTAGATATGATCAACATAAGATGTTCACCATTGAAACTACTCCATCTCACGTGATGATCGGACATGGTTTAGTTGATTTGGATCACGTGATCATTTAGATGACCGGAGGGATGTCTATCTAAGTGAGAGTTCTTTAAATTAATATGATTAAATTGAACTTTAATTTATCATGAACTTAGTCCTGATAGTTTTTGCATATCTATGTTGTTGTAGATCAATGGCCCGTGCTACCGTTCCTTTGAATTTTAATGCATTCCTAGAGAAAGCTAAGTTGAAAGATGATGGTAGCAATTACACGGACTGGGTCCGTAACCTGAGGATTATCCTCATTGCTGCACAGAAGAATTATGTCCTTGAAGCACCGCTAGGTGACAAGCCCCCTCCCGCTAATGTAGACGCTTTGAACGTCTGGCAGTCGCGGTCTGATGACTACACGATAGTTCAGTGTGCCATGCTTTACGGCTTGGAACCGGGACTTCAACGACGTTTTGAACGTCATGGACCATATGAGATGTTCCAGGAGTTGAAGTTAATATTTCAAGCAAATGCCCGAATTGAGAAATATGAGATTTCCAATAAGTTCTACAGCTGTAAGATGGAGGAGAATAGTTCTATCAGTGAACACTTGCTCAGAATGTCTGGGTACTACAATCATATGACTCAACTTGGTTGCAAAGTTGACGAGGATAGTGTTATTGATAGAGTTCTTCAATCACTGCCACCAAGCTATAAAGGCTTTGTGATGAACTATAATATGCAAGGGATGCAAAAGACAATTCCCGAGCTCTTCGCTATGCTCAAGGCTGCGGAGGTAGAAATCAAGAAGGAGCATCAAGTGTTGATGGTTAACAAGACCACTAGTTTCAAGAAAAAGGGCAAGGGAAAGAAGGGGAACTTCAAGAAAAATAGCAAGACAGTTGCTACTCCCACGAAGAAACCCAAGTCTGGAACCAAGCCTGAAACTGAGTGCTTCTACTGCAAGGGGACTGGACACTGGAAGCGGAACTGCCCCAAGTATTTGGCGGATGAGAAGGATGACAAGGTGAACAAAGGTATGATATACATGTTATTGATGTGTACCTTACTAATGCTCGTAGTAGTACCTGGGTATTCGATACCGGTTCGGTTGCTAATATTTGTAACTCGAAACAGGGACTACGGATTAAACGAAGATTGGCTAAGGACGAGGTGACGATGCGCGTGGGAAATGGTTCCAAAGTCGATGTGATCGCCGTCGGCACGCTACCTCTACATCTACCTTCGGGATTAGTATTAGACCTAAATAATTGTTATTTGGTGCCAGCGTTGAGCATGAACATTATATCTGGATCTTGTTTGTTGCGAGACGGTTATTCATTCAAATCAGAGAATAATGGTTGTTCTATTTTTATGAATAATATCTTTTATGGTCATGCACCCTTGAAGAGTGGTCTATTCTTATTGGATCTCGATTGTGGTGATACACATATTCATAATATTGAAACCAAAAGATGCAAGGTTAATAATGATAGTGCAACTTATTTGTGGCACTGCCGTTTAGGTCATATTGGTGTAAAACGCATGAAGAAACTCCATAGTGATGGACTTTTGGAATCACTTGATTATGAATCACTTGGTGCTTGCGAACCATGCCTCATGGGCAAGATGACTAAAACTCCGTTCTCCGGAACTATGGAGCGAGCAACAGATTTGTTGGAAATCATACATACTGATGTATGTGGGCCAATGAGTGTTGAAGCTCGCGGCGGGTATCGTTATTTTCTGACCTTCACTGATGATTTGAGCAGATATGGGTATATCTACTTAATGAAGCACAAGTCTGAAACATTTGAAAAGTTCAAAGAATTTCAGAGTGAAGTAGACAATCATCGTAACAAGAAAATAAAGTTTCTACGATCTGATCGTGGAGGAGAATATTTGAGTTACGAGTTTGGTCTTCATTTGAAACAATGTGGAATAGTTTCACAACTCGCGCCACCCGGAACACCACAGCGTAATGGTGTGTCTGAACGTCGTAACCGTACTTTATTGGATATGGTACGATCTATGATGTCTCTTACCGATTTACCACTATCGTTTTGGGGTTATGCTTTAGAGACAGCTGCATTCACGTTAAATAGGGCACCATCTAAATCCGTTGATACGACACCTTATGAACTATGGTTTGGCAAGAAACCAAAGTTGTCGTTTCTTAAAGTTTGGGGCTGCGATGCTTATGTGAAAAAGCTTCAACCTGATAAGCTCGAACCCAAGTCGGAGAAATGTGTCTTCTTAGGATACCCAAAAGAGACTATTGGGTACACCTTCTATCACATATCCGAAGGCAAGATATTCGTTGCAAGAATGGATCCTTTCTAGAGAAGGAGTTTCTCTCGAAAGAAGTGAGTGGGAGGAAAGTAGAACTTGATGAGGTAATTGTACCTTCTCCCGGATTGGAAAGTAGTACATCACAGAAAATTGTTCCAGTGATTCCTACACCAATCAGTGAGGAAGTTAATGATGATGATCATGAAACTTCGGATCAAGTTTCTGCTGAACGTCGTAGATCAACCAGAATACGTTCCGCACCAGAGTGGTACGGCAACCCAGTTCTGGAAATCATGTTACTAGACCATGATGAACCTACGAACTATGAGGAAGCGATGATGAGCCTAGATTCCGCAAAATGGCTTGAAGCCATGAAATCTGAGATGGGATCCATGTATGAGAACAAAGTGTGGACTTTGGTTGACTTGCCCGATGATCGGCAGGCCATCGAAAATAAATGGATCTTCAAGAGGAAGACCGACGCAGACGGTAATGTTACTGTTTACAAAGCTCGACTTGTTGCGAAAGGGTTTCGACAAGTTCAAGGAGTTGACTACGATGAGACTTTCTCACCTGTAGCGATGCTTAAGTCTGTCCGAATCATGTTAGCAATTGCCGCATTTTATGATTATGAAATCTGGCAAATGGATGTCAAAACTGCATTCCTGAATGGATATCTCAAAGAAGAGTTGTATATGATGCAACCAGAAGGTTTTGTCGACCCAAAAGGTGCTAACAAAGTATGCAAACTCCAGCGATCCATCTATGGATTGGTGCAAGCATCTCAGAGTTGGAATATACGCTTTGATGAGGTGATCAAAGCATATGGTTTTATACAGACTTTTGGAGAAGCCTGTATTTACAAGAAAGTGAGTGGGAGCTCTGTAGCATTTCTAATATTATATGTGGATGACATATTGTTGATTGGAAATGATATAGAATTTCTGGATGGCATAAAAGGATACTTGAATAAGAGTTTTTCAATGAAAGACCTCGGTGAAGCTGCTTATATATTAGGCATCAAGATCTATAGAGATAGATCAAGACGCTTAATTGGACTTTCACAAAGCACATACCTTGATAAGATTTTGAAGAAGTTCAAAATGGATCAGTCAAAGAAAGGGTTCTTGCCTGTATTACAAGGTATGAAGTTGAGTAAGACTCAATGCCCGACCACTGCAGAAGATAGAGAGAAAATGAAAGTCATTCCGTATGCCTCAGCCATAGGATCTATCATGTATGCAATGCTGTGTACCAGACCTGATGTGTGCCTTGCTATAAGTCTAGCAGGGAGGTACCAAAGTAACCCAGGAGTGGATCACTGGACAGCGGTCAAGAACATCCTGAAGTATCTGAAAAGAACAAAGGACATGTTTCTCGTGTATGGAGGTGACAAAGAACTCGTCGTAAACCGTTACGTCGATTCTAGCTTTGACACTGATCCGGATGACTCTAAGTCACAAACCGGATATGTATTTTTATTGAACGGTGGAGCTGTCAGTTGGTGCAGTTCCAAGCCGAGCGTCGTGGCGGGATCTACGTGTGAAGCGGAATACATAGCTGCTTCGGAAGCAGCAAATGAAGGAGTCTGGATGAAGGAGTTCATATCCGATCTAAGTGTAATACCTAGTGCATCGGATCCAATGAAAATCTTTTGTGACAACACTGGAGCAATAGCCTTGGCGAAGGAATCCAGGTTTCACAAGAGAACAAAGCACATCAAAAGACGCTTCAATTCCATCCGCGATCTAGTCAAGGAGGGAGACATAGAGATTTGCAAAATACATACGGATCTGAATGTTGCAGACCCGTTGACTAAGCCTCTTCCACGGGCAAAACATGATCAGCACCAGGACTCCATGGGTGTGAGGATCATCACTTTGTAATATAGATTATTGACTCTAGTTCAAGTGGGAGACTGAAGGAAATATGCCCTAGAGGCAATAATAAAGATGTTATTTGTATTTCCTTATATCATGATAAATGTCTTTTATTCATGCTAGAATTGTATTAACCGGAAACTTAGTACATGTGTGGATACATAGACAAAACAGTATGTCCCTAGTATGCCTCTACTAGACTAGCTCATTGATCAAAGATGGTTATGTTTCCTAGCCATAGACATGAGTTGTCATTTGATCAACGGGATCACATCATTAGGAGAATGATGTGATGGACAAGACCCATCCGTTAGCATAGCACTATGATCGTTTAGTTTTACTGCTATTGCTTTCTTCATGACTTATACATGTTCCTATGACTATGAGATTATGCAACTCCCGAATACCGTAGGAACACCTAGTGTGCTATCAAACGTCACAACGTAACTGGGTGATCATAAAGATGCTCTACAGGTGTCTCCAAAAGTATTCGTGGTGTTGGCATAGATCAAGATTAGGATTTGTCACTCCGAGTGTCGGAGAGGTATCTCTGGGCCCTCTCGGTAACACACATCACAATAAGCCTTGCAAGCAAAAGACTAATGAGTTAGTCACGAGATGATGTGTTACAGAACGAGTAAAGAGACTTGCCGGTAACGAGATTGAACTAGGTATGGAGATACCGACGATCGAATCTCGGGCAAGTAACATACCGATGACAAAAGGAACAACGTATGTTGTTATGCGGTTTGACCGATAAAGATCTTCGTAGAATATGTAGGAGCCAATATGAACATCCAGGTTCCGCTATTGGTTATTGACCGGAGATGAGTCTCGGTCATGTCTACATAGTTCTCGAACCCGTAGGGTCCGCACGCTTAACGTTTGATGACGATCGGTATTATGAGTTTATGAGTTTTGATGTACCAAAGGTAGTTCGGAGTCCCGGATGAGATCACGGACATGACGAGGAGTCTCGGAATGTCCGAGACATAAAGATTGATATATTGGACGACTATATTCGGACACCGGAAGTGTTCCGGAAAAGTTTCGGATTTAACGGGATTGCCGGAAGGGGTTACCGGAACCCCCTACGAGGGGGGATGGTCCATAGTGGGCCTTAAGGAAAAGAGAGAGGCAGCCCATAGGGGCTGGCCGGCGCCCCACCTAGGGATCCTAGTTGGACTAGGATTGGGGGGCGCCACCTCTCCCTCCTTTTTCCTTTCCCTCTCTTCCTTCTTTGGTAGTTCCTACTAGGAATAGGATTGCAATCCTATTCCTAGTAGGATTGCACCCTAGCCGCACCATAGGAGGGCCGGCCGGCCTCCCCCCTTGCTCCTTTATATACGGGGGCAAGGGGGCACCCAAAGACACACAAGTTGAATTGTTCCAGCCGTGTGCGGTGCCCCCCTCCACAGAAACACACCTCGGTCATACCGTCGCGGTGCTTAGGCGAAGCCCTGCGCCGGTGAATACATCATATCCGTCACCACGCCGTCGTGCTGACGAAACTCTCCCGTGAAGCTCAACTGGATCAAGAGCTCGTGGGACGTCATCAAGCTGAACGTGTGCTGAACGCGGAGGTGCCGTACATTCGGTGCTTGATCGGTTGAATCGCGAAGAAGTTCGACTACATCAACCGCGTCACTTGACGCTTCCGCTTCCGGTCTACGAGGGTACGTAGACACACTCTTCCCTCTCGTTGCTATGCTTCTGGTAGATAGATCTTGCGTGATCGTAGGAAAATTTTAAAATACTACGTTCCCCATCAGTGGCATCATGAGCCAGGTCTATGCGTAGATGATATGCACGAGTAGAACACAATGAGTTGTGGGCGATACTAGTCATACTGCTTACCAGCATGTCATACTTTGCTTCGGCGGTATTGTGAGATGAAGCGGTCCGGACCGACATTACGCGTACGCTTACGCCAGACTGGTTTCACCGTTACGAGCACTCGTTGCTTAAAGGTGACTGGCGGGTGTCTGTCTCTCTCACTTTAGCCGAATCAAGTGTGGCTACGCCCGGTCCTTGTGAAGGTTAAAACAGCACATACTTGACGAAACATCATTGTTGTTTTGTATGCGTAGGTAAGAACGGTTCTTGCTAAGCCCGTAGCAGCCACGTAAAACTTGCAACAACAAAGTAGAGGACGTCTAACTTGTTTTTGCAGGGCATGTTGTGATGTGATATGGTCAAGACATGATGAGTTATACGGTTTTGTATGAGATGATCATGTTTTGTAATGTTATCGGCAACTGGCAGGAGCCATATGGTTGTCGCTTTATTGTATGAAATGCAATCGCCATGTAAATGCTTTACTTTATCACTAAGCGGTAGCGATAGTCGTAGAAGCAATAGTTGGCGAGACGACAACGATGCTGCGATGGAGATCAAGGTGTCGCGCCGGTGACGAAGGTGATCATGACGGTGCTTTGGAGATGGAGATCAAAAAGCACAAGATGATGATGGCCATATCATGTCACATATTTTGATTACATGTGATGTTTATCTTATTATGCTTCTTATTCTGCTTAGAACGACGGTAGCATTATAAGATGATCCCTTACTAAATTTCAAGGTATAAGTGTTCTCCCTGAGTATGCACCGTTGCAAAAGTTCGTCGTGCCGAGACACCACGTGATGATCGGGTGTGATAAGCTCTACGTTCAAATACAACGGGTGTAAGCCAGTTTTGCACACGCAGAATACTCGGGTTAAACTTGACGAGCCTAGCATATGCAGATATGGCCTCGGAACACTGGAGACCGAAAGGTCGAGCGTGAATCATATAGTAGATATGATCAACATAAGATGTTCACCATTGAAACTACTCCATCTCACGTGATGATCGGACATGGTTTAGTTGATTTGGATCACGTGATCATTTAGATGACCGGAGGGATGTCTATCTAAGTGGGAGTTCTTTAAATTAATATGATTAAATTGAACTTTAATTTATCATGAACTTAGTCCTGATAGTTTTTGCATATCTATGTTGTTGTAGATCAATGGCCCATGCTACCGTTCCTTTGAATTTTAATGCATTCCTAGAGAAAGCTAAGTTGAAAGATGATGGTAGCAATTACACGGACTGGGTCCGTAACCTGAGGATTATCCTCATTGCTGCACAGAAGAATTATGTCCTTGAAGCACCGCTAGGTGACAAGCCCCCTCCCGCTAATGTAGACGCTTTGAACGTCTGGCAGTCGCGGTCTGATGACTACACGATAGTTCAGTGTGCCATGCTTTACGGCTTGGAACCGGGACTTCAACGACGTTTTGAACGTCATGGACCATATGAGATGTTCCAGGAGTTGAAGTTAATATTTCAAGCAAATGCCCGAATTGAGAAATATGAGATTTCCAATAAGTTCTACAGCTGTAAGATGGAGGAGAATAGTTCTATCAGTGAACACTTGCTCAGAATGTCTGGGTACTACAATCATATGACTCAACTTGGTTGCAAAGTTGACGAGGATAGTGTTATTGATATAGTTCTTCAATCACTGTCACCAAGCTATAAAGGCTTTGTGATGAACTATAATATGCAAGGGATGCAAAAGACAATTCCCGAGCTCTTCGCTATGCTCAAGGCTGCGGAGGTAGAAATCAAGAAGGAGCATCAAGTGTTGATGGTTAACAAGACCACTAGTTTCAAGAAAAAGGGCAAGGGAAAGAAGGGGAACTTCAAGAAGAATAGCAAGACAGTTGCTACTCCCACGAAGAAACCCAAGTCTGGAACCAAGCCTGAAACTGAGTGCTTCTACTGCAAGGGGACTGGACACTGGAAGCGGAACTGCCCCAAGTATTTGGCGGATAAGAAGGATGGCAAGGTGAACAAAGGTATATGTGATATACATGTTATTGATGTGTACCTTACTAATGCTCGTAGTAGTACCTGGGTATTCGATACCGGTTCGGTTGCTAATATTTGTAACTCGAAACAGGGACTACGGATTAAACGAAGATTGGCTAAGGACGAGGTGACGATGCGCGTGGGAAATGGTTCCAAAGTCGATGTGATCGCCGTCGGCACGCTACCTCTACATCTACCTTCGGGATTAGTATTAGACCTAAATAATTGTTATTTGGGGCCAGCGTTGAGCATGAACATTATATCTGGATCTTGTTTGTTGCGAGACGGTTATTCATTCAAATCAGAGAATAATGGTTGTTCTATTTTTATGAATAATATCTTTTATGGTCATGCACCCTTGAAGAGTGGTCTATTCTTATTGGATCTCGATTGTGGTGATACACATATTCATAATATTGAAACCAAAAGATGCAAGGTTAATAATGATAGTGCAACTTATTTGTGGCACTGCCGTTTAGGTCATATTGGTGTAAAACGCATGAAGAAACTCCATAGTGATGGACTTTTGGAATCACTTGATTATGAATCACTTGGTGCTTGCGAACCATGCCTCATTGGCAAGATGACTAAAACTCCGTTCTCCGGAACTATGGAGCAAGCAACACATTTGTTGGAAATCATACATACTGATGTATGTGGGCCAATGAGTGTTGAAGCTCGCGGCGGGTATCGTTATTTTCTGACCTTCACTGATGATTTGAGCAGATATGGGTATATCTACTTAATGAAGCACAAGTCTGAAACATTTGAAAAGTTCAAAGAATTTCAGAGTGAAGTAGAGAATCATCGTAACAAGAAAATAAAGTTTCTACGATCTGATCGTGGAGGAGAATATTTGAGTTACGAGTTTGGTCTTCATTTGAAACAATGTGGAATAGTTTCACAACTCACGCCACCCGGAACACCACAGCGTAATGGTGTGTCTGAACGTCGTAACCCTACTTTATTGGATATGGTACGATCTATGATGTCTCTTATCGATTTACCACTATCGTTTTGGGGTTATGCTTTAGAGACAACTGCATTCACGTTAAATAGGGCACCATCTAAATCCGTTGATACGACACCTTATGAACTATGGTTTGGCAAGAAACCAAAGTTGTCGTTTCTTAAAGTTTGGGGCTGCGATGCTTATGTGAAAAACCTTCAACCTGATAAGCTCGAACCCAAGTCGGAGAAATGTGTCTTCATAGGATACCCAAAAGAGACTGTTGGGTACACCTTCTATCACAGATCCGAAGGCAAGATATTCGTTGCTAAGAATGGATCCTTTCTAGAGAAGGAGTTTCTCTCGAAAGAAGTGAGTGGGAGGAAAGTAGAACTTGATGAGGTAATTGTACCTTCTCCCGGATTGGAAAGTAGTACATCACAGAAAATTGTACTGCTATTGCTTTCTTCGTGACTTATACATGTTCCTATGACTATGAGATTATGCAACTCCCGAATACCGTAGGAACACCTTGTGTGCTATCAAACGTCACAACGTAACTGGGTGATCATAAAGATACTCTACAGGTGTCTCCGAAAGTATTTGTGGTGTTGGCATAGATCAAGATTAGGATTTGTCACTCCGAGTGTCGGAGAGGTATCTCTGGGCCCTCTCGGTAACACACATCACAATAAGCCTTGCAAGCAAAAGACTAATGAGTTAGTCACGAGATGATGTGTTACGGAACGAGTAAAGAGACTTGCCGATAACGAGATTGAACTAGGTATGGAGATACCGACGATCGAATCTCGGGCAAGTAACATACCGATGACAAAAGGAACAACGTATGTTGTTATGCGGTTTTGACCGATAAAAGATCTTCGTAGAATATGTAGGAGCCAATATGAACATCCAGGTTCCGCTATTGGTTATTGACCGGAGATGAGTCTCGGTCATGTCTACATAGTTCTCGAACCCGTAGGGTCCGCACGCTTAACGTTTGATGACGATCGGTATTATGAGTTTATGAGTTTTGATGTACCGAAGGTAGTTCGGAGTCCCGGATGAGATCACGGACATGACGAGGAGTCTCGGAATGTCCGAGACATAAAGATTGATATATTGGACGACTATATTCGGACACAGGAAGTGTTCCGGAAAAGTTTCGGATTTAACGGGATTGCCGGAAGGGGTTACCGGAACCCCCTACGAGGGGGGATGGTCCATAGTGGGCCTTAAGGAAAAGAGAGAGGCAGCCCATAGGGGCTGGCCGGCGCCCCACCTAGGGATCCTAGTTGGACTAGGATTGGGGGGCGCCACCTCTCCCTCCTTTTTCCTTTCCCTCTCTTCCTTCTTTGGTAGTTCCTACTAGGAATAGGATTGCAATCCTATTCCTAGTAGGATTGCACCCTAGCCGCACCATAGGAGGGCCGGCCGGCCTCCCCCGTTGCTCCTTTATATACGGGGCTAGGGGGCACCCAAAGACACACAAGTTGAATTGTTCCAGCCGTGTGCGGTGCCCCCCTCCACAGAAACACACCTCGGTCATACCGTCGCGGTGCTTAGGCTAAGCCCTGCGCCGGTGAATACATCATATCCGTCACCACGCCGTCGTGCTGACGAAACTCTCCCGTGAAGCTCAACTGGATCAAGAGCTCGTGGGACGTCATCAAGCTGAACGTGTGCTGAATGCGGAGGTGCCGTACGTTCGGTGCTTGATCGGTTGAATCGCGAAGAAGTTCGACTACATCAACCACGTCACTTGACGCTTCCGCTTCCGGTCTACGAGGGTACGTAGACACACTCTTCCCTCTCGTTGCTATGCATCTGGTAGATAGATCTTGCGTGATCGTAGGAAAATTTTAAAATACTACGTTCCCCATCATCCTATACAAGCATTTAGGATAGCAGGTATAGGTATCAACAATAGTAGCAACAATGACAGGCTATGCAACAGAATAGGAGCTAACAAATCATCAACAGTAGCAAATCTAATGCAAGAATAAGAGAGAAGAGAATGGGCGATATCTGGTGATCAAGGGGGTTGGCTTGCCTGGAAGCTCTGCAGACGAAAGGAATCTTCGGAGGCGTAGCCGTAGTCGAACACCGAAGCATCAATGGTCTCGGGGTCTATCACGGTACCGGAGTCTACCGAAAAGAAGCAACGAAGGGGAAACAAATAAATAACAGAGCAAACAATAGCATCACAAAATATAACAAGGCAATACGCGGCGCCAGGCGTGAGATAACGCAGGGACAGGTGATGCCGGGGAAGGGGAAAAACATCCGGGAAATTATTCCCGGTGTTTGACGTTTTCGGACAGACGAAACGGAGGGGGATGTTGCATGTTTGCTATGATAGGGAGGTGTGGCGGGCGAACGGACCGCGTATTCGGATTCGTCTCGAAATTCTGAGCAACTTTCATGTACAAAGTATTTTCATCCGAGCTACGGTTTATTTTATATGAATTTTCAAAGATTTAAACAATTTCTGGACTTTCTGGTTTTATATTAATTCGAATTATTTAAACAGAATATACTTTTGTCACCTAGTGCTACCCTAGCATCTGAGTATGACAGCGGGGCCGGTGGGGCTAGGTTGACCCGGTCAAAGGTTGACTGGTCAACACATGAATAGTGTAAGTGGGTCCCGCGTGTCATTGTCTAGGACTAATTAAACAAGTTTAATTAGTTTAGTTAATTGATTAGGTTAATTAAACATGATTAATTAAGTTAATTAATTAATAAATATTTTTATTTTATTATTAATTTTTTATCCTTTTTTTACGTTTTGGGGATGGGGCCCCCTGGTCAGTGGCCCGGGGTGGGTTACCGGGCGGTGGTTTAACAGGGTCGGGCGTCGGCCCGTCCTATGTGGGCGCGGTGGCCGCTGCGGCCGTCGCCGGGTAAGGGGCTGGCGGGGCTGGCCAGGTGCGGCCCCCGGCGGAGGCGGGTGACAGGCAGCGAGGCGCACGGCCCCGGCGAAGGCGCTCACCGGGCGGGGCGGTTGGCGGCGAGGCGCGGGAGGAGAAGGACGGGGCAGCCGACGCAGGCGGGCGCGGCATACGCAACGCGCAGGCGGGGCTGGGGGGCGCAAGGCGCGGTGGCTGGCGCAGGGGCCGGCGGCGGCGGCAGAAGAGGGCCGGCGGCAGCAGCCGAAGGGACAGGGCGGCTACGGCGACGGAGCAGCGCAGCAACGGCTGCAGAACGAGGGGAGGAAGGGCGTGGCCAGAATGAAGGGAGACGCCGACGGAGGGATGCGCGCGGGCGGAGCACTGGGCGGCCAGCGGGGCAGGGTGGTGGTGGTTGGCGTCGTCGGCCGGAGCCGTAAGCAGCAGCAGGCAGGCAGCAATAAGCAGGGCGCGCGGGCGGCAACACGAGAAGCAGCCGAACAGCAGAGCTGCAGCGGCATCGCGGAGCAAGGGCGGGCGGACTCGTGCGTGGTCGGACACAGTGGGGGTAGGCAGCTACGGCCAGGGGGAAAAGCAGGGGAGAGAGGGAGGAGGGTCGGGGGCTCACGGTCGTTGCAGAGAAAACCCGAGGACGTGCTGCGATGGTCGGAGTTGGGGAGGATGGAGCAGCGCGGTGCGGCAGCGTCCGACGACGGAGATCGGGGCAGACGGCGTCGAGACGGCTCATCGTCGGTGAGCGCTGGCGGCGCCCCTGTCCAGATCGAGAGAGGGAGGTGGGGCGCGAAGGGAGAGTGGGGATCGGGATTTAGGGTTTGGGGGAGCGGCGGCCTGGTCTTGTAGACGATGGGGAAGGCCGTGGATGGCCGGCACCTGGCCGAGGTGCCATGGATGGCCTCCACGATCCCCTCTGCTCTCTGTAGCAGGAGGAAGGGGAAAACAGGGGTGGGTTGGGCCAGTTTTAGTTAGGTGGCCAATTGCCCAGTAGATTATGTTTCTTTCTTTCTACTAGTACTTTCCATTTACTTTACTGTTTTATTCATGTAGCTATTGTTTTGTACTTAGTTTAGGTACTAAACGATTTTAGTTAACGTTGAAACTCCTCACATAATTACCTACTGATATTTTGGGTGTTGTCCAAAAAGTTTGGTTTCATTGGGAATTGTTGTAAAATAAGTTCATATTTTAAAGGGCATAATAGGTGCTGCTTGATCAAATTAATTATTTCTAGGGGAAACTTAAAAATCCATTTAATGTTGGTTCCTACCTGTTAATTACCTAGTAAATATTTGTAACCGACCGAACATTTTTGTTTTACCGTTTGAAGAAATAATAATTTGACTTTATTTTAACTTTGAATTTGAATTGGGTTTGGACCAAGTGAGGTTTATCAAATTAACTGTGATGACATGGCAACATTAGGAGGGGATTACTGTAGCTTGATTATCCGGGCGTCACAACGTGTCCACAGTAATTGCCCACCCCTTCCCCCTGGTTTCAACTGTGGACCCCTCTGATTTCCAATGAACTGTTCCTAGCTCTGTCTGTAGGTTGCCATCCGCGAATTCGTGTCCGTAAGTCTAGCAAAACCCCTGCAAAACAGATGGTGAGCACTGCAAAAGGGTGAGAGGGAGAGCGGGACGCCGTGAATCCAGAGCCCGTCGTCGCCGTCTTCAAAGGAGGCTGTCGCGGCATGTGGTTGGGTGGCCGTCGACCCCTCCCTGTAGATCGACGAAGGCAGGAGAAGGAGGGCAGATCCAGGGAGCGACGCCCGGCGAGGCCTTGCCACCGTGCGGAGCTGCTCAGGCCGCGGCGGCCGAAGACGGGAATGCGGCGCCGTGCGGTCCGGGGGGAGGCAAGGAGGCGGCGCGTCCTGGGAGAATGAGGAATCCGGCGTGGCTGCGATGCCGACAGGGAGGGGCGCGACGCAGCTTGGCAGGAGGGGTCGTGCGCCGAAGAAGGTGGGGAGGGTGGGGCGACGGCCTGTGGCGGGACGGACCGTGCCGGAGTAGGTGGGAGGGTTGGGGCGGCGGCTTGGGTGGGCCACGGCGCACCGGAGAAGGTAGGGAGGGTGGGGCGGTGGAAGGTGCGTTATGGTGGAGAGAGAGAGGGGAGCGAGAGGTGGGGGTTTGGATCTGGGCAAGAGGGAGATTGGTGCCGTGCGGGAGATGGGGTGGCGAGTAGTTGGTTCTGTTCGGTTCGGTTCGGGGTGTGTGTGTGTGTGCGTGTGTGCGTGGTGCGTGTGTGTGTGAAGGCACCGTAGTTTCTCCCCGGTGCCTCGACTCAAATTCTCATCGGAAGTGGAGCGGGAGGCATGAAGTGAGAGATTATACTATGCCGTGGATGCTCACCAATTTTGATAGTCTAGTTGATGCAATACCAAAAGAAAAAAAGTGCAACCCCCGCAGAGATAACATGTGCCTGAACACATCTCTACCAAAATCAGTACCCGTCCTTTTCCAACATAAATGTATAAGAAAAATTGCTAGACACATTGATAACATGCTGTACCGTTCCTTTGTATGGCACATTAACATTATAAATAGTGGCGCAGTAGGTGGCCAATGCCAACCACTGTTCACGCTGCAGATATAATCACAAACCACATATGACCTTCTAACAGATCAACATCAAAACTCATAGCATAAGTTAAATCGATGATTGGTCCTGCCGTGTCTCTTGCGTACTTGCTAAGCTTATCTTTAGCTGGATATATGTGAGCAGACGATGCTAGATTTCGTAGAGATGAGATGCGTTGGGGATGAAAGTATAGGTTTCGGCAACTCTGGTACGGCTTCCTTACCACGGAGATGTACATCTTCTTGATCGGCCGGAGGATAAGTACTGCTATGAATTACTGTCTGTAGAGAACAAGTTGCCGTTTTAAAGCATGTCGCATCAAGTCTTAACATATTTGTTCCTCCGGCAACTTAGGAGGCGAGCCTCCCTTACATCCAAAGTAGCGACGCTGCTTCTCAATTTGTCCTCTATGGCCGCTGTAGGAGAACCTGATCAAAACAGAAACATTTTGATGTTTGTAAATTTCAATTTTTTTTGGATATGTCTTGCTGCCGTGCTCGATGGTTGTACCTTTTTTTTTTGAAATGATGGTTGTATCCTTTTGGTATTGTGCAGTGTGGACCGTGTTTGTTGTAACTTATAGTTTTATTATATGCTGAACATGTGGTTTCTCAAAAAAGAAATGTAACACATTTCCGCGAAAATATTAATAATAAGTCAACTACGTGCCATGATGTGTCTAGTGTGGCTGAGTTCGTTCTAACTTACGTTTTTATATGATGAGCACGAGGTTTCAAAAATTAAAAATATTGAAACATTTTGCTGCAAAAGAAAATAAAAGTAAAAAGCCGACTCCCACAAAGATAACATGTGCCTCAATACATTTCTACCATAAGTCGTACCCGTCCTTTTCCAACATAAATGTATAAGGAAAAATGCTAGGCATATTGATAACATACTGTCCCGTCCCTTTGTATGGCACACTAACATTATAAACTAGTGGTTGGGGCACCACCTGTGGCGCCGTCTAAAAGGAAGCCGTGCGCATGTTTTCAATTAAAAAAACATAGAGTCCTCATCTCCGTCTAAAACATATCCCAGTAAAAAAAATTCTCACACTCATCTAAAAAAAGAAGTAAAAAGAAAAAAAAATACCACCACAGCCTACCAGCGATTGTCACTTTGCATAACCGTCCATTTAAAAAATAGCAGAGGTCTTCACCTCAATCTAAAAAGAAAAACATACATTTAAAAAGTAATTTAAAAAAAACGTGACCAACCCGGGCTAGACAATCCTGTTGGCATTTTTTTTTATAGAAGAAAACTCGGTGACCACCAAATGCTCAAGCCGAGACTTGAACCCTGGTTGGCTGGCTGCGAACTCCCGCGCCTTGCCAACTGAGCTAGGCTCAGTTCTCTTGAAAAGTAATTTACACCTTCATCTAACAAAATTCAAAAGATTTCTCACCGCAGCCAACCAGCATGCGCCATGTGGCATACCCGGTTGGCCACCCTTCATGTGTAGCTTAATGGGTTTAATAGTGGGGCAGTAGGTGGCCAATGCCAACCACTGTTGACGCCGCAGATACAATCACAAACCACACAAGGCCTTTTCCTAGCAGATTGACATACAAAAAAACTCTTGTAGCACAAGTTAAATCGTTGCTTGGCCCGCCGTCTCTCTTACGCAGTGGCTAAGGTTAACTTTAACTGGATATATATGCAAGCGGACGATGCTAGATTTTGTAGAAATGAGATGCGTTGGGAATGGAAGTATAGCTTCCCGCAACCCTGGGACGGCTTCCTTACCACGGCGATGTACACCTTCTTGCTCAGCGGGAGGACAAGTGCTGCTGTGGAGTACTGTTTGTAGAGAACAAGTTGCTATTTGGAAGCATATTGCGTCAAGTCTTCACATATTCGTTGCTCCGGCAACTGAGGAGACGACCTTCCCCAGTATCCAAAGTAACGACGCTGTTTCTCAAATTCTCATCTCTAAAGCCGCTGTAGGAGAACTTCATACCTCAAATCCATGATACACATGCAATAAAAAGCTACGTACTACTACGTACATAGGTAAAACTACTCCGTACATCTCCGTGGCCGGGCAAGTGCAGAAGCTGTTGCACCTGTGGAAGGTCCGTACATCCTCCGCCTCCGCATCCAGTTCGGCGAGCAGCGCCTACGTCGCGGCTTGTTCTTACCGGATGAACCGCCGCTTGACCTCGATGTAGGCCTCGTCCTGAATAGAATGGAGGATGTCGGTCTGATCCACCATCTCGGTGCTTGGGTGGCCTGGTACTCCGCCTCTATGACTGCCATGGCGAAGCCCACATCCTCCTCCATGGGCTCCGACACCGGCTTCTCCCCCACCTCTGCATGCTCCTCCTCCTCCTCTTCATCATAGGAATGCCGGCGGCAAAACGAGCAGCCCACCTCGTTCGGATCTGCTCCAGCAGCTGCACCCGGCGCTGCGGAGTGAGCATGGTTTAGGTGGTTATCCGGCACCAGGGCATCGAAAGCGGCGGACCAAAGTGGAAGGGCCGACTACGAAGAGGAGAAAGGGGTAGATATGGGGCGGGCTAGGGTTCTATTGCCTCCATTCGGCTTAAATAGTCTGCTTCCTCCCTCAGGCGGCACGCCAAAGTGGCGCCACACGGTGGGGAGCAAAGGAGGCGCACGTTGGACCAGCGGTCTCTCTGCGTCACCGTGTGGGCCCTATCCGTTCGTACGACGTGGCGGGCGTGCCTGGCGCGTCCTGGCCTCCCCATATCCGCCTCAGAGTTGGCCCCGATATGGGGAGTGCTGGTCAGTTCGGGCGTTTGGGTAGACTATGGGAGGGCGATTGGGTGGCGTGTTTGCGTCTGAGCACTGACTGGTAAGCCGGTCCTGGGGTTTGGGGCCGGTCCGGGGGTATGGATCTAAATGCTCTAGCCACCCGAGCTACGCTCAGTTCACATTTTTTATACTCTAGGGATGCATTTGGTTACCTGCATCGTTTTTTGCCTCTTTTCATACTTGTCCCAGTTGGGCCTAGTTGAGCAAATGCAGGCAAAAAACGATATCTGCTTGTTGATATTTTGCCCGCATACCCTCTAATATGCATGTGCCGAAACGGAAGGCATGTTGTTTGGTTGCCGACTTGTTTCAGGGTAAACATAAGTCCGGTTGTTTTTTTACATACAAGATAGTTGTGTGGTAACCTCCTCCTCGATGTGGTAAGGTTACTAGAGGCAGACGTCGATGTCTAACAACAAGACTAGAGCAACCGAACAAACTTAGGCACACATAGAAGTCTTAACCACATATTACATGTTTAACATAGTACAATAAGTTTTAAACGAAACCCCGACACTACTCTTAAATCAACAACTAACATAGAACAGGCAACATGAGCTCACTAGGCGGTCACATCGAAGGAGTCATTGTGCATCTTGCACTTGGTGACCACCTCCACGCACGTCATTGTTGAAGACAATCACCTTTGTGCTGTCAGGGGTTAGCACCTTCAAGGTCATCATGTACCCGATCATGATCTGGTGAACGGCGGGGAAGGTGGCCCAATCCTGATCAAGGGTGACATTGTCGTCGACCACACTAACTGTGACCCACCATGCATAATCGGTGTTTGTCTTGAGCTTGAAATACGTAGGGACGGTGGGGGAGTGCTTTGTGAACTCCAGAGGCATTGGCAGACTCTCCATCTTCGGAGCAAGGATAACCTTGCAGAAGTGGCTCGGTCCTGACTCTTCATGGTAGTTCCCACATTTCCTCAGCTTGGAGCTTGGGTGATCCTGCAGCAACACATCAACCAATGTCGGCACGACCTCCTTGCCCTTCTCCAATGATGGCACGAACTCCTTGCCCTTGTCCATCTGCATTATGAACAACACATAGTTCAAAAGTTAGCATTCATTCATGTCGGCCTAACACTCCTATATTAACCCACCCTACTAACCAAGCACCTCACTCAAACCCTCTATGTTTCACACCTCTCCCTCGCCATGAACTCCAACCCCAACCCTTTCCACTGGGTCATTGGATGGAGGGCCTTCTTCCACGGGTGCTCACTCGGTGACCGCAAGAAGTTTTAGAACACTATGGAAGTGTGCTCGATCTTCCACATTGAAGACATGCACAAGGAGGCAGACGTTGTGGTGAAGAAGGCGACAGAGGAGGAGTTGAAGACATTGATTCTCGACCACGACGAAGGGTGCTATGTTAATTAACATCCTTCGCTATGCCATGCATCACGCCGAATCCGACGAGGCTGGACAGAGGGCAATGTAGGCCAAGTACAGGGAGTACAAGGCTCCTCATGACCAGCTGACATTGGTCTTTGGTGGCATGAGGTCATTGGTTTGGAGCCGACGGAGGAAGAAAATGAAGTGGAGATGGTTGTCAGGGCACCAAAGCTAGCCACCTTACTTTACCAATCGATCTAGACTCCGATGAGGACGAGGAGATGGTGTCCAGAGGACAAGAACAAGGCCAAGGCCCCCCGTTGCTCGTACCGTCTCAAGGGTCGGCAGGGCTAAAATTAGAAACTATTGAATACGATTTACACTCAATCCCCACTGCCATTGTACTCAATCCAGGTTGGAACCCTAAGTTCGATCGCTACTAGGAACTCATGATGATGTTATGATCAGTTCATCGGCAGTGTTTCCCCTAAACCAATCCCCTACCCCTGATGTGTTCCATACCCACCCTAACGCTCCAACCCTGTCCACAAATCAAATCTAGCGCGACTTGGAAGCAAGAAATGATAGACAGGGTAAGGGCTTACCGCCATGGCCGATGCATGCGTTGGTCAATCCGGTGCTCGCCGCTGTCTTGGATCGCCTTATTGCCGCTCCGATGGTTACCGCCGCCGGCGTCAGTGGGGAAGAGGGGAGAGAGCGGCGAGGAAGGGGGTGAGGGAACTTTGTGGCGCGGCTTCGAGAAACAACGTGATGTCTCGAGACCGCATCCACGCATGCAGCCACCCACGTGTCTAGGGTAGGGTTTGGTTGTGTAAAAACAGTCGATTTGAACATTCCTCTCGATGCAAGCCCAAAGGTGCTTTTAGCTTTTTGCAGGCCTGCCTTCCGGCGACGACGCGGCGGACGTCTCGGCCTAGGGTGGTGGCGGGTGCGGCAGCCGGCCCTGCTTCTGGCAGCGGCCTTGGCTACGTTCGGCGGCGGCGGCGGCTGGGTCTGCGGCGACGGACCATCTGACCTCGTATCGGCGGTTGCGGCATGGAGGGCCTGGTGGTTGGGTCGGCACCATGCGTGGTTTACCCTCCGGACAGATCTGATCTAGCCGGTACGGCCTGCTCCATGTGCGGCGGTTCAAGATCGGCGGCGACCCGTGCACACTATACTTGATGGAGGTTCTTCGAGTGGATCCGGGTGAAAACCTAGTTCTCGGCTTTATGCTAAGACCGGCGTTGGCGGCACTCTTCTGTGTCATTACCTTCTTGAAGGCATCACCGTGGAGAAGCTCCAGACCTCTCCGCTACCTCCGGGGGGAACCCTAGATCAGTAGATCGGATGATGGTGGCGCGTTGGTGTCATTTCCTCCTTGGGGGCGTCATTCTTTGAGGCGTACACGGGACCGAGGGACCAGTGGGCGGCTTTTTTGGTGGAGTGGTGCTTCATCCTACACATTGATGATGTCGGATCTCGATGGCGTGGTGCAGTGGAGACTCGGCGCCCGATGCATGGTGATGGACTCGCGCAGGAGAGGAGTGTTGTCTAGCGTCATGATGGCATCGATGGCGGAGTGGCCTGACAAGGTAGAAGCCTCAATATCTGCTCTGAAGATGGACCTGTGGAAGATGGCGGCGACGACACTTGTGAGTGTGTGAGACCAGCTTATGCCCCAGACCCGGTATGTGGCTCGGTTGGGGCTTCTGACTTTTAATGATAGGCTTAGGTGAGTGGTCTGGGTATTTGGCCCAGCTAGCACCCCTTCATCATATGGATAGAGTGGTGGCATAGTTGCCAAGATGGCGGATTCAGACATATTATTGTAATACTTTGTAAGGTCCTCAATAATAATCAATAAAGTGGCCGCATGCATCTGCCAGATGCAGAGGACGGGGGTCATCCTCATTTTCTAAAAAAAAAATTCCTCTGCGAGCAAAAGCAAATTACTTTGTTAGTGAACGCAGAAGAAAAACCTATGTGTGTGTTATGAGATTTGGGATGTGTATGGTGTAGTTGAGTTTGGATGACCTTGATGCGAGTTACCTATGTACGCAATGGTTGTAACTGATTCGGTAATCACAATCTTACGTAGTAATATTTTTTTTGACAGAACACAATCTTACGTAGTATGTGTGTGTATTATGTGATTTATTTGTTTCAGGGAATCCTGAAGCCAAAGTGAATTCCTTACACCGACGACACCGATGTAGACAATTTGAGCCCCCAAATTGGGTAGTATGGTATTGGCATTAGCATTACAAACGGTACTTTAGAATAGATGTACCATAAGTCTGTTGGTAACAAATATAGTGCTTTTTAGTCCTTATATTTTTGCACTATAAAGTAGGTATCACTTGCCTGTGTTTGACAGTCCCAAATGCAAACATATCCACGTATATGGCCTGTTATTATCCTGCAATACTCGAATGAAATCAGAAAACATCCACAAGTAATATCCCTTATTTCAGGAAGCCAGGAGAAGCTTTTATAGCTCAGTTGGTTAGAGCACCCGTTTAGTAAGCGGGAGGTCCTGAGTTCAGCTCTCAATGAAAACATGCAACAAACAGGAACTGGCACTCGGCACTGGATCAATATGTTAGTCTCAAAAATAGTATAAAAGGTTGCCAAAAGTATATGAAAGTTGTATAATATTGACATGGAACAATCAAAAATTATAGATACGCCGGAGATGTATCACTGTCCAATATATTAATCTTTATGTCTCAGACATTTCGAGACTTCTCGTCATGTCCGTGATCACATCCGGGACTTCGAACTACCTTAGGTACATCAAAACTCATAAACTCATAATACCGATCGTCATCGAACGTTAAGCGTGCGGACCCTACGGGTTCGAGAACTATGTAGACATGAACGAGACTCATCTCATGTCAATAACCAATAGCGGAACCTGTATGCTCATATTGGTTCCTACATATTCTATGAAGATCTTTCTCGGTCAAACCGCATAACAACATACATTGTTCTCTTTGTCATCGGTATGTTACTTGCCCGAGATTCGGTCGTCGGTATCATCATACCTAGTTCAATCTCGTTACCGGCAAGTCTCTTTACTCGTTCCGTAATACATCATCTCGTGAATAACTCATTAGTCGTTTGCTTGCAAGGCTTATTATGATGTGTATACCGAGAGGGCCCAGAGATACCTCTCCGACACTCGGGGTGACAAATCCTATTCTGGATCTATGCCAACACCACAAACACCTTCGGAGACACCTGTAGAGCATATTTATAATCATCCAGTTACGTTGTGACGTTTGATAGCACACAAGGTGTTCCTCCGGTATTCGGGAGTTGCCTAATCTCATAGTCATAGGAACATGTATAAGTCATGAAGAAAGCAATAGCAGTAAAACTAAATGATCAAGTTGCTAAGCTAACAGAATGTGTCAAGTCAATCAAATCATTCTCTAATGATGTGATCTCGTTCATCAAATGACAACTCATGTCTATGGCTAGGAAACTTAACCATCTTCGATTAACGAGCTAGTCAAGTAGAGGCATACTAGTGACACTCAGTTTGTCTATGTATTCACACATGTACTAAGTTTGCGGTTAATACAATTCTAGCATGAATAATAAACATTTATCATGATATAAGGAAATAAATAATAACTTTATTATTGCCTCTAGGGCATATTTCCTTCAAACACATCCAAGCAGCACATGGTTCAGTGTCTCAGCGTCTTGGTTGCAATAGGGGCAATTTGCTTGGTGTGGCAGACCACGGCGAGCCAGCCGATCCGAGGTCCAACACATGTTTCTCCCCGCAAGCCAAGCAAAAAAACGACATTGCTTCGGGGCCTTCGAGCTCCAAGCCATCTCCGCATATGTTGCTACTTCCATACCCCAATACTTGGCCACATAGGCAGACCTTGCAGAGTAGGAGCTGCTCGCCTCCCATGCCCAAGTTATGGAGTCCTCCACCGTAGGCGTAAGTTGCACCTGTTCTACCTTCTCCCATAGGCTAAAGACCTCTGTAAGTGAGGTGTGATCAATGTCCGAGCCAATATCCCGAGCCCAAGCACCATCCTGGGATGCATCGAACACCGTACGGGCAGCAAGTATCCTCTTTCGTACCCGCGAGTACAGGCCTGGCGCAATGTCTTGCACTCTCATGCCCTGGATCCACCTATCCTCCCAGAACAGCGTGTTATTACCATAGCCAACCACTGTTAGTGCCGCGGCCTGGAAGATTTTGCGCGCTTCCTCTCGGACCTTGATGTCAAAGTCAGCCAAAGGCCGGGAGGTGTCCACACGTTGCAGCCAAGGCCAGCGAGACTGAAGAGCGATGTTTAGCCACGAGAGATCCGGGATGCCAAGCCTACCTGCCCACCTAGGCGTGCACACCAACTTCCAAGCAACCACGCAGTACCCTTCATTGGCCTCCTCTTTTCCGCACCACAAAAATCCCCTACAGATCTTTGTAGAATATGTAGGAGCCAATATGAACATCCAGGTTCCGCTATTGGTTATTGACCGGAGATGAGTCTCGGTCATGTCTACATAGTTCTCGAACCCGTAGGGTCCGCACGCTTAACGTTTAATGACGATCGGTATTATGAGTTTATGAGTTTTGATGTACCGAAGGTAGTTCGGAGTCCCGGATGAGATCACGGACATGACGAGGAGTCTCGGAATGTCCGAGACATAAAGATTGATATATTGGACGACTATATTCGGACACCGGAAGTGTTCCGGAAAAGTTTCGGATTTAACGGGATTGCCGGAAGGGGTTACCGGAACCCCCTACGAGAGGGGATGGTCCATAGTGGGCCTTAAGGAAAAGAGAGAGGCAGCCCATAGGGGCTGTCCGGCGCTCCACCTAGGGATCCTAGTTGGACTAGGATTGGGGGGCGCCACCTCTCCCTCCTTTTTCCTTTCCCTCTCTTCCTTCTTTGGTAGTTCCTACTAGGAATAGGATTGCAATCCTATTCCTAGTAGGATTGCACCCTAGCCGCACCATAGGAGGGCCGGCCGGCCTCCCCCCTTGCTCCTTTATATACGGGGGCAAGGGGGCACCCAAAGACACACAAGTTGAATTGTTCCAGCCGTGTGCGGTGCCCCCCTCCACAGAAACACACCTCGGTCATACCGTCGCGGTGCTTAGGCGAAGCCCTGCGCCGGTGAATACATCATATCCGTCACCACGCCGTCGTGCTGACAAAACTCTCCCGTGAAGCTCAACTGGATCAAGAGCTCGTGGGACGTCATCAAGCTGAACGTGTGCTGAACGCGGAGGTGCCGTACATTCGGTGCTTGATCGGTTGAATCGCGAAGAAGTTCGACTACATCAACCGCGTCACTTGACGCTTCCGCTTCCGGTCTACGAGGGTACGTAGACACACTCTTCCCTCTCGTTGCTATGCATCTGGTAGATAGATCTTGCGTGATCGTAGGAAAATTTTAAAATACTACGTTCCCCATCAGTGGCATCATGAGCCAGGTCTATGCGTAGATGATATGCACGAGTAGAACACAATGAGTTGTGGGCGATACTAGTCATACTGCTTACCAGCATGTCATACTTTGCTTCGGCGGTATTGTGAGATGAAGCGGCCCGGACCGACATTACGCGTACGCTTAGGCGAGACTGGTTTCACCGTTACGAGCAGTCGTTGCTTAAAGGTGACTGGCGGGTGTCTGTCTCTCTCACTTTAGCTGAATCAAGTGTGGCTACGCCCGGTCCTTGTGAAGGTTAAAACAGCACATACTTGACGAAACATCATTGTGGTTTTGTATGCGTAGGTAAGAACGGTTCTTGCTAAGCCCGTAGCAGCCACGTAAAACTTGCAACAACAAAGTAGAGGACGTCTAACTTGTTTTTGCAGGGCATGTTGTGATGTGATATGGTCAAGACATGATGAGTTATACGGTTTTGTATGAGATGATCATGTTTTGTAATGTTATCGGCAACTGGCAGGAGCCATATGGTTGTCGCTTTATTGTATGAAATGCAATCGCCATGTAATTGCTTTACTTTATCACTAAGCGGTAGCGATAGTCGTAGAAGCAATAGTTGGCGAGACGACAACGATGCTACGATGGAGATCAAGGTGTCGCGCCGGTGACGAAGGTGATCATGACGGTGCTTTGGAGATGGAGATCAAAAAGCACAAGATGATGATGGCCATATCATGTCACATATTTTGATTACATGTGATGTTTATCTTATTATGCTTCTTATTCTGCTTAGAACGACAGTAGCATTATAAGATGATCCCTTACTAAGTTTCAAGGTATAAGTGTTCTCCCTGAGTATGCACCGTTGCGAAAGTTCGTCGTGCCGAGACACCACGTGATGATCGGGTGTGATAAGCTCTACGTTCAAATACAACGGGTGTAAGCCAGTTTTGCACACGCAGAATACTCGGGTTAAACTTGACGAGCCTAGCATATGCAGATATGGCATCGGAACACTGGAGACCGAAAGGTCGAGCGTGAATCATATAGTAGATATGATCAACATAAGATGTTCACCATTGAAACTACTCCATCTCACGTGATGATCGGACATGGTTTAGTTGATTTGGATCACGTGATCATTTAGATGACCGGAGGGATGTCTATCTAAGTGGGAGTTCTTTAAATTAATATGATTAAATTGAACTTTAATTTATCATGAACTTAGTCCTGATAGTTTTTGCATATCTATGTTGTTGTAGATCAATGGCCCGTGCTACCGTTCCTTTGAATTTTAATGCATTCCTAGAGAAAGCTAAGTTGAAAGATGATGGTAGCAATTACACGGACTGGGTCCGTAACCTGAGGATTATCCTCATTGCTGCACAGAAGAATTATGTCCTTGAAGCACCGCTAGGTGACAAGCCCCCTCCCGCTAATGTAGATGCTTTGAACGTCTGGCAATCGCGGTCTGATGACTACACGATAGTTCAGTGTGCCATGCTTTACGGCTTAGAACCGGGACTTCAACGACGTTTTCAACGTCATGGACCATATGAGATGTTCCAGGAGTTGAAGTTAATATTTCAAGCAAATGCCCGAATTGAGAAATATGAGATTTCCAATAAGTTCTACAGCTGCAAGATGGAGGAGAATAGTTCTATCAGTGAACACTTGCTCAGAATGTCTGGGTACTACAATCATATGACTCAACTTGGTTGCAAAGTTGACGAGGATAGTGTTATTGATAGAGTTCTTCAATCACTGCCACCAAGCTATAAAGGCTTTGTGATGAACTATAATATGCAAGGGATGCAAAAGACAATTCCCGAGCTCTTCGCTATGCTCAAGGCTGCGGAGGTAGAAATCAAGAAGGAGCATCAAGTGTTGATGGTTAACAAGACCACTAGTTTCAAGAAAAAGGGCAAGGGAAAGAAGGGGAACTTCAAGAAGAATAGCAAGACAGTTGCTACTCCCACGAAGAAACCCAAGTCTGGAACCAAGCCTGAAACTGAGTGCTTCTACTGCAAGGGGACTGGACACTGGAAGCGGAACTGCCCCAAGTATTTGGCGGATAAGAAGGATGGCAAGGTGAACAAAGGTATATGTGATATACATGTTATTGATGTGTACCTTACTAATGCTCGTAGTAGTACCTGGGTATTCGATACCGGTTCGGTTGCTAATATTTGTAACTCGAAACAGGGACTACGGATTAAACGAAGATTGGCTAAGGACGAGGTGACGATGCGCGTGGGAAATGGTTCCAAAGTCGATGTGATCGCCGTCGGCACGCTACCTCTACATCTACCTTCGGGATTAGTATTAGACCTAAATAATTGTTATTTGGGGCCAGCGTTGAGCATGAACATTATATCTGGATCTTGTTTGTTGCGAGACGGTTATTCATTCAAATCAGAGAATAATGGTTGTTCTATTTTTATGAATAATATCTTTTATGGTCATGCACCCTTGAAGAGTGGTCTATTCTTATTGGATCTCGATTGTGGTGATACACATAGTCATAATATTGAAACCAAAAGATGCAAGGTTAATAATGATAGTGCAACTTATTTGTGGCACTGCCGTTTAGGTCATATTGGTGTAAAACGCATGAAGAAACTCCATAGTGATGGACTTTTGGAATCACTTGATTATGAATCACTTGGTGCTTGCGAACCATGCCTCATGGGCAAGATGACTAAAACTCCGTTCTCCGGAACTATGGAGCGAGCAACACATTTGTTGGAAATCATACATACTGATGTATGTGGGCCACTGAGTGTTGAAGCTCGCGGCGGGTATCGTTATTTTCTGACCTTCACAGATGATTTGAGCAGATATGGGTATATCTACTTAATGAAGCACAAGTCTGAAACATTTGAAAAGTTCAAAGAATTTCAGAGTGAAGTAGAGAATCATCGTAACAAGAAAATAAAGTTTCTACGATCTGATCGTGGAGGAGAATATTTGAGTTACGAGTTTGGTCTTCATTTGAAACAATGTGGAATAGTTTCACAACTCACGCCACCCGGAACACCACAGCGTAATGGTGTGTCTGAACGTCGTAACCGTACTTTATTGGATATGGTACGATCTATGATGTCTCTTACCGATTTACCACTATCGTTTTGGGGTTATGCTTTAGAGACAGCTGCATTCACGTTAAATAGGGCACCATCTAAATCCGTTGATACGACACCTTATGAACTATGGTTTGGCAAGAAACCAAAGTTGTCGTTTCTTAAAGTTTGGGGCTACGATGCTTATGTGAAAAAGCTTCAACCTGATAAGCTCGAACCCAAGTCGGAGAAATGTGTCTTCATAGGATACCCAAAAGAGACTGTTGGGTACACCTTCTATCACAGATCCGAAGGCAAGATATTCGTTGCTAAGAATGGATCCTTTCTAGAGAAGGAGTTTCTCTCGAAAGAAGTGAGTGGGAGGAAAGTAGAACTTGATGAGGTAATTGTACCTTCTCCCGGATTGGAAAGTAGTACATCACAGGAAATTGTTCCAGTGATTCCTACACCAATTAGTGAGGAAGTTAATGATAATGATCATGAAACTTCGGATCAAGTTTCTACTGAACGTCGTAGATCAACCAGAGTACGTTCCGCACCAGAGTGGTACGGCAACCCAGTTCTGGAAATCATGTTACTAGACCATGATGAACCTACGAACTATGAGGAAGCGATGATGAGCCCAGATTCCGCAAAATGGCTTGAAGCCATGAAATCTGAGATGGGATCCATGTATGAGAACAAAGTATGGACTTTGGTTGACTTGCCCGATGATCGGCAGGCCATCGAAAATAAATGGATCTTCAAGAGGAAGACCGACGCAGACGGTAATATTACTGTTTACAAATCTCGACTTGTTGCGAAAGGTTTTCGACAAGTTCAAGGAGTTGACTACGATGAGACTTTCTCACCTGTAGCGATGCTTAAGTCTGTCCGAATCATGTTAGCAATTGCCGCATTTTATGATTATGAAATCTGGCAAATGGATGTCAAAACTGCATTCCTAAATGGATATCTCAAAGAAGAGTTGTATATGATGCAACCAGAAGGTTTTGTTGATCCAAAAGGTGCTAACAAAGTATGCAAGCTCCAGCGATCCATCTATGGACTGGTGCAAGCATCTCGGAGTTGGAATATACGCTTTGATGAGGTGATCAAAGCATATGGTTTTATACAGACTTTTGGAGAAGCATGTATTTACAAGAAAGTGAGTGGGAGCTCTGTAGCATTTCTAATATTATATGTAGATGACATATTGTTGATTGGAAATGATATAGAATTTCTGGATAGCATAAAAGGATACTTGAATAAAAGTTTTTCAATGAAAGACCTCGGTGAAGCTGCTTATATATTAGGCATCAAGATCTATAGAGATAGATCAAGACGCTTAATTGGACTTTCACAAAGCACATACCTTGATAAGATTTTGAAGAAGTTCAAAATGGATCAGTCAAAGAAAGGGTTCTTGCCTGTATTACAAGGTATGAAGTTGAGTAAGACTCAATGCCAGACCACGGCAGAAAAATATAGAGAGAATGAAAGTCATTCCCTATGCCTCAGCCATAGGTTCTATAAAGTATGCCATGCTGTGTACCAAACATGTTGTGTACCTTGCCATGAGTTTGTCAAGGGGGTACAATAGTGATCCAGGAGTAGATCACTGTACAGCGGTCAAAATTATCCTTAGTAACTGGATAACTAAGGAAATGTTTCTCGATTATGGAGGTGATAAAGAGTTCGTCGTAAAGGGTTACGCCGATGCAAGCTTTGACACTAAAATCCAGATGACTCTAAGTATCAATCTGGATGCGTATTGAAAGTGGGAGCAATTAGCTAGAGTAGCTCTATGCAGAGCATTGTAGACATAGAAATTTGCAAAATACATACGGATCTGAATGTGACAGACCCGTTGACTAAACTTCTCTCACAAGCAAAACATGATCACACCTTATTACTCTTGGGTATTAATCACATAGCGATGTGAACTAGATTATTGACTCTAGTAAACCCTTTGGGTGTTGGTCACATGGCGATGTGAGCTAGATTATTGACTCTAGTGCAAGTGGGAGACTGAAGGAAATATGCCCTAGAGGCAATAATAAAGTTGTTATTTGTATTTCCTTATATCATGATAAATGTTTATTATTCATGCTAGAATTGTATTAACGGGAAACTTGGTACATGTGTGAATACATAGACAAAACAGTATGTCCCTAGTATGCCTCTACTAGACTAGCTCATTGATCAAAGATGGTTATGTTTCCTAGCCATAGACATGAGTTGTCATTTGATCAACGGGATCACATCATTAGGAGAATGATGTGATGGACAAGACCCATCCGTTAGCATAGCACTATGATCGTTTAGTTTTACTGCTATTGCTTTCTTCATGACTTATACATGTTCCTATGACTATGAGATTATGCAACTCCCGAATACCGTAGGAACACCTTGTGTGCTATCAAATGTCACAACGTAACTGGGTGATCATAAAGATACTCTACAGGTGTCTCCGAAAGTATTCGTGGTGTTGGCATAGATCAAGATTAGGATTTGTCACTCCGAGTGTCGGAGAGGTATCTCTGGGCCCTCTCGGTAACACACATCACAATAAGCCTTGCAAGCAAAAGACTAATGAGTTAGTCACGAGATGATGTGTTACGGAACGAGTAAAGAGACTTGCCGATAACGAGATTGAACTAGGTATGGAGATACCGACGATCGAATCTCGGGCAAGTAACATACCGATGACAAAAGGAACAACGTATGTTGTTATGCGGTTTTGACCGATAAAAGATCTTCGTAGAATATGTAGGAGCCAATATGAACATCCAGGTTCCGCTATTGGTTATTGACCGGAGATGAGTCTCGGTCATGTCTACATAGTTCTCGAACCCGTAGGGTCCGCACGCTTAACGTTTGATGACGATCGGTATTATGAGTTTATGAGTTTTGATGTACCGAAGGTAGTTCGGAGTCCCGGATGAGATCACGGACATGACGAGGAGTCTCGGAATGTCCGAGACATAAAGATTGATATATTGGACGACTATATTCGGACACCGAAAGTGTTCCGGAAAAGTTTCGGATTTAACGGGATTGCCGGAAGGGGTTACCGGAACCCCCTACGAGGGGGGATGGTACATAGTGGGCCTTAAGGAAAAGAGAGAGGCAGCCCATAGGGGCTGGCCGGCGCCCCACCTAGGGATCCTAGTTGGACTAGGATTGGGGGGCGCCACCTCTCCCTCCTTTTTCCTTTCCCTCTCTTCCTTCTTTGGTAGTTCCTACTAGGAATAGGATTGCAATCCTATTCCTAGTAGGATTGCACCCTAGCCGCACCATAGGAGGGCCGGCCGGCCTCCCCCGTTGCTCCTTTATATACGGGGCAAGGGGGCACCCAAAGACACACAAGTTGAATTGTTCCAGCCGTGTGCGGTGCCCCCCTCCACAGAAACACACCTCGGTCATACCATCGCGGTGCTTAGGCGAAGCCCTGCGCCGGTGAATACATCATATCCGTCACCACGCCGTCGTGCTGACGAAACTCTCCCGTGAAGCTCAACTGGATCAAGAGCTCGTGGGACGTCATCAAGCTGAACGTGTGCTGAATGCGGAGGTGCCGTACGTTCGGTGCTTGATCGGTTGAATCGCGAAGAAGTTCGACTACATCAACCGCGTCACTTGACGCTTCCGCTTCCGGTCTACGAGGGTACGTAGACACACTCTTCCCTCTCGTTGCTATGCATCTGGTAGATAGATCTTGCGTGATCGTAGGAAAATTTTAAAATACTACGTTCCCCATCATCCTATACAAGCATTTAGGATAGCAGGTATAGGTATCAACAATAGTAGCAACAATGACAGGCTATGCAACAGAATAGGAGCTAACGAATCATCAACAGTAGCAAATCTAATGCAAGAATAAGAGAGAAGAGAATGGGCGATATCTGGTGATCAAGGGGGTTGGCTTGCCTGGAAGCTCTGCAGACGAAAGGAATCTTCGGAGGCGTAGCCGTAGTCGAACACCGAAGCATCAATGGTCTCGGGGTCTATCACGGTACCGGAGTCTACCGAAAAGAAGCAACGAAGGGGAAACAAATAAATAACAGAGCAAACAATAGCATCACAAAATATAACAAGGCAATACGCGGCGCCAGGCGTGAGATAACGCAGGGATAGGTGATACCGGGGAAGGGGAAAAACATCCGGGAAATTATTCCCGGTGTTTGACGTTTTCGGACAGACGAAACGGAGGGGGATGTTGCATGTTTGCTATGATAGGGAGGTGTGGCGGGCGAACGGACCGCGTATTCGGATTTGTCTCGAAATTCTGAGCAACTTTCATGTACAAAGTATTTTCATCCGAGCTACGGTTTATTTTATATGAATTTTCAAAGATTTAAACAATTTCTGGACTTTCTGGTTTTATATTAATTCGAATTATTTAAACAGAATATACTTTTGTCACCTAGTGCTACCCTAGCATCTGAGTATGACAGCGGGGCCGGTGGGGCTAGGTTGACCCGGTCAAAGGTTGACTGGTCAACACATGAATAGTGTAAGTGGGTCCCGCGTGTCATTGTCTAGGACTAATTAAACAAGTTTAATTAGTTTAGTTAATTGATTAGGTTAATTAAACATGATTAATTAAGTTAATTAATTAATAAATATTTTTATTTTATTATTAATTTTTTATCCTTTTTTTTACGTTTTGGGGATGGGGCCCCCTAGTCAGTGGCCCGGGGTGGGTTACCGGGCGGTGGTTTAACAGGGTCGGGCGTCGGCCCGGCCTATGTGGGCGCGGTGGCCGCTGCGGCCGTCGCCGGGTAAGGGGCTGGCGGGGCTGGCCAGGTGCGGCCCCCGGCGGAGGCGGGTGACAGGCAGCGGGGCGCACGACCCCGGCGGAGGCGCTCACCGGGCGGGGCGGTTGGCGGCGAGGCGCGGGAGGAGAAGGACGGGGCAGCCGACGCAGGCGGGCGCGGCATACGCAACGCGCAGGCGGGGCTGGGGGGCGCGAGGCGCGGTGGCTGGCGCAGGGGCCGGCGGCGGCGGCAGAAGGGGGCCGGCGGCAGCAGCCGAAGGGACAGGGCGGCTACGGCGACGGAGCAGCGCAGCAACGGCTGCAGAACGAGGGGAGGAAGGGCGTGGCCAGAATGAAGGGAGACGCCGACGGAGGGATGCGCGCGGGCGGAGCACTGGGCGGCCAGCGGGGCAGGGTGGTGGTGGTTGGCGTCGTCGGCCGGAGCCGTAAGCAGCAGCAGGCAGGCAACAATAAGCAGGGCGCGCGGGCGGCAACGCGAGAAGCAGCCGAACAGCAGAGCTGCAGCGGCATCACGGAGCAAGGGCGGGCGGACTCGTGCGTGGTCGGACACAGTGGGGGTAGGCAGCTACAGCCAGGGGGGAAAAGCAGGGGAGAGAGGGAGGAGGGTCGGGGGCTCACGGTCGTTGCAGAGAAAACCCGAGGACGTGCTGCGATGGTCGGAGTTGGGGAGGATGGAGCAGCGCGGTGCGGCAGCGTCCGACGACGGAGATCGGGGCAGACGGCGTCGAGACGGCTCATCGTCGGTGAGCGCTGGCGGCGCCCCTGTCCAGATCGAGAGAGGGAGGTGGGGCGCGAAGGGAGAGTGGGGATCGGGATTTAGGGTTTGGGGGAGCGGCGGCCTGGTCTTGTAGACGATGGGGAAGGCCGTGGATGGCCGGCACCTGGCCGAGGTGCCATGGATGGCCTCCACGATCCCCTCTGCTCTCTGTAGCAGGAGGAAGGGGAAAACATGGGTGGGTTGGGCCAGTTTTAGTTAGGTGGCCAATTGCCCAGGAGATTATGTTTCTTTCTTTCTACTAGTACTTTCCATTTACTTTACTGTTTTATTCATGTAGCTATTGTTTTGTACTTAGTTTAGGTACTAAACGATTTTAGTTAACGTTGAAACTCCTCACATAATTACCTACTGATATTTTGGGTGTTGTCCAAAAAGTTTGGGGTCATTGGGAATTGTTGTAAAATAAGTTCATATTTTAAAGGGCATAATAGGTGCTGCTTGATCAAATTAATTATTTCTAGGGGAAACTTAAAAATCCATTTAATGTTGGTTCCTACTTGTTAATTACCTAGTAAATATTTGTAACCGACCGAACATTTTTGTTTTACCGTTTGAAGAAATAATAATTTGACTTTATTTTAACTTTGAATTTGAATTGGGTTTGGACCAAGTGAGGTTTATCAAATTAACTGTGATGACATGGCAACATTAGGAGGGGATTACTGTAGCTTGATTATCCGGGCGTCACAACGTGTCCACAGTAATTGCCCACCCCTTCCCCCTGGTTTCAACTGTGGACCCCTCTGATTTCCAATGAACTGTTCCCAGCTCTGTCTGTAGGTTGCCATCCGCGAATTCGTGTCCGTAAGTCTAGCAAAACCCCTGCAAAACAGATGGTGAGCACTGCAAAAGGGTGAGAGGGAGAGCGGGACGCCGTGAATCCAGAGCCCGTCGTCGCCGTCTTCAAAGGAGGCTGTCGCGGCATGTGGTTGGGTGGCCGTCGACCCCTCCCTGTAGATCGACGAAGGCAGGAGAAGGAGGGCAGATCCAGGGAGCGACGCCCGGCGAGGCCTTGCCACCGTGCGGAGCTGCTCAGGCCACGGCGGCCGAAGACGGGAATGCGGCGCCGCGCGGTCCGGGGGGAGGCAAGGAGGCGGCGCGTCCTGGGAGAATGAGGAATCCGGCGTGGCTGCGATGCCGACAGGGAGGGGCGCGACGCAGCTTGGCAGGAGGGGTCGTGCGCCGAAGAAGGTGGGGAGGGTGGGGCGACGGCCTAGGGCGGGACGGACCGTGCCGGAGAAGGTGGGAGGGTTGGGGCGGCGGCTTGGGTGGGCCACGGCTCACCGGAGAAGGTTGGGTGGGCGGGGCGGTGGAAGGTGCGTTATGGTGGAGAGAGAGAGGGGAGCGAGAGGTGGGGGTTTGGATCTGGGCAAGAGGGAGATTGGTGCCGTGCGGGAGATGGGGTGGCGAGTAGTTGGTTCTGTTCGGTTCGGTTCGGGGTGTGTGTGTGTGTGCGTGTGTGCGTGGTGCGTGCGTGCGTGTGTGTGTGAAGGCACTGTAGTTTCTCCCCGGTGCCTCGACTCAAATTCTCATCGGAAGTGGAGCGGGAGGCATGAAGTGAGAGATTATACTATGCCGTGGATGCTCACCAATTTTGATAGTCTAGTTGATGCAATACCAAAAGAAAAAAAGTGCAACCCCCGCAGAGATAACATGTGCCTGAACACATCTCTACCAAAATCAGTACCCGTCCTTTTCCAACATAAATGTATAAGAAAAATTGCTAGACACATTGATAACATGCTGTACCGTTCCTTTGTATGGCACATTAACATTATAAATAGTGGCGCAGTAGGTGGCCAATGCCAACCACTGTTCACGCTGCAGATATAATCACAAACCACATATGACCTTCTAACAGATCAACATCAAAACTCATAGCATAAGTTAAATCGATGATTGGTCCTGCCGTGTCTCTTGCGTACTTGCTAAGCTTATCTTTAGCTGGATATATGTGAGCAGACGATGCTAGATTTCGTAGAGATGAGATGCGTTGGGGATGAAAGTATAGGTTTCGGCAACTCTGGTACGGCTTCCTTACCACGGAGATGTACATCTTCTTGATCGGCCGGAGGATAAGTACTGCTATGAATTACTGTCTGTAGAGAACAAGTTGCCGTTTTAAAGCATGTCGCATCAAGTCTTAACATATTTGTTCCTCCGGCAACTTAGGAGGCGAGCCTCCCTTACATCCAAAGTAGCGACGCTGCTTCTCAATTTGTCCTCTATGGCCGCTGTAGGAGAACCTGATCAAAACAGAAACATTTTGATGTTTGTAAATTTCAATTTTTTTTGGATATGTCTTGCTGCCGTGCTCGATGGTTGTACCTTTTTTTTTGAAATGATGGTTGTATCCTTTTGGTATTGTGCAGTGTGGACCGTGTTTGTTGTAACTTATAGTTTTATTATATGCTGAACATGTGGTTTCTCAAAAAAGAAATGTAACACATTTCCGCGAAAATATTAATAATAAGTCAACTACATGCCAGGATGTGTCTAGTGTGGCTGAGTTCGTTCTAACTTACGTTTTTATATGATGAGCACGAGGTTTCAAAAATTAAAAATATTGAAACATTTTGCTGCAAAAGAAAATAAAAGTAAAAAGCCGACTCCCGCAAAGATAACATGTGCCTCAATACATTTCTACCATAAGTCGTACCCGTCCTTTTCCAACATAAATGTATAAGGAAAATTGCTAGGCACATTGATAACATACTGTCCCGTCCCTTTGTATGGCACACTAACATTATAAACTAGTGGTTGGGGCACCACCCTGTGGCGCCGTCTAAAGGAAGCCGTGCGCATGTTTTCAATTAAAAAAAACATAGAGTCCTCATCTTCGTCTAAAAAATATCCCAGTAAAAAAATTCTCACACGCATCTAAAAAAAGAAGTAAAAAGAAAAAAATACCACCACAGCCTACCAGCGAGTGTCACTTTGCATAACACTCCATTTAAAAAATAGCAGAGGTCTTCACCTCAATCTAAAAAGAAAAACATACATTTAAAAAGTAATTTACACCTTCATCTAACAAAATTCAAAAGATTTCTCACCGCAGCCAACCAGCATGCACCATGTGGCATACCTGGTTGGTCACCCTTCATGTGTAGCTTAATGGGTTTAATAGTGGGGCAGTAGGTGGTCAATGCCAACCACTGTTGACGCCGCAGATACAATCACAAACCACACAAGGCCTTTTCCTAGCAGATTGACATAAAAAAAACTCTTGTAGCATAAGTTAAATCGTTGCTTGGCCCGCGGTCTCTCTTGCGCAGTGGCTAAGGTTAACTTTAACTGGATATATGTAAGCGGACGATGCTAGATTTTGTAGAAATGAGATGCGTTGGGAATGGAAGTATAGCTTCCCGCAACCCTGGGACGGCTTCCTTACCACGGCGATGTACACCTTCTTGCTCAGCGGGAGGACAAGTGCTGCTGTGGAGTACTGTTTGTAGAGAACAAGTTGCTATTTGGAAGCATATTGCGTCAAGTCTTCACATATTCGTTGCTCCGGCAACTGAGGAGACGACCTTCCCCAGTATCCAAAGTAACGACGCTGTTTCTCAAATTCTCATCTCTAAAGCCGCTGTAGGAGAACTTCATACCTCAAATCCATGATACACATGCAATAAAAAGCTGCGTACTACTACGTACATAGGTAAAACTACTCCGTACATCTCCGTGGCCGGGCAAGTGCAGAAGCTGTTGCACCTGTGGAAGGTCCGTACATCCTCCGCCTCCGTGTCCAGTTCGGCGAGCAGCGCCTCCGTCGCGGCATGTTCTTACCGGATGAACCGCGGCTTGGCCTCGACGTAGGCCTCGTCCTGAATAGAATGGAGGATGTCGGTCTGATCCACCATCTCGTTGCTTGGGTGGCCTCGTACTCCGCCTCTATGACTGCCATGGCGAATCCCACATCCACCTCCATGGGCTCCGACACCGGCTTCTCCCCCACCTCTCCATGCTCCTCCTCCTCCTCATCATCATCCTCCGAAGGCTCCAGCCAATCCGGAGGAATGCCGGCGGTGAAACGAGCATCCCACCTAGTTCGGATCTGCTCCAGCAGCTACACCCGGCGCCGGAGTGAGCATGGTTTAGGTCGTTATCCGGCACCTGGGCATCGAAAGCGGCGGACGAAAGTGGAAGGGCCGACCATGAAGAGGAGAAAGGGGTAGATATGGGGCGGGCTAGGGTTCTATTGCCTCCATTCGGCTTAAATAGTCGACTTCCTCCCTCGGGCGGCACGCCAGAGCGGCGCCACGCGGCGGGGAGCAAAGGAGGCGCAGGTTGGACCAGCGGTCTCTCCGCGTCACCGTGTGGGCCCTATCCATTAGTACGATGTGGCGGGTGTGCCTGGGCGCGTCCTGGCCTCCTTATATCCGCCTCAGAGTTGGCCCCGATATGGGGAGTGCTGGTCAGTTCGGGCGTTTGGGTAGACTATGGGGAGGCCGATTGGGTGGCGTGTTTGCGTCTGAGCACTGACTAGTAAGCCGGTCCTGGGGTTTGGGGCCGGTCCAGGGGGTATGGATGTAGATGCTCTAGCCACCCGAGCTACGCTCAGTTCACATTTTTTATACTCTAGGGATGCGTTTGGTTACCTGCATCATTTTTTGCCCCTTTCCATACTTGTCTCAGTTGGGCCTAGTTGAGAAAATGCAGGCAAAAAAACGATATATGCTTGTTGATTGTTTGCCCGCATACCCTCTAGCATGCATGAAACGGAAGGCATGTTGTTTGGTTGCCGACTTGTTTCATGGGAAACATAAGTCCGGTTGTTTTGTTACATACAAGATAGTTGTGTGGTAACCTCCTTCTCGATGTGGTAAGGTTACTAGAGGCACACATCGATGTCTAACGGCAAAACTAGAGCAACCGAACAAACTTAGGCAGACATAGAAGTCTTGACCACATATTACATGTTTAACATAGTACAATAAGTTTTAAACGCAACCCCGACACTAGTCTTAAATCAACAACTAACATAGAACAGGCAACATGAGCTCTCTAGGCGGTCACAGCGAAGGAGTCATTGTGCATCTTGCACTTGGTGACCACCTCCACGCACGTCATTGTTGAAGACGATCACCTTTGTGCTGTCAGGGGTTAGCACCTTGAAGGTCATCATGTACCCGATCATGATCTGGTGAACGGCGGGGAAGGTGGCCCAATCCTGATCAAGGGTGACCTTGTCGTCGACCACACTAACTGTGACCCACCATGCACAATCGATGTTCGTCTTGAGCTTGAAATACGTAGGGATGGTGGGGGACTGCTTTGTGAACTCCAGAGGCATTGGCAGACTCTCCAGCTTTGGAGCAAGGATAACCTTGCAGAAGTGGCTTGGTCCCGACTCTTCATGGTAGTGCCCATATTTCCTCAGCTTGGCGCTTGGGTGATCCTGCACCAACACATCAACCAATAGTGGCACGACCTCCTTGCCCTTCTCCAATGATGGCACAAACTCCCTGCCCTTGTCCATCTGCATTATGAACAACACATAGTTCAAAAGTTTGCATTCATTCATGTCGGCCTAACACTCCTATATTAACCCACCCTACTAACCAAGCACCTTACTCAAACCCTCTATGTTGCACACCTCTCCCTCGCCATGAACTCCAACCCCAACCCTTTCCACTGGGTCATTGGATGGAAGGCCTTCTTCCTCGGGTGCTCACTCGGTGACCGCAAGAAGTTTTAGAACACTATGGAAGTGTGCTCGAACTTCCACATCATCGAAGACATGCACAAGGAGGCAGGAGTTGTGGTGAAGAAGCCGCCATAGGAGGATTTGAAGACATTGATTCCTGACCATGGCGAAGGGTGCTATATTAATTGACATCCTTCGCTATGCCATGCATCACGCCGAATCCGGCGAGGCTGGACAAAGGGCAATGTAGGCCAAGTACATGGAGTACAAGGCTCCTCATGACCAGCTGACATTGGTCTTTGGTGGCATGATGTCATTGGTTTGGAGCCCAAGGAGGAAGAAGATGAAGTGGAGATAGTTGTCAGGGCACCGAAGCCAGCCACCTTACTTTACTATCAATCTAGACTCCGGTGAGGATGAGGAGATGGCGTCCAGAGGACAAGAACAAGGCCAAGGCCACCCGCCGCTTGAACCGTCTCAAGGGTCGGCAAGTGTATAAGATTTACACTCAATCCCCACAGCTATTGTACTCAATCCGAGTTGGAACCCTAAATTCGATCGCCACTAGGAACTCATGATGATGTTATGATCAGTTCATCGGCAGTGTTTCCCCTAAACCAGTCCCCTACCCCTGATGTGTTCCATACCCACCCTAATGCTCCAACCCTGTCCACAAATCAAATCTAACGCGACTTGGAAGCAAGAAATGATAGACAAGGTAAGGGCTTACCGCCATGGCCGATGCATGCGTTGGTCAATCCGGAGCTCGCCGCCGTCTTGGATCACCTTATTGCCACTTCAATGGTTACCGCCGCCGGCGTCAGTGGGGAAGAGGGGAGAGAGCGGCGAGGAATGGGGTGAGGGAACTTTATGGCGCGGCTTCGGGAAACAACCGATGTCTCGAGACCGCATCCACGCATGCAGCCACCCACGTGTCTAGGGTAGGGCTTGGTTGCGTAAAAACAGTTGATTTGAGCATTCCTCTTGATGCAAGCCCGAAGGTGCTTTAAGCTTTGGGCGGGCGTGCCTTCCCGCGGCGGCGCGGCAGACGTCTCAGCCTAGGATGGTGGCAGGTGCGGCAGCCGGTCCTGCTTCTGGCAGCGGCCTGAGCTACGATCGGCGGCGGCGGCTGGGTCTGCGGCGACGTACCATCTGACCTTGGATCGGCAGTTGTGGCATGGAGGGCCTGGTGGTTGGGTCGGCGCCACGCGTGGTTTGCCCTCCGAACAGATCTGATCTGGCCGGTGCGGCCTGCTCCATGTGCGGCGGCTTAAGATCGGCGGCGACCCGTGCACACTATACTTGATGGAGGTTCTTCGAGCGGATCCGGGTGAAAACCTAGTTCTCGGCTTTATGCCAAGACCGGCGTTGGCGGCACTCTTCTGTGTCATTACCTTCTTGAAGGCATTGCCGTGGAGAAGCTCCAGACCTCTATCCGCTACCTCCGAGGGAAACCCTAGATCAGTAGATCGGATGATCGCGGCGCGTTGGTGTCGTTTCCTCCTTGGGGGCATCATTCTTGGAGGCGTACATGATATCGAGGGACCAGTGGGCGGCTTTTTTGGTGGAGTGGTGCTTACTCCTACACATTTATGAGGGCGGATCTCGGCGGCGTGGCGCAGTGGAGACTTGGCACTCCATTCGTGGTGATGGACTCGAGCAGGAGGAGGTAGTTGTCTGGCGTCATGATGACGTCGACGACGGAGTGGCCTGACAAGGTAGAAGCGTCAATATCTGCTCTGAAGATGGACATGTGGAAGATGGCGGCGACGACACATGTGAGTGCGTCAGACCAGTTTATGCCCCAGACCCGGCATGTGGCTCGGCTGGGGCTTCTGGCTTTTGATGATAGGTTTAGGTGAGTGGTCTGGCTATTTGACCCAGCTAGCACCCCTTCATCATATGGATAGAGTGGTGGCATAGTTGCCAAGATGGCGAATTCAGATATATTGTTGTAGTACTTTGTAATGTCCTCGAGAATAATCAATAAAGTGGTCGCATGCATCTCTCAGGTGCAGAGGCCGAGGATCATCCTCCTTTTCTAAAGAAAAACTTTCCTCTACGAGCAAAAGCAAATTACTTTGTTAGTCAACGCAGAAGAAAAATCTATGTGTGTATTATGAGATTTGGGATGTGTATGGTGTAGTTGAGTTCGGATGACCTTGATGCGAGTTACCTACGTACCGCAATGGTTGTAACTGATTCGGTAATCACAATCTTACGTAGTATGTGTGTGTATTATGAGATTTATATGTTTCAGGGAATCCTGAAGCCAAAGTGAATTCACTACACCGGCGACACCGATGTAGGCAATTTGAGCCCCCAAATTGGGTAGTATAGTATTGGCATTAGCATTACATACGGTACTTTAGAATAGATGTACCATAAGTCTGCTGGTAACAAATATAGTGCTTTTAGTCCTTATATTTTTGCACTATAAGTAGGTATCACTTGCATGTGTTTGACAGTCCCAAATGCAAACATATCCCCGTATATGGCCTGTTATTATCCTGCAATACTCGAATGAAATCAGAAAACATCCACAAGTAATATCCCTTATGTCAAAAAGCCAGTAGAAGCTTTCATAGCTCAATTTGTTAGAGCACCCGTTTAGTAAGCGGGAGGTCTTGAGTTCAACTCTCAATGAAAGCATCTTTTTTTTATTATCTACTCCGTTTCCAAATATTTGTCTTTCTAGAGATTTCAAATGGATATAATATACGGATGTATGTAGATATATTTCAGAGTGTAGATTCACTCATTTTGTTTTGTATGTAGACATATTTTAGAGTGAGTAACCATTTTTTGTTGATTACCTAAATTATGTGTTAGCAATCTCTTAAAAAATGGACTACATTATCTGTTAATTTTGGTATTGAAGACCGGCCCAGGCTGGGTGGCTGCGTCAACATTCAAGAATATAGGACAATGAAAATATAATATATAATCTGTGCTTCTCAACACAAATTTTCATTGATTAATATCCAAAAACGAAAATGTAGTAAAAAGACCACATGTGTAACATAGTTTTTCAATAAATAATATTCAGGAACAAGTCCGTGATTAACATCTTGGCAGTCCAGAGACGTGAATGGGCTCTTCTTGAATAAGATCTGATTGAACAAGTCTGTGATTAATATTCAGGAACAATCTCAAAGTTGTGTTCAGAAAATACATGTCTTTCTAGAGATTTCAAATGGATATAATATACGGATGTATGTAGATATATTTTAGAGTGTAGATTCACTCATTTTGTTTTGTATGTAGACATATTTTAGAGTGAGTAACCATTTTTTGTTGATTACCTAAATTATGTGTTAGCAATCTCTTAAAAAATGGACTACATTATCTGTTAATTTTGGTATTAAAGACCGGCCCAGGCTGGGTGGCTGCGTCAACATTCAAGAATATACGACAATGAAAATATAATATATAATCTGTTCTGCTCAACACAATTTTTCATTGATTAATATCCAAAAACGAAAATGTAGTAAAAAGACCACATGTGTAACATAATTTTTCAATAAATAATATTCAGGAACAAGTCCGTGATTAACATCTTGGCAGTCCAGAGACGTGAATGGGCTCTTCTTGAATAAGATCTGATTGAACAAGTCTGTGATTAATATTCAGGAACAATCTCAAAGTTGTGTTCAGAAAATACATGTCTAGAATGCATGCAAGCAAAGTAGTGAGTTTGTTAAATATGAAGTTATGGCAATGTCTAGGACGATATAAATATACAAATCAGAGAAATGTGGAAAACAGATGCATACCTTCGTTTTATTTGGGATGAGCTGCGAAATGATGGCCATTGAAATGCGACGATCACCATCATGACCATGTCGATCATGCAACAAGTGAATATAAAAGACAAAGATGACGAAACTTAATAAGAATTTTACGGATAATCCATCACAATATTTGCCCCCACAATGATAGAAGGATGTGTGTAATAAATGCTGGTAAACTAAGGCATATGCCATTGTACTGATTTATCAAGGGGTGTATACTGGCCAATGTACGTACCAAGTCTTTTCTGTCAAAGTCGAACTCACGTCGGACGTTATCTCTCGCTGTGCAGTAGTAGCAACAGCTTTCACTATCACTTGCTGCACCACATTACCTTTCTCCTTGATTTCTTCTAAAAAATTGTCCCCTCTAAATTCGCTGCAGTACATTGGCATATGTGATATGTGCATCCTTAACTGTACCGCTCTCTAAGACCAAATGAGTGGATTTTTCATCCTGTTCCTGGAGTGTCAAACTAAGAGTGTGTGTTGACCTCGGCGACACGACCCCGTACAGTGGCAATTTGGCAAAGCGTCGCTCAATTTCTTCTGCATAGGATTCCACAAGCCTAAATGCAAAATGTTCATCTGTGAAGTTTCTAAGGTTCAGTGCACTTGGGATCAGCTTGTTCGGTACATAGGGAAAGCAGAGGAGATGTGGATGGACAAATAGCTTGGTGGGTACAACGCCGGATAAGACACTGGATACCTGCAAGAGAAGAGCTTGTGCTGTTAATGTCACGGTGAATTTCCAACCAAAGTTCTTTTTTACTGAATTAATTGCAAGACATCAAACTTATGTCGTTAGTTTTAAATATAAAAGCAGTTCAATGAGTTTCCTAGAACAATGATATTGCACTTGACATAATACATATGATTTCCAATATGGTCGTACAGAACAATGGAGGCGATATTTAATTTGACCTAGAGCACTAAGCTATTCTTTCCCTAGCTATTGTTCTCAGGTGTGTCATATTAGAATATTTACAAGGATATGATTGCTGAACTATCCATGAAGCAAATCAAAAATTTAATATACTATCACTAGCATTTTGTCCACTACACATTTGTGTTAGATGTTGAAACATTCAACAAGATTAGCAAATAATTTAACTGAAATTTACATCATCAGAATTGTTGCTGAATTTCAAAGGAAATTATTTTTGGCTAAAAACTAGAAGAAAAGGGGAACTAAAACTGTGATGAATCAAAAAGTCAGTAATGTTTTACTCCCTCCGTCCGAAAATAAGTGTCTCAACCTTAGTACAACTTTGTATTAGAGTTAGTATAAAGTTGAGACACTTATTTTGGGACGGAGGGAGTATTTTACTAGATGTCAACAATATCTATATTGACAAACTATATTATAATTAGTAACTATATAAACTAATCACAGTACATTTCCTCCTTTCCCTTTGGTCTTAAGAATTTAATTTCAGATTTTGTGGTATGATGCATCGGTGCATCTCTTGTCAATGATATACATAGATCCTAAACTTTCATTGTGTTTAAATGTTGCATAGTGTCACAACTCCACCAAAATTTTGCCGCATAATAACATGTACCAACGGCCATGTCCAGTTCACCTCACACACCATATTCAGGCAGCCGATTCTATTTTAATATACCTCACCTCATCTGTAGTTTCTATTACCTTGAGCCTTTCAATTATATTGTGCGTACTAATAGGCCTCTTCGCCGGATTGAAGTCGATGCACTCTATCCTTATTTTAGTGCGAACTCGTGCTTGTTCCACCTGTGTGTCTTCTAGTGGTTTTCCCAACCTTTCACACCATCTCTCAAGTACCTATGATATTCAACCAACAACTAATGATAAAAGCCCTTCAAAAAGTGAAGTGTGCACCAATGGTTTCTAGTCAGATCTATGAGAATTTAAATTACACTTTCATGGTCGATAACAAAAATTTGTAATATCAAGTGAAGTACTCCATGTAAGTAATAACCAATATGCATATGTACTTATGTGCCTTTATTTTAGTTCTTGTTTTTCCATATAGTTCTTTAAGTGAAAGGTTTCTCCAAAGACAGATCTGATTTCGTACAGTAAAAAAAACTCCCTCTGTAAACTAATATAAGGCGTTTTAGATCACTACTTTAGTGATCTAAAACGTCTTATATTAGTTTTAAAAGGTAGTACTTGGTTATTGTGTACATTTTAGTCTCCATTAATCATCTATATATATGGCTAAGCTCATTGTTATTTTTACCTTAAACACATTTCTGCCTGGTTCAATTTGCTCCAGGAAGGCTTGTTCTAATGTTTTCTACTCCCTCCGTCCCAAAATTCTTGTCTTAGATTTGTCTAAATACGGATGTATCAAGTCATATTTTAGTATTAGATACATCCGTATCTAGACTAATCTAAGACAAGAATTTTGGGACGGAGGGAGTATAACTTTCTACATTACTAACTGTTTTTCACTAATACTAGTAGATAATGTCCAAAGAAGAACTATATTCACAAAACTAGCGTAGAGTGAAAATGAATCCTTGAGTGCACATTTCATTGTGAATTAATATGTACATGTGAGGGTTAATACTTCAACGGTTAAAGTTGCCGAGTAACCATTTTTTTGGCCGAGTTGTTGTTATACTGTGAATTCCCTGTCTACATATGAGCATAGCTAAGTGACAAAAAGTAATATTTTCTACTTTAAATATCAGGATAATTATTCTTACAACTTCAATGCCAGGACACCCTTTTTGTCCTGTTATTATCTCTATGATTATAATACCAGGACTATATATATCTGACTGGATTGTGATTTTTTTCCCACCGTAGAGTTCTGGTGCAATATATCCCCTGCATCGTAAAGAACAGGTGGATGAAATATATTCACTCGGGACCAAGAAAAAATGAGACTAGAAGAGACTTAACCAACTTACGGTGTACCAGAATTTTTTGAAGTAATAGATTGGCTAGTTTTCCTTTCCTCAAAATATCTTGAGAGACCAAAGTCAGTAATCTTTGGTACCATATTGTCATCTAGGAGTACATTTTTTGGTTTTAGATCTAAGTGAACAATACGATTCTCATGGAGATAATTTAAACCTTGGCAAATTCCGTTGATAATTTGGTAGCACTTTCTCCCACTATTAGGAAAAGGCCTACTAATGGCGCACCTAATTTGGCCATTAATGGCGCATTAGTGCCACGCCATTAGTACATTTTACCAATGGCGCACCTCTTGTGCGCCATTAGTATCTGGTATCCTAATGGCCCATCACATGTACGCCATTAGTGTCCACAGTAGTGCGCCATTAGGATGTCTCCCAGGGGGCCATGTATACCCAGGTGCTTTGGCATACTAATGGCGCACGCCAGCAAGATGCGCCATTAGTAACTTCGGCATAGTAATGGCGCACTGCCTAGTAATGCGCCATTAGTATCCTTTGGCATACTAATGGCGCACTGTTATGTGATGCGCCATTAGTATGAATATTAGGTTTTTTTTATTTTTTTATTTTCTGTTTTTTGCACAGGTTACAAAATGTATAATTGGAATATAGACAACACACATCAACAACAGATTCATCGAATACAATAGAAGATTAGTCTCTGAATACAATTCATCATATTAGTCTCCGAATACAATTCATCATATTAGTCTCCGAATTGAAAAGACCGAACAAAGATAGAACATTATATTACAAGTCTCGAGACCGCGAGTAGTGAGTTTGTCTTCACATTACAAGTCGATATCGATTATCTAAACTACCATCACATAGAAGAGAGCTGCGGTCATCACGATGAGCATCATCACGATGAAACTCGTCTTCATCCGGTTCCTCCAACGCTCCCTCCCCTCTCCCGCTAGATAGCGGACGTATCTAGATTCCGCCTCGGCCCTAGTGGTGTACCCTTTGTAACTGTTACCGCTGAATCGGTGAACCTGTCTCCGACACTCCTCCCAGTCGTCGTAGACTCCGGTAACCTTACCCTTGTACATGACATACGACGGCATCGCTATGCACTAGCCAAAGAAGAAAACACAAGACGGTAATTATGATGTGCTAAGGTTGTTTGCCAAGCATGGAAGAAAACAACAACAAAAGTATAATACATATTACCAACACGTACAGTATAAGGTTGTTTGTGCTTCATCCTACATACAACTCACATAAAAAACTTCTCATTTTCACATGCTAGATGGGCCTTTGTTTGTTTTTTAATCATCTGTACGCTAGGTGGGCCTTTGTTTGTTTTTTAATCATTTAAGCATCTCTGCATTGTAAATGCCGTTACGACCATCGCGCGCTAACCACAACCATTGTTGGCGGTTCCGTTTCCCCGTGGTCGTGCGCGTGCACGTGTGTAAGAGGAGGGGAACGGGCACCGGCCGCATCGCCCACCCCATTTCCCCCAAATCGCCTCCCTCCCCGTCCTCTCTCCTCTGCCTCGTCGTCTCCCTCACTGGCCACCCCACCTGCTCGCTCACCACCACCGCATCCCTCTCTCCTCCTGCTTGCTGCTCGGATGGAGCAAGGCCGTGGTGAAGCTGCCATTATAGAAGGAGGTGCTACATCCCCACGCGCCGTTGATACATCTCAAACGTATCTACTTTTCCAAACACTTTTGATATTGTTTTTACCTCATTCTTGCATGATTTGAACTAAACTAACCCGGACTGACGCTGTTTTCAGCAGAGCTGCCTGTATGGTTTTATTGTGTGCAGGAAAACAGATTTTTAGGTATCTCAGAAAAATCCACGAAAAATCACAAAAAATCCACGCACCCGAAGGAACCAGGAGCCAGAAGGGGGACCAGGGGGGCCCAGGCGCCCTGGTGGCGCGGCCCAGCCCCTGGCCGCGCCGGGGGGTCGCCTGGGTGGGCCCCACGCCCCTGGTGCTCTACTTTGACTCGTATTTTTACCCGTGACGGAGAAACCCCAGATCAGAAGTTCTTTTCGCAGTTTTCGTCGCGGAGCCGCCGCCACCCTCTGTTCTTCTTCGGGAGGGCTAATCTGGAGGCTGAATTGGCCTCCGGAGAGGGGAGATCGTCGCCATCGTCATCACCATCACCACTCCATCGTCCCTCCATGACTTCTCCTTCCATGTGTGAGTAATCCCCTGCTGTAGGCGAAGGGGATGGTAGGGATTGGATGAGTTAGATCATGTAATAGTTTGTCAGATCGTTGGGGGCATGTTGCCTATCATCTACTATGGTGTTTATCATCTTTGCTTCAACTTGTTATTCTTAACGCTTGACACTTAGGGCCCGAGTGCCATGATTTCAGATCTGAACCATATGTGTTTGCCTGAATATATTTGTGTTCTTGATCCTATCTATGAGTTGTTTGCACCTGTTACGGTTCGGAACCGACGATCCCAAAAGTGACAGCTTGGGACACCAAAGGGGATGGTCCGTTGTTTGAGGATTACATGTATCCATTGAGTTCATTGCTTTGTTCCGGTGCTCTTTGACAGGAGCACCTTAATCTCCATAAGTTCCTTTTGGCCCCGTGCGTAGCGGGATGGTAGGACAAAAGATGTTGTGCAAGTTCTTATTGCAAGCACGTACAACTACCTACGGGATACATGCCTAATGTTTGATATTTGCCTAGATGATCATTACTTTTCCGTGTGCCGTGCCCCAAGTTAGAATCATGATATATCTCATCCATGCAGCGCCCAACCATCCATCTCCCTAGCCTACAGTGTTTTAAATCCTGCTTGTCACTAGTTGCTACTTTTGCCATTTACCTTTACTATTTACTTTTGCTGTTTACTTTTACTATCACTATCATCACTATCATATCACTGTTACCATTTATCTTTTGTTGGAAGTAAGTATATTTCAGGTGCGGTTGAATTGACAACTCAACTGTCAAAGCTTATAAATACACTTTGGATCCCCGTGTGTCGAATCAATAAATTGGGTCATTCTTACCCGCGAAGACTATCTCGATCCCTTACGGTTGAGGGTTATCAAGTACCGTTTTCTGGCGCCGTTGCCGGGGAGCATAGCAATATTTACAAGTCTACTTGAAGTATCCTACTTGCTGCACTTCATCCGCTATGGGTAAGAAAGGAGACCCCAAGGTTCCGATCTTACTATCCACTACAAGAAGAGGTACTGTTCTGAGCACTAGTGCTACACTTGATTCGCCTTCTGTTATGAGTAAGTTTGCCTCACCACCACCACATGATGCTCCTACTGAATCAGTTACTATGTCCGATACTCTTGATGATGCTTCTACTACTGTTGATGATATTAGTTCACTTGGTTATGCTCTTGAGAAACAGATCGCTGCTGCTGCTAAAAAGTCTGGAATTGAAATTCCTGTTACTCGCTACCCTATTGGTGAAACTTACGATTATCCTGATTTGAGTAAACTCAAGGAGAGACTACTTGATGATGATTACTATATGCTTGATGAAGATTTATGCAGGGAACTGACAGAGTTTTCTGGCTCTGACCCTGAAGTTATTAAGAAACTGTTTGAAAAACACTCTTTGAAGAAAAAAAACCCATTCCTGATCCTGAATTTGCTACATCTCCTATATGCATTGATGATCCTGATTATGATTTCTCTGTTGATCTTTCACTTATACCTATGGTTGAAGCTGACCCCTTTTATGGCAGAGAAAATGATGATGCTATTGCACACCTAACAAAACTCGGTGAGTTGGGTGGCCTGTTTACCACAGATGAGAAGATACGATACTTTTATATCACCAAGCTTCTTCCTTTCTCCTTGAAGGAAGGTGCTAAAGCATGGTATGATTCGCTTCCATGCGGTTCCATTAAGAGTCCTCAAGACTTAGCTCACTCTTTTGTTGATAAGTACTTTCCTGCTCACATGCAACATGCTGCTTTACAAAGAATTTATAACTTTAAACAGTTGCAGGATGAGTCCCTCCCTAAAGCTTGGGGGAGGTACTACGGTCTGATTCGGGCTAGACCAGGGCATGAAGTCCCTAAGAATGAATTAATCGATATATTCTATGCTGGTTTAACTGATGAATCCAGGTCCTATTTGGACAGTTGTGCTGGTTGTGTTTTCAGGAAAAGGACGCCGGAAGATGCAGAAGATTTGATGGGCAGGATTGCCAAAAACCATGAAGATTGGTTCGTCCCTGAACCACCTCCACCACCAAAGAAGAGGGGCATGTTTGTTCTAAGCCCCGAAGATATGCGAGAAGCAAAGAAGTCTATTAAAGAGAAAGGTATTAAAGCTGAAGACGTAAAGAATCTACCCCCTATTGAGAAGCTGTGTGAGCCTACCACTCACCCTCCTATGGTAGAGGTACACTCTCTTTTAGATTTCAACGCAAGTGACATCCCTCATGGTAAGCCTCCTGATCAATGTTTAGATGAGTTTGGTAATTTTATTATGAAAGAAAATCATTTTAATGAGAGGATACAAAGTCAGTTGCATGATAATTCCCTTGCTATCAAAAGTTTGCTTGATGTTCTAGGTAGAACAGTTAATGATGTTCAATGTCTTGTGAAGCATTTTCATATGGTTAAAACTCAGCTTGACTAAATTTCTAATGTGCAAAAAGATTTGCTTGCTAACAATGCCAAACAACATAATTTGCAGGCTTTTGGGATTAAGACCCGAGGAGGAACTAGCACTCAAGATCCTCTCTATCCAGAGGGGCATCCGAAGAGAATCGAGCAAGATTCTCAAATGCAGGAAGAAGAAATTGTTGGCTCTCCAAAGAAGAAGAGGAAACATAAGGAGGCTGACAATTCTAATTATCCTATTGTAGATGAAGAGCCAGCTGTTGATCCAAACAGTGTATCTATCTCCGATGCTGAGACTGAAGACGGTGCTGAACCTGAAGGTAAGGATAATGAGAAGAATGATCCGCCTGAAGTTCGAGAAGAAGAAGCACCTGACAAACGTAAGAGGTACACTAAAGAAGACTTCATCGCAAGAGAACATGGGAAGGAAAGAGAACCATGGGTGCAGAAACCCATGCCCTTTCCAGGTAAGTCCATCAAATCCAAAGAAGAAGAGCATTACAATAAGTTTTGTGAGTGGATTAAACCTCTTTTTCTTCAAATTCCTTTGACTGAAGCTATTAAGTTACCTCCTTATTCAAAATATATGAAAGATATTGTCACTAATAAAAGAAAAGTTCCTAATGAAGCAATATCTACTATGCTTGCTAACTACTCTTTCGGTGGCAAGATCCCTTAGAAGCTCGGTGATCCAGGTATACCCACCATTCCTTGCTCCATAATGAATAATTATGTCAAAACTGCTTTATGTGATCTTGGAGCGGGAGTGAGTGTTATGCCTCTCTCTCTTTACGAGAGGCTTTGTTTAGAGAAACTAATTCCCACAGATATCTCCCTTCAGATGGCTGACAAGTCAACCGCCGTGCCGATAGGTATTTGTGAGGATGTTCCCGTAGAAGTTGCTAATTGTTTGATTCTTACTGATTTTGTTGTGCTTGACATGCCCGAGGATGGAAGCATGTCCATTATTCTTGGTAGACCTTTTCTTAACACCGCAGGTGCTATTATTGATGCAATAAAGGGAAAGTTACCTTTCATGTGAATGATAAAGAACACACGGTATATTTTCCAAAGAAGATCGACAGGAGGCATGGCCTCAACTCTATAGAAAATATCGAGACCGTGATGATTGGAGAATGGGATTGTTGATGTCTACACACGCTTCTACTCTTGTAGACTATGTTGGGCCTCCAAGCGCAGAGGTTTGTAGGACAGCAGCAATTTCCCTCAAGTGGATGACCTAAGGTTTATCGAACCCAGGGAAGTATAGGTTGAAGATGGTCTCTCTCAAGCAACCCTGCAACTAAGATACAAGAAGTCTCTTGTGTCCCCAACACAACACTTGTTAGATGTATAGGTGCACTAATTCGGCAAAGAGATGTTAAATGGCAAGTGATATGGATGGCAAAACAAAGTAATATAAATCTGTAATAAAAAGTGCAGCAAGCAAACAAGTGGTAAACGTGAGCACAAATGGTATTGCAATGGTGGAAACAAGGCCTAGGCTTCATACTTTCACTAGTGGCAACTCCCAACAACATTAACATAATCGAATCACATGATATTTCCCATAAAACATGCAAAGGGGACGCACTCGGAGGTCATTCCTTCGTGCTCAAGAGAGGACGAGAATTATGTAGGGCTACAAAAGCACACCTCAAAGTTCGTAGTTCTCAATCTAAGGATTTCCCAATGTCACCACGGCCATCCAAAGAGAGTCCCACAATCACCACAACATATCTAAAGGATAGTCAAAGACAAGCACCAAGAGACTCTCAATCTTCAATCAACACACAAGAAAGGAAATCACTCATGAAAATACTTTTCTAATCCATGTCCAATAGACCGCTGTCACCTTGGTCTCGGGGATTATACTAGATAAAGACAAGTGAGTACATCAATCCAATACATAGAGGAAGGGGAAATATCATGGGATCACCCTAGATTAACATAGCCTATGATCACAACGAAGATCACATCATGGGAGAGAGAATTGACCACATAGCTACTGGTAGAAACCTCAGCCCCGAGGAGGAACTACTCCCGCATCATGGAGGGAGGAAGCAACGTCGATGGAGATGAATCCGGGGGCACTTCCCCGTCCCGGCAGGGTGCCGGCACAGGAATTCTGGTCCCCCGAAGCTTGATGGCGATGGCGGCGGAGATCAGAATCGCGTCTGGAGAAAAGGGGTTCGGAATCGAGGGTTTCGAGAGACGCTTTAAATATATGCCAAAGGGGGCATCGGAGGAGCCTCGGGGGGCCCAGGCGCCCCCCGGCGCGGCCCAGGGGGGGGCGCCGCCAGGGAGCCTGGAGCCCTGGTGCCCCCCCCCCCGGCTGTACTTCGGGCGCAAGGTAGCTTCTGGAACGCTGATTTTTTATATAATTTTTCTGGATTTTTCCTGGCAGTTCTCGTAATGTGAAAACCTGAAATACAAAAACAGCCGAAAACAGAAACTGGCACTGGGGTGCACTGAGTTAATAGGTTAGTCCAAATATGATCAAAAGTGTATGGAAGTGTATAAATAACATAGCAATATCACCCAAAAGAGGCATGGAGCAAGCAGAAATTATAGATACGTTTTGGACGTATCAACATCCCAAGCTTAATTCCTGCTCGTCCTCGAGTAGGTAAATGATAACAAGAATAATTTCTGTGGTGACATGCTATTAACCATATAGGACTTTTTCATAGTCATATGACAAAAGCTTACTGAGACAATGAATCTATAGTAATTAAGTTGCCTCATGAGAAAATCACAAAGGAATGAAAGTTTTACAATATGATACTGAAACATCAAAAAGATTTGTAATGAACATGGTGTGCAAATATGATAAAGTGATATCTCGCTTGCCCCCTTTAGTGAAGCAAAACATAAATGCAGGGGCACCTCCAAGGTTTAAGTGATGACTAGATACAATGATTTCAAAATAAACGATATCATAATCATGCAAAAGACAATGCTACTTTGGGACAATGCACATTACACTCAGAATGACAATCATGCTCTCAGTAGTTGGTGCTTTAAAAGAAGGTGGAGACTCTCGAACCGTGGCTTTTGTTGGCAAGGTTGAAAACCCGTAGTCGGAAACAAAGACAAAACATGTACCAGAGCTCTTGGTTTTAAAAACAGAGGTAATAATTATTTTTTTGGATATGCATGTTTCGTCAACGAATGCTAGCAGACAACTCAATTACTTTTAGAGTTGGACAAGTTTCGAGGAACGGCTCCCGAATGAGGACGATCACATCCTCTTAATCTCCTTTGTTTATCACTGCGAAAGTTTTCTGATTTCTCATTAACAAAGCGTGAAGGAGGGTTTGTTTGTTATATTAATTTTGAGTCGGGCGCACTCATTGCCAGTTCCTTCTCGTATTATGGGTTTGCACATTATACATGCAATCCCAGGGTGAAGCATGTCCAACTTAAAAAGATCATGAATTAACTACTACTTCCTCATGAGCTAAAACAGGGGCACGAAATAGAAATGAATTTTTTGAATAATTTCGAGATGGCACATGAAAGTCTTCGTTAGGAATGGCAGGTAAATACCATGTATAGGAAGGTATGGTGGACTCATATGGCATAACTGGTTTAAAGATTTTGGATGCACAAGCAGTCAGTCCGCTTAGTACCGGTGGAGGTTAGCAAAAGACTGGGAGCGACCAACTAAGAGAGCAATGACGGTCATAATCATGCAGAGCGACAAAGCAACATTGAATCAGGCATGGAAGTTATATCGCTACTCAGAAATAAAAGATCATCAAGGCTTGACAGACTTTCTTTACAGTCTTAAATATGCGTGAGCATACGCCAAGTCAATCAAAATAAATTCTTGAAGGAAGATATTACTAAACCATACCACATCATAGGCAAACAAATCATGTTGGTACTCCAATAACACATTGGGAACCCCCCAGCTATTTGAGACTAACCATAAGAAAACATGAATTACTAAGCACCATTATGCACGTAGCATTTTTATCATAGACATATCGACCAATGCAACAGAAGCAAACTCTCTTAATAAGATAAGCATGATAACTAAAGAGAGTTCAAGCAACCAACTAAACAAAAGCTCTTTAAAAAGATAAGCATGAAAACTAAGAGCTAAGCATGATAGTAGCTATTGAAATACAAAGAACACACACAACAAAGATAGACATGAAAATTCTATGTTATGTTCTAGGTAGAAGTGGAGCGTATTTCTCTCCCACACAAAGAAAGCTGAGTTCCGACTCGTTATGAAAAGCTAAAGAAAACTAAAAAGGAAACTATAAGCAAGACGCTCCAAGCATAGCACATAACACATGAAGTGATAAAAATATAGTGGAACGAAAGACGAACTGATAATGTTGATGGAGGAGGGGATGCACGGGGGCATCCCCAAGCTTAGACGCTTGAGTCTCCTTGAATATTTCTTGGGGGTGCATGAGGGCATCCCCAAGCTTGAGCGTTTGACACTCCTGAATCTTTTTATCATCTTCCCTCGCATACTTGAAAACTCCCTTCATACATAACTCATCATAAACTGATTAGCGAGGTTAGTACCCATAATAAAATAATTGTTCCTTGCTGGAAATAAGGATATTCTTGAAGGTATACTGTTTCTCAAGATTTCCAAAAGGTTTTTGCAAAGAAAAAGCAAGCTCAAGGTTTGCAAAATGAAGGAAAGGCAAAACAGGACAGAATCTGTGAAAAACAGAACAGAAGGTAGTAAATGATTTTTTCGGGGCACTTCTGCAACTCTAATAAAAAAACTCAGAACAGACCCTCGAAAGACAATTGTATAGAGCACGCTGTTGAAAAAATTCAGACCAAAAAGATGATCTGGTGATTTTATACGATTTTTTCTATCCAAGGACAGAATCTGTTTCCTGGACAGCACGTCACAACTTTTGAACTTTCTTGCAATCAGAGGCTACACTTGGCACAAAACTGAAAAGTAAAGATACAATGATGATGCTACTGTAGTAACAACATCAAGACACAACAAAAGCAAAATAAAATTTTATTCATTGTGGGCTGCCTCCCAAAAGCGCTTTCTTTTATGCCTTTAAGCTAGGCATAAGACTTTAATGATGCTCTCGTAGGAATAAGAGTTGAAGAACAAAAGAGAGCATCAAGAAGCAAATACCAAATACATTAAGCCTAACATGCTTCCTATGCATAGGAATATTGCAATAGAATAATTCATTGAAGCACAAAGCAATAAGCATAGGAAGACAAAACAAGTGCAGCTTCAAAACCTTCAACATAAAGAGAGGGAACTTGATATTTTTGAAATATCTATAAGCATATGTTCCCTTCTCATAATAATTTTCAGTGGGATCACGAATAAACTCAACAATATAAGCATCACATAAAGCATTGTTACCATGATCCACATCCAAAAAGGTACTCTTACTCTCCACATAAGCATCTTTGGGGAGCCCATGGTTAGGACTTTTTAGCATTAACGTTTTCAGTCTCCCCCAAGCTTGAGCTATGCTCTCTCCGTCATGAGACCTAAAGTTATAGATATAGTTCATGTCTCGATGAATTTCATGAAGAGGATAAAACTTAGTATAAAAGAGAGACACAAGCTCTTGCCAATCAAGCAAGTGCGAGTTATCGAGAAGCTTATACCAATCTGAAGCTTTATCTATAAGTGATACGGCGAACAATTTCCTCATGACAAACTCCCTTGATACACCTGCAAGCTTAAATAATGAACATAGTTGTGACAGATATAGCAAGTGTTCACCGGGATGTCTGTCTCCTGCATAACGATTAGCCAAAACATAATCGATAATACCAGCTGGTATTTTATAGGGCACAATTTCAGTAGGGGGAGGAGCAACCACCACAGGTGTGGGGCGTCTTCCCGCAAGCAACGATCCAATAGCACGGTTTTCCATAAACATAACTAGTGAAACTAAAAACAAGAAACGAAAAGATTTAATTGCAAGATCTAAAGATATACCTTCAAGCACTCACCTCCCCGGCAACGGCGCTAGAAATAGCTTGATGTCTACACACGCTTCTACTCTTGTAGACTATGTTGGGCCTCCAAGCGCAGAGGTTTGTAGGACAGCAGCAATTTCCCTCAAGTGGATGACCTAAGGATTATCGAACTCAGGGAAGTAGAGGTTGAAGATGGTCTCTCTCAAGCAACCCTGCAACTAAGATACAAGAAGTCTCTTGTGTCCCCAACACACCTAATACACTTGTTAGATGTATAGGTGCACTAGTTCGGCGAAGAGATGTTAAATGGCAAGTGATATGGATGGCAAAACAAAGTAATATAAATCTGTAATAAAAAGTGCAGCAAGCAAACAAGTGGTAAACGTGAGCACAAATGGTATTGCAATGGTGGAAACAAGGCCTAGGCTTCATACTTTCACTAGTGGCAACTCCCAACAACATTAACATAATCGAATCACATGATATTTCCCATAAAACATGCAAAGGGGACGCACTCGGAGGTCATTCCTTCGTGGTCAAGAGAGGACGAGAATTATGTAGGGCTACAAAAGCACACCTCAAAGTTCGTAGTTCTCAATCTAAGGATTTCCCAATGTCACCGCGGCCATCCA
>LR738713.1:674149253-674303311 GCA_902687465.1 Secale cereale | reverse complement strand
CCCCCCCCCCCCGGCTATACTTCGGGCGCAAGGTAGCTTCTGGAACGCTATTTTTTTATATAATTTTTCTGGATTTTTCCTGGCAGTTCTTGTAATGTGAAAACCTGAAATACAAAAACAGCCGGAAACAGAAACTGGCACTGGGGTGCACTGAGTTAATAGGTTAGTCCAAATATGATCAAAAGTGTATGGAAGTGTATAAATAACATAGCAATATCACCCAAAAGAGGCATGGAGCAAGCATAAATTATAGATACGTTTTGGACGTATCAATTGTCCACTACATGTGCCTCACAAATACAAAACTATCATGGTGGGGACAATGTCCATCAAGGTAAAGGTTCAGTGATTACTTCGTGAGAGGTGAGACTTTTTGCTCTATATATCGCCTGTTTGTTGGTAAGACTTGATCAACCTTACTAGTAAACATGTTTTATATAGATAAAAAGTTGAGCTTGTTATGTTTTCATTTGTTTTTAGTTTTTGTCCTACTTGCTGTACCAAGTATTTATGTTTTGAAGCTTCACAATACTACTCACTACTTCAAGTTTTCAGAGAGTTTCGCAGCTTTTTGAACTTCGAAAAAATTTCAACAATGAAGTTTTCAGAAAAATTCCAGAAAAATTTAAATAAAAATTTCCACGTCGGGAGAGACCCAGAGGGACCTGGGGCCAGCCAGGGGGACCCACCAGTGGCCCAGGCGGCCAGCTGGCGCGGCCCAGCCCCTGGCCGCGCCCACAGGGCGCCTGGGGCCCACATGGCCCCCCTCCAGGTATGTCTTCTTCCTCCCTCTCTCTTTTTCTCCAAAAACGCGAGTTCTGCACTTGTTCTTGTGTTCTTGCTGTTCTTGGAGGCGATTCTTCGTTCTCTCTCTATAGCCCATCATTTGAGCTGAGATTTTGAACAAATACTCCCTAGTATGTGACTCCTTCACCCCTCCAATTAGATTTTTGATTGGTGGCTTCATTTGTGAGTATTTAGTAGTTCTTGGTGCTGTATAGATGAGCTTGCATGCATGTGTAGAAAGTTATTTTCCAAGTTTTGATGCAGGTTTATGCCTTGGGCAAGTGAGTTGAGTAGTTTGCCTTAGCTCACCTTGTTTTAATCCTCGTTTTTGGAAATTGCCGAAAATTTCAGAAATGAGTTTGTTAGGAAGGGCAAAAGGGTGGCTTGAGAAGAGGAGGCCTGCACACTCCGATCGAGTTACTAGAGCCGCAGCTTCACCCTCGACTGCTAGGGTGAGCTATAATGAAGATCATGTGCCCCTGGAGTTGTTGGAAGACACAAGTCCAGCACGTGCAATGACATTTCCATGTGATGAATTCCTCGAAGCTGCGGGAATCAAGGATGAGTTTTATAATCTTTGTGCTAATGCAGGTTTGACATGGCTCGTCACGTGCCGTGTTACTCAATATCAAAAACTCACCTCCAGTTTCATTAACAGTTTTAGATATAATCCTGATTCAGGTGCTATTGAGTTTAAAATTTATAATGATCTTATCACCATGACTTTGGGAAGGTTTTGTGAAATAATAGGTGTGCCAAACGTTGGGAGGACGGCTAGGATGGCCACTCAGCCCTCCGAGCTGAAAACCGTCATCAACTCTCTCTGCAGCATGGGTACGAGCGATATTCATCGGTCGAAGATCTCCAGCATCTTATTTCCTCACCTCAGGTATTTTGCATATTATGTTGCTAGAGGGGTGTTAGCTCGCGACAACACGAGCAGCATTTCTGCTCCGGATATTGCTATCCTGGCAGCAGCCCTCTCAGGGAGGTCTGATTATAATCTGGGTGCCTTAATTGCTCGACGCCTTGCTATGAACGGTAACAAGGGGGACTTATATGGTGGCATTTATGCCACACTTATCTTAGAACATCTTGGAGGCACCCCACACCCTGATGATAATCCTTTTACTTATTTAAGCTTTGATCTTGCTGCTATGAAAAGGCATAAGTTTGTTACCATGGCTTCTGAGCTGGATAATCTTGTTTATATCTTACGTTTCGGAACTACCGCGGAACGCGAGATCCGTCTACCTGCACCGCTTTTGTTTGATTTTTCTCGCAGGAACGGATGGTCCTTTGATGTTGTCCAGTTCGATGAGTTCATGGTCCAGTATCAGTTTCATAACCCCATGGAGGGGGTTGTGCCCGACGAGGAGGAGCACGGTGAGTTACCACCTTTCCAGGGAGATACCGCCACCGAGTTTGGTGAAGGGTCTTCCTCTGCTTGGCGTACGGACCCTTCCTCGTGGGAGACTCTGAGGAGTTTGGTATACGCGCCAGCATCCTTCTACGACCCTTGGTCTCACCACCATACCCCCGGAGCAGGAGGCTCCTGGGGGCAGTAGCTTCTACCAACTTAGGTCAAAAGCCTAAGCTTGGGGGAGTACGTGCCCCTCTCACTTTTCCATTGTATTATCCGTTTTGTTCGCTTTGATCTTTTTGAAGTTTTTGCCCGTTCTTCTTCATTTCTCTCTTTGCAAAAACAACAAAAAGATTTTCTTTTTCTTTTGCTTTCGTTCAACCTTTAAAATAATCCAAAAAGATTTCCTTTTCTCTTTAGTTTGCTTTGTTTTCAGAGCTTAGCTCGAGTCCGTGATGGCATTTAATTATATTTCCTACGTTCGATCGTGCAAGTGACAGGTAGTAATGACGAAGATCGACTGAAGGGAAGCAACAAGGAAGACCGGTATGAACTCTTCTTGTTTCTTCTTTTGTACATATGCCTGTACTTATGATCTAGAGACCAGCTTGTAGCGACATAGTGCTATGTTTACAATGCTCCTCCAGTGGTTCATGCTTTCCTTGTGGCTAGTCTCGAATAACTGGAGTATATAATGTGTTATTGAAATGATCTACATGCATTGCATTGTTCATAATTCGGTATACTAAGGTGGTATTTCCCTTTAGAGAATTTTTGGATTGACTTGGCACATGCTTACACATGTTTGAGACTAAAAAGTCTACTCTGCCTTGATGATCTTTGAGTTTTAGAATAGTTATATCACTTTCATGCCCGATTTAATGTTGCTTTGTCGCTCTGCATGATTATGGCCGTTATTGCTCTCTAGTTGGTCGCTTCCCAGTCTTTTGCTAAACCCCCACCTATACTAAGCAGACTGACTGCTTGTGCATCCAAAATCCTTAAAACCTGTTATGCCATATGAGTCCACCATACCTTCATATACATGGTATTTACCTGCCATTCCTAACGAAGACTTTCGTGTACCATCTCGAAATTAATCAAAAGCATTTCTCTTTTTGTGCCTCTGTTTTAGCTCATGAGGAAGTAGTAGTTAATTCATGATTTTTTTAAGTTGGACAAGTTTCACCCCGGGATTGCATGTCTAATGTGCAAACCCATAATTCGAGAAGGAACTGGCATAGAGTGCGCCCGGCTCAAAAAGATAATACAACAAACAAACCCTCCTTCACGCTTTGTTCATGAGAAATCAGAAAACTTTGGCAGTGATAAACAAAGGAGATTAAGAGGATGTGATCGTCCTCATGCGGGAGCCGTTCCTCGAAACTTGTCCAGCTCAAGAAGTGATTGAGTTATCTGCTAGCATTCGTTGACGAAATATGCATATTCTAAAAATAATTATTACCTCTGTTTTTAAAACCAAGAGTTCTGGTACATGTTTAGTTTTTGTTTCCGACCACGGGTTTTCAACCTTGCCAACAAAAACCACGGTTCGAGAGTCTCCACCCTCTTTCTTCAAAGCACTAACTAGGAGAGCATAATTGTCATTCTGAGTGTAATGTGCATTGTCCCAAAGTATTACATTGTCTTCTGCATGCTTGTGATATGATTTATTCTGAAATCCTTAGTTCTAGTCTCCTTTTAAACTCTGGAGGAGTTTCTGCATTTATATTTTGCTTCACTCATAGAGGCTAGCGAGATACCACCCTAATATGCTCAAGCTATGTGCAATGTAATCTTGTCTTGATTTTCAGTAATATATTATTTACTTTTAAGTATTTGTGACTGGTCACTTGAAAGAAGGATTGCTCCTTGCATTGTCCTCATAGTACTGTTTCAATACTTGCTAGACTCTTTTCGTAGTACATGCTTATATACATCTAATGAAGCAAAAGAGTTTGTCAAAGTTTTCTTTGTCGCGTCCAGTTCGTTGAACTGAATTGCTTGAGGACAAGCAATATGCTAAGCTTGGGGGAGTTGATACGTCTCAAACGTATCTACTTTTCCAAACACTTTTGATATTGCTTTGACCCCATTCTTGCATGATTTGAACTAAACTAACCCGGACTGACGCTGTTTTCAGCAGAGCTGCCTGTATGGTTTTATTGTGTGCAGGAAAACGGATTTTTAGGTATCTCAGAAAAATCCACGAAAAATCACAGAAAATCCACGCACCCGAAGGAACCAGGAGCCAGAAGGGGGACCAGAGGAGGACCAGGGGGGCCAGGCGCCCTGGTGGCGCGACCCAGCCCCTGGCCGCGCCGGGGGGTCGCCTGGGTGGGCCCCACGCCCCCTGGTGCCCTACTTTGACTCGTATTTTTACCCGTGACGGAGAAACCCTAGATCAGAAGTTCTTTTCGCAGTTTTCATCGCGGAGCCGCCGCCACCCTCTGTTCTTCTTCGGGAGGGCTAATCTGGAGGCTGAATTGGCCTCCGGAGAGGGGAGATCGTCGCCATCGTCATCACCATCACCACTCCATCGTCCCTCCATGACTTCTCCTTCCATGTGTGACTAATCCCCTGCTGTAGGCGAAGGGGATGGTAGGGATTGGATGAGTTAGATCATGTAATAATTTGTCAGATCGTTGGGGGCATGTTGCCTATCATCTACTATGGTGTTTATCATCTTTGCTTCAACTTGTTATTCTTAATGCTTGACACTTAGGGCCCGAGTGCCATGATTTCAGATCTGAACCATATGTGTTTGCATGAATATATTTGTGTTCTTGATCCTATCTATGAGTTGTTTGCACCTGTTACGGTTCGGAACCGGCGATCCCAAAAGTGACAGCTTGGGACACCAAAGGGGATGGTCCATAGTTTGAGGATTACATGTATCCATTGAGTTCATTGCTTTGTTCCGGTGCTCTTTGACAGGAGCACCTTAATCTCCATAAGTTCCTTTTGGCCCCGTGCGTAGCGGGATGGTAGGACAAAAGATGTTGTGCAAGTTCTTATTGCAAGCACGTACAACTACCTACGGGATACATGCCTAATGTTTGATATTTGCCTAGATGATCATTACTTTTCCGTGTGCCGTGCCCCGAGTTAGAATCATGATATATCTCATCCATGCAGTGCCCAACCATCCATCTCCCTAGCCTACAATGTTTTAAATCCTGCTTGTCACTAGTTGCTACTTTTGCCATTTACCTTTACTATTTACTTTTGTTGTTTACTTTTACTATCACTATCATCACTATCATATCACTGTTACCATTTATCTTTTGTTGCAAGTAAGTATATTTCAGGTGCGGTTGAATTCACAACTCAACTGTCAAAGCTTATAAATACTCTTTGGCTCCCCGTGTGTCGAATCAATAAATTGGGTTATTCTTACCCGCGAAGACTATCTCGATCCCTTACAGTTGAGGGTTATTAGCCGTGGAGGAGAAGAAGGTGGCCGTGGCGGCGGGTGTGGAGGAGAAGAAGGTGGCCGTGGCGGCCTCCGCCGTGCCGGAGCTTGGCGTGACGACGTCCAGCGGCCCATCTCATGGACCTACGGAGGCCGGCGGCGAGCACGTGGACCTGCAGGTAATCCTTGCCAGCAGTCCCCTCCGTTTCTAGTTACCCCCATTAAGCTGTAGATTTAGATGTTTGATTGATTGATTTATAGTGAAATGTTAAGTTTGGTGTGATTGATCTACTTGTTAGGGTTTTTGAGTTAGATGTTTAGTTGGGGGTTTTTGGTATTGGATTCAATTATAGCCACTGATATGTGGAATCTATGGTTGAATTAATCATCCAGTGGATGTAGTGTGGTTAGGGTTTTTTGTATTGGATTAATTTATAGGCAGTTATATGTAGAATCTGTGATTGAATCATCGAGTGGATGTAGTGGTTAGGGTTTTCTAATTACATGTTTAGTTAGGTTATTTATATTAGAATCTGGATTGCCGCATGTGCTCAGATTATGTTATGTGTTGTATATGTTGTTAGATTTGTTGTGCATATTCCCTCAATTAATTGTTAGATTATGTTATGTGCTGTGTTATATGTAGTTAGTAGTATAATTGAATTAATTACTTATATTGCAGAATGAGGAAGCTGTTGGCAACAAGAGGAAGCTGGACATTGCTGGGTTCAACGACCCGTCTGATTCTGACGACGACGAGGAGGTAACCCCAAGCTGTTTTTTGGCCCTGTTTGGATGCATAGGTTAGAGCTAGTTTGGGGTGCTCGCGATGGATCTCTTCAAGGTCTACTACATCTAGCGTAACAGTTCAATGTCGTAGCTGCTACTATGTGTTTTGGTAATAATCATGTTCTGTGTTCCCATTTATCTAGGACTGGGAGCATCGACCAGACACAATTTGCTTGATGTTATTATGTTATTATGTGAACTCCTGCCTGTGATTTGAGTTCAGTTTGGTTAGATTTACCTGTGGTCTATTTCTGTTTAATTAATTCCTGGATGTTCGTGGCTAGCTATTTGATGTTTGTTAATTAAAATTCCAGTAGATGGCAGTTATCTGATGTTTGTTTGTTCATTAAATTCCAGTAAATGGCAATTATCTGATGTTTGTTAATTACATTACTCTAAATGGGAAGTATGTATTTATGCAAATCATTTGTATGTGCAGTACAACTCTGGAGATGAGGTGGAAGAGTGGAACCACAAGTCCTTCATTGAGAAGGAAGCCAACAAGATTAGGGAGAAGGGGAAGGCGGCGTACTACAAGTGGGGCAAGTTCAGGTGCCCATACTGCACCACTAAGCCAATTCCCAAGGATGGGATGTATGAGCACCTTATGTCGCATGCACGCGGTTTACAGACGAGTGGGAGGGACCTGAAGATCAGGGCAGAGCATGCAGCCCTCTTGAAGGCTATGAGTCCCATGTAGTCACCCTCTGTGAAGTTGATGATGTTTAACTTTTGCGCTACTAGCTAGTATGGTTGTGAACTGTGAAGTGTTTGTGATCGAACTGTTAAGTAGAATGGCAGGTTAAGTACTATGGCAGACTTAATTAAACCCCATCTAGTATGTCATCCATATGTTTAATTTTCCTAGTATGTCTCTGAAGTATATCAACTGTCTAGATGCCGGCAGACTCTTAAGTACCCCATATGTCCTATTTTTAGAAAAGTCATGCTAAAATTCACGGACAATTTCAGCATGACCTTTGCTGAAAATAGGACATATGGAGTACCCGAATTTGCCGAAACGGAAGTTAATCAACATTCCAGCAACACTGTCCATCAACTTTTCACTGAATGAATGTGTATTGTGACGATAAATGGAACAACCGTAGATATTATTATTTTCAGTGCACTGTCCTAAATTTCAAAACGAGGATTATCTACCCGTCCTTAACCTACTAACTTGGTTCTCCAGAGTACTTAACAGTTAAACATAATGTCCAAATTAGACTGCCAAACCACCAAGACTTGAACAAGTATGAGCATCAAATCGAAGTTGCAAAAGTGCCCATTCAGGCACGAGCCGATTTGACATGAACAAGCACAAGAAAATAAAACTATATGCATCATACATGTACTAGTTAATAAAATTGAGATGGAGCTCACCTACGACTTGCAGCCGACGAGGTCGAGGAGGACGCGAGGTGATGCTGGAGAGGCGATGACGAACCAGCCGCTGCCGGAGCCTGAGATGGGAGGCCGTGACGAACACACTGCAGCTCGGATCTTAGCACTCCATGAGCTCCAATCTAGTCGGCTTCAAACTGGACCATCGGCGATTCGGCGGCACAGCGGGCACGAGCCAGCGGGCACAACTGGAACATCACCTCCGGTATGCGTACTCACCTAGTTTGCAGCCGACACAAGCTTGGAGGAGGATCGAGGTGGAGAGAATGAAGGGAAAGTGAGTGGGTAGGTGTGGCTGTCCAAAATATCTAGCTGTCCTACTTTACTAATGGCGCACCGGCCATCCATGCGCCATTAGTAATCGACGTTACTAATGGCGCATTGCTGGCTGGTGCGCCATTAGTAGTTTTGCAACAAAAAGAATAAAAAATATAATAAAAAAAGAACATTAATGGCGCACTTTACTGCTGGTGCGCCATTACTAGTTTACAACTAGTAATGGCGCACTTTGTCTGGATGCGCCATTAGTATGTTTGGACAGGCGCACAAGTTCAAAAAAAAAATCTTTTTGATACTAATGGCGCACCCTGGGCAAGGTGCGCCATTAGTAGTTTGAGCTCTAATGGCGTATCAGATGTTGGTGCGCCATTATTATATACTAATGGCGCACTGTCTGTATGGTGCACCATTAGTATCAATTCCATCTATAGCCATTTTCCTAGTAGTGTCCATTCAAGTCCGCAAGATTTATCTATATGGGGTCATGAGAATTTGGGTTTAGAATTGAAGACACTTGGGTTCTTTAATATTTAAATGGTTGGTAGTACATGGCATGGTACATGATTTATAACATATGTTGGGGATGCTTGACCAAAATAATAATATAGTGCACAAAATGATGTCCCTACCACTAATATAGTCACGTAGACTCCCTTTGGACATGTATTCGAAGCAAAGCAATCTTTGCCGTACATCTGCCATGACTAATTTTCCATTGTAGCTCAACATATTCCCTTGTGTGTCGGCACAATATCCCAAAAACCGTACTATGTTTTTGCGCCTTGCCTTCATCAAACATTGAACCTCTCGATGGAATTTCTTCTCATCCATACACATATCGCTCAATCTCTTCACAGCGACTGTACCACTCTCAGTACTCCCTGCGATAGAAACATGCCTTTTCAGCACCATGTTGAGTTTACAAATCAACTAGACATTTCAAAATTGTGTTACCTTATATACCAATGCAAAACCACCTCTACCGATTTGTCCATCATTAGAGAAATCATTTGTTGTGATGTCTTTCAGAAGTGATAGTGGTAAGGCCTTTGGCTCAGCCATTTCATCTAGTAGCATGATCTCAAGGTCATTTAGTGCTGCAGTATCTCGGCAATCCATTAGCAATGTTACACCAGAGTGCCCTTGAAGCGTGAGAAATCCGAGGCAACTAGATCCAGCTTTCCAGTTACTCAGTAACCACAGGACAGACTAACTGCAGAGGGAGATCACTCTTCTGTTATGTAGAAAAGCGAAAGCTTTGATCCTATATATAGAGGGACTTCGGTAAGACGATAACTAGGCTCCTACATTTCATAACAGGCCTATATTATGGCAAATTAATAATCTAACCAAGCTGAGTCCAGAACTAAGCAGTAGAGAATACTACTGAACAGTCAGCTACTAGGTCAGCCATGATATTATCCATTCGGTGCAATTCCTACAACTTGTGCTTGGACATTTTATTTGTAACCTTCAACTAGGCTGGGATTAGAGAATGCGGGCTCTACAAATTGAGTCGTTCATTCAATCCATTCACTGGAGGCAGCTTGACCACACAACCTACCAGTATGCATCTATTCATGATCTTCCATGAAAAAAAATCTGTGTGAAATAACACTAATATCAGTTATAAATGTAATTAGACATCCAAAGGGCAACATTAAACTGATCTGACAAATTGACTCTTCCCAGCCTTCAAGCTTTCTAAAACTAATGGGTGCTGATTATGATACAACTGAAATGGTTTACTCGATTAATTTGATGAACGAAACAAATTGCTATATCTGTGTATAAAATAAGTCAATAAGACCCCTGCAAAAAAATTGGATAAGACAGTGACAGGACACCAAACATGATTCATGGCCAACTTCCTCTGTTTCTTGAAATTCATCTCTTTTGCATTGCTGCCTTCACAAATCTACTCTTCCCAACGTTCATGCTTTCTGGGACAGCCGATATGGTTAACTTAGTTTGAGAATAGGGTTTAGGGTTTTCCGTGGGGCAATTCCTCTCCACGTCTCTCTATATATAGTGATCAGCACATACAATTACATAAGTACAAAATACGTGTACAGGACACGCTAGACCAATTTTAACACTCCCCCTCAATCTGAACTTCTACTTTGTACAAGGTTTAGATTGGTACTAAAACGGTCTAGCATCAGTCAAGTGGCTGGTTTGGTGAACACGTTAGCCAACTGATCATTAGAGGAAATGAACCTAACCTCAAGAACTCTAGAAGCAACACGCTCACGCACAAAATGGAAATCGATCTCAATGTGCTTGGTATGAGCATGGAAAACTGGGTTGGCAGTCAGGTATGTGGCTCCTAAATTATCACACCAGAGAACGGGAACACGCTGCTGGAAAACACCAAGCTCTTTGAGGAGTGACTACCCAAATGGCTTCTACAGCTCCATTTTCCAAAGCTTTGTACTCGGCCTCTGCATTGGATCTTGACACTGTCGGCTGTTTCTTAGAGCTCCAGGAAATGAGGTTCGGTCCAACAAAGATAGCAAAGCCTCTGGTGGATCGGCGATCAACAGGACACCCTGCTCAATCTGCATCAGTAAAAATACTAATGCTAGTGGAGGCCGCCTTCTGAAACTTCAGTCATGTGTGCCATGTTCCTTTCACATAGCGCAGAATGCGATTAACAGCTTCCCAGCGAACATCAGTGGGCTGCGAGAGAAACTGGCATACCTTGTTCACTGCGAACGAAATATCTGGACGGGTGAGTGTCAAATAATGCAGTCCACCAATGACACTGTGATACCGAAAAGAATCATCGGCACTGAGAGGTTGTCCAGACGCTCGGGCAAGCTGATCGGAAGTACACAGCGGTGTGGAAGTGGGCTTACAATTCTGCATGCTCACACGAAGAAAAAAGATCCAAGGCATACTTCCGTTGAGTCAATGTCATCCCCCCTGAATTGTACGACGCTTCAAAACCAAGGAAGTACTCCAACGGCCCAAGGTCCTTGATAGGGAAACTGGCCACAAGGGAGCGAACAAGAGCATCAACAACACGTGCAGAAGATCCGGCGATAACAATATCATCCACGTAGACGAGCATATAGATCTGAACATCACGATAGCGGAAGAAAAACAGAGATCTACTTTGGAGGAAACAAAACCTACCTGGAGAAGGCGTTCACTGAGCCGAGCATAATATGCCCGAGGGGACTATTTGAGTCCATAGAGAGATGATGCAGCTTGCACACATGTGAGGGATACCGAGTGTCCTCAAAACCAGGCGGCTGCTGCATATAAACATCCTCAGATAGAAAACCTTGAAGGAAGACGTTACTGACATCAATCAGCCAAAGACTCCAGCCACGAGAGACAACAAGAGCAAGAACCAGTCGAACACTAGCCGGTTTGACAAACGGACTGAATGTGTCGCCATAGTCAATGCCAAGCTGCTGGACGAAACCACGGGCAACTAAGCGAGCCTTGTACTTATCAACAGAACCATTTGGACGATGCTTGGTCTTGAAAATCCATTTACTCCCAACAATGTTGACTCCGCGTGGACGAGGCACAAGAACCCAAGTCTTGTTGTGATGAAGGGCGGCAAGCTCATCAATCATCGTTGTACGCCAAGCAGTCTCTCGGAGAACATCACGATGAGAGACAGGCACCGCATGAAGCGCGCGCCAGCGAAGATCATACCGGACTGTCCCATCAGTCGGTACAAGCGCACACCGAGTGTGATCGCGGGTGCGCGTAACTATGGTGTGACCAGGAACAGCTGGAGGCATCACGGTCGAGGGGACAGGGCTGCCCACAATAGAAGGCGACGTGGGCTGATCAGTCGGCGATGGCGGAGTAGCATCCTCCTGCACCGAGGTTGAGGATGGGTTGGGTGAGTCGCCAACATGCGGCGAGGCACACGGTGAGGCGGCAGCGCGCGGTGGAGGGACCTTCGATGGGCCGGGCGAGGCAGTCGCTGGGGCCGCCGATGGGCCGGGCAAAGGTGCAGCCGATGGGCCGGGGGACGTGCATGTGCCATGCACGTCGATCACCGAGGAGGGCGGCGCATTGGTCGCGTGTGACCCCGGGCGGGAGGCGTGCATGCACCATGCATGTCGAGCGCCGGGGATGGAGGCGCGCCGGCCGAAGGGTCCTGCGCAGGAGTAGCATGGCCTGGAACAGCCGAGTCAGTAGACAAATAGGACAAATAGGAGCGATGTATATACGTCCCGTGGAACAATCGAGACACTTGTATCCCTTATGCATCTGGCTATAGCCTAAGAACACACACATGGTGGAACGGAAAGCAAGTTTGTGTGCGTTATATTTGCGCAAACTAGGCCAGCAAGCACACCCAAAAGTGCGCAGGAAGGTTTAATCCGGATGCACCTTAAGGAGACGATACATGGGTGTATCTTGTTGGAGAACAGGTGTAGGCATGTGATTTATGAGGTAGCATGCAGCAAGAAACGCTTCATCCCAAAAACGCAATGGGAGAGAAGAATGAGCCAACAAGGCAAGAAATGTTTCTACAAGATGACGGTGTTTGCGTTCAGCAATCCCGTTTTGCTGATAATTGTGTGGGCAAGACACACGATGGGAAATCCGAGTGCGTTGAAAATAGCAATGCAATTTGTGGTACTCGCCACCCCAGTCCTACTGAACGGCTATGATTTTAGTGTGGAGAAGACGCTCAACATGAGCCTGAAAAGCATAAAACATTTGCTCAACGCCAGACTTGTGCTTGAGGAGATAAATCCAACAAAAATGAGAATAGTCATCTACAAAACTCACATAGTACTTATAACCTCCGGAAGAGGCAATAGCAGCCCCCCATACATCAGAATGGATTAACTCAAGAGGCATAGTGGAAATATGATGAGATAAATTATATGGCAATTGTCGACTGTTAGCATGCTGACAAGCATCACACACTGAAGTATGACGTTCAGAAGAATACACTAAATCATTATTCTTAACAATGTTTTGAACAATATTATTGGAGGGATCACCGAGACGCTGATGCCATTAGGACGGAGTGGTCTTAACGCTGAGAGACGCTTGTCGGGTGGAGGAGGACAACGCGCGACTAAACGGGATGGGATAGAGTCCTCCATGACTTCTACCGTGAAGAAGGACTTTCTTCATGGCCGTGTCCTTAACAAGGAAAAAGGAACAATGAAATTCCACGAAAACATCATTGTCAAGGACAAGTCGGTAAATAGAAAGAAGATGTTGATGAATATGCGGAAGACAAAGAATGTTTTGTAAACGAAGAGAGGAACCGGGTATAGTGGAATGACCAATATGCGATATAGAAAAACCTGCACCATTTGCCACTTGCACTTGATCCATCCCGCCATAGCGCTCATGGAAGTGGAGATGGTAGAGATCACTCGTCAGGTGGTCCGTCGCACCAGTGTCCAGGATCCAGTGTGGCGGGTGATGAGCGGATGAGGAGGTGCACGCGTGGTTGGCGGCGTGGTTGTCAGTATCGTAGCGGCTGCGACAATCGCCCTCCTCGTGCCCCCAGTTTTTGCAGATCTGGCATCGGGGATGCTATCGCCGGTTGCGACCGCACCCATTGCCTTCTTCGTTGCCTCCTCGGTTGCGGCCGTTGCTGCCGCTGTTGTGGCCAGGGGCACCCCCCTAGCTGGGCCGTAGCCACCTAATTCGAGCGGGAGGGAGCCGCCAGAAGGACGTCCCCCGCTCGGGCGGCGCGAGTCATGCGCACGGCCGGAGTTGGTGGTGTAGACCGGCCGGGACGCGGCGTTGGCGGAGGACTACCAATCCTCAAGCTCCGATTGCTACTGCTGCAGGGCCTCGTAGTGAAGGACACTCAAGTAAAACGCGGGAAATGTGATAGGCACGCCCGCGAAGTTCATCGAAGCAGCGATAGGGTTAAATGCCGAGCCGAGCCCGGTCAGCATGTAGAAGAGGAGAGCCGACGGCGGCCATCGAGGCAGCAAGGGCCTTCACCTTCTGCATGTACTCGCCGGCGGGTTTGTCTCCTTTCCTCAGCGCCTGGATCTGGCGCCGGAGATTATGCACGCCGGCGCTGTTCTCGGCGGCGAACATGGTCTGCACGGCCGCCCAAGCTGCGATCGCCAACCTGCAGCCGATCAGTTGCGCAGAAATCTCGACGTTCATCGAACCGAGGACCTTCTGATCAAGAGTCCACCACTACGCGTACTCGGGGTTAGACACGGTGCGAGCAGCGTCACCGGTGCATGTCGTCACCGTCGGCGGCGGCGCCCTGGCCGAGGCATCAAGAATACCATGGAGGCGAACTCCGGCGAAGTTGGGGAGGGCGAGAGCCCTCCACAGCATGAAGTTGCTGCGGTCTGGAGAGACCACGATGGACAGAAGGACGGGGATGGGAGCCGACGCCGTGGGTGGAGCGATGACCGGGGCGGAGACGGTGAGGGTGATCATGGAGGAGGTGGTGGACGTCGAGATGCGGCGGCGGCTAGGGTAGGATAGGCTCTAATACCAAGTTTAAGAATAGGGTTTAGGGTTTTCCGTGGGGCAATGCGTCTCCAGGTCTCTCTATATATAGTGATCAGCACATACAGTTACATAAGTACAAAATACGTGTAAGGGACACGCTAGTCCTATTTTAACAAACTTGGCGTGAATGTTCAAGATATGCACATGAATGTTCCATCACCTGCTTCATTTTAGTCTACAGAACAACGTCTCATTGCTGCTCCTAAACACCTGGCATCGAACTATGCAGAACAGAGCAGCAGCAATGGAAGAAACACGCTCAGTTTCCAAAAGAGAAAATGGATTCGATACCTCGTGGGGATGAGCGTGGAGCCGGTGCCGCTGCGCGGCCGGGCCAGCTCCCCGTCCCTCTGGCAGTAGCGAACAGAACAGTTCCCCTTGCCTCTGCCCTCTCGCCGCTGCTGGTTTGTAAATCGGGCATCACAGATGGCTATTTACACCGGGACGGAGGAGAATCGCTGGCTGACCGGCCGGCCGGAGGCGGGGATGGATGAGCGGGAGACGTCGCCGGGGATGGGGACTAAAGGTGGCGGCTGTGGATTGATTGAGCTCGAGTGCTAGTCAGCTATTTTTTTTAAAATAATACATTTTTTTTATTAAATTTCAGAAATATTACGCAGTAATTTTTTTTTAATATTACCCAATCGGCTACTGCTGGTCGATTGGATCCAGTCGGCCACAGCCGGTCGATTGGATCCAGTCGGCCCACTGCTGACCGATATGTACCCAGTCTACTTCCTCTAGGCCGACAGGTGCATGCAACTATTTATCTGTTGAATGGGTATTTAAAAATGTATGTAAAAATGTTAATCGAGCATTTGAAAACATATATAAAAATGTTAATTATGTATATGAAAATGTTAATCGAGCATTTGCAAAACATGTTGAACAAATATTTGAAAACTGTTGAATAGGTATTTGAAAAATATTGAAGAATTATTTTTGAAAATGTTAATTATGTATATAAAAATGTTAATCCAGCATTTGCAAAAAATGTTGAACAAATATTTGAAAAAGTATTAATAATATATATATAAATGTTGAATAAGCATTTGTAAAAATTTTGATCATGTATATAAAAATGTTGAACAAATATTTGAAAATATGTTGAACAAGTATTTAAAAAATGGTAAACAAGTACTTGTTCAACATTTGTATATACATGATCACAAATTTTAAATACTTATTCAAAACAAATTACTTGTTATTTTTTTTCAAATACTTGTTCAACATTTGTATATACATGAGCAACATTTTTATATACATGATCAATATTTTTTAAAATATTTTTTCAACATTTTTTGCAAATGCTTGATTAACATTTTTATATACATGATCAACATTTTTATAATACTTCTTCAAAAAAATTCAAATACCTATTCAACAGTTTTCAAGTATTTGTTCAACATTTTTCATATACTTGTTCAACATTTTTTTTAAATGCTTGATTAATATTTTTATATGCATGGTCAACATTTTTATAAATACTTCTTCGACATTTTTTAAATACTTATTCAACAAATAAATGGATGCAATGCACCTGTCGGCCCATAGGAAGCCGACTGGGTGCCAATCGGCTAGCAGTGGGCCGACTGGATCCAATCGGCCTGCAGTGGGCCGACCAGATCTAGTCGGCCAGCAGTGGGCCGACTGGATCCAATCGGCCTGCTGTGGGCCGACTGGGGGCCAATTGGCCAGTAGTAGGCCGACTGGATCCAATCGATTAGCACTAGGCCGACTGGGACAATTTTTTTTAAAAAATATAATTATGACGTCATATTTCTGAAAATTAATTAAAAATATATTATTTTAAAAAAACTAACCGCTAATCAACGCTTGTTCCTGCACAGCTAAAAAAAGGACTATTCTTCGTGTGAATGATTGGCAGCACGTGGAACGCACTACTACTTGTTTTCTATTTTCTATTTTCTTTCTTGTTTCTCTTGAAAAGCCATGTGTTTAGTGGATTATTATTTATTACTAGATGATACCCCGCGTGTTGCTGCGGGAATTGGTTACAAAATATTTAAGTGAGATTTATTTTTCCTTTTGTAGGAATATGAACATTGGTAATGAAATGACAAACTGGAATTGAAAATAATATAATGAATGGTGGGTCTATACCCATGCATGAATATGCCAGACTCATTTCAGAAAAAACTAAAGTGTATAGCTGAATTATCATAGTAAACAGTAAGGATGAATTGAGGGAGCATCTCCCATCTGTACAATTTTGTATTGTATAGTTGCACTTAGTTTTTCTCACACTGTTATTCCCTGAACCGTGTCGGTGGAATTAAAGGCTGGCAATGGACTCTCAATAGAAATATATATCCATGGAATTACTCCGGCGGATAAGTTAAGTGTCATCCTGGAAGTGACTAAAATTTTGCAATGATAAAAATTAGGTCGATTCTGGAGTCGAGAAAATAAATCTTAACCTGTCAGTCATATGTGCGATCCTAATCAAAGGGGTGTGAGATCATATTGATATAGTAAAATGCCCGTGCGTTGCCACGGGCAATAATACATGTTCAAATCATAGACTTGTCCATTTAATTGGATTACAAAATTTAAGTAGCGTGCATCTGTATTGAATTGAACTTAGGAAGAGCACACATTTCGTTTCATTTAACATACAACTATCCACTTCACATGAAATATTTGAAGTAAGCTTGGAAAAAATAGCATTCATCATATTCATCATGTTCAAATTAAAAGAATAAAAACTATAATAACTTATTGATATAGAGTAAACAAAGATGTTTTACAATGTTGTAGTAAAACTAATACATATGATTCTTCGACTAAAAAATTATCCCAATTCTCTTCACCAAATCACGCACGACTTGTGGAATGTTTTCTACGCATTCATTGTCCTTGTACGACAGCAAGTGTACCAACACCTGATTCCATAGGTCATAATCATCATGCACGTGCATTACGCTGTCCAGCAAGGGTTCACATCTAAAAGGACACATGAGTGGTGAATGTAGAGAACTCACCGGGAGAATTGGATCTTGAATATATATACTCCTTTCTTGTCCATCTAGTTACGCGTAAATATCTGGCTAAGAACCTAGGTTAAACTCATTCATCTTAGAAGCAAACTTTAGATGCGCCTCAAACCCCTGAAGCTGTTAAATAGAAAAAAGAGTATGATAATACATGTGAAACTAAATGCATGAATTCCAAGTACAGATATAGTAAAATCTTACCGTAAATTGTAGGTCAGCTCGGCTCATTCGAGAACCAAAAGAATCGAGTACCTATATCTCGCGTTGTTTGATATTGACCACAGATAGATACCAATGCTTTTGGTCCATATTGACTGGAACATAGAACTGACACAAACTATGTAAGCCGTTGCCCCGGCTAGGTAAACAAATTCATAATAAATGATAGAACCATAGGTAGAAAATTAGTCTAACCATGTCATGTTGTAGATACTTCAACACCTTTTCAACGATGCGTGTATGACTCTCAAGGCTTATGGGAATTTCACCATCTCACTTAAGTATTCCAGAATCATATGTATTTTCTAAGAATACATGTGCACCCGCTTTACAAAAAAAAATCTCGAGCCTTAGACAGTAAATATATGCATTTATGACCTATAGTAGAAAAAACAATAAATAAATTAGACATTCTTGATGTGTGTAAGTATGACCATCGGTTTATATATCTTAGCTGACCTCACTCTCCACTCATATCTCATCTTCTAAAAGACATTCCAAATCTCGACGTGTCAAGGTTGTGTCATGGATATTCATCAACTTGGTTTTGCTAGGGAAGGACATGATGTATTCCTTCATTTCAGCAAAATTAATAGCACATGCATTTTCACTTATCTTATTCATATCCATCTGAAACAACATAGACATTGGTCGACAGCGGAACACATGCAACGATTACCACACATAAGCGTATGTAGAAGTTGATCCGTCTGTTGCTAATACGTGAATGCAAGGAGCTCACCTCGGCGGGTGTGACGGACGTGACGAGCGAAGCGCAGAGGCAACGGCGGTCGTGGAGCAGCGTCACCGGGAGGACGGTCTTGAGGTGCTTTACACCAGTGAGCCCGTCCCTGCTGCCGTCTGGTCGCCGCCGTCCACAGCTTATCTTCCACACCTGATGAGCGTGCCCACAAAGGATCGGCCAGAGAGAGAGAAGAAAGAGATATATGCAGGACCGTCAATGGGGTCGGGAGAGAAGCCTAGAGATTTATTTCCTTCTCTTCCGCTGAACTCGGAAAATCCTTCCTGCATGTGACGCACGGCCTTAACTGCCCTGCAATCTCCATGATTATCTTCTCTACATACACGTGATTGTTTCCTTCTGATTTGTTAACAGATTGGCTAGCACCATTATCGCATGCAAAAATATCGGGAGCAAGAAAATCGCCCGAGATATCGCTCCGTTTTATTGTATCGTATACTCTTATCTCAATGGAAACATCCCATCCAGCGACAAATTTGGCGAGTCTATGGCGGATAAGACGGAATCACAAAGCAGTCCATTTTTTTAGTCTTTTGATATTCGTTTTGCTACCAGGACAACAAATATTGATACTCATGACTGTGCGTGAGTGGCGCAGAAACAGTTGGCTGGATCATAGCCCTTATTTTATATTCTGCAAAGTCTACAAGCTGATAAGATATTATAGTTTCAGTTAAATGAAATTCGGAGAGGCTGTCTCTCTTTCCAAAATTAAAAATATAGCTGATTGTAAGAACATTATCATGGTTTGAATGAAGCACACATTTTATCTATCGTATATTCTTTGGCACCAGGTAATCCATGGTGATAGAAGGAAGAAGATTGAAAGAAGGAGAGAAGGAAGGAGAGATTGATCACCGTTTGACCGAAAGAGGAAAGGAGATTGATGACTGTCATGAATGAATTGATTGTGTCTGATTACCTTAAGTTAATTGATGGCGTATGAAAAGAATTGATTGTCATGCATTATTGCGTTTGGAAAGAATTGATTATCATGCATGAATCGGGGACGTAAGGGGGGAAACGGAACCTGACTGCGTGCGGAGAGTGGGGTGGGGTGGGGGTGGGGATGGTGTGACAAAAAAACCGGTTGAAAAAAAACCAGATGAGGTGGGACGAAAAAAACCCTAGAACAAAGACTACCAACTGCCCCATTAGGAGTAGAGATACTGGATTGACGGAAAGAAGATTCATCCAATAGGACAATACACATACACCACCCGTGATAAGAAAAATGATAAACAATCCCTTGGAGGTCCTTGTGCGCAGAAATTCAACCATCGTGAATTCCTCCTTACAAAAATTTTGTTGTCAAATTGCTCCCTTTGCCATATACACCTATGGGTCCACTAGTTTTCATTACAACACAAACACCCACCTATCCACAATTAAAAAGGAAATTCATTCATCCTAAGTGAAGATGGCCACACCACTTTCCTCTGGTCTGACACACGTGACTCACCCACCTCACCTAGACATACAGTTTGTTAATCTTTTCTCTCACTTCACAAACCAGCCAGTTAGTCTTTCTAGTCTTGCAAAACGGTTTACTAGCTATCCCATGAAATCGCCTAACCCATGTTGCTTGTTTGGAGTTGCATGTGTCACCCTCTTTGTTGTAGGATTTCCGACTTGAGGGCCGTCCAGACTCCAGATTCCTTAACCATGGGCTCCATGCCTCCGTCGGTGTGCAAATGTCCTAAACATGGGCAGTAGGCTCACACTAGTCTCATTTGTCTTATATTATGTTCTAGTTTATTTATGACAGTTTTTTGGATTCCCAAGAAGGCGCTCAAAACTATTGATGCGATTGGACATGTCGCCTTCTCGATGTCGAAGGAAACATGCATCACCAAATGTATTATTTCTTGAAGAAAATGTTTGGAAACCTTAAAAAATGGTGGTTTAGGCATCAAAAACTTGCATCCGCAGAATTATTGCCTCCTTGCGAAATTTGTTGTAAAACTGCATTCTTCGGCAAATAAACCATGGGCCGACTAGTTTCCCACACCACGCCTGTACATCTTCCTCACTCCCCGACCGCACCTCATTCCTTCGGAAAATTGCAAACGCCCAAAGAACTGCCCTACGAAAAGTTTTATTTGAACCAATTAGAGATGGCCACAACACTTTCTGCTTCTGCGGAAACAGAGGAAATTAGATCCTCAACCAGTACATGTAATTCAACAACAAAGTTCAAAGACACCTCACAAGATGCTCATAATTCAAAGCCCGACATAAATGTGCACAAATATTTTGGTGCCGGGACATCGAAACAGCTTGACACCATTGTTGTGGGAAATTATAAGGACTTACATGGAATAAGTGGATTATCCACAAAATTCATCGATTCCACCAGAATCATATAACATCAAGAGTACATTTATCGAAATATAGTTCTTCTCAAAATTGTTAATATATTTGGGACCTGGACCAAAATCTATGGTAGAGTACCTCTTGCATCATATTGGTTCGCAAGAGGAAGCAAATTAAAGAAGAAGAACACTCGCTCAGCAAAAGAGTTGTATTTACTGATGTAATACACACTCCTCGTAATTATTTACTACATGGAATAAAAGTGACATCTCATTCATAAGAAAAATCGGTGAGCTAGTGAGAAATCAAGGCTTTTAGAAAATGGGTTCATGTAGAGATCCGACATCTATTACGCTGTAACATACCCTCTTGATATAAGTGGAATTATGCTTTGACACTCATTTATTCATGCAATTAATGGATGAAAGGACTAAATATTCATATTGGTCACTTATTTTATGTATCTATATTGAAGTTCCTAAAGGGCTTAAAATTCTAAACCCGTGCACAATTATAGAAGTCACTCTATGACTCGAGTCATAAAATTATACAATACTACTTACCAAATGAGTTCCGTCTTCAAAGGGTTAAACGAATAATGATGATTGTTTATTACTCATAAAGAAATCAAGAACTAGGTTTTCTTACATCAGCTCAGTGTATATCAATGACCTCATCTTCAATATATTACAAATCCTACATACAAAAAATCATCTTAAGATGGAAAAAATTGTTCAACCAAATATTACATAAGTTTACAAATTGAGCATTCTCTCAAGAATTCATATACACATCAGTCTAGATATATCCAAAACATATTAGAGAAGTTCAATATGGATAAATCATATCAATTAAAGACAAGTGCGATCATATTATATCTCATAGGGGTACAAATTAATTCAGGCCTAGGGGTGATAATGAAGTGATAACGGACTGAAGTTCCATAAGCACCCATATAATTACTCCCTCCGTCCCATGATAGAAGACATTTTTTCAATCTAACAAGCTTGCAAGGATGTCTTATACTGTGGGACGGAGGGAGTACAAACTACGTCAATCCCAACACTACATTTGCTATATTTGTTTAGAGTGCACCCCCAACAAAAGGTATATGGTTGATAATGTCCACTTATATCTCCAGCTCCATGTTTATCTTGGTTAATCCCGTTAGGAAATAAATATATGACCATGATATGATATAGTTATAACAGGTACTTATTTGATCCAAACAATGCCACATCAATGATTAAATTTGTTGGAATGACCTTCTTATGGAAGTTCACTAAATAGACTTTAATGGCTCGTTTCACTTATTATTTTCACATAATTGCTTCATCTGAAGCATTGAAAAATATTCATGGCTCGGCAAAAGGATTAACCACACTCAAAATCATGTGGTTGAGATTCATCATAATCACATAACTTCATGTATCAAGATGGTATCACTTGTGTTATTCAATACCTACAGGTTATATGAAGAGCAATATCACAAATCACATTGCTAGAAATTTAGTTATAGACTTAAAAATGGATTATTCCAGAAGAACTGTTGTACAACGTGGTGTCGGGATAGATTTACATGTTAGTTTTAACATATGTTAATTAGTGAATTTACACTAGCAAGCACCATTAGTTTAAGGACTCTAATTAGTGTCGAACGTCAGATACGAGCACATAGCAACTCCGAACATTTTTATGTCAAGTTTAGTTACGCGAGGATTGTAACTTTAGTTGGTAAGCATGACAACTTTTGTGCTTCAGTTTATTTTTTACAGGAACTTGCCGTGTATCATTGGAATTTCCCATCCTTGTGAGACTGGAATTGCCATCGAAAAACGCTAGGTCTAGGGTGCCATGAACCTGGCGTATGACACTTATCATCTTGGTAGTTTAAAAGGTGTGTGCTAGACCAAACCGGTGTCTGGTACAAACGCATGTGTCTGTATCGAGGCATCCTTTCCTTCTCTAACAAAATTGCAACTACTGTCTCTACAAGGCATCTCCTCACACTATATATTCTCATAACACCCCTTAAGACCTTATTCTCATAACACCAATCACTTATTCTCCTAACACCCTACCCACCGCTCAAAACAAGGATCCCCTCAAAACACACCAAATCCCCTCCGACCTCCTCCCGCACAGACCCCCGCAGCCCCAATCCTCCTCCTGCCTCCTTCCTCCTCGCGCCGCCGGATAACCACCCCACCACGCGTCGCTGGAGCCCCGTCTCGCCACGCGCCTCTGGAGCCCCGCCCCGCCACGCGCTGTCAGAGCCCCGCCGGACGCTGCTGGAGCCCCGCCCCGTCCCGCTGTTGCGGCCCAGCCCAGGTACCAACGGATCCGGCGGCATCCCCATCGCCAGCCACACAATCTCCCCGGCGCAATGGAGCAGCACCACCACCGTGGCCGTGGACATGCGAGGGGATCTAGGGGCTAGTGCGGCCATGGCCTGGAGCTCGCCCCTTCTCCTGCATGGGGACGCCAGCTACCGCATAGCCCAGCTGCCAAAGGATCCCGCCGGATCCCCACCGCCAGGCACGCCACCTCCTGTTGCAGTCCTCCCTCCCCGTTGCAGGCCAGGCATCCCGGGCTTGAAGTGCGCCGGGGCACACGATGCGGTTTGGCGCGCGTGGCCGTGCAGGTGCATCACCCCCCGCCCCCAACAACCAGCGAGATTCTGGCTCAATTCGGTTTGATGTGGACCATTGCCTTGTGGCGGGCATGCAGTGCTCTCTCGCTGGTGTGTAGTTCGTCGATGAAAATGAGTGCACCCCGGCAAGCGGAATCTGCTGCGCAGGCATGCGCCTCGGCCAGTTCCATCATGCAGTTCGATCGATGTGTTTTTCCATGTTTTTTTACCAATTCAGATTTGACTGCTCTGCTCTATGTCTCGCAGTTCAATTTCTAGTCGAGCGCCCCCTCCCCCTACATCCTCAACAACACAGGATCTCCGACAAGTTGCTCGCTTCCTGCGTGTGCACCATCACAGCTGCTGCAGTTTCCCAACGAACCTCCAGAAGCAGCTCTCTCCTCAACTCGTTGCGGTTCCCCGGCGGCGGGAGAGAAGTGCACTGCACTAGGGTGGCCGGCATCATTTCTGTTTTGAAAAAAGGATTAAAGATGTGAGTGTGGCTGTATCAAAATCAATGTTGAGGATATCGCTTATCGTTATCGTCTCAGTCAGCTGGGGATTAGAGATTAATCAGAAATCGGACGATTAATCGATTTTATCGGTCGACTATTAATCGGCAATTTTTTTTCAAATCCCGGGTTCCCAACACTAAAATATGCTATATTCAACACCCAAACAATATTGGACGGAAGTGTTACCTTGAATCCTAGCCTTTGAATCCTGATATAATGACAAACAAAATACAAAAAGCATTACATATTGCATAACAAGGTCCACAAAATACAAATAAACATAGTTCTTACAAACATAGTGCTACGAATAGGCCTGATTTATCGGTAGATTCCCGATAAATCGTTTGTCATAGAGATAAATCGGCCCAAACGATAAATGATGAAGATAAGGCTTAATCTTATCTGTCACCCCAAGAGTAGCGATAAATCGGATGATAAATCGCTGAATCAGAAGATTTCTTGAACAGTGATCAAAATAATGAATGGATGTGTATGTTTTGAAGCTCACTTTGTTCTCTCATAAAGTTGGCCATAAAAAATCTTTGTGGTTCACTTGGTGATCCAAAACAAAAACACATCGGAAAGCAGCTCACTTCTCAACACTTCTCAACGCGCGTAAAAAATTAATTAGTACGAAAAAAGACAACAACAAATCATGAGGTTCACTTTTGGTAGTGTTCCGCTTCACTTTCGGGAGTGTTGCGGTCCACTTTCCTTCGAAAAAAAAGTTGGAAAAAAGACAACAAAACTCCTGAGAAAAATCTACGTCCAACAAAATAAATCATGAGGTTCAATTGACTGTCTGATGCAGTGCGTTTTTCAGTTTGAAGCAGTGCGCTTTTCTGTCCGATGCAGTGCATGCGTCGATTTGGGTGTCGTGAAAAACAGAGTTTCCGCGTTTTTGTAATTTCTCGGCGAGCACTTGTCAAAAAGAGCAGTTTTATTTTTAAATTAGTTACTTGACATTTGTTTCATGCTATATATATTGTTTCCTGGAACATTCTTCTTACTAATAGGAGTACTGCGGCAGCATGTGGTGGAGAATACACGAAGCCTCTCCTTGCATATATACACTTGGACACCCCCCACCCCAGTTAACTACGCCCATGACTAGTTTGGCATCCATCTCTTTTTAAAAGAAAATAGGGATGCCTTGCAACGATTGACCCATGACTATGACTAGTTTGGCCTCCATCTATGTGTGGCTCCATAGCGGGCTAAACCACATAACTGTAAGCGAAAATTATAGTGTGTCCATGGTGAGATTTAGTTGGAGTATTCTAGGATTGGGATGCATGCAGAATGGGAATTCAAGTTCTGCTGACAACCATGGAGGAAAAGCAATGGTAAACATGTAAGGTCAACAGGGCGGTCCATGACCCATCCTCAAAATCTGGCCCGGCCCATACACCATAGCCTCAAAGGACGAGACTTGCCTGCTCCCCTCACGTGTGCCCATCCGTGCTCCCGCGTACGTGGCTTGATTTGATTGGAACAAAATAAGGAACGGCCTCACCCCCTTAAAATCAGGGGGGAGATGATTAGATTAAAAAGGAAAAAAAGAAAAGGACAGCCGTAAGATGAAGTGGGAGTACGGATGGGAGCACGAGGAGGGAGCAAGCAAGTTTTGTCCAGCCTCAAATATCATCATAAAGACTTGTCTTGATTGCCAACTGCTCTTTTTGATGTGTAGCGTCATATGAAATTCGACTTTATTTGCAAAATCTCTCTGGAATTTAGTAAAATAGGCATAACTTTTGCATACGAACTCGGATTAAAAAGTTTTTATACGAAATATCATCTACTCGAAAAGTTACATCCGAATTGAACTGAGGGAACCATTTTCAAGATTTTCATAATCCCCAAAAACCTAACAGAACGAAGGATACGGGGCTTTTAAGATCTATAGGGGGGAAATGGAAAATAATTCAAACTTACTAGTGGCGCACCATTTACTAGGTGCGCCATTAGTAACAGAAAAAAAATTGGTTTCGAATTTTTTTTGGAAATGTTCTTCAAAATATGATACATAATATGACCGTGAAGTTTGAAATATTTTTTCAAAATTTCATCACACTCATGAACATGAACAAAGTCCTAGACATCAACAAAGGTTTAATAGGATTGATATGATAGATATATCGACAAGTGCCTGTTAAGTGAGGTGGATAGAACTATGAAGTTAAGCGTGCTCGGGCTGGAGTAGTTTGAGGATGGGTGACCTTCCGGGAAGTTTGACCACTTAGTGCGATTTTGAAGGACATATGCCCTAGAGGCAATAATAAAGTTATTATTTATTTCCTTATATCATGATAAATGTTTATTATTCATGCTAGAATTATATTAACTGGAAACTTAGTACATGTGTGAATACATAGACAAAACAGAGTGTCCCTAGTATGCCTCTACTTGACTAGCTCATTGATCAAAGATGGTTATGTTTCCTAGGCATAGACATGAGTTGTCATTTGATCAACGGGATCACATCATTAGGAGAATGATGTGATGGACAAGACCCATCCATTGGCTTAGCACTATGATCGTTTAGTTTTACTGATATTGCTTTCTTCATGACTTATACATTTTCCTATGACTATGCGATTATGCAACTCCCGAATACCGGAGGAATACCTTATGTGCTATAAAACGTCACAACATAACTGGGTGATTATAAAGATGCTCTACAGGTGTCTCCGAAGATGTTCGTGGTGTTGGCATAGATCAAGAATAGGATTTGTCACTCCGAGTGTCAGAGGGGTATCTCTGGGCCCTCTCGGTAATACACATCATAATAAGCCTTGCAAGAAAATGACTAATGAGTTAGTCACGAGATGATGTATTACGAAACGAGTAAAGAGACTTGCCGGTAACGAGATTAACTAGGTATGGTGATACCGACGATCGAATCTCGCGCAAGTAACATATCGATGACAAAGGGAACAATGTACGTTGTTATGCAGTTTGACCGATAAAGATCTTCGTAGAATATGTAAGAGCCAATATGAGCATCCAGGTCCCGCTATTGGTTATTGACCGGAGATGAGTCTCGGTCATGTCTACATAGTTCTCGAACCCGTAGGGTCCGCACGCTTAACGTTTGATGACGATCGGTATTATGAGTTTATGTGTTTTGATGTACCGAAGGTATTTCGGAGTCCCGGATGAGATCGTGGACATGACGAGGAGTCTCGAAATGGTCGAGACGTAAAGATCGATATATTGGACGACTATATTCGGACATCGGAAAGGTTCCGAATGATTCGGGTATTTTTCGGAGTACCGGAGAATTACGGGAATTCGCCGGGGAGTATATGGGCCTTATTGGGCTTTAGGGAAAGAGAGAGAGGAGGCTGCGCCCCCCCCCAAGGCTTAGTCCGAATTGGACTAAGGGGAGGGGCTGCGCCATCTCCTTCCTTCTCTTCTCTTTTCCCTTTCCTTCTCTCCTACTCCTACTAGTTGGAAGGGCTCCTAGTTCTACTAGGAAAGGGGGAATCCTACTCCCGTTGGGAGTAGGACTCCCCTAGGGCGCGTGATGTCTACACACGCTTCTACTCTTGTAGACTATGTTGGGCCTCCAAGCGTAGAGGTTTGTAGGACAGCAGCAATTTCCCTCAAGTGGATGACCTAAGGTTTATCGAACTCAGGGAAGTAGAGGTTGAAGATGGTCTCTCTCAAGCAACCCTGCAACTAAGATACAAGAAGTCTCTTGTGTCCCCAACACACCTAATACACTTTTTAGATGTATAGGTGCACTAGTTTGGCGAAGAGATGTTAAATGGCAAGTGATATGGATGGCAAAACAAAGTAATATAAATCTGTAATAAAAAGTGCAGCAAGCAAACAAGTGGTAAACGTGAGCACAAATGGTATTGCAATGGTGGAAACAAGGCCTAGGCTTCATACTTTCACTAGTGGCAACTCCCAACAACATTAACATAATCGAATCACATGATATTTCCCATAAAACATGCAATGGAGACGCACCCGGAGGTCATTCCTTCGTGGTCAAGAGAGGATGAGAATTATGTAGGGCTACAAAAGCACACCTCAAAGTTCGTAGTTCTCAATCTAAGGATTTCCCAATGTCACCGCGGCCATCCAAAGAGAGTCCCACAATCACCATAACATATCTAAAGCATAGTCAAAGACAAGCACCAAGAGACTCTCAATCTTCAATCAACACACAAGAGAGGAAATCACTCATGAAAATAATTTTCTACTCCATGTCCAATAGACCGCTGTCACCTTGGTCTCGGGGATTATACTAGATAAAGACAAGTGAGTACATCAATCCAATACATAGAGGAAGGGGAAATATCATGGGATCACCCTAGATTAACATAGCCTATGATCACAACGAAGATCACATCATGGGAGAGAGAATTGACCACATAGCTACTGGTAGAAACCTCAGCCCCGAGGAGGAACTACTCCCGCATCATGGAGGGAGGAAGCAACGTCGATGGAGATGAATCCGGGGGCACTTCTCCGTCCCGGCAGGGTGCCGGCACAGGAATTCTGGTCCCCCAAAGCTTGATGGCGATGGCGGCGGAGATCGGGATTGCGTCTGGAGAAAAGGGGTCCGGAATCAGGGTTTCCTCGACGTGGTGTAAATATATGCGAAAGGGGGGCATCAGCGGAGGTCAGGGGGGCCCAGGCGCCCCCCCCCCCCCGGCGCGGCCCGGGGGGGCGCGCCACCAGGGCGCCTGGGGCCCTGGTGGCCCCCCTCCGGCTGTGCTTCGGGTGCCTGGTAGCTTCTGGAACGCTGATTTTTTATATAATTTTTCTGGATTTTTTCTGGCAGTTCTCGTAATGTGAAAACCTGAAATACAAAAACAGCCGAAAACAGAAACTGGCACTGGGGTGCACTGAGTTAATAGGTTAGTCCAAATATGATCAAAAGTGTATGGAAGTGTATAAATAACATAGCAATATCACCCAAAAGAGGCATGGAGCAAGCAGAAATTATATATACGTTTTGGACGTATCAACATCCCCAAGCTTAATTCCTGCTCGTCCTCGAGTAGGTAAATGATAACAAGAATAATTTCTGTGGTGACATGCTATTAACCATATAGGACTTTTTCATAGTCACATGACAAAAGCTTACTGAGACAATGAATCTATAGTAATTAAGTTGCCTCATGAGAAAATCACAAAGAACTGAAAGTTTTACAATATGATACTGAAACATCAAATAGATTTGTAATGAACATGGTGTGCAAATATGATAAAGTGATATCTCGCTTGCCCCCTTTAGTGAAGCAAAACATAAATGCAGGGGCACCTCCAAGGTTTAAGTGATGACTAGATACAATGATTTCAGAATAAACGATATCACGATCATGCAAAAGACTATGCTACTTTGGGAAAATGCACATTACACTCAGAATGACAATCATGCTCTCAGTAGTTGGTGCTTTAAAAGAAGGTGGAGACTCTCGAACCGTGGCTTTTGTTGGCAAGGTTGAAAACCCGTAGTCGGAAACAAAGACAAAACATGTACCAGAGCTCTTGGTTTTAAAAACAGAGGTAACAATTATTTTTTTGATCATGCATGTTTCGTCAACGAATGCTAGCAGACAACTCAATCACTTCTTGAGATGGACAAGTTTCGAGGAACGGCTCCCGAATGAGGACGATCACATCCTCTTAATCTCTTTTGTTTATCACTGCCAAAGTTTTCTGATTTCTCATGAACAAAGTATGAAGGAGGGTTTGTTTGTTATATTAATTTTGAGCCGGGCGCACTCAATGCCAGTTCCTTCTCGTATTATGGGTTTGCACATTATACATGCAATCCCGGGGTGAAGCTTGTCCAACTTAAATAGATTATGAATTAACTACTACTTCCTCATGAACTTACAACAGAGGCACAAAATAGGAATGCTTTTTTCTTTGAATAATTTCGAGATGCTACATGCAAGTCTCCGTTAGGAATGGCAGGTAAATACCATGTAGGAAGATATGGTGGACTCATATGGCATAACTGGTTTAAAAGGATGTGGATGCACAAGCAGTCAGTCCGCTTAGTACAGGTGGAGGTTAGCAAAAGACTGGGAGCGACCAACTAAGAGAGCAATGACGGTCATAATTGAAGAAAATATGCCCTAGAGGCAATAATAAAGATGTTATTTGTATTTCCTTATATCATGATAAATGTCTTTTATTCATGCTAGAATTGTATTAACCGGAAACTTAGTACATGTGTGGATACATAGACAAAACAGTATGTCCCTAGTATGCCTCTACTAGACTAGCTCATTGATCAAAGATGGTTATGTTTCCTAGCCATAGACATGAGTTGTCATTTGATCAACGGGATCACATCATTAGGAGAATGATGTGATGGACAAGACCCATCCGTTAGCATAGCACTATGATCGTTTAGTTTTTCTGCTATTGCTTTCTTCATGACTTATACATGTTCCTATGACTATGAGATTATGCAACTCCCGAATACCGTATGAACACCTTGTGTGCTATCAAACGTCACAACGTAACTGGGTGATCATAAAGATGCTCTACAGGTGTCTCCGAAAGTATTTGTGGTGTTGGCATAGATCAAGATTAGGATTTGTCACTCCGAGTGTCGGAGAGGTATCTCTGGGCCCTCTCGGTAACACACATCACAATAAGCCTTGCAAGCAAAAGACTAATGAGTTAGTCACGAGATGATGTGCTACGGAACGAGTAAAGAGACTTGCCGGTAACGAGATTGAACTAGGTACAGAGATACCGACGATCGAATCTCGGGCAAGTAACATACCGTTGATAAAAGGAACAACGTATGTTGTTATGCGGTTCTGACCGATAAAAGATCTTCGTAGAATATGTAGGAGCCAATATGAACATCCAGGTTCCGCAATTGGTTATTGACCGGAGATGAGTCTCGGTCATGTCTACATAGTTCTCGAACCCGTAGGGTCCGCACGCTTAACGTTTGATGACGATCGGTATTATGAGTTTATGAGTATTGATGTACCGAAGGTAGTTCGGAGTCCCGGATGAGATCACGGACATGACGAGGAGTCTCGGAATGTCCGAGACATAAAGATTGATATATTGGACGGCTATATTCGGACACCGGAAGTATACCGGAAAAGTTTCGGATTTATCGGGATTGCCGGAAGGGGTTACCGGAACCCCCTACGAGAGGGGATGGTCCATAGTTGGCCTAAAGGGAAAGAGAGAGGCAGCCCATAGGGGTGGCCGGCACCCCCACCTAGGGTTCCTAGTTGGACTAGGATTGGGGGGGGCGCCACCTCTCCTATTCCTTTCCCTCTTCTTCCTTTTGGTGAATCCTACTAGGAATAGGATTGCAATCCTATTCCTAGTAGGACTCCTTCCCTAGCCGCACCAGGAGGAGTTGGCCTGCCTCCCTCCCTTGCTCCTTTATATACGGGGGCAGGGGGGCACCCAAAGACACACAAGTTGAATTGTTTTAGCCGTGTGCGGTGCCCCCCTCCACAGAATCACACCTCGGTCATACCGTCGCGGAGCTTAGGCGAAGCCCTGCGCCGGTGAACACATCATATCCGTCACCACGCCGTCGTGCTGACGAAACTCTCCCGTGAAGCTCAACTAGATCAAGAGCTCGTGGGACGTCATCAAGCTGAACGTGTGCTGAACGCGGAGGTGTCGTACGTTCGGTGCTTGATCGGTTGGATCGCGAAGAAGTTCGACAACATCAACCGTGTCACTTGACGCTTCCGCTCCCGGTCTACGAGGGTACGTAGACACACTCTTCCCTCTCGTTGCTATACATCTGGTAGATAGATCTTGCGTGATCGTAGGAAAATTTTAAAATACTACGTTCCCCAACAGTGGTATCAGAGCCAGGTTTATGCGTAGATGATATGCACGAGTAGAACACAATGAGTTGTGGGCGATACTAGTCATACTGCTTACCAGCATGTCATACTTTGCTTCGGCGGTATTGTGAGATGAAGCGGCCCGGACCGACATTACGCGTACGCTTACGCGAGACTGGTTTCACCGTTACGAGCACTCGTTGCTTAAAGGTGACTGGCGGGTGTCTGTCTCTCTCACTTTAGCTGAATCAAGTGTGGCTACGCCCGGTCCTTGTGAAGGTTAAAACAGCACATACTTGACGAAACATCGTTGTGGTTTTGTATGCGTAGGTAAGAACGGTTCTTGCTAAAGCCCGTAGCAGCCACGTAAAACTTGCAACAACAAAGTAGAGGACGTCTAACTTGTTTTTGCAGGGCATGTTGTGATGTGATATGGTCAAGACATGATGAGTTATACGGTTTTGTATGAGATGATCATGTTTTGTAAAGTTATCGGCAACTGGCAGGAGCCATATGGTTGTCGCTTTATTGTATGAAATGCAATCGCCATGTAATTGCTTTACTTTATCACTAAGCGGTAGCGATAGTCGTAGAAGCAATAGTTGGCGAGACGACAACGATGCTACGATGAAGATCAAGTTGTCAAGCCGGTGACGAAGGTGATCATGACGGTGCTTTGGAGATGGAGATCAAAAGCACAAGATGATGATGGCCATATCATGTCACATATTTTGATTGCATGTGATGTTTATCTTATTATGCTTCTTATTTTGCTTAGAACGACGGTAGCATTATAAGATGATCCCTTACTAAATTTCAAGGTATAAGTGTTCTCCCTGAGTATGCACCGTTGCGAAAGTTCGTCGTGCCGAGACACCACGTGATGATCGGGTGTGATAAGCTCTACGTTCAAATACAACGGGTGTAAGCCAGTTTTGCACACGCAGAATACTCGGGTTAAACTTGACGAGCCTAGCATATGCAGATATGGCCTCGGAACACTGGAGACCGAAAGGTCGAGCGTGAATCATATAGTAGATATGATCAACATAAGATGTTCACCATTGAAACTACTCCATCTCACGTGATGATCGGACATGGTTTAGTTGATTTGGATCACGTGATCATTTAGATGACCAGAGGGATGTCTATCTAAGTGGGAGTTCTTTAATTTAATATGATTAAATCGAACTTTAACATTATCATGAACTTAGTCCTGATAGTTTTTTGCATATCTATGTTGTTGTAGATCAATGGCCCGTGCTACCGTTCCTTTGAATTTTAATGCATTCCTAGAGAAAGCTAAGTTGAAAGATGATGGTAGCAATTACACGGACTGGGTCCGTAACCTGAGGATTATCCTCATTGCTGCACAGAAGAATTATGTCCTTAAAGCACCGCTAGGTGACAAGCCCCCTCCCGCTAATGTAGACGCTTTGAACGTCTGGCAGTCGCGGTCTGATGACTACACGATAGTTCAGTGTGCCATGCTTTACGGCTTAGAACCGGAACTTCAACGACGTTTTGAACGTCATGGACCATATGAGATGTTCCAGGAGTTGAATTTAATATTTCAAGCAAATGCCCGAATTGAGAAATATGAGATTTCCAATAAGTTCTATAGCTGCAAGATGGAGGAGAATAGTTCTATCAGTGAACACTTACTCAGAATGTCTGGGTATTACAATCATATGACTCAACTTGGTTGCAAAGTTGACGAGGATAGTGTTATTGATAGAGTTCTTCAATCACTGCCACCAAGCTATAAAGGCTTCGTGATGAACTATAATATGCAAGGGATGCAAAAGACAATTCCCGAGCTCTTCGCCATGCTCAAAGCTGCGGAGGTAGAAATCAAAAAGGAGCATCAAGTGTTGATGGTTAACAAGACCACTAGTTTCAAGAAAAAGGGCAAGGGAAAGAAGGGGAACTTCAAAAAGAATAGCAAAACAGTTGCTACTTCCACGAAGAAACCCAAATCTGGAGCCAAGCCTGAAACTGAGTGCTTCTACTGCAAGGGGACTGGACACTGGAAACGGAACTGCCCCAAGTATTTGACGGATAAGAAGGATGGCAAGGTGAACAAAGGTATATGTGATATACATGTTATTGATGTGTACCTTACTAATGCTCGTAGTAGTACCTGGGTATTTGATACCGGTTCGGTTGCTAATATTTGTAACTCGAAACAGGGACTACGGATTAAACGAAGATTGGCTAAGGACGAGGTGACGATGCGCGTGGGAAATGGTTCCAAAGTCGATGTGATCGCCGTCGGCACGCTACCTCTACATCTACCTTCGGGATTAGTATTAGACCTAAATAATTGTTATTTGGTGCCAGCGTTAAGCATGAACATTATATCTGGATCTTGTTTATTGCGAGACGGTTAATCATTTAAATCAAAGAATAATGGTTGTTCTATTTTTATGAATAATATCTTTTATGGTCATGCACCCTTGAAGAGTGGTCTATTCTTATTGGATCTCGATTGTAGTGATACACATATTCATAATATTGAAACCAAAAGATGCAAGGTTAATAATGATAGTACAACTTATTTGTGGCACTGCCGTTTAGGTCATATTGGTGTAAAACGCATGAAGAAACTCCATAATGATGGACTTTTGGAATCACTTGATTATGAATCACTTGGTGCTTGCGAACCATGCCTCATGGGCAAGATGACTAAAACTCCGTTCTCCGGAACTATGGAGCGAGCAACAGATTTGTTGGAAATCATACATACTGATGTATGTGGTCCGATGAGTGTTGAAGCTCGCGGCGGGTATCGTTATTTTCTGACCTTCACTGATGATTTGAGCAGATATGGGTATATCTACTTAATGAAACACAAGTCTGAAACATTTGAAAAGTTCAAACAATTTCAGAGTGAAGTAGAGAATCATCGTAACAAGAAAATAAAGTTTCTACGATCTGATCGTGGAGGAGAATATTTGAGTTACGAGTTTGGTCTTCATTTAAAACAATGTGGAATAGTTTCACAACTCACGCCACCTGGAACACCACAGCGTAATGGTGTATCCGAACGTCGTAACCGTACTTTATTAGATATGGTACGATCTATGATGTCTCTTACCGATTTACCACTATCGTTTTGGGGTTATGCTTTAGATACAGCTGCATTCACGTTAAATAGGGCACCATCTAAATCTGTTGATACGACACCTTATGAACTATGGTTTGGCAAGAAACCAAAGTTGTCGTTTCTTAAAGTTTGGGGCTGCGATGCTTATGTGAAAAAGCTTCAACCTGATAAGCTCGAACCCAAGTCGGAGAAATGTGTCTTCATAGGATACCCAAAAGAGACTGTTGGGTACACCTTCTATCACAGATCCGAAGGCAAAATATTCGTTGCTAAGAACGGATTCTTTCTAGAAAAAGAGTTTCTCTCGAAAGAAGTGAGTGGGAGGAAAGTAAAACTTGATGAGGTAATTGTACCTTCTCCCGGATTGGAAAGTAGTACATCACAGGAAATTGTTCCAGTGATTCCTACACCAATTAGTGAGGAAGTTAATGATAATGATCATGAAACTTCAGATCAAGTTTCTGCTGAACGTCGTAGATCAACCAGAGTACGTTCCGCACCAGAGTGGTACGGCAACCCAGTTCTGGAAATCATGTTACTAGACCATGATGAACCTACGAACTATGAGGAAGCGATGATGAGCCCAGATTCCGCAAAATGGCTTGAAGCCATGAAATCTGAGATGGGATCCATGTATGAGAACAAAGTATGGACTTTGGTTGACTTGCCCGATGATCGGCAGGCCATCAAAAATAAATGGATCTTCAAGAGGAAGATCGACGCAGATGGTAATGTTACTGTTTACAAAGCTCGACTTGTTGCAAAAGGTTTTCGACAAGTTCAAGGAGTTGACTACGATGAGACTTTCTCACCTGTAGCGATGCTTAAGTCTGTCCGAATCATGTTAGCAATTGCCGCATTTTATGATTATGAAATATGGCAAATGGATGTCAAAACTGCATTCCTGAATGGATATCTCAAAGAAGAGTTGTATATGATGCAACCAGAAGGTTTTGTCGATCCAAAAGGTGCTAACAAAGTATGCAAGCTCCAGCGATCCATCTATGGACTGGTGCAAGCATCTCGGAGTTGGAATATACGCTTTGATGAGGTGATCAAAGCATATGGTTTTATACAGACTTTTGGAGAAGCCTGTATTTACAAGAAAGTGAGTGGGAGCTCTGTAGCATTTCTAATATTATATGTAGATGACATATTGTTGATTGGAAATGATATAGAATTTCTGGATAGCATAAAAGGATACTTGAATAAAAGTTTTTCAATGAAAGACCTCCAAGAAGCTGCTTACATATTAGGCATCAAGATCTATAGAGATAGATCAAGACGCTTAATTGGACTTTCACAAAGCACATACCTTGATAAGATTTTGAAGAAGTTCAAAATGGATCAGTCAAAGAAAGGGTTCTTGCCTGTTTTACAAGGTGTGAAGTTGAGTAAGACTCAATGCCCGACCACTGCAGAAGATAGAGAGAAAATGAAAGTCATTCCCTATGCCTCAGCCATAGGATCTATCATGTATGCAATGCTGTGTACCAGACCTGATGTGTGCCTTGCTATAAGTCTAGCAGGGAGGTACCAAAGTAATCCAGGAGTGGATCACTGGACAGCGGTCAAAAACATCCTAAAGTATCTGAAAAGAATGAAGGATATGTTTCTCATGTATGGAGGTGACAAAGAGCTCGTCGTAAACGGTTACGTCGATTCTAGCTTTGACACTGATCCGGATGACTCAAAGTCACAAACCGGATATGTATTTTTATTGAACGGTGGAGCTGTCAGTTGGTGCAGTTCCAAGCAGAGCGTCGTGGCGGGATCTACGTGTGAAGCGGAATACATAGCTGCTTCGGAAGCAGCAAATGAAGGAGTCTGGATGAAGGAGTTCATATCCGATCTAGGTGTAATACCTAGTGCATCGGGTCCAATGAAAATCTTTTGTGACAACACTGGAGCCATAGCCTTGGCGAAGGAATCCAGGTTTCACAAGAGAACAAAGCACATCAAAAGACGCTTCAATTCCATCCGCGATCTAGTCAAGGAGGGAGACATAGAGATTTGCAAAATACATACGGATCTGAATTTTGCAGACCCGTTGACTAAGCCTCTTCCACGGGCAAAACATGATCAGCACCAAGACTCCATGGGTGTGAGGATCATCACTTTGTAATCTAGATTATTGACTCTAGTTCAAGTGGGAGACTGAAGAAAATATGCCCTAGAGGCAATAATAAAGATGTTATTTGTATTTCCTTATATCATGATAAATGTCTTTTATTCATGCTAGAATTGTATTAACCGGAAACTTAGTACATGTGTGGATACATAGACAAAACAGTATGTCCCTAGTATGCCTCTACTAGACTAGCTCATTGATCAAAGATGGTTATGTTTCCTAGCCATAGACATGAGTTGTCATTTGATCAACGGGATCACATCATTAGGAGAATGATGTGATGGACAAGACCCATCCGTTAGCATAGCACTATGATCGTTTAGTTTTTCTGCTATTGCTTTCTTCATGACTTATACATGTTCCTATGACTATGAGATTATGCAACTCCCGAATACCGTATGAACACCTTGTGTGCTATCAAACGTCACAACGTAACTGGGTGATCATAAAGATGCTCTACAGGTGTCTCCGAAAGTATTCGTGGTGTTGGCATAGATCAAGATTAGGATTTGTCACTCCGAGTGTCGGAGAGGTATCTCTGGGCCCTCTCGGTAACACACATCACAATAAGCCTTGCAAGCAAAAGACTAATGAGTTAGTCACGAGATGATGTGCTACGGAACGAGTAAAGAGACTTGCCGATAACGAGATTGAACTAGGTATAGAGATACCGACGATCGAATCTCGGGCAAGTAACATACCGTTGACAAAAGGAACAACGTATGTTGTTATGCGGTTCTGACCGATAAAAGATCTTCGTAGAATATGTAGGAGCCAATATGAACATCCAGGTTCCGCTATTGGTTATTGACCGGAGATGAGTCTCGGTCATGTCTACATAGTTCTCGAACCCGTAGGGTCCGCACGCTTAACGTTTGATGACGATCGGTATTATGAGTTTATGAGTATTGATGTACCGAAGGTAGTTCGGAGTCCCGGATGAGATCACGGACATGACGAGGAGTCTCGGAATGTCCGAGACATAAAGATGGATATATTGGACGGCTATATTCGGACACCGGAAGTATACCGGAAAAGTTTCGGATTTATCGGGATTGCCGGAAGGGGTTACCGGAACCCCCTACGAGAGGGGATGGTCCATAGTGGGCCTAAAGGGAAAGAGAGAGGCAGCCCATAGGGGTGGCCGGCGCCCCCACCTAGGGTTCCTAGTTGGACTAGGATTGGGGGGGGCGCCACCTCTCCTATTCCTTTCCCTCTTCTTCCTTTTGGTGAATCCTACTAGGAATAGGATTGCAATCCTATTCCTAGTAGGACTCCTTCCCTAGCCGCACCAGGAGGAGTTGGCCGGCCTCCCTCCCTTGCTCCTTTATATACGGGGGCAGGGGGCACCCAAAGACACACAAGTTGAATTGTTTTAGCCGTGTGCAGTGCCCCCCTCCACAGAATCACACCTCGGTCATACCGTCGCGGAGCTTAGGCGAAGCCCTGCGCCGGTGAACACATCATATCCGTCACCACGCCGTCGTGCTGACGAAACTCTCCCGTGAAGCTCAACTGGATCAAGAGCTCGTGGGACGTCATCAAGCTGAACGTGTGCTGAACGCGGAGGTGCCGTACGTTCGGTGCTTGATCGGTTGGATCGCGAAGAAGTTCGACAGCATCAACCGCGTCACTTGACGCTTCCGCTCCCGGTCTACGAGGGTACGTAGACACACTCTTCCCTCTCGTTGCTATACATCTGGTAGATAGATCTTGCGTGATCGTAGGAAAATTTTAAAATACTACGTTCCCCAACAATAATCATGTAGAGCGACAAAGCAACATTGAATCAGGCATGGGAGTTATATCGCTACTCAGAAACAAAAGATCATCAAGGCTTGACAGACTTTCTTTACAGTCTTAAATATGCGTGAGCATACGCCAAGTCAATCAAAATAAATTCTTTGAAGGAAGATATTATTAAACCATACCACATCATAGGCAAACAAATCATGTTGGTACTCCAATAACACATTGGGAACCCCCCAGCTATTTGAGACTAACCATAAGAAAACATGAACTACTAAGCACCATTATGCACGTAGCATCTTTATCATAGACATATCAACCAATGCAACGGAAGCAAACTCTATTAATAAGATAAGCATGATAAATAAAGAGAGTTCAAGCAACCAACTAAACGAAAGCTCTTTAAAAAGATAAGCATGAAAGTTAAGAGCTAAGCATGATAGTAGCTATTAAAAGACAAAGAACACACACAGCAAGGATAGACATGAAAATTATATGTTATGTTCTAGGTAGAAGTGGAGCGTGTTTCTCTCCCACATAAAGAAAGCTGAGTTCCGACTCGTTATGAAAAGCTAAGGAAAACTAAAAAGGAAAACTAAAAGCAAGACGCTCCAAGCATAGCACATAACACATGAAGTGATAAAAATATAGTGGAACGAAAGACGAACTGATAATGTTGATGGAGAAGGGGATGCACGGGGGCATCCCCAAGCTTAGACACTTGAGTCTCCTTGAATATTTCTTGGGGGTGCATGGGGGCATCCCCAAGCTTGAGTGTTTGACACTCCTGAATCTTTTTATCATCTTCCCTGGCACACTTGAAAACTCCCTTCATACATAACTCATCATAAACTGATTAGCGAGGTTAGTACCCATAATAAAATAATTGTTCCTTGCTGGAAATAAAGATATTCTTGAAGGCCTACTGTTTCTCAAGATTGCCAAAAGGTTTTTGCAAAGAAAAAGCAAGCTCAAGGTTTGCAAAATGAAGGAAAGGCAAAACAGGACAGAATCTGTGAAAAACAGAACAGCAGGTAGTAAATGATTTTTTTTCGGGTCACTTCTGCAACTCTAATCAAAAAACTCAGAACAGACGCTCGAAAGACAATTGTATAGAGCACGCTGTCGAAAAAATTCAGACCAAAAAGATGATCTGGTGATTTTATACGATTTTTTCTATCCAAGGACAGAATCTGTTTCCTGGACAGCACGCCACAACTTTTGAACTTTCTTGCAATCAGAGGCTACACTTGGCACAAAACTGAAAAGTAAAGATACAATGATGATGCTACTGTAGTAACAACATCAAGACACAACAAAAGCAAAATAAAATTTTATTCATGTGGGCTGCCTCCCAAAAGCGCTTTCTTTTATGCCTTTAAGCTAGGCATAAGACTTTAATGATGCTCTCGTAGGAATAAGAGTTGAAGAACAAAAGAGAGCATCAAGAAGCAAATACCAAATACATTTAAGCCTAACATGCTTCCTATGCATAGGAATATTGCAATAAATAATTCATTGAAGCACAAAGCAATAAGCATAGGAAGACAAAACAAGTGCAGCTTCAAAACCTTCAACATAAAGAGAGGGAACTTGATATTATTGAAATATCTATAAGCATATGTTCCCTTCTCATAATAATTTTCAGCAGGATCACGGATAAACTCAACAATATAAGCATCACATAAAGCATTGTTACCATGATCCACATGCAAAAGGGTACTCTTACTCTCCACATAAGCATAATCTTTCTCATTGGTAATAGTGGGAGTAGGACTATCATAAAAAACTTGAACACTATAGATTAATTGTGTATTAGGAAGATGGTGTTCAACAAGGGAGTAATTCCCTCCATGATTATGACAAGTTTCATAAGGATAATTTCTCCTTATGTCATACGTACCTTTATAATCACTATAGATTGGAGTTATAACATCATCATAGTAGAGAAGAGCATTATCATTGCTAGCAACTATATTTGTAATCATGTTATCTTTATTCTTACTAGCAAAAGAATTATCAATTATCACATCACTAGTGGGTAAAGGATTTGCAATCCTATTATCCCCAAGCTTAGAGCTTTCCATATCATCACTTTCAGAGTTGGTACCAAAAAGATTTTCAAGATCATAAGCAGCATTATCATCATTTTCCCAATCACAATAAGTAACATGCATATCATAATCAAAATCATCTTCAATAGTACCTACGGACGTATCATCAAGATGATAATTAAGGCAATGGACTTCACCTTCTTCTTCAAACTTACAACCGTTAGGATAAAAGTTGATGGGAGGAATATGCTCAGGCCAGGTTGATACCCATTCTCCTTCCTTTTTGCTCCTCTTCCTCCTCCTCTTCTTTTTCTTCTTCTTCACCTTAGGAGGGGGTGGTTGGAGATGAAGCTTCTCCACATATCCTGGTTTATCATTAGAAACAATAGGGGAAACTTGGGAGGAACTCTCCTTTTTATTAGCAGAAATATAAGAGACATTTTTATACTTTGGTAAAGTTCCCTCCCTTCTAATCTTACTTATGTAATCATTTTCATGGCAATTAACAACACAATAGAGATGGCAATTTTGCAAAGTGTTTTTTATTCCTATGGCATTAGCATCTAGCCAAGAAGTCTTTTCTGATAACTCCTCACACATCAAAAATAACATAAGCTCATCATAAAGATCAGAGGTGATCATGTTATCACACAACTGGTTAACAGTTATGTTTTGAAAGTTCATGCATTGAAAATTAAAGTGACCTTCTATACAGCAAAGTTCACAAGTAAAAGGATAAAGGTCACACAATTCTCTAGCAATTTCATTTAAATCTGTGACCCAAGTGATTGTTCTTTCATGCTTATGTTGCTTACAATACTTCTCTTCTTCAATCATAGGCCTTTCACAAGGTCTATCCACTCCACAAACATTAACATGCTTATATAAAACTTCATTTTTAGGAATTGGATCATGCATGTTGCAATCATCATGAACAATTTCATTTTCTTTGCAAGTCTCTTTAAAAGGTTTATGATACTCGATCCAATCCTCCTTAGGCATATTTGTTGGGGAACGTAGCATAATTCAAAAAATTTCTACGCTTTCACCAAGATCCAACTATGGAGACATCTAGCAACGAGGAAGTAAGAGTGCATCTACATACCGTTATGGAGATTGCAAGCGGAAGCTTTCGAAGAAGCGTGGAGGAAGTAGTCGTACTCTTCGCGTTCTTCATCACCGATGATCTAGCGCCGAACGGACGGCACCTCCGCGTTCAACACACGTACGGTGCAGCAACGTCACCTCCTTCTTGATCCAGCAAGGGGGGAGGAGAAGTCGTCAGAGATCCGGCAGCACGACGGCGTGATGACGGATGCAGTGGAGATCGCAGCAGGGCTTCGCCGGGCGCCCTGCGTGGGAGTATGGAGGTGTGACAGGAGGGGGAGAGGCGACAGGGCAAGGGTGCGGCTGCCCTCTCCCTCCCCACATATATATAGGGGGCCAGGGGTGCGCCAGGGCCCCTGCAGATCCAATCTGCAGGGGGGCGGCGGCCAGGGGGTTTCCTTGCCCCCCAAGGCTAGTGGGGCGCCCCCTCCCCCCTAGGGTTTCAACCCTAGGCGCATGGGGAGGTGGGCCCATAGTGGTGCGCCAGCCCATTAGGGCTGGACACTTCCCCTTGCGGCCTAGGGGCCCCACCGGGATGGGTGGCCCCACCCGGTGGACCCCGGGGGACCCTCCGGTGGTCCCGGGACGCTCCCGGTGACCCCCGGAGATCACCCGATAGCCGAAACTGGACTTCCTATATATCAATCTTTACCTCCGGACCATTCCGGAACTCCTCGTGACGTCCGGGATCTCATCCGGGACTCCGAACAACTTTCGGGTTTCCACGTGCATTTATCTCTACGACCCTAGCGTTACCGAACCTTAAGTGTGTAGACCCTACGGGTTCGGGAGACACGTAGACATGACCGAGAACACTCTCAGGTCAATAACCAACAGCGGGATCTGGATACCCATGTTGGTTCCCACGTGTTCCTCGATGATCTTCATCGGATGAACCACCGTGTCAAGGATTCACTCAATCCCGTATGTTTATTCCCTTTGTCCATCGGTACGGTACTTGCCCGAGATTCGATCGTCGGTATTCCCGATACCTTGTTCAATCTCGTCATGGCAAGTCTCTTTACTCGATCCGTAATCCATCATCCCGTGACTAACTACTTAGTCACATTGAGCTCATTATGATGATGTCTTACCGAGTGGGCCCAGAGGCACCTCTCCGTCATACGGAGTGACAACATCCCAGTCTCGGTTCGTACCAACTCAACAGACACTTTCGGAGATACCCGATGCGTACCTTTATAGCCACCCAGTTACGTTGTGACGGTTGGCACACCCAAAGTACTCCTACGGTATCCGGGAGTTGTACAACCTCATGGTCTAAGGAATAAATACTTGACACCGAAAAGCTTATGCATTACGAACTATACGATCTCGTGTTATGCTCAAGTTTGGGTCTTGTCCATCACATCATTCTCCTAATGATGTGATCCCGTTATCACTGACATCTCATGTCCATGGTCAGGAAACCGTGACCATCTGTTGATCAACGAGCTGGTAACTAGAGGCCTACCAGGGACTCATTGTGGTCTATGTATTCACACATGTATCGCTGTTTCCATACAATACAATTCAAGCATGAATAACAGACAATTATCATGAACAAGGAGATATAATAATAATGCTTTTATTATTGCCTCTAGGGCATATCTCCAACAGTCTCCCACTTGCACTAGAGTCAATAATCTAGTTACATTGTGATGAATCGAACACCCATAGAGTTCTGGTGTTGATCATGTTTTGCTCGTGAAAGAGGTTTAGTCAACGGGTCTGCGACATTCAGATCCGTATGCACTTTACAAATATCTATGTCTCCATCCTGAACATAATTCCGGATGGAGTTGAAACGGCGCTTGATGTGTTTGGTCTTCTTGTGAAGCCTGGGCTCCTTGGTAATAGCAATAGCACCAGTGTTGTCACAGAAGAGAGTCATCGGGCTTGACGCGCTTGGAATGATTCCTAGGTCGGTGATGAACTCCTTCATCCAGACTCCTTCCTGCGCTGCTTCTGAAGCAGCTATGTACTCCGCTTCACATGTAGATGCTGCCACGACGCTTTGCTTGCAACTGCACCAGCTGACTGCCCCTCCGTTCAAAATATACACGTATCCGGTTTGAGACTTAGAGTCATCCAGATCTGTGTCGAAGCTAGCATCGACTTAACCCTTTACGACGAGCTCTTCGTCACCTCCATAAACGAGAAACATATCCTTAGTCCTTTTCAGGTACTTCAGGATGTTCTTGACCGCTGTCCAGTGTTCCGTACCGGGATCACTTTGGTACCTCCCTACCAAACTTATGGCAAGGTTCACATCAGGTCTGGTACACAGCATGGCATACATGATAGAACCTATGGCCGAGGCATAGGGAATTACACTCATCTTTTCTCTATCTTCTGCCGTGGTCGGCGACTGAGCCTTGCTCAATCTCATACCTTGCAAAACAGGCAAGAATCCTTTCTTTGACTGATCCATATTGAACTTCTTCCATATTTTGTCAAGGTATGTACTTTGTGAAAGACCAATGAGGCGTCTCGATCTATCTCTATAGATTTTGATGCCTAATATGTAAGCAGCTTCTCCAAGGTCCTTAATTGAAAAACTTTTATTCAAGTAGGCCTTTACATTTTCCAAGAATTCTATATCATTTCCCATCAGCAATATGTCATCCACATATAATATGAGAAATACCACAGAGCTCCCACTCACTTTCTTGTAAATACAGGCTTCTCCATAAGTCTGTATAAATTCAAACGCTTTGATCACTTCATCAAAGCGAATATTCCAACTCCGAGATGCTTGCACCAGCCCGTAAATCGAGCGCTGGAGCTTGCATACCTTGTTAGCGTTCTCTGGATCGACAAAACTTTCAGGTTGCATCATATACAACTCTTCCTTGAGGAAGCCGTTAAGGAATGTTGTTTTGACGTCCATTTGCCATATCTCATAATCATAGAATGCGGCAATAGCTAACATGATTCTGACTGACTTCAGCATCGCTACGGGAGAGAAAGTCTCGTCGTAGTCAATCCCTTGAACTTGTCGATAACCCTTAGCGACAAGCCGAGCCTTATAGATGGTCACATTACCATCCGCGTCTGTCTTCTTCTTAAATATCCATTTGTTTTCTATGGCGTGCCTATCATCAGGCAAGTCCACCAAAGTCCATACTTTGTTTTCATACATGGATTCTATCTCGGATTTCATGGCTTCAAGCCATTTATTGGAATCTGGGCCCGCCATTGCTTCTTCATAGTTCGAAGGTTCATCGTTGTCTAACAACATGATTTCCAGGACAGGGTTGCCGTACCACTCTGGTGCGGAACGTGCCCTTGTTGACCTTCGAAGTTCAGTAGTAACTTGATCTGTTTCTTCATGATCATCATCATCAACTTCCTCCCTTGTCGGTGCAGGCACCTCAGGAATAGTTTCCTGCGCTGTGCTACTTTCCGGTCTAGGAGGGGTGACTGTCACCTCATCAAGTTCTACTTTCCTCCCACTCACTTCTTTCGAGAGAAACTCTTTCTCCAGAAAGCATCCATTCTTGGAACAAAGACTTTGCCTTCGGATCTGTGGTAGAAGGTGTACCCAATTGTTTCCTTTGGGTATCCTATGAAGACGCATTTTTCCGATTTGGGTTCGAGCTTTTCAGGTTCAAGTTTCTTGACATAAGCATCGCAACCCCAAACTTTCAGAAACGACAGCTTCGGTTTCTTGCCAAACCAAAGTTCATATGGAGTCGTCTCAACGGATTTCGACGGAGCCCTATTTAAAGTGAATGCGGCAGTCTCTAAAGCATAACCCCAAAAAGATAGCGGTAAATCGGTGAGGGACATCATAGATCGCACCATGTCCAACAGAGTACGATTTCGACGTTCGGACACACCGTTACGTTGAGGTGTTCCGGGCGGTGTCAATTGTGAAACAATTCCACAGCTCCTAAGGTGTGTGCCAAATTCATGACTTAAATATTCACCCCCACGATCCGATCGCAAGAACTTTATTTTTCTGTCACGTTGATTCTCAACCTCATTCTGAAATTCCTTGAACTTTTCAAAGGTCTCAGACTTGTGTTTCATCAAATAGATATACCCGTATCTACTCAAGTCATCCGTGAGGGTGAGAACATAACGGTAGTCTCCGCGAGCCTCAACACTCATCGGACCGCACACATCGGTATGTATGATTTCCAACAAGTTGGTTGCTCGCTCCATTGTTCCGGAGAACGGAGTCTTGGTCATCTTGCCCAAGAGGCATGGTTCGCACGTGTCAAATGATTCATAATAAAGAGACTCTAGAAGTCCATCTGAATGGAGCTTCTTCATACGTTTGACACCAATATGACCAAGGCGGCAATGCCACAAGTATGTGGGACTATCATTATCAACTTTACATCTTTTGGCATCTACACTATGAATATGTGTATCACTACGTTCGAGATTCATCAAAAATAAACCATTGACCAGCGGGGCATGACCATAAAACATATCTCTCAAATAAATAGAACAACCATTATTCTCTGATTTGAAAGAGTAGCCATCTCGCATAAGACGAGATCCAGAAACAATGTTCATGCTCAAAGCTGGTACTAAATAACAATTATTGAGGTTTAAAACTAATCCCGAGGGTAGATGTAGAGGTAGCGTGCCGACGGCGATCACATCGACCTTGGAACCATTCCCGACGCGCATCGTCACCTCATCCTTCGCCAGTCTCCGTTTATTCCGCAGCTCCTGTTTTGAGTTACAAATGTGAGCAACTGCACCGGTATCCAATACCCAGGAGCTACTACGAGTGCTGGTAAGGTACACATCAATAACATGTATATCATATATACCTTTGACGTTGTCGGCCTTCTTGTCTGCTAAGTATTTGGGGCAGTTCCGCTTCCAGTGACCCGTTCCCTTGCAATAAAAGCACTCTGTCTCAGGCTTGGGTCCATACTTTGGCTTCTTCCCGGCAACAGGCTTGCCGGGCGCGGCAACTCCCTTGCCGTCCTTCTTGAAGTTCTTCTTACCCTTGCCTTTCTTGAACTTAGTGGTTCTATTGACCATCAACACTTGATGTTCTTTCTTGATGTCTACCTCCGCTGATTTCAGCATCGAATACACCTCGAGAATGGACTTCTCCATCCCCTGCATATTGAAGTTCAACACGAAGCTCTTGAAACTTGGTGGGAGCGACTGGAGGATTCTGTCAACGACCGCTTCATCTGGGAGATTCATTCCCAGCTGAGACAAGCGGTTGTGCAATCCTGAAATCTTGAGGATGTGCTCACTGACAGAACTGTTCTCCTCCATCTTACAGCTGTAGAATGCGTCAGAGACATCATATCTTTCGACTCGGGCATGAGCTTGGAAAACCATTTTCAGCTCTTCGAACATCTCATATACTCCGTGGTGCTCAAAACGTTTTTGGAGCCCCGACTCTAAGCTGTAAAGCATGCCGCACTGAACCAGGGAGTAATCATCACTACGCGACTGCCAGACGTTCAAAATGTCTTGGTCCGCATCGGGAGCAGGTGCATCACCTAGCGGTGCTTCTAGGACATATGATCTCTTGGCAGCTATGAGGATAATCCTCAGGTTACGGACCCAATCCGTATAGTTGCTACCATCGTCTTTCAGCTTGGTTTTCTCTAGGAACGCGTGAAGTTGAGGGAAAACTGAGCGTGGGCCATTTGATCTACAAGAGATATTGTAAAGAATTTAGACTAAGTTCATGATAATTAAGTTTATCTTAATCAAATTTTAATGAACTCCCACTCAGAATGACATCTCTCTAGTCATCTAAGTGATACACGATCCGAATCGACTAGCCCGTGTCCGATCATCACGTGAGACGGACCAGTCATCAACGGTGAACATCTTCATGTTGATCGTATCTTCTATACGACTCGTGTTCGACCTTTCGGTCTTCCGTGTTCCGAGGCCATGTCTGTACATGCTAGGCTCGTCAAGTGAACCCTAAGTGTATCGCGTGTGTAAATCTGTCTTACACCCGTCGTATGCGAACGTTAGAACCTATCACACCCGATCATCACGTGGTGCTTCGGAGCAACGAACTTTAGCAACGGTGCACAGTTAGGGGAAACACAATACTTGAAATTTTAGTGAGAGATCATCTTATTTACTACCGTCGTTCTAAGTAAACAAGATGCATAAACATGATAAACATCACATGCAATCAATTAAAGTGACATGATATGGCCAATATCATCTTGCTCCTTGGATCTCCATCTTCGGGGCACCATGATCATCTTGTCACCGGCTCGACACCATGATCTCCATCATCGTGTCTTGAAGAAGTCGTCACGCCAACTATTACTTCTACTACTATAGCTAACGTTTAGCAATGAAGTAAAGTAATTACATGGCATTATTTAGTGACACGCAGGTCATACAATAATTAAGACAACTCCTATGGCTCCTGCCGGTTGTCAAGTTCATCGACATGCAAGTCGCGATTCCCTATTACAAAAACATGATCAATCTCATACATCACATATATCATTCATCACATCTTCGTTCTTGGCCATACCACGTCACAAAACACATGCTGCAAAAACAAGTTAGACGTCCTCTAATTGTTGTCGCAAGTTTTACGTGGCTTCTATAGGATTTCTAGCAAGAACGTTTCTTACCTACGCCAAAACCACAACGTGATTTGTCAACTTCTATTTACCCTTCATAAGGACCCTTTTCATCGAATCCGATCCGACTAAAGTAGGAGAGACAGACACCCGCCAGCCACCTTATGCATCTAGTGCATGTCTGTCGGTGGAACCAGTCTCACGTAAGCGTACGTGTAAAGTCGGTCCAGGCCGCTTCATCCCACAATACCGCCGAATCAAGATTGACTAGTAACGGTAAGAAAGTTGAACAAAATCAAAACGCCCACAACTGCTTTGTGTTCTACTCGTGCAAGATGCTACGCATAAAACCTAGCTCAGATGCCACTGTTGGGGAACGTAGCATAATTCAAAAAAATTCTACGCTTTCACCAAGATCCAACTATGGAGACATCTAGCAACGAGCAAGTAAGAGTGCATCTACATACCGTTATGGAGATTGCGAGCGGAAGCTTTCGAAGAAGCGTGGATGAAGTAGTCGTACTCTTCGCGTTCTTCGTCACCGATGATCTAGCGCCGAACGGACGGCACCTCCGCGTTCAACACACGTACGGTGCAGCAACGTCACCTCCTTCTTGATCCAGCAAGGGGGAGGAGAAGTCGTCAGAGATCCGGCAGCACGACGGCGTGATGACGGATGCAGTGGAGATCGCAGCAGGGCTTCGCCGGGCGCCCTGCGTGGGAGTATGGAGGTGTGACAGGAGGGGGAGAGGCACCAGGGCAAGGGTGCGGCTGCCCTCTCCCTTCCCGCATATATATAGGGTGCCAGGGGGTGCGCCAGGGCCCCTGCAGATCCAATCTGCAGGGGGGGCGGCGGCCAGGGGGGTTTCCTTGCCCCCCAAGGCTAGTGGGGCGCCCCCTCCCCCCTAGGGTTTCAACCCTAGGCGCATGGGGAGGTGGGCCCCTAGTGGTGCGCCAGCCCATTAGGGCTGGACACTTCCCCTTGCGGCCTAGGGGCCCCACCGGGATGGGTGGCCCCACCCGGTGGACCCCCGGGGACCCTCCGGTGGTCCCGGGACGCTCCCGGTGACCCCCAGAGATCACCCGATAGCCGAAACTGGACTTCCTATATATCAATCTTTACCTCCGGACCATTCCGGAACTCCTCGTGACGTCCGGGATCTCATCCGGGACTCCGAACAACTTTCGGGTTTCCACGTGCATTTATCTCTACGACCCTAGCGTTACCGAACCTTAAGTGTGTAGACCCTACGGGTTCGGGAGACACGTAGACATGATCGAGAACACTCTCAGGTCAATAACCAACAGCGGGATCTGGATACCCATGTTGGTTCCCACGTGTTCCTCGATGATCTTCATCGGATGAACCACCGTGTCAAGGATTCACTCACTCCCGTATGTTTATTCCCTTTGTCCATCGGTACGGTACTTGCCCGAGATTCGATTGTCGGTATTCCCGATACCTTGTTCAATCTCGTCATGGCAAGTCTCTTTACTCGATCCGTAATCCATCATCCCGTGACTAACTACTTAGTCACATTGAGCTCATTATGATGATGTCTTATCGAGTGGGCCCAGAGGCACCTCTCCGTCATACGGAGTGACAACATCCCAGTCTCGGTTCGTACCAACTCAACAGACACTTTCGGAGATACCCGATGCGTACCTTTATAGCCACCCAGTTACGTTGTGACGGTTGGCACACCCAAAGTACTCCTACGGTATCCGGGAGTTGTACAACCTCATGGTCTAAGGAATAAATACTTGACACCGAAAAGCTTATGCATTACGAACTATACGATCTCGTGTTATGCTCAAGTTTGGGTCTTGTCCATCACATCATTCTCCTAATGATGTGATCCCGTTATCACTGACATCTCATGTCCATGGTCAGGAAACCGTGACCATCTGTTGATCAACGAGCTGGTAACTAGAGGCCTACCAGGGACTCATTGTGATCTATGTATTCACACATGTATCGCTGTTTCCGTACAATACAATTCAAGCATGAATAACAGACAATTATCATGAACAAGGAGATATAATAATAATGCTTTTATTATTGCCTCTAGGGCATATCTCCAACAATATTAAGATGTGAAGCAAAAGATTTGAGGAATTCAACAAGAAGTTGAGAATCAAGCCCAAACTTAGCACTAAACTTATTAAAACTTGTAGTTTCAACAAAGGACTTAATGCAATCATACTCATAAATTATACCTGACTCTTTACCTTTGTCGATCTCCCAATTTTCAGTGTTGCGTTGAATTCTTTCAAGGAGTTCCCATTTAGCATCAATCTTTTCGTTTGTGAAAGAACCCATAGAGGAAGCATCGAGGAAATCTTTATCCTGTCGAGAGAGCCTCGCATAGAAATTAGTAATAATCATATCTTTGGGGAGCCCATAGTTAGGACATTTTAGCATTAACGTTTTCAGTCTCCCCCAAGCTTGAGCTATGCTCTCTCCGTCATGAGGATAGAAATTATAAACATAATTCCTATTCTCATGGACTTCATGAAGAGGATAAAACTTGGAGTAAAAGAGAGACTGGATCTCTTCCCAATCAAGCAAGTGCGAGTTATCGAGAAGCTTATACCAATCTGAAGCTTTATCTATAAGAGATACGGCGAACAATTTCCTCATGACAAACTCCCTTGATACACCTGCAAGCTTAAATAATGAACATAGTTGTGACAGATATAGCAAGTGTTCACCGGGATGTCTGTCTCCTGCATAACGATTAGCCAAAACATAATCGATAATACCAGCTGGTATTTTATAGGGCACAATTTCAGTAGGGGGATGAGCAACCACCACAGGTGTGGGGCGTCTTCCCGCAAGCAACGATCCAATAGCACGGTTTTCCATAAACATAACTAGTGAAACTAAAAACAAGAAACGAAAAGATTTAATTGCAAGATCTAAAGATATACCTTCAAGCACTCACCTCCCCGGCAACGGCGCCAGAAATAGCTTGATGTCTACACACGCTTCTACTCTTGTAGACTATGTTGGGCCTCCAAGCGCAGAGGTTTGTAGGACAGCAGCAATTTCCCTCAAGTGGATGACCTAAGGTTTATCGAACTCAGGGAAGTAGAGGTTGAAGATGGTCTCTCTCAAGCAACCCTGCAACTAAGATACAAGAAGTCTCTTGTGTCCCCAACACACCTAATACACTTGTTAGATGTATAGGTGCACTAGTTCGGCGAAGAGATGTTAAATGGCAAGTGATATGGATGGCAAAACAAAGTAATATAAATCTGTAATAAAAAGTGCAGTAAGCAAACAAGTGGTAAACGTGAGCACAAATGGTATTGCAATGGTGGAAACAAGGCCTAGGCTTCATACTTTCACTAGTGGCAACTCCCAACAACATTAACAGAATCGAATCACATGATATTTCCCATAAAACATGCAATGGAGACGCACCCGGAGGTCATTCCTTCGTGGTCAAGAGAGGACGAGAATTATGTAGGGCTACAAAAGCACACCTCAAAGTTCGTAGTTCTCAATCTAAGGATTTCCCAATGTCACCGCGGCCATCCAAAGAGAGTCCCACAATCACCATAACATATCTAAAGGATAGTCAAAGACAAGCACCAAGAGACTCTCAATCTTCAATCAACACACAAGAGAGGAAATCACTCATGAAAATATTTTTCTAATCCATGTCCAATAGACCGCTGTCACCTTGGTCTCGGGGATTATACTAGATAAAGACAAGTGAGTACATCAATCCAATACATAGAGGAAGGGAAAATATCATGGGATCACCCTAGATTAACATAGCCTATGATCACAACGAAGATCACATCATGGGAGAGAGAATTGACCACATAGCTACTGGTAGAAACCTCAGCCCCGAGGAGGAACTACTCTCGCATCATGGAGGGAGGAAGCAACGTCGATGGAGATGAATCCGGGGGCACTTCCCCGTCCCGGCAGGGTGCCGGCAAAGGAATTCTGGTCCCCCGAAGCTTGATGGCGATGGCGGCGGAGATCGGGATTGCGTCTGGAGAAAAGGGGTCCGGAATCAGGGTTTCCTCGACGCGGTGTAAATATATGCCAAAGGGGGGCATCAGCGGAGGTCAGGGAGGCCCAGGCGCCCCTCCGGCGTGGCCAAGGGGGGCGCGCCACCAGGGCGCCTGGGGCCCTGGTGGCCCCCCTCCGGCTGTGCTTCGGGTGCTTGGTAGCTTCTGGAACGCTGATTTTTTATATAATTTTTCTGGATTTTTTCTGGCAGTTCTCGTAATGTGAAAACCTGAAATACAAAAACAGCCGAAAACAGAAACTGGCACTGGGGTGCACTGAGTTAATAGGTTAGTCCAAATATGATCAAAAGTGTATGGAAGTGTATAAATAACATAGCAATATCACCCAAAAAAGGCATGTAGCAAGCAGAAATTATAGATACGTTTTGGACGTATCAGCGCGCCATAGAGAGGCCGTTCCTCCCCCTCCTCCACTCCTTTATATACGGGGGTAGAGGCACCCCATAGACACACAAAATTGATTATTTGATCTCTCCCAACCGTGTGCGGTGCCCCTCTCCACAAAAACACACCTCGGTCATATCGTTGCAGTGCTTAGGCGAAGCCCTGCGCCGGTAGCTTCATCATCTCCGTCACCACGCCGTCGTGCTGACGAAACTTTCCCGTGAAGTTCTATTGTATCAAGAGCTCGTGTAACGTCAACAAGCTGAACATGTGCTAAACGCGGAGGCTCCGTACGTTCGGTGCTTGATCGGTTGGATCGCGAAGAAGTTTGACTATATCAACCGCGTCACTAGACGCTTCCGCTCCCGGTCTACGAGGGTACGTAGACACACTCTTCCCTCTCGTTGCAATGCATCTAGTAGATAGATCTTGCGTGATCGTAGGAAATTTTTGAAATACTACGTTCCCCAATAGATTTGACTTGAGATTAAGCATACTGACCCGAGATTAAGCCATAGTGACCCGAGATTAATTCGGGTTTTCAAATTTTTAAAAGTCATATCTTTCAAACCACGCATTGGAATTCAGATCCGTTTTCACCATTGGATTCCTCTTGACGAGATCTTTCAAACTAGATCCCGCATGCGTATGTTTCGATGCCAACTTTGGTGCTATATGGTGCAACTTTAGTACTAGATCGTGCAACTTTTTTGAAAACCAATTTTTGGAGCAGTATGATTCAACTTTCTATGAGGTTGCAATCTAGCAACCATGACAACTTTGATGTGCAACTAGTCTACTGCCCCGACCAACTACCTAGTAGTCGATGTGCAATTCTCCTCCCTACTCATGGATGTGTAGTTTTTCATTATTGGCACAACCTACCCCCACCTCCCCCTACGAGCGATATGTGCAAGTTAGTCTGTTGTTCAAGCCAATTGCCTATTAGTAACTGTGCAATTCCTTCCCCTCCCTACTTGTGAATATGTATTTTCAGTTGGTGAGGGCAACTAACAGAGTTGCACATAGTCTGCTAGGTAGTTGGACAGGGCAACATACGAAGTTGCACATCTCACTGGCAGGGACAGTTGCATGGTGAAATTTTTTATAGTCATGATGGTAGGGACGCGAACTTTTGGGACATGCAGCCACGCGCTGCCAAAATCCAACCCGTCCATGTGTGCGTCGCGATGCCTACTTATTATAGGCCATTCGCAAATACTTGACAGGTTAATTACCAGCTTCACGAATACGTCGCGTTATACGCCACGCCATGTGGGCCAGGGTGTCATTTACGTTCGTATGAATACAGGAGCCACGCGCGTCCCCGGGGATGAAAAAGGCCATTGCGTTGATGACAAGTTAATGGTTTGCTGGGTGCCTTGATGTTTTGCAGGGCAGCTGTGTGTATTGATTCCCATCGCATGTCAGCTGGCCGAGCGATGAATTATTGCTGGGGTGGGTGTGGTGCACACGCACCTTGTGGGATCAATGCTCTCCCTGCCTCTAGTCGTAGTTTAATTAATTTTACACTGTCTCACACGATTAGCCAGACTTAATGCTCCATGCTCACAAGCAATGGACATGTTCTGTTTTTTTAGAATATGGACATGTATTATTGATAGGGCAGCCTGCTGCGTACGCATTTTTTTTCGAAACGGGGCTGCATACGTATGACCCAGCTGGGACTGGCAGATACATGCACTACATGGAGAAGAAAGGAAGAAAAATACATAAGGGGACTAGAGCGAATCCATTGCCCGTTGGGTACATAGAGGAAATACAACAAATTCATCTCACGGGGTACATATAGGAACAATATCAAATTCTTTTTTTTTTGCGGGAACAAGATCAAATTCATCGCATGAGGGGTCGCTTCAGAATTTGTGCATGCAGATCATGGCCATGAGCAGCATGTTTGCGATGCCCAAGATGAAAGGCTCTTCAGGAGTTGCGGAGAGCTGGGATTTGGATGAACACATGGTGGTGGCCTGCGTTGCACTGTGAGAAATGATGGAGAGCTTCCCTCGGACATGGATGAACACATGGTTCTGACCTGCAACGGGAGGGATGGTTGCAAGAGAGAGCGAGAACGAGGGTTGAGAAGAATGGTTGGACAACCGAAGCAACAAGACCGAACGGATTAAAGAGACAGAGGGGAGCGTGGTGCAGATAGTTGTTGCAACTGACGAGCGATTTAATGCGTCTGGTTTCTTTGCATGCAACAAACCATGTCAGATGAAATATGGAAGCTATACCGGTTGGATATGATGCAGAAAAATGAATATACATGCGCATCGTATAATATCTGCACGAATCACGTGGGGATGGACGGGCAGGATACCGACCTCGCTTGGCACTATGTCCACTCGTGATTTATCGTGATGGTAGTGAAAATTTGCATATTCATGAGCTAGTGAAAAGTTGTATATAAACAGAGTGCTAAAGTTGCACGTTTCATTAGCATGGATGGTTTGGCCTGGGTGCTAGCAGAGAAACTACACATCCATGGGGTACGAGAGAAAGTTGCACATCACCGTTAGGCACTTGGCCATGACAGTATTCGAAGTTGCACATCAACTATTATGCAGTTGGTCTGGGCAATAGCCGAAGTTGCACATGTCACTGGAAGGAGATAGTTTGGGGGTGTAGATACCAATATTGAAAACTGCATGTCTATGGTTAAGAAAAGAATTACACATCCTTGTCAGATGGGTGCACATCGACTACTAGGCAGTTGCACAAAATAAGGACAAAATTGCACACACAAAATTTCATCGAAACAAACCCACACGGGATCTAGTTTTAAAGAGCACGCCACGAAGGTTGCAGCCGTGAAAACGGATCTTAATTTCGATGCACGGTTTGAAAGGTATTGTTTTTTAAAATTTGAAAACCCAAATTAAGTGCGTTCACACCTGTTCGTATGGGTGCTTTGCAATTATTTTTCTGTTCACACGTGTTCAATTTACCTAATATGTTATAGGAGGACAATTTTTTTCCTTTTTTAGCTAGCCACTGTGGAGCACTAGCGGGCCAATGCCCACCCGGTAGACGCGTCCCTTAAAACGAGGCCCATGTAGGGTATCGACGGCGGCGGTAGATGAGTGGTTGAGATCACTATGCACTTTAAGAATTGAGATATACAGTATATTCCCGGGAAATGCTGGCGACCTGTACCCCGGCCATGTAGGCTCAAAAGGAAAACACCGCCGCCGTTCAAGATGCCGATCCGTGTGTAGGGTGCCTGGCCGTTAGCAAACACATCGATCCAGATTATTTTAACATGTACTCTATCCAACCCATTTTAAGTAAGGGGTAAGTTTTAATCTGCACCATTGATTTGCCTAAAAAATTATAAAATTTTAAAAAGAGGACGTACCGAAACAAAACTCAGAAGACCTAACTATTCCAACTTTTCAGAATGCACCGTAGGATATGCATGCACATATTGTTGTCGAAAGCAGAGTGCATCCTCTCGCAAAAAGAAAACAGTTTATCCAAATGAAACTTATTTTCTTGCTGAGATGTTGGAAAATTATAGAACCATGTGTAGTTTTTCAAATCGATTTTTACGGTGGAAACATGTGCATATAACATCATGGAGGTAGACTAGAAATACACGTGTTTAAAGGGGTGGGCATTCGGTTTATATGGTTAATTCGGTTCGGTTTATTCGGGTTTCTAGAATTTCGGTTTCTGAAAAATGTCAACCGAAATAATCACGAAAAAAATTGGCACCGAACCTTATTAACCAAAATATATCGGTTCGGTTTGTTCGGTTAACCGAAAAAACAAAATACATGTGCACCATCATCAGTTGAAGCAGCATATCATGTAACTATGTGTTATACTTTGTACAGACATAGCCGGCAATCATCTTAAAAAATAGCTACCAATTAGTATTTGCATGCATGAGATCCTATAATCTATGCACCAGACCTACGCTCTTGTGATTGCATGAATCTATGTATAATTTCCAAAGCGATACACAACTAGTTAGCGACTTAGACTAATTTTCCATCTTATTGTGCTTGCGCCGAGAGAAACAAGGGTAGTGGACTCATAATTCGGTTAGTTCGGTGTATACGGTTTTTCTCAATCAAAAACCTATTTAAAATTAAACACCAAATAATGTATATTTTTCAAACCAAACCGAATAACCAAAAACCGATTTAGCCTATATTTCGGTTAAAATGGTTCGGTTCGGTTTCAAATTTCGGTTTTCGGTTTGAAAGTGCCCACCCCTATCTGAGAACTCACGGTTACAAACAAACTCTCAAGATTAGCAACTTAGCACTACTTCCGGAGTCCTAAACTAGTTGATTATCATTTGATTTTATCATACTCACCTTCGTGTTCCCAGTGCATCCCACTTTTGTAGCAAACACTCAACATGCTTTTGGGTCAAACTTGCAATTTTTTGGGTTTCACCTTAAAGCGTGTGCATCCCACTTATTTTACAACAACAGTGCCACTCAATCATCATCCTCCACGAGCACTGCTAAGCTAAAACCTCAATTATGTATATAACTATAATAAATATTGGTATTGATATACCGCGGAGTAATATAGGGTTTTATGTAATGGAGGTACAAACAGTGATTCAGGATTCAGTGGTGTGGTAGCATTCACCTAGCTATTGTCATACTCCCTCCGTCCCAAAATAAGTTACTCAAAAGTGATTTAGTACAAAGTTGAGTCATTTTTGAGTAACTTATTTTGGGACGGAAGGAGTATTGTTTATGGTGTAAGGGCATCTCCAGCCGCGCCCCCAGGAAGTCCTCCCCCAGGCGATTTTTTCGCGTCGGCGCCCAAAAAACGGCCCAGTCGCACCCCAGGAGCCCGATTTTCGCCGGCCTGGGCCGAAAACAGCGCCGGCGGACAGGGGCGGACCCAGGATGAAAACTGAGAGGGGGCAAAGATGTATAGGACTTCTTTTTGTAGGGAGATGTGTAAGAACTAATGACTAAATCATTTGTAAAAACTACCGACACAACTACACAGGCATACATATACTCCCTCCCTTCCTAAATATAAGTCTTTCTAGAGATTTCAACAAATGACTACATACGAAGCAAAATGAATGAATCTACACTCTAAAATATGTCTACATACATCCGTATATTATAGTCCATTTGAAATTTCTAAAAAGACTTATATTTAGGAACGGAGGTAGTAGTTCCCAAGCAGAAGAAAATATCTTATATTTCCTTATAATATAGTTTTGTCACACATAATTACGATAAGCCCGTCGCCAAAGTAAAAGCAAACTAATCATGACCTGGTAAATTGAGAAATATCAATATGCCTTTTTTTCAGTCTTGAATACAATTTATGGCCTGCAATTTGTAAGAAGAAAACATGCAAAATTTAGTGAGAACTAATCATGAGCACATCACCTCATTCTGTTTCGTCCCACTCACAACTTTTTCCATGGAATCGTTTAACTATCACCTCATTAGGGATAATATTCAAAATTTTCTTTTCTACAAAGCAAATGAAATATGGACTTCTCTTTCTTTTGGATGAATTCGTAGAAAGTAAGTTCAAATCAACAAATTCATGGATGTTGCCGGTTGTAGATGTTGCCAAAAAACACTAAAAAAAATCTATTCATTTAGCTCCCCCTATCAATGGTGTTTTGGTCAACCGGCATCGACATAGTTGTTTTTCCTTATTTTCTTTTTATTTTTCTCTTTTTGTTTTTGACCTAGTTTCCTTTTTGATAAAACAAACCCATCATGTTTTCTTTTCTTTACTGGATCTATATGAAATCGCAAAAGCACCTTGGTTGCATCGTCAAAATGTAAAATTCACTGATTTCTAACATGAAAGTTGGATAAGAACACCAATTTGAAAATTGAAACAGAAAATTGTAAAGATGAACTGAACCTAGGGCTAGGGCTGACCTTTGATCAATGAACAGCGCAAGGATCAAAGAACGGCACGCCGACCGGGTGGGCAGCGTGTACAAACGCGGATCGACGGCGATTACAGGAGCCCGGGCGAGCTGGCGAGGGCGCCTCACATCTCGGCTGGCCGACTGGGCGGAGGAGACAGGCGGCGGGTCGCGTCCGGAAGGCGACACTAACATCACCAGAGGAACGTGAAGCTGGTACGCAGTTTTGCAAAGCCTGGCTGCTGGTATTTCTACGTGTCCAGGCCATATGGGCTGACTTGTTACTCTTTCTCACATACGGGCTTTGTTTGGAAAATAACCACAAAAAATAATTAGTGGGGGCAAAGAGGAATAGAGTGGGGGCATTGGCCCCCACTAAGCTCAACGTGCGTCCGCCCCTGCCGGCGGGCTCAGGCGGAAACCGGCGCGCTGGGGGCGCCCGGGGGCGCCGGGGCAAACTATCATTGATTCCTCACGGGCGGCACGTCACGGGATGGCGCGCCGATGCCTCCCCTCCCTCGCACGCGTACACACGGGCGCGGAGCGGCTATAAAAGCCGGCGGTTTCACTCGCCTGTGCCCACACCAGCCTCGCCCCTCGCCGCCGCCCAGCCCCTTCCTCTCCGTCTACCTCTCCCGAGCGCCGTCGCCCAGCCCCTCTCTCTCCCTCTCTACCTCTCCCGAGCCCGCCGCCATGGCAGAATGTTTCCCCGGAGACGAGGCGGCGGACAACGGCTTCGGCCTCCGTTCGCTCCGCGAATAGGAATCCTGACTCCTGTTCCAGGCGAACATCCCAGCGCCGCCGGACATGCGCGCCGGGCCGACGGGGTGGCGACTCAGCGACGGGGGAGTGCCCGTTCCCCCGTTGCCCGATGCCGTGGCGAATCCCAAGTACTTCCCCGAGGAGGTCGAGGTCGTGCGCGCCTCCCTGACCGACGCCGAGCTCTCCCTCCCCCAGTACACCGCCGACAACCACGCGACTTGGGCGGCGTACTTCGAGCGCCGCCAGCAGCAGCGCCTGGCGTCCACCAATGGCGCGCCGGTGGTCGGCTGCGTGAAGAACAGCGAGGGGCGCCACCTGTGGTGCACGCTGGAGGGCGTGCTGACGTACCTCGACGGCAGCAACGACCCGCCGTTGACGTACCCGGTGAGGGGGGCCGCCACGTCGCAGCACCGACGCGCCAGGCCATGGGCGCCAAGGAGGTTCGGCTCCTCCTCGTATTCCTCCTCGCACTCTTCTTCTCACTCCTCCGGCACTCCGCGCTGCTCGGCGTCAAGGCCGAGCCCGCGGCGGAGACGCCGCTCGGCCGGCGCACTCGCAGCGCCGGCATCGTCATCAATGAGGGCGGCCGGCGCGCCTCCTCGCCGGCTCCTCCACGCTTCGTCAAGCTAAAGACGGAGCCGGGGCTGGCACTGGTTAAGAAGGAGCCGGCCGCGCCTGCGAAGACGGAGGTCGACGACGATGACGCGGCCCTGGAATGGGCGCCTGGACTCCATTGTGATGGACAAGGAGCGGCGGGGGAAGGAGAAGGAGCGCCAGTGCGCCGCCCTGCGCCGCTTCGCGGAGCGCCGACGCGGCCGCGACGAAGGCGGAGTCGTCCCCATATACGACAGCGACGGCGACGACGACGACGCGCCGCCACCAGTCCGCCATGGCGACGCCGGTCAGGGGTCCAGCAGGGGCGCCCGCGTCAAGGAGAAGAAGGCCGGCGACGACGATGGCGGCGACGACTTCAGCCAGTTGTTTTTTAGATTAGGTTAATGTAATGAAAATCCGTGAACTTCGCCGAAATTTATCGTGTTTGGCCGAAATTGAACGTGTTTTTAGCCCAACTTCGCCGAACGGTGCTATAACTTTTTTTATACGCGCCTGGGGGCGGCTCTGGGGCCGGCGGCCGGGGACCAACTCGCCCTCAGGCCCAATTTTTGGGCCGGCTCACCCCCAGGCGGCGCTTTTAGGCGCCCCTTGGGGGGCCAACGGCTGGAAATGCTCTAACTATGTGAAATTGTAGGAATATACATGCAATGAGTGCCACATTATTTCCTTCATCTACCATAAGTTGGGAAAACACAAGATAATAAATTCCACATGAATCTTCATATATTATGGATTGCTCTTTTTTCATAGGAGATGCACATTATTTTCATGTGTGTTTTTATTGGAACTGGCACAAAGGGGCAATGCCATTGTGGAGGTGGTATGGAGCGAAAACACTTGCAAAAACTTGATGTAAAGTGATATAGGTGGTGTTCTGCCCGGTGCTGCGAGGCAAGATTCAAATCTTACTGGTGAAGTTGCTCAATACCATCTAGATTGTAGTCGTCGCTGGGTTGTCCAAGGATATGTATGTAATTTTTTTTTTCTGGTGTTCGTTGTACTGCCATGGTTGAAAATGAATAGACCAGAAGTTTTCAGGCAAAAAAAAAATTTTTTAAGGGACCTAGGAAAAAAAAACTCGCTGAACTTCTCTTTGAACTGCTGGCCCACATGACCTGCTCTTGTTTCGTTGTGCACTTCTTGAGCGTTCCCCAACTCTGCTAGAGTGCAAGGCCTTGCGGGAGGCATGCACATGACCGACTCGACAAAATGCCACCGCCACGATTGGACTAGCAGTACTAAAAATCAGAGTACAAGATGATGTGGGTCTGTTTTCCAAGGTGGTTTCTAATTGTAATTGATGTGCATAACTAAATCTAGTTACCGAAAGCACGTGAGACATGTGGACATGTGGTAAGCAATCCAAACAGTTTGAGAAAAAAATATCTAGTTAATTACAGAAGGAGGAAAACACCCCAGTGCCGAGACAAGCACCAAGGCGCAGCGATGTGAAGCCTCTCGCCTGCCAGTAAACTTGATCCAAGCTGTGAAGAACGGAGATGCTGGCCATATACCTCATCGGCCACTGCGGCAACGACGAGAGCATTCTTGAATATGATAGCATTCATTTCATCCAGTTTATGAAAACAACTTGGTAGATCCTGTTGCAACATTAGCTTTTCCATCTTTCTATTCATCAAGCACGTGGCAGGAGAGGCTCATCGTGTTCCCAAATTTAGCTCGTGCTACTTTCTGAGCTACTGAGCTTATGTTCCCAATGTGTCTCATCTCTACCACAGTAATGGTGCCACGGTGCCACCAAACATTTCCTCCGCTTCACGAAGTTAAGTAAAACTACATCTTTATACATCCAACCAACCAGTAAGGCTAGTCCCAATGGGGAGGAACTTAGTAGTAACATCGTTGTCATGTAGGACAAAAAGCTGACATGGCAAACATTTAATGAGGAAAGAGGGGGTAGTGGTAACATAGCTAGTTACCGGAACATCACATATTTCAAGACATTGTGAGTCTATAAACTAATAAATAGAGTTTTGCATGATGTTCCTACCCATTGTGATGGTGGTAACATAGCATAGAATAGCGTGTATATTCTTGCTCTATGTTACTCCCCATTGTGACCAGCCTAACAGCTACTCTGCCCGGTGTTTGGGAGTATATAGCTGAGACGCCCGATTTTCCAATTGATATTTCAAGTGCTAGTCATGGCTAGCTAGTATTTATCATGCGACTACGACACTCGGACTTCAGAAGTTTGCCATCAGGCACCTAGTATTTATCATGAGACTAAGATATTGTATTGTGCCATGTAATAAAATTGACAACTTTTTTTCCTTTAAGAATGAAGGAGTACTCCAAATTAATAAAATGAATTTGGCCCAGCACTTGAGCGGGCGGCCACCCCAGGCCCTCGAAAACCAAGGATGGCCTAGCAGATGCGTGTGTGTGGAGTGTGGACTACTGGGCAGGACCAAAGGCATGCAGGAACGGGTTAGATAAACGAAATGAAAGAGAGACCGAGGAGAGAGAGAGCGAGAGAGAGAGAGAGCGAGAGAGAGAGAGCGCGCGCCTGGTGGGCCAGAAATGACAGGTGGGCCAGAAATGCCAGTTTTCTGCTTAGTCGCGGCTAGCAGTTCATTTATTGCACACTTGGCGCAGAAGCGATGGTCTATTGTGATTTTTGACAAAAATGATAGTTTTGAAGTACTCTAGCCACAAATATGGTGGTTTTGAGCACTCGCGGAGCTACAGCAAGGCCAGATGGGCCATGTGCTTCCTTCAGGATGGGCCATCTTGGCCCGCCCAAAAAAAATTGGGTAGTTCCGCCACTGGTTTTGAGCAATTTACTCTTCTTTGTACTGCCATGGCACTAGTAGAAAACAGGGCATTGGTCCAGGCCTGTCCAGTCCATTAGCCCCGGTTCAATCTAGAACCGGGTCCAATGGGGGCACTGGACCCGGTTCGTGAGCCCAGGGGGCCGGCCGGGCCACGTGGGCCATTGGTCCTGGTTCGTCTGGACCTTTTGGTCCTGGTTGGAGCGACAAACCGGGACCAATGGCTCTTGCTCCTGGCCCACCACCATTGGTCCCAGTTGGTGATATGAACCGGGACCAAAGGCACCCCTTTAGCCCCGGTTCGTAGCACCAACCGGGACCAATGAGGTGCCTATATATAACCCCTCACTCAAGAGCAGAGCTCACTGCTCTGTTTTTTTTTCTGGCCGAGGGGGAGAGGGGTTAGTGGTGCTCTAGCTCACCTCCTATGCACACAACGTGTTCGGTGGAATGCCCGAGCCACACTAGTTAAGTTTTTCTCCTCTCGAAGCTCTATTTTCTCCGAGATTTGTCTAGGTTTAGCGGTCCGTCATGTCCCGTCCCCGTCTTCGCCGCCGTCGATCGCCCCCGCCGATCTCGTCACCGGCACCACCGTGGTGAGCCTCTTGTTATGTCCATGCTTTTCTTACTTTTATTATTGCTTGTTATTATTGCTTTATATAGATATTTGTCTAATTTTTTACGTTTATTATTGCTTGTTATTATATAGTGCGATGGTTTTGATATCCGCCCACGTGGGCTCCTCCTTCTCCGCCTAGTCAGCAAGGGCGGAAGAGACCTGCCGCCGCTCCGGCTGCTCCTGCTCCGGCGCGTAAGCAAGGAAAGAAGACAGCCGCTTCGTCTGGTCTGGCGACGTCTAGCAGTACAGCCAGAGGCGGGAGGCGATGCAGATTCGGTCCTTCTCTCACGCCTCTAGAGAAGTTACCATATGCGAGGTCCGACGAGGAAAACACGAAGATAGCTCAAGGCGAAGTGAAGGACTGGCTTGAAGGGTTGAAAGCACAGAGACATCCACCTCCGAAGGAGAAGATAGATGCGGTGAAAGCAAAGCGCACTCTTACTGCCCTGAAGCAACCAGCGAAAAGTAAGCCGCAGGACAACTATGACCGCATGATTCAAAAGTCATTTCAAGCAGCGAAGCGGTCGGGAAGTACTAAAAGTGATCAAAGGTTAGCAGAAGGACGAGCTGGGAAACAAATTGCCCAGCTCGGCGAACAAGCGGACCAATCGTGCCCCCCGCTCAAGGTGTCTAGCGACATGGTCGCTAATGATCCGAGGATGGTGCCCGGTTATACCAATCTTGGAGATTACGTGTCCGACGATGTACAATATGATTTCTTGGACGTGCAGATAGAAAGATACGAGTACAAAAAGCCTCTCGTCAAAAATGAAAGATCTCTATCAACGAATATGCGAAGATTGCATGATTGGTACTTGAAAATCTCCAGAGAGTCTGGGGGGAGGGATAGCTTGTATTTGAGAGTTAAACCGGAGCATGACCTCGTTGGAATTGAATTGTTGCCTGTTCCATTTGAGGAGTTCTATCAGTTTTTCAATCAATTGGCCCTCGATAAAACAACGGTCACCTGCTACTGTCTGTAAGTAGTACTACTTCTGTCATTAAGTCTCTCTATATAGCTGATCTTCATTGCATGTATTTATAATTATCTTCACTATATTATGCAGATTGAAGATCGTCGAATTGAAGAAAAGACAAGTAGGTGATATTGGGTTCATTAACACATACCTCATAGATGCAACCGAGGTTAAATTGCGTCCCTTAGATACCGAGACCAACTTGCTACGATCGTTGGTGGTAAATGAAAACAAAGATATAATACTCTTTCCTTACAACTTCAAGTGAGTGTTACTGTCTTGTGCATATTTGGTTTCCCTTATATATCAGTCAAGGTTATAGTAATGTAATTAATGAGTTCATGCATGCGTGCGCAGCTTCCACTATATTCTCTTTGAGATTAAGCTTGAGAAGGGAGTAGTAACTGTCTTGGACTCTAAACCTAAAGATCCCGAGGAGTATGCGGACATGACTCAAATGCTCGACAGGTAAGTGAAATCGATCAATATTATCCACAATGCATTTCAGCAACTTCATTTCTGATATCAAGTAATTGTTTTCTTTGTCTGGCAGGGTTTGAAGAAAATTCACCAAAAAAGCTCCGGGACTGCCGAAGAAGCTAGAATTTGGATACCCGAAAATAAGTACTATATAGTAGCATGTTCCGCGCGCGCATCTCCTATATCTTGATTCAAGCGCTAGTTTCATCAATACCATTTGGCATTCTTGCTTATCAGTTTGATTGACCTCTATTTCTTGTAAAGTGGTTGTGGCAGGAACCCGGGAATGATTATTGTGGATACTACATTTGCGAGTCCATCCGCCACACGACCTGTGAGCGGGGCTACTCTGAAGCACAATTTGAAGTGCGTAAGCAATTAATAATATTCACAATTTTATAGCATCATTTCATGTATTGACCCCCTACTTCAAATTAGATGTTTCGGATGAGGGATGAACTCCTAACACCAGATCGTCTGCGAGCAATTCAAGAGGAATTGGCGGTATTCTTCCTTGAACACGTGATCGCGCCAGACGGAGAATACTATGTGGACCATGCGTCCATCCTATAGGAGATTATATTTGTAAGAGATAATTATTGTATATATGTACCCGGTAGTGTCGGATAGATATACGAGAACTTGTTGTTCGACCAATCTCTCGGAGAAGGAGAGGTGGTCGATATTATTTCTCTTTGTATGCATATATATATATATATATATATATATATATATATATATATATATATATATATATATATATATATATATTTATATATATATATATATATGTTGATTATACGATCTTCTGTTTCCTTCGTTTGCTTTACTAGCTAGTTAGCTAGCTAGCGTGTCTAGTCCTCTCTATACGTATGTGTAGTACGTAGCGTCGACCAAGCACGGACATAAGAGAGGACACTTCTCTCTATTAATTAGCTAGCTAACACAATATGAAACACCTAAATTAACCCCCCAAAACCTCCAACCCCTCCCCTTTAAAAAAAAAACAAAAACCACAGCCACAGAAAAGCTGACGCGTGGATGCCTTTTGATCCCGGTTGGTGCCACCAACCGGGACCAAAGCCCCTCCTGCCTGGGCTCGGCGCACAGGCCATGTGGACACCCATCTACCCCGGTTCTGGATTGAATCGGGAATAAAGGGTCAGAGCATTAGTACCGACACTTTTGTCCCGGTTCAGGAACCGGGGCTAAAGGCCCAAACGAACCGGGTCTGATGACCCTTTATCTACTAGTGTGGCAAGATAAATAGATAGGAAGTTTTCTCGCAAAAATAAATCAATAAAATGAGACCAGCTGAGCCCCTGTTGAATCTTGTGCGAGGCTTCCTCATGCAGCTGGATGCCATGGCTGTCAATACTTGCTGCTAGCGAGGTGTTCCTTTTCTGTCCTAGGATGAAGACAACCTGTTCCCAAACACATCCATCCGGATTTGTTTAACATGAAATTCTCCATTCTCCCCTTTTCAAGTAGAGTACATAGAATAGACATATATAATTTTTGGTCAGGAAATTCGAAGGAATCATTGAGTGAAAAAGAAGCAAAGAATGACAGGAGATGAGACCCTACTAGTCTTCACTTTTGTGGTTTCCTCTTCGTCGATTTCTGTTTTCTTATTCGGGATCTTGATTTTCATGGTTCTACTCTATGCAACTCAAGATTTTCACGAGAGAACCAAAGTAAGGGGCAAGTTTTAATCTGTGAATTGATTTGCCTAAAAACTTATAAACTTGTAAAAGGAGGATGTACACAAGCACAACTAAAAAGACCCAACTATTCATAGTTTTCAAAATGCACTACCATAAAAAAATAGTTTTCAAAATGCACCATAGGATATGCATGCACATATTGGTGTCCAAAGCAGAGTGTATCTGGTTGCCAAAAAATCAGAGTGTATACAAATGGATCTAATTTTCCAGCTGACACGATGGAAAATTATAGAATCATGTGTAGTTTTTTTCGTGGAAAATCAATTTTTACGGAGGAAACATATGCATAACATCATGGAGATAGACTAGAAATCCTCGTAGCTCAATTGACAAACAAACTCTAAAGATTAACATGGCCCCTTCACTTTCCTTTCTTACTTTTGGGCATGATTGAGTTGTTGCCCAAACATACTTGTTTTCTCCATCTTGCAGCAACTTAGCACTATATATATTCCCGGAGTCCTAAAACTAATTGATTATCATTTGATCTTATCATTCTCATCGTTGTGTTCCCAGTCACTGGCGGAGGACTCCAATGGGCAAGGTGTGGCAGCCCGCCACACCTTGATCCTGTGCCAAATACTTTTTTATACCTATGCATATATTGTTTGTTAGACCCTTAGCCTAGCGCACGTATTTACAAACCAAGATTGAAAGTATGCAAGCACGCAACTTGATTGATGTGCTGCCAAGGCACGTATTTACCTTGCAAAGCTAGGAAGCACACAAGCAGGTAGCTTGATTGATGTGTTGTCTAGCACATGCACATGTCTAACTACGTCTTTCACTGCACAACGATCTAATCGATTATCTCGGTGGTTTGCTCTCGACATAACTTTACGTAACTTGTCATTAGAAAACCGAACGGTGAATTTTTTTTTATGACGCATGCAATTTGCACCTTTTTGGATATACTTTCTCTGTTCCTAAATATTTGTCTTTTTAGACATTTCAAATGAACTACAACATACGGATATATGTAGACATATTTTAGAGTGTAGATTCACTCATTTCGCTTTGTATGTAGTCACTTGTTGAAATCTCTAATAAGACAAATATTTGGGAATGGAGGAAGTATTTTATTTGACAGTACATAACCGATTTACCGCGCTCAAAGCGTTACCGAGTATATGACTAGGGATAGACCAACACGCTATTTTCGGTTATAACCAGATCGGTTACATACACTTCAACTAGCAGGTTGAACTTTTGGATTTTCCTGTATAGACTGCGTGCTCCGAGGAATATCTCTTGAACCCGAGACAGATCAAACTTTGGTCTAACACTAGTAGAAAACGGAGCTTTATTACCGGTTCTGCAGTCGGCACTAAAGGGTGGAGACTAAAGCTCCCCCCCTTAGTACCGGTTCAGCACGAACCGCATCTAAAGGCCCACCACGTGGCGTGTGCTCGCGCCGTGGTATGAAGGACATTTAATACCGGTTGGTAACACCAACTGGTACTAAAGGGTTTTTTTTTTTTTTGAAAATTTTGGAAAAAAAATTGATAAAAAAAATTGATTTTTTTATTTTCAATTTTCTGAATTATTTGATGATTTAGTCTCTAATCACCCCTCTTAACTGCTCAAGTATGGATCACCCATTCCAAATCGTCTAAACTTCCCGGTCGATCACCCATCCTCTCACTACTCCAGCCTGAGCACACTTAACTTTCGGATTCTATTCACCTTCGTTTCCAAGTCTGCATTTGTTGTTTTCCTAACAATACTAAGATGTCAATCCAATTAACCCTCAGGAGTTCAGCTTGCATGAATTCACACATTTCACTGTTTCAGTTTGAAACAATTATTCTAAAAACAATAATTATTTAGTAACACTAATATTTCTTGAATAAGTAGTTTGACCATAGTTTGACCAGATTTGACCAAAATTCAAAAAAAACTGAAATAATTATTTAATAACACTAATATTCTTGAATAATTATTTAGTAACACTAATACTTCTTGAATAAGTAGTTTGACCAGATTTAACTAAAATTAAAAAAACTGAAATTTGAGCATAACTTTTTTTCCTTTTAGAATTTGAGGATTCTAAGAATTCTGGACCCTTTTCGTGCTGAACATTTTGATATATTATACGGTTTTTTTCGACATCGTATGCAAAAGATATAGTCGTTTTACTTTTTCATCACACTTATTTGCTAAACATGTCCAAATTTAAGTTTTTAAATTTTCCTAACTTGTAGATGTAGTAACATAACTACATCTCGAAGGATTTTAATTTTTGAAGTTTTATCATTTTCTTCTGTTTTTTTCAAAATTGAAATGACGCCAAAGGGGGGTAGAGTTTGAAAATTGCCCTATAGTCCCGGTTTGTGTCTCCAACCGGGACTGTAGGTTAGACCCCTTTAGTGCCAGTTCGTTGCACGAACCGGTACTAAAGGTTGCCACGAACCGGCACTAAAGGGGCTAGTGGGGCCCCGGCCTAATGCCAGCGTGCCACCACCCCTTTAGTACCGGTTCGTGCCACGAACCGGTACTAAAGGTTCAACATGAACCGGCACTAATGCATAGCTGTTCGAACCGGGACTAATGGTATCAATAGTACCGGGCCAAAATCGAACCAAGACTAATGTGTCTCACATAAGGTCCTTTTTCTACTAGTGTAACTTTGTTCCAACCTCTTGGTCGCTAGCCCTTATATATAGTGCCTCGTTGAGCTTGCCAATTTTCTCTTCTTTGCCTTTTTTTCTCGTCGCCAAGAAGTTGTTCACCGTACACTTCTTTTATGGGATCATAGTTGAGGAAAGCATATTTAACATTCATATAAAAATCTTTCAACCCTCTTGCGCTGCCATAGCTAAGAGGAGCCTCGCCGTCTCGAGTCGAGCACCTATTTATCCTCAAGTCCTTGAAAATCATCAAAACCGAGTTACGCAAGAAGATGTCGGGTTCTGGCCTAATGATTTTATTATTCTCCTATATTTGGTTATGCTTCTGAGGATTCACATGATTTTTTTTACTTAAAAGTTCGCCACACCTTCTGAGGATGCACTAGGAATCCCAGTGCATCCCACTTATATTATAGTTTTAGGAAAAACATGAGAAAATAAATTCCACATGAATCTTGTTATTTCGCTCTTTTTCCATAGGAGATGCACATCATTTTTATGCGTGTATTATATTGGAACCGGCACAAAGATAAATGTCAATGTGCTGGAGCTGGTATGCAGCGAAAACACTCATAAAACTTGATGTAAAGTGAGACAGGTGGTGTGAGGCAAGATTGAATTCTTACTGTTGAAGTTGCTCAATCCCATAACATCGGTCATCCACGTGGGAGTTCTAATATCCCTTTGGTTCAAACGCAAACACTGGGAAATGTGAAACAGAGCTGCATGTAAGGTGTTAAGAGGGCCAATGGGAGTTCTAATATCACTTTGGTTCAAACGCAAACACTGGCAAATGTGAAACAGATGAACTTTATAAATTCAGAATGCAAAGAGGTAGGTAATGTGTAGTCTGCAGATTAGGAACAGTTGAGCTTCAGTGTATCAAGAAATGAAGCTTTTTTGTCAGCGACCGTACAAAAAACTACTAGCTCGACTCCGACCCGAATTGCTGGCCCGCATGGCCTGCCCTTGTTCGTTGTGCACTGCTTGAGTGTTCCCCAATTCTGCGAGGGTGCAAGACCCCAGTGCCCAGGCAAGCACCAAGGGGCCACGCTGTGAAGCTAGGCTCTGCTGGCAGGAAACTTGACCCAACCCAATCTACAGATACAGATGAGACACCCAAAAGGATTGCCAGAGGGGACATGAACTTGTAGTGCTTGCTGGGAGATGCTGGTCGTACCTCGTCTGCCAATGCAGCAAAGACGAGAGCATTCTTGAACAGGGTAGCGCTCATTCAGTTGTACTCCCTCCGTTCCTAAATATAAGTCTTTGGAGAGATTTCACTATGGACCACATACGGATGTATATAGATGCATTTTAGTGTGTAGATTCACTCGTTTTGCTCCGTATGTGGTCCATAGTGAAATCTCTCCAAAGACTTATATTTAGGAACGGAGGGAGTAGAAATGACCAAGGTAGTACCTCTTGCAAAATCAGATTCTCCACCTTTGTATCCATGGCTCTCGTGGCAGGACAGGTTCATTGTGTTCCGAAGTTTAGCTCGTGCTACTTTGCTAGCTACTGAGCTTATGTTCCCAATGCGTCTCATTTCTACTATAGTAAAGGTGCCACCAACGTCTCATTTCTACTATAGTTAGGGAAGACTTCCTCTTTACACATCCAACCAAGCAGTAACAACGCTATATAGCTGAGATGACCGATTTCGAATTGTAATTTCAAGTGCTGACCGGACATATGCGGGCTACTGTGTAGATGCAAAGAGAGGGAGTCGAACTTCGGAGGTATGCCACATATGCATCTAGTATTTATCATGTGACTATGATATTGTAATGTGGTACGTAATAAAAATGCCGACTTTATGCTTTTATTAAGAATGAGTAGTACTAAGAATTAATAACATGACTTTGGCTTGGCCGTGGAGCGGGGTGGCCGCCCCGGGCCCTCGAAAACCAAGGGGGGTTCAGCAGCAGATGTGTGCACTGTTTACTGGGCCAAACCCAAAGCACGCAGGAACGCATGATGAGGCACCAACGGGTTAATTAGATCGAACATTTGCATGAGAGAAAAAGTAAGATATGTTAGCCGAGGCCGGAGGAATTTGTATGTTTCCGTCCAGATTAATCACAACACTATGTGTTCATGGCTAGCTTAGTTGTGATCAATCAACTAATTGCAGACTACATAGACGCCTCTTTAAACTAATTGCATATGATCATCTGAAAGATTAATGGAACATCTTGTGCTAATCTTTTTATGTGACTATGTTTTGAAAGTGATTTTTCAAGCTAAATTCAATTAAAATCGTACTCTACATTTATGAATTTTGACCGCGTGGTGTCATCTTTGGCGCTCACGTACCCTGGGAAGATGGTACCACTTGCCACTTGGTTGGCCCTCGTACCGTCAACGTTATTGGTACTTACAATGTAAATGCTATCTTACAAAACAGAGCTTTGAAGCTGAAACATGTACTAGCTTTCCCATTTTACTCCAAGAACCAATGCGCTCTGTTCGGTCTGCCTATTCATTGTAAAATCAAAATTTATTTCGGACAAGAAGGTTGTAAGAATCTACTTTTACTCACTCTTGGTTGGTCTCTGTATACTTGTTGCACTGGAACTGAGCCCCTTTTGAATCTAGTCCGAGATTCCTGATTCGGCCGGATGCGATGGCTGTCAATACTTTCTGCTAGCAAGGTGTTCCTTTTATGTCCTAGGTTGAAGAGAACTGTCAGATGAACAACCAGTTCATCTATTTCTGTTATGTAGTTGTTACCCTGGGCCTGGGTTCATGGGCAGTCTTCTTAGAAGTTTCAGTTCCAAGACATGCATGTCACAATATGTGGGGCTTCAATCCATCCAAAAGTCGCATGGCTCTACCTGAAAATGAACCTCTTTTCCCTAGATGATTCCAAGAAATTTGCTATAGTCGTATTTTAAGTTTAACAAAAGCAGTGCTGCTGGTACCATAATTTTCAGACTTTGCCAGCAGAGCTGGGATGCAAGAGGAGTCATCTGATGTGCTCTTTCTTGTACTCCGTCCGGAAAAAGGAGGTCTCGATCGATTAGCAACATCTTTGTGAAGCATGCATATTTTTTATGCGGTTTGCAAAAGGCTTCCAATGAAAGCGCTTCGTTTATGCACGACATTGGATCGAAGCGCACACGGAGGAGATGCTCAGATCTCTCCGTCATCCTGTTTTCGTGCAGCCTGTTTGCCGGCGATCGTACGCTCTGCACCACCTCAGCAACATTCAGAGGACAAGGCAAAGCCGGAGGTAGCCACGTAATGTTCGTGCTTGCCCACGGCTGAGCACAAAATGTCACCCTGTCACCCTCGTTAGGTCACCGATTGGTCACATGCTTTGATCTTTGTTCCTACTGTCCTCACATCTATTTTTTTCACTGATTACATACACGTTACCTGTTCAATGGAATGCCGCAGCCACGGGCTACCGATTCTTTCACGAGCCCAAAATTCCTATGATGCACAGACTACGGCTTACATATGATTGAGGAGGCTAGTTTGTATTGAGCCTTGACACTACCTGTTTGCGGGCTTTAGCTCGAAAGCCTTGATCTCCCAGCGTTGTGTAGTGGCCGTTCTGCCTGGTAGGGGAGCGACACTTACTTGAGCTTGTCGTAAACTTGGTTCGCCTGGGAAGCCACCTTGTTCATGTACATCAACCCTCACTAGGATGTCCCAGACGCTCCTTCCCTCATGGAAATCTTGTCTTGCCACCAGAACATTCCTGTGACCTACCTTCCTCTTGTTTCACTTTTGCAAATACTTTCTTCCAAGTTCAACTGGTATTTCTGGTGCATCCCACTTCTATGCTCATAGTACAAATGCTAAACCTCATGGGCGACCATAATTTTCTTCTTAGGGTTCTGTGCTAATTTGCCCTAGAGTCACAGAAAGATGAATGCCAAGCTAGCCATGAACAGAGCGAGACGAAGGGTGTAGAAGTTTATATATACACACAGGGAGACGCTTCTATTATGTAAGGACTCAATCACCTATTGTGCTAAAATTTAAGATGTGAAGATCCTCCTAAATGCAATGACCTGCAATTTATATATACATACTTTCATTTCTATGTTTAAAGCAACACAAAGTGTGTGCATAATAAAAGAAGTTGGCCACCCACATAACTATTTCAACATTTCATATTTATTTGTTTTTTCAGCAAACTACGCAAAACAAGAAAAGTACAATCTATGTCTCTTATCAGGTACAGTACATCCGTGTAGAGCCCGAAACAGCTAGACACATTCGTGTAGGAGTATGTGCGTTGTTATGGGCAATTTGGAACTGCAGAAATGATTTGGCTTTTAACAAAACAACGACTATTCATTTTTTGCAGGTTTTATTCCGGGCTACTGCGTTGATCCGTATGTGGTCCTTACTCACTCCGACGGAGGCCAGGGAGCGTTTGGTTACTGGATCTGTCCGGTGGGAGATGGTAGCGCTGGATATCTTCAACCGGTTTGGATGGTGGTCATGTAATAGGATAGGCAATTAGTTTACCTATCTTCTAGTTTGCCAGCCGGTTGTGGCTTGTTGGGCATTTTGTTATTGGCGTTGAGGCTATGTGTGAACTAGCCGTTCTTTTTTGTTCCAGACTTTAAGACCTTGTTGAACCTCATTTACTTTTTAATAAACTAGTAAAGTGGCCCGCTCGATGCGCGGGCTAGGATTTCGTTAAGTTATAAATGTGAGATCATATTATCTTATTTATCCAACAATGTTTTTAAACCAAATATGATGTCATTTTAAATATAGTACTTTTGCAAACATTGCTTTGTCTTTGGTACATTTGGGTTTTCGTCAATATATACTTGTATGTGTGAGTAGGGAATTTTGGAGACCGAGCTCCATGGAGCCCTTTATTTTTTAAAATTCAAAATTCATAAATTTTAGTTTAAAAAATTCTGAAAATAATTACACATGTATGCAAGGATGTAAAGTGTATGTGTGAAAACTTCAAGATGAAATACCTTGAATTGCGAGCTGCAAAAAAAAATCATGGACTTTAAAGATAAATAGTACATATGCTAAAAAGCCCCATATTTGTCTTTTTTGTGTAGCTCACATTTTATTGAATTTCGATCTAAAAATTTACACAGATGTACATTATGTATCTAGGTATATGTGTATTCATTTTCAGAATTTTTTGAAATAGAAAAGTTTGAGTTTTGAAGTTTTCAAATGAAGGCCTTCATGGAGCTCGGTCTCCGTTTGGCATTTCCGTATGTCTGATCCCTTTATCCATTACTTGTTAATCATGCATGTCATACTAACTGCAGTTTAAATGACCGACTGCAATCTCCAAATTATATTTACATCTTTCTTCTACATTTTTATGTTGCTTATATATTTTACAAATCCATAAAAAACTTTGTTGGTAGGTATTTGCTTCAATGGTCATTTGATTTAGTTATAAGACACGTACCATCGGTAGTATCAATGGTGGCTTATATTTTTACCCGAAAAAAATGGTGGCCTTCCACGTCACATAGGTTGCTTTCACAATGTCCACATTATTCCATGTACAAAACGTAATGGTTTCATGGGTCCCACCACTATGATTGTTAACTTTCCCCATTCTGTGGTCTCCTGGCCTTCTCCGTTCTTATCCCCCCTCACTCATATTTTCACACAGCGACAATCTTCATCTTCCCCAATTCCCTTTCTCCTTTCCTTAAGCTCACTCAAAATTTGCTGCTCTGGATAGCTCACATCAGCTTTGCTCTCTTGCTCGTTGCATTTATGTTGCTCGTCCTCACCTCAAGCTGGTGCTCCCATAGGGTGACCATCGACAGCAGCTGGTTTGGCTCCTCGTATGCCTCCTCGTTCGCCTAGCCCGCGACTGGTAAACGATGATGGGGGAGGCGAGATCATCGATCTGCACAGTCTCGTTGACTTGTTGTATTTGGTGTCCGTGCAGTTGATTTGGTCGTGGATTTCGTCTTCCGCAGGTCGCAACCCTCTTAGATGCAGCTTGGGTGTGAGGATGGTGGCGACGTTCTCTTCCCCAAGCGGGCAAGCTAGACGCGTTGTCGCTCTTTCCACCTGAGCAAGCTCGGGACATGGTCCTCATCCTTCACAGCGACAACATTCTTGGAAGTTCGACCTGCAGGTCCCCATTTTTTTATTTTCCCAATTCTGTCACATTTCCCCTTTTTTCTGAGTTACTTGCCCTACATAAACATAAATCTTAATTAGTAGAAGTAAGACATTATTTCATCTCCGGCAGAAGCACTTTATGTCTCCTTGTGGGAATGGAACAATTTTTTTCTTTAGCCGCAGTGCATGCGTTCATGTTATACTTAGCTATAGACAGAACCAAATGTAACATGCTTTTGTGATTTCATAGAGCAGTTAAAATTAGCTGCGCTCAAAGATATGGAAATGCATGGGCGGCCAAACTTCACAACCACTTGTTTTAATGTAAAATGTGTGATATATAACTTTACCACATCAAAACCACTGAGTTAATGAAGGTAAGCTTTTATGCTTTGAAAGATTTGAGCACATAGATAGCAGAATTGATGTGCAAAGCATAAGCAAGGTACATAATGTTGCTTCCTTTATACTGTAATACCAGTTGTGCATTGTTAAAATTTAGAAATTGAACTGAGAACTGTAATAAAATCAAATGGATGGTAACGTGCATAAGGGTGAAACATTGTGGAGATTTTCTTACTTCACGTGGATCAAAAGTTCTCCTTTTGGTGTAGCCGCGAAGTCTGGCACATCTCCATTTATGATTGGAGGTTGTCTCTTTTCATTCTCCTATCCAATCTTCCCATTTTTGTTGATTGTTTGGACTTGCATCTATAAGATAACAATTTAACATTAGTTTTTATCGGTGAAGCTAAAATAAATTAGGAACCTCCAATGCCTAACTGGAAATGTTTCATTTTTGTTTCAATATTCTTGTGATAGCAAATACAAAATATTCATCATTAGTTGCATATATGTTTTGTTTTAACCATCTTGGCAGGTTTATAGCCTTCCTTGTTGTGTGGCCCATCTTTTCTTTTCATTGTTGATTCATGCACATTAGAGAGTGCAGATAGAAAGCTAAAGTGTATGATATTATAATATTATTACAGACTGTGGTAGACCTAGATATCGTGCTTTGCTGGGGCGATGGACGACGATAGATATCATGGTGATGCTCCTGCTAGTAGTTGGACAGGAGAGTACCCTGTTTGGCCGCTTGAGACCTTGGCCAGCCGCTCCGCTTGAAGGTGTGTGTGTGCCAGTGATGATACATTAATGCTCAAGTTTATGAATATTCATTATATTTATTACTTTTCACCTCGTAATTTTTTTTGTCTTAGAAGTAAAGGAGATCAATTTTTGAGACGAGTTATTTGCAGAAATCTTTAATGTGAAAGAGGAATAAGTTCCAATCATGACATGAATACACAAATATTGTGAGTATTTTTTTTAGAAGCCGGCCGAAGCAATCTCTACATGATTAATGAGGTACTTTATTAGACAAAATTATTAAGGTACTCATACAAAGTATTATGTGAACCATTATCTGATCTACAAACTCCAAGTGATTACCATACTGCACTATCCTTGCTTAATGGATTTGAGGCCTATGGAAGCCCTCCCACAACCCAAAATAATAGTAGAGGATCTCGTGAATAAGATGTTAATTGAGCACCGCACAGAGCAATTGAAATATTATTGATCCATTAATAGCTCTCATCTATAATTTCATGCAGATGTGCTTACTGGAGGTGATCTGGTTGCTCGACGGAGCCGGTTGGTGCCCAATGCCGAAGTGCCACTGGTTTGAGGAAGTTGACATCAAAGTGTTGTTTGTTGGAGGAAGATGATGTACAAGGTTGTTCCAATGCCGAGAGATTTTATATACGTATGCGAAGATGAGATTTTGGTCCTATCTAGAGGGATATTCCGTCTGGAGAGATTGAGTCTCCGTGCATTTTTGTGAGAGTTTGGATTTTTTGGAGAGGTGGCATCTTTGTACAATTTTTTTTGTGGGGACGATCTCGAGAGTTTGGTCATGTTTGGCCGTTGAGAGATTTTAGTACACGCCAATTTTTTATTATTATGGGATGGTCTGATCGCTCGTGGGATGGTCCAGCCTGTTTTTTTAGAATTGATCGTCCAGCCTATTGGGATCCTGAGTTTGACTGTAGAGGTCCAACTTGTTATGATAAATTTGACCCTGCTTGCAACATTTTTTTATTGTGGGTCCAATCTGTTGTGATATCATGTTACGAGGCCATCTGATTTTGACCCTGCTTGCAACATTTCTTTATTGTGGGTCCAATCTGCTGTGCGTTACGAGGCCATCTGATTTATGAAGATCCAACTTTTTATCCTGCTTGCAACATTTTTTTATTATGGATCCAATCTATTCTGATCTCACGTTACGGGGCCACCTGATTTATGAAGATCTAACGGTTGCACTTCGTTGATTGGAAATAAGCATACATAATTAAAGGTCGGATGCTCCTGATTATTGTGAGATTTTTAAGCTAATTATCTTTATTCTGGTGAACCCGTCAAGTACTTTTTATATAGAGTGAATTTCGGTTTTTACCCCATATTTTGACATTTTTGACACTAATTACCCCATTTAGCGAGATTTCATCCGTTTTACCCCATTTAGCAAAAGTGTTGCCACAATTTACCCTGTTTTAAATTTTCAATGCGTTCTGACTGGCTGGCATGCCACGTCCACAGTGTTTTCCTGTGTATTTTTCTCCCTACTCAACTCGTTCCGGTTTGAAGTATTCTGATGGGATAACTATACTTGATCATCATGGCATATTACCATTGAATAAATTATTGAAGAAATTGTTATTGATATAATTTGAAATCATGTATGTTTTTCTTCAGTTATCATATACGGCCCTAAGTATGCATGGTTCTATGGATTATATTAAATGGTGTAAATATACTACTTTACTAACTCTGATACACCTACATATCTGAATATCTAGGTAGCAAATATGACCGGTAGAGTGTTAATACATGCACAAGTGATAGCATATGTTGCTACTTGCTAGCTGTAAAGGAATTTTGGATATTTGTATCTTACAATGCATGCTGAAACATGTGTATTTACCTTATTAGAGTATATTATGATTTATGATGATTGCAGCCACTAGTTCATTTTTATTTTTCTTGCACAAAACGGATGTCAACCAAGATGTGGAGTGTTAGGCATATTTTACATGTCCGTGGATAAAAGAATTCAAAGCCAGAGATGATTGAGAGGGACTTCATTAGTTATTTTTATATAAAGGAGAAGATCAAGGAGTTGGCTTCCAACCCTTGGGACAACGTTTATTATCAGAAAAAGGTGGCCAACGGGAACTCCATGGTTGAGTTAACAAATGATGCAGGCATGATGAACATGCTATAGGAATTTGATGCTTATACGGAAATCAGTTTGCATGTTTGATTGGGGGTGAGCAACGCAAATGAGAAGCTACGGGAGGCGAGCGTGGCGCGCGGCCGACTTGGGCGTTGTGCGTTGGATGTGATGTGAGCGACCGTCATCGGGCCGAGCCGGTCGGGAGAAGCTACACGGCACTATTCAGCAGTGAGAAAAATAGTCATGAAAAAACATTGACGTGGCATGCCTGTTGGACCTAACAATTGTGACCGACCGGTTAGAATGCGCAGAAAACTTTAAACAGGGTAAATTGTGTCAACAATTTTGTTAGATGGGGTAAAACGGATGAAATTTCGCTAATTAGTGTCAAAAATGTCAAAATAGGAGGTAAAAAGCGGAATTCACTCTTTTATATATAATAGATAGATATGGCCGTATGCATCGTTCTGATGCAGAGGCCGAGGAGTCCCCCCTTTTCGAAAAAAAAAAAAATCAGGTACAGTACATCCAGCTTTCTCCATCATCAAAGGATCATCTTTGAAATTTTAACGTACACATTTATTGCCTTTATTTGTTTATCAATCATGCATTGATACTTGTTAAAAGAACAAGGTTCAGCTCATACTTGAATTGTGACGAAAACAATAGTACAAACTTAAAAGAACAAAGGTGACAAGGGATCTAACAAGGAGATCAAATTGACACTTGAATGAATCCCTGGGAAAACTAATCCCTAACACAACATTGACAACATTGTACCACCACTACCGAAAAAGGCTTTCGCCCCGCTTTATATATAAAACAACGATCAACGACAGTCCACCGCATACAGCACACACCCACACACACCCGAGGCAAGATACATAGGTGCTGAAGAACAGCTATATACTCCACGCAAAATTTAGCATACTACAGGTAGGAAGATAAATCCGCACTAGACTTCGAGGGAGCCCTCATACGTGACACCACGAAGAGGAGCAGCCGAACCTCGATAGATCAGTGCCTCCAAAGCGGCATCTTCAGGAAGATCACGACGCCGTAGCGCCGCCACCGCCCAATCCAGATGATCAAGGTCTTCTCCGAGAGTATCCCGGAGGATCAAGAGCAGCCGCGACATAGCCTTCAAGAAGGGCACGACGCCCACAGATGCCGCCGTCGTCGGTCTGGCCAAAGCAGACAAAGTTTTCACTCCGGCATGCACTATCGGCCACCATCGGCCGACCACACTCGCCACCAGCTGCAGGTCATGGACCAAGAGCAACGGGAGGAGAAGGTCGCATCACCACCACTGTGCCGCCTCCTCCACCACCCAAGCTGGCCATGGCGGAGGCGGTTGCCCGTGACCCGAGACGCCCACGGCCCGCGCCGCTCGGAGGGCCAGATCCGGCGGAGCTGCGACTGCATCCGCCCCCAAGCGCGCACCTCCAGCACGTCGCCCATCATGCCGTCGTCGAGCACTGCTCTGTCGCGCTGCCACGCCCGCCGTTTAGCGCGGCACAGGCCCAGCTGCCTCGGCCCGCGCCGAGCCCGCTTTGCAAGAGGGTGAGATCTCCCCGCCGCCACCGCCGCCGACCAAGCTTCGCCAGGCCGCGCCCACTGGCGGCGGCAAGGTGGAGGAGGAGAGGGAGGGGGTCCCGCCAGTGGCAGCTAGGGTTTCCTCCCGGTCGCGCTGGGGCGACCCGGGAGGAGGGAGGGGGAGGAGTGCTATAACAACATTGTAAGATGAGCTGAAGTTGTAATTCCCTCTCTTCTTCACCCCGCAATTTGATGCTTCTCTCGTGTTTAGTTGACTACGCAGAATGCTTTAGTATAAATGTTGACCAGAAGTTTGGCTCTTTTCTACCCCTCCCGCCCACATCATCAACTCTAAGGCGACATGGGTGTAGCTCTAGCAGTCTAGCTGCTGCCACTTCTCTCTCCCCTCCCCCTCCTCCACCTGCACTGCCAGAAGAGGTGTGGTCCTGTGCACGCACTCGACATCGACAAAGGCCCTGTTTGGATACTCTAACTCGGTTAGAGGTTAGAGTTAGATTATAACCCTGAACTAACCCTGAACTAACTCTAACCGAAGAGGTGTTTGGATGACAGGGTTAGATTGACGGACGGGAGCGCGGATACAGTGAGGTGCCTTCACGGGCGGTGCGAGAGGGAGGGCGGGAGAGGACGAGAAGCTTCGAGGAAGTGGGGAGGGATCTGTTGCGGAGAGAGCAGGAGAAAAAATATATTTTTTAATGATCTCAAGGAGAACTAACCCAAATAAGCACCTCTTGGGTGGGTTAGTTTTTTTGGATGGGTTAGATGCATCTAACCCAAACTAGCCCTCCTGTTTGGATACTTTTGGGTTAGTTGAGTCCAAACTAACCCAAACTAACTCTAACCCAGGGTATCCAAACAGGGCCAAAGGTGGCAGAGAGGATATGGTGGCTCCACGATGTGTGGAGGGCCTAGGCAGCCAGGTAGTGGTCCCGGGCGGAAAGTGTAGGGTAGACCTTGCGGCGGGTCACTCCTGCTGGTGTTGGAGAGACCCCTTCCTAGTTCAGTCTCGCGGGCAACTAGGAGAAAGTGGCCCTTAGTCTCCGGTGTGCAACCATCCCCGCTGGTCCGCCACTTCTAGATCAAGCCCTCTCTTCTGCCCTGTTCTGCTCCTTCCCTTACCGAATCTGAGTCATACTGCCATAGGCCGTTGTTTCCGGGCGCCGAGTACGTGGATCTCATCGTGCGGGGTTGGATCCTGCGGAAACACCTAGCTAGTGCAGCGGCCATGCATAAGTTGACGCGGTGGACACTGATCCCCTCCTTGGAGTCTTTTGTGAGGATCCTCTCCCCCCCTCTCATTCCATCCCCTGCTACGTGAAAGCCTAGGTTCCCTGCTTGGGACGACGACTACACGTTCGTGTTGTGTTCAATTGTAGAGGAGTCCGGGGATCGCAGGGTCCGCGAAAGAGTTGGTCGTGGGCGTGAAGGTGGCAGGTGATAGCTAGGTTCTTGTTCTTCAATGTCACTTCATTGGTTGCACACCTAGGGAGAGTGCCTGTCGAGGTCGCCGGAGGTATGACACACACGGGCCTGGGCGAGAGGGGATTGGGTTCCCATTTACGGCGGCAGCGGCATACCAATTTGGTGGGAGCCCTATGCTCCGTAGAATTAGGATGTTGGTCTTTGATATGTGTTGTATTACATCATGGTTACCCATGCTTCTTCGACTGCGGTCGGCAGCTCTCGCCATACGTTTGGCTGAGCCACACACGACAATGGTGCTCATGAGCAGTGCGTTCTGGGCATGCGAGTTTGTACTAGTTTCTTCTTCCTATGCAACTTGGATACAATCCATTTGGGTTCTAGGGTGAACTGGGCTATCGGCTGCCGGTGCGGCATCATCCAAGCAAGGATGAGAGGGCAGGTCCCTTACTCCCTTTGCATCGGTAGTAAGATATGGTGAACCGGTCCATATTTTTTTGAAACCTGATGACAGTAGGAAAAAAAGCCCACTAGCCTTTGTATTATTTAAATTCTTACGACTTTACATATATACAAATAATTACAGGTAAAGCCGAGGTAAAGCAGAGAGAGAGAGAGAGAGAGAGAGAGAGAGAGAGAGAGGTGTTAATGTAAACAAAGGAAAATGAGACAATGAGATGGAGGCTACAAAAGAGGATATGAAGGTTTCAGATGAAGGGCTCCTTGGCCCTAAACTTCAGAATCGCAAAGTCTTCTTTGAATCTCACAAGCCAGGATCGATGTGAAGTATCGAACCCTCTATAGAGCAGGTTGTTTCTTTCCTTACAGATGCTCTAGGCTGCCACTACAAACATCTCCATGAACATGGGCCTAGTCTAGGTAGCCCTAGCCGTGTGGATCAGTTACATTCTGCTCAGGTTTGGAGACCCCAGAATTCCAAGCAAAGACCAACAAGCAGCACTAAAGGGGTAGTAGAAAAAGAGAAGTTCTACTGTTTCCTTAGGTGGTGAATGGAAGAACAAGCAGTTGTAGTTGTTATCTTGGATTACATACTTCCTTCTACGAAGCATTTTACGAGTGTTAAGGCATACAACCAACAACAGCCACACAAAAACCTTCCATTTCATCGCGCACTTTGACTTCTAGATCCAGGTGAGCGCAACGTCACAAACCTCATCTCTGAAGCAGTGTGAGTAATATTTGGCTGTTGTAATGGCATCATCACCTCTCAAATGCTTGTGTTTTTATCTCAGGAATGAACTTGCAAACAAACTCTAAAGATTAGAATGGCCCCCTTCACTTCTTTTATTTCTTTTCGGCATGTTTGAGTTGTTGGTATGTGGAGTATTTGCTCCAGAGCTCAAGTGCACCCCGATGAACAGTAAAATCGAAAAAATAGTAAACTGATTAAAAAAATTCTATTTTTTTCCTCGTAAACTTTGACAAATGTCAGCATGAGATGGCATTCGTGGAAGTCGTGGCAAAACAAATGTCATTTCATCCTGAAAATTTTCAAGCATACAAAACATTTGTAAAATTTTAGCACAATAAAATTCAGAATTGTTTGAATTTTCCTACTATTTGTTTTGATTTTACTTTTCATCAGGGTGCATTTGAGCTCGGGATCATAATTGTACTTCACTTCTTCTTCGGTACAACCCCATAAACACATCAACAGTGAAGATCGCCTCTTACCCCTTCATAATAAAGGGCATGATGGTCTTTTTAGAAAATACGTGTACACGACAGGCTGCCAGACCGAACAGTATTTGGTGCCCTCAGCTTTTACTTATCTTTCCTTTTAATTTTTAAAAAATATGCATCATTGGCTTTTAATTTTTTAAACATATGCATCATTGGAGATTTGAACCGTCAACCTCAAGGTCACCATCAAGTTCTGTTAACCAACCCAGACAGGTTACTCATTGTGTCAATTTGCTTTTATTTTTTGATTATGTGGCAAATATAACTGTGAAATTATAGGCCGGTTTTTTCTACTGTTAAACCGGGTTTTACCCTAATTTATATTGTTCTTTTTTTATTTCCTTTTTCTTCTTTTGACATGCATGAACTTTTCAAAACGAAAAATGAATTCATAAACTTTTCTCTAATGTGTAAGTCTTTTTCAATTTCTTGAATTGCTTGGCAACTTTGTTTCTGAAAATCTGCGAAATTTTGTATAGGTAGAATAATACGAAAAGATTCACATTTTTAAAACAAAGTTCTGAATAGGTAGACCTTTTTTTACAAACCTGCGTGTTTTACAAACTTGTTACACAAAAAGTAACTTCTTTAAAAATCCATATAGCTAAGCCATTATCCTAAGGAATCGGTAATATTTTCTATTAGGATAAAATTATCCGGCCAAATTAATTTGGATTTATGCAATTTCAGTTCTGCCAGTGCCAATTTTGTAGAAAAGCAAACCAACTTGACATGGTGCCTTGAATTAGTTATACAAGACCATGAAAACAAGGGGCAATTTCAAGAATTTTGAAAAACTACGTGTTGTCAGATGAACCCTTCTCCCTAGCTGTACACTCTCCTGGTTTCTTGTGGACATCCTTGAAATGTCCCCAACTTTTACCACCAGGTGGGCATGAGCATGGTAGACATGCTCTCGAACGTAGAGTGTCTGTTTGAGAAAAAATCTTAGGCCTTTGAAAAAAATCTCACTTGAAAAACTGGATTTGAAAAAAGTTTCCAAAAGTTGAAAACTGGATTTGAAAACTTTCTTGCATTTGTAAAAAGAAAAAGTAAAGTTGAGGCCTTTGAAATAAGTTCATTAGTTTGAAAACTGGATTTGGAACACTTGTCCGCATTTGTAAAAAGTTTATGGATTTGGAAAAAATCAATGGTTTTTTAAAAAGTTCATGATTTTTAGAAAAGAAAATAAAATTAATTATGAACAATTAAAAACAAAAAATCAGAAGAAAAACCCGGACAATACAAAACTGAAATAAAAGAACCACGCAGGTTCACGTATGGTTATTTAATTGAAGAAGAAGATAAGCAAACAAAACAGGAGAAGTGTCTGGTTGGTTGGTTCATCGTACATAACCCAGAGGTTGTGAGCTCGACTCATGGTTTGAGCACCCTTTTTTGAAAAATAAAAGGTGTAGATGGGCCGACCGCGGAGGGGTAGGCGACTTTGGCGTATTCCGTAAAAAAACATAGGGTGTATACGTACCAGCTGGTGACTTGTCATACATACAAATGTGGGCATAATTTGGGAAAAGTCCATACTACCCTTTATACGTTTTAGGAGGGGGTTGTACCGAAGCGGGACTCATTGTACTTTCGGAGTTGTTGCCCAAATAGACATGTTTTCTCCGTCTTGCAGCAACTTAGCACTATTCCGAGAGCCCTAATACTAGTGGATTATCATTTGATTTTATCATACTCACCTTCGTGTTCCCAGTGCATTCCACTTCTGCAGCAGACACTCACCATGCTTTTGAGTCAAACTTGCAATTTTGGGTTTCACTGAAAAGTGTGAATCCCACTTCTACCACAACAACAGTGTCACTCAATCAGCATCCTCCTCGGGCACAGCTAAGCTTAGACCTCAATTGTGTATCTAACTATAACAATTATCTGTGTAGATATGCCGTGGATGATATTGGATCTTATGTAACGGAGCTACAAACAGTGATTTAGGATTCAATGGTGTGGCAGCACTCACCTAGCTATTGTCATAGTATTTATGGTGTGCCAATGTGAAATTGTAGAAATATACATGCAATGAGGGCCGAATTATTTCCGTCATCTGCCTTCACATGAAAAAACATGAGAATATACATTCCACACAAATCTCGTTATATTACAGATTGATCTTTTTCCATAGGAGATGCACATTATTTCCATGTGTGCTTTTTATTGGAACCGGCACAAAGAGCTGGAGTGTAAATACTTGTAAAATATTGATGTACGGTGTGTCGGTGTAGCGGGTGGTGTTCTGCTTGGTGGTGCGAGACAAGATTCAAGTCTTACTGGTGAAGTTGCTCAATCCCACAACATCGTCCATCTTCATTGGAGTTCTTGATATCCCATTGGTTCAAACACAAACACTGGCAACTGTGAAACAGAGGTGCATGTAAAGTGCTAAGAGGGCCAAAATTCGGAACGCATAGTGGCAGCTACTGTGTAGTCTGTAGATTAAGAACAGTGGAACATTCCCCCGCAAAAAAAAAAAAAGAACAGTGGAACATTAGTATACCAAAAAGCGACTACAAGCATCAATAAAACTCACACAAAAATTGTGTCCACTAGTAGAAATTTGAGCAGGGCCTCACACATGAGAAAATGAGTTCAAGATGATTTGATACTATATATATATGAGTAGAAAGACAAAATGTTTACTGGTGACTTTTGCCTTGTTGAAAAATATCACAAATTACATTATTATGCAATGACAATGACTCCCAAGGAAGCGGATTACAATCCCTACAGAACGTGTTGAACTATTTGTGTAGCTGGGTGACCGAGGCCATAGTGACACTTCTCTCGTGACACCTTGACACCACTAAAGACATGCTTGACATCAGACACATCAATACGATAAAGACCACCACGACAACATCCTCTAACAACAATTTCCCTCGTGTCCTGGTCCTTTACAAAAAGATCATCAGGATGGAATTCACAGAAAACATTGTTATCCCTAGTGAGCTTACGAACAGATAAAAGACTATGAGTGACAGATGGAACATGAAGTGTTGGGGCTTACTCTCTCAACCCCTCTTCTTCTTCCTCTAGCTGCTGTCTCTCACAACTCACGGAAGAAACACAGGAACACAAGAAGTTTGGTGAGCTGCTGTTTCACACAGCCAAAGCTCCTTTTCTTCTCTCTATTTCTCTCAACTGAAACAAACATGCTTTACCACACTTAAGTACTCAGGACGCACGCACAGCCTGGGCACTACACTTGCCCACTAACACCACCAACAAACTAGGCCATGCACGCACTATCTCAGGCCACTAACTACACATGCACACATGCAGCTAACAAGAACTGACCACTACTACCGGCCTTTTCTCAAGACCAGAGCAGACTCTCCTACCCATCAGCTCAAACTTGTGCAGGTCATTGGCTTCAGACCTTCATGCATCACCGCTTCACACGGCAAGCCATCCTCATGCGGCAGCTTGGACTCCCTCCATGCATGAAACCATCGACTTGTACGCATCGCACGTACGCCTGCAGACACATACCACTACATGCAACTACTACATGCAAGACTAAAATAAACATGCTGATACATGATCAAGATTAAAAAGCTAACAATCTCCTCCTTAATCTTGATCCTTCACTTGTGAGACAGCTTCAGAGAAGAGCCGGCTCGTCCTCGACGCCGAGCAGTGCCTTCTCCTCGTTGTCCTTCTTCTTCTCCGGACACTCCCAAGCAAAATGCCCAAAGTCATCACAGTTATAGCACTGTACCTCGCTCTTGTCTCTGCGCCCTCCACCACGGCCATGTCCGTGGCCACGGCCACGGCCACCACGGCCGCGTCCTCGCGATGAGTCATGCCCTCTCGCCATGAGGAGCTGCTCTTCTTCACGTGCCGTCTCCCGCCCCTTGACGAGCTCCTCGTGCGCCTTGAGTGAACCAATGGCCTCCTCCATGGCCATCTTGTTGGTGTCGCCGAACAATGCAATCGATGACGCAACGTGGATGAACTTGTTGGAGACGGCTCGGAGCAGCTTCTTCACGACGTACTTCTCCTCCATCGCATCACCAAGCTCACGGATGCGCCCCACGAGCGTCGTGAACCTCGCCGCGAAATCATCCACGGACTCCGCATCACCCATCTTGAGGCCATCAAATTCCGAGCGCAAGGACTGAATCCTCGCCTCTCGGACGCGCTCGACGCCCACATGCATGGAGCGAAGCGCCGCCCACACATCAGCGGCGGTTTCCTTCTCCGCAACTCGCAGCAGCGTCATGTCGTCGATCGACTGGGAGATGATCGTCATGGCCATCTCCTCCTTGCCCGCGTCGACCTCCTTGGAGGAGTCCCCGCGATCAACCGCAGCCCACGCGCCATTGGCGCGCAAGAGGTACTTCATCCTCATCGCCCACGCCGCGTAGTTCGTCCTCGTGAGCAGCGGGAATGGGAGCTTCCCCGCCGTCGTCGTCGCCGCCGTCGCGGCAGCCGCCATCGCCGCCGAGTCGCTCGGCACCAACACTCCACTCGCTGAAGAGTCACGCGGCATCGTCTTCGTCATCACCTAGCTCTGATACCAAATGTTGGGGCTTACTCTCTCAACCCCTCTTCTTCTTCCTCTAGCTGCTGTCTCTCACAACTCACGGAAGAAACACAGGAACACAAGAAGTTTGGTGAGCTGCTGTTTCACACAGCCAAAGCTCCTTTTCTTCTCTCTATTTCTCTTAACTGAAACAAACATGCTTTACCACACTTAAGTACTCAGGACGCACGCACAGCCTGGGCACTACACTTGCCTAACACCACCAACAAACTAGGCCATGCACGCACTATCTCAGGCCACTAACTACACATGCACACATGCAGCTAACAAGAATTGACCACTACTACCGGCCTTTTCTCAAGACCAGAGCAGACTCTCCTACCCATCAGCTCAAACTTGTGCAGGTCGTTGGCTTCAGACCTTCATGCATCACCGCTTCACACGGCAAGCCATCCTCATGCGGCAGCTTGGACTCCCTCCATGCATGAAACCATCGACTTGTACGCATCGCACGTACGCCTGCAGACACATACCACTACATGCAACTACTACATGCAAGACTAAAATAAACATGCTGATACATGATCAAGATTAAAAAGCTAACATGAAGTACATCGTTAAGTTGAAGAGATTTCGACGATGAAGTAGGTATAGAGCTTTGGCCAATGTGACGGATGTGCATAGCTGAACCATTAGCCGCATGCAGCTGATCTTTCCCGAGGTAGGTGTCCCTCACGGCAAGCTTGGCATTTGGCAACCTCGTCATCAGTAGCTCACATTTTATCATACCATATTGAATCAACCGGATAAGACGTGGTATGGCCATGACTTGCAGAAGCAACCTGACGGCCAGTGAAGCGTTTGTGGTTGTCGAGGCCAAGCAAGTCGCATCAAAAACGCTTGAAGAAGCGAGACGCGACATGCCTGGGGGTGCTGCAAAGCTGGCACGTGGGCCTGCCGCCACCGCCATGACCACACACAGGGCACTGTGGCCTACCACCGCCACCCACATTGCGGGAGGCGTGCACATGACCGACTCGATAAAATGCCGCCACCACGTTGTTGGACTAGCAGTAGCAAAAAATAGAGTACACGAATATGTGGGTCTGTTTTTCTAGCGTGGTATCAAATTGATGTGCATAACTAAATCTAGTTACACAAACCACGTGATACATGTGATAAGCAATCCAATTGATGTGCATAACTAAATCTAGTTACACTAACCACGTGATACATGTGGTAAGCAATCCAAACTATTTAAGAACAAAAAATAATCTAGTTACAGAAGGGAAGAAAACACCCTAGTGCCCACACAAGCACCAAATGGCCGCGATGTGAAGCCTCTCCGGCCTAATCTGCAAATACGGATGAGGACCCGCTGTTCCCGGCACCCAAAGGGGTCAACGGAGGGGAGAGGAATCGGCGGTACAACATTGGGAAATGCCTTCCTCTGCAACAAGACGAGTGCGTTTTTGAACAGGGTAGCGTTCATTTAGTTGATGAAATCAAAGTAGATCCTCTTGCAACATTGAGTAAATTGCAAGAAACCACCACTTTGAAGGCTAGATTTGCATAAAATACTATGTTACATTTTTTGGATAAAAATCACCGTGTCTTGTGTAATTTTATTGCAAATAACATTGATTGGTGGATTATAGCGCTTTAAGTATGTTTATGCCAGGTGGGTCCAGATTTTGCTGACGTGGCGTAACAGCTCGGCTGAGACGGCGCTAGATGTGAATATGTCTAGATTTACAGACAAGTCCATGTAATTTTTAAGTAACACCATTTAGTGAAAATCAAAAAGCAATCAGCTCCCTGGAGCATACCCAAGCACTCGAGCATAGAACATCGAGGCGACCATGGGTCTCGTCGCTGGAGAGGGGCGCACCTTCGGGTCTAGGAGGTGGGAGCGGCGGTCGTCGGGCTTTGGGAGGCGGGGGCGGCGGTCGTCGCGGTCTGGAGGCGGCAGCGACGATCGTCGGGATCTGGGACATGATGGCGGGCTAGTGGCGCGATGCAGGGACATAGGTGGCCGCGCCGGCGAGGCGGGGGCGCGCCATTGAGATCTGAAAGGCGACAGAATGAGATTGGCGCTCGTCCATGGCAGCGGTGTCAACGACGCTCATCCATGGCGGTGACGTCCTTGGCGCTCGTTCATGGAGGCGGTATCCATGACGCTCGTCCATGGCGGTGGCGTCCACGGTTGATTCAGGCGGCCGGGAGGAGTAGAGGGAGGGTTGGGCTCGTCGCCGGAACCGGTGGTCACGGAGCAGTCCGTCCGTGTGGTGGAGGTTTGGATCGGGCGTGGGTGGCGCCTGCTTCCACCATGACAAAGGGTGTCGGGGAGGAATTTCTTGTGAGAGAAAAAGATAATGGAAGAATCCGGCTGATAAGTGGGCCCTGTGTCTACTCTGACACCGTCTCGACGAGTCGTTACGCCACGTCGGCAAAATCTGGACCCACCTGCCATAAACATACTTAAAGCGCTCTAATCCGCCAATCAGTGTTATTTGCAACAAGATTACACAAGACGCGTTGCTTTTTGTCAACATAATATAACGTGGTGTTTTCTACAAACTTAGCCTTTAAAGTGGTGATTTCTTGCAATTTACTCTGCAACATTAGATTATCCACTGTGGTAGGCTACTAACTGGACGAAGTTAGGTATGACTTCATCTTTACATCCAACCAAGCATTATTTTTCCAGAAAGGGGAGCAATCCCCGCCCTCTACATCCAACCGAGAAGTAACAACTCTATAGCTGAGATGCCCGAATTTCCAATTGTAATTTAAGTGTTGATCTGACTTACGCAGGCTACTGTGTACGTAGGTGCAAAGAGTGACTCGAACTTCAAAAGTATGCCACCAGGCACCTACTCCACTATTTATCATGCGACTTTGATATTGTACTATGGCATGTAAGAAATATGTGGTTTTGCTATTGTACCCAGGTGTGCGTCGTGATGAGCCCTTTCACGGCAAGTGCGGTAATTTCGTTCGATTACGGCAACTGCAATTTTGCTCTATTAGCTATACCTAAAAAAATAAAAATACCCGTGAAAAAAAGAGCTATACCTAAAAAAGTAATTTTGCTAAAATAAATATATATGATGACGGTGAGCGGGCAGAAGCGCTGTGTGCTTTATATATACTAGGAAATATGCCCGTGCGTTGCAACAGGAGAAAAACAATCAGATTATGCAGATGTGGTAGAGATAAAAAAAAGTCTGAATCAAATGTTAGGACGAGATAAGGATATTTAAAATATCATTCACAAACTATGCATGAATGTCATGATGAGATAAGGGACTTTAAAAAAGTCATTTAAAAAATGTGTTGGCCTCATAACGATTTGATTTTCTAAGGCATCACAATGAAATATTTTTTGACTGAGCAAACTGCATTGATGAACCATGCCTGAGGTAGACTGATGAATGATGTGCCTCGCCTTGGCTTAGCTTAGCAATGTTTTCTATAAGGGCATCTTCAATGGTTGTAAGATAATTGTTGGTAGACTTTGCCACATAGGATTTTTGATGATGTGTCATACAATAAATGAAGGAAGAGAGGAAGGTTGTATGTACATGAACCAACACCCCTTGCACAAGCTCCAATGTAGAATGAGAGAGCACCTTATTTATCATCTCACATCCAATTGGGCAAACTAGATACAATCCATTGAAGTTGTTGTATGTTAAGGTGTTGGTTGATGACATGGCATATTTTACCAACAAGCCAACATACAAACTGTTGGAGATGCCCTAACCAGTAAAACTGTGGTGCCAGAATAAACATAATTATGTATGGACGCAAATTAACATTTAGTCATTTTTATATATTTTAGAAAAACAAACCCATAGAAAGTTGTGTGAATATTTTGGGCTCAGCGCCGCTCAGAACAAGGAAACATTTTTCTAACCCGTCGTGCGAGGGACTAAGTAAAATCATAAAAACAGCCTCTACAAATCCCCTAATAAAACCTCTAGAAAGTGATTGTTAGTTTTTTTTGTTATTTACGGAACTGTTTCAAAAAATGAACATCTTTTGAATAGAAGGACATTTTTTAAATTATAGAATATCTTTTGAATACCCGGCAATTTTTTACAAATCACGAACATCTTTTTTTGGCAAACATTTTTGAAATTATGATTTTTTTTATAATATGTGAACGGTTTTTTGAAATCACAAACATTTTATGATTTGTTGATTTTTTTCAAAACTTGCAACTTTTCTAATTATTTTTTTTTTGAAAAATCCGGAATTAATTTCAAGAATGAAAAAACAGAAATCATAAAAAATGTCAAAATTTGAATAAACAAACTGGGTAATGGACAGGCCTATTACTGCATGTGGGGAGTCAAAGGGGAAAAAATAAATCTTGGCGGAAGCAAGGATCGAACCCTGCTCTCCCGTGGGAGAGTCGGAGACCTTATCCACTACGTTGTGCCTCTACTCATACCATGTAAATGTATAACGGTAGAAGTACCTGGGCCTAATACCAAACAGACCTCTTTGCCAAATCTAACATCTAATACATGAGGCCCCAACCAAGCCACCTGTCGGGTATGGGGCATCCATCGGTCCGGTGCACACTCAGAGGCCGCCGTCGCCAACTGCCACCAATCCATCTTCACAGTTGTACGGACGCATCAATCTTGCCCGATCGAGCTGTCGTCGACGCCACCACGACACGGACAACGCCGCCATCCTACGCTCGTCCATCAACACACGCCCAGCAGCGAGACCCCGCTGCTCCATGCTGCCGGGACCTGTCGTTGTCGACGTATCAGATACAGCGCCTCACCTCCTTAGCGAACACCACTTGCTGCCACTGGTCCCATCCCCTTCACCGGCAGTTCCTCTGCACTCCTAACCGAGCCCCAAGGCCCCTGACGACACCTCCAGGAAGGTCACGACGTGAAGCCCCGCTGCCACTAAATCTGAATAGGGTTGTTGGTTTTCACCCAACAGGAGATCGGGGTGGGAAATTTGCGCCCTCGGTTGTGCCTTCATGAAGGAAAGCAACGCCCATGGATGCCGCCGCCGCTGGGCCAGCCAGACCGGCCAAGGTTTCCCCCTGACCCAAGGTACACCACTAGGCCTCACCATTGCAGGAGCCTGCATGTGCAAACCACCGAGACGTCGAGAAAGGTAGCAGGAGAGAGGGAAACCACCAGATCTGACACCGTGACACCAAACCGCTGGAGGATCACGGCCACCCGATCCGATCCCCGGCAGCCCACCCGCCCCGCCGCGCCCGAACGAGGAGGCCAGCCTAGCGGCCGCCGCCCCAGATCCCGTACCCTCCGCCCTAGATCAGGCAGAGCATAGCCAATCTCCGCCACGGCCGCCCCTAGGAACTGGCCGGCTGCCACGCCGCCGCGCTCATGGAGACCGCCGTGGGCCAGATCGGCACCGCTGCCATCGATCGAGGCCTCATCCTTGAGATCGGGGATCCTGCACATCCCGAGCCCGGATGAGAGGGTGATGCCTCCATTGCCGTCGTCGCATGTGTGGGCTTAGCCTGGCGCCGACCACCGGCAGCAGCGAAGGGGAGAGCGGGAAGGAGTAGGGGGCAGGCGGTGGAGTGTTGGGTCCCCTCGGTCGCCCGCGCCGGGGGCGGCGGAGGGGGAAGTGGAGGGGGAGGGGTCGAGGACCAGCCTTATCTATGCGAGATAAAAGGAATTCACGTGATCAGTGTCTATCTTGCACTTATTGTTATTATCCTAAACCGAACTTACTTTTGGATTCCATCCGAACTACAATAGCATAGCACGCTGGTTACAATTCAACATGGCAGTATCAATCATGTCCATTCCTACCGTGCTAGCATAGCACACTGATTAGGTCTGCCTCCTACAGACGGTTACATTAATTCGGGTGCAAAATGGTTTAACAGATTTGCCGTCGGCGCAACCAAAGAGACATCGATCATCATCAAGTATTTGTTGCATTGCATGCGAAGAACAGCTCGGACTTTAATTATCGTTTGGCCAGAAGCCAAGCAAAAAATCTTTTGTTTTCTCTTGGAGCACATCCCCATATTGCTTTTAGGAAGACTGTATACAAACTTAACACTAGGTGGTTGGTACCAGTTGGTCATCATTTTGCCCAACCTTCTAACATTCTTATGGTAACCCATTGTGGCAGCTTTATACTACGAGGGACATGACGATCTGAAAGCAGCACCGTGCAAACTCTGGCAGACCAAGGCGTGGTTTTTCTAACCGTCCTACTGTTCTACTATGTCGCTTCGGAATATCCCAAGAAGCTCGGATGCAGCGAGGAGTCATCGAACACGCTACCAAAAAATTTCTTTCATCTTGAGCTCGCATTCCCAATGCATCCCACTTCTATGAAAGTTGTGGCACTCGGCATAATCCTTCTACACCCAACCATTAAAATGAACCTTCTTCCCACATCCATATCGATGTCCAAGCAGCTACGCAAGAGAAGGACAAGCTAGCATTTGCTTTCAACTGAAATTTTCATATTGCTCTGCTATGAATGGTAATGTGTGATGAGGACATCTCTTCTACTATTACCCCCGCCACGACTCCTACATCAGTTATTCCACTTGGTCCTATTACTAGAGCGCGAGCGAGACAAATTAATGGCCAGGTACTATCGCTCCTTTGTACATATGATTTAACTAATGAGAATATAATATTACACTCATATTTGGATTTGCTTGTACTTAGGAATAAAGGAAAGATTAAAGATGAAGACAATATGGGTTCAGATCAAATGGAGCAAAGCTCTTGCATGCATGTCACACGTCCTATCCACCAAGCATGTCACGTACGCATGCATGAAGTGCACCAGGACGAGAGACTTGGATTAATAGCTCAACATCACCACGTGGGTGGGCCCTAGAGCTTTCGGCCACGCCACCAGGTGCCTGCCGTAAAGTACATGAAGACCAGCCACGTACGGCCTTGAGCAGTCCGATTTGTGGACAACAGATACCGCCTCGACCGGAAGCAGTAGTTAATAAATAGCTAGTATAGGTTAGGGTTTAGACTCGGGTTTTATTGTATTGTCTAGCCGTTGCTACAATTCGCATCTACGAGACGTGTAGGACTACCGCCTTGTCAGATCCACAGTGGAACCCCAACTTTTCATCTAGATCGTCTGCTCACTTTTTCATCCGCAATTTCAGATTGCAATTCTTTGTTCTTGCCGGTTCTTCGATTGCTTGCAGGAACTCGAACCTCGTTGTTCAGGTTGATCGTGCCTACGGCAGGGTCAATAACCATCGGAGATTGGTCTAGCGATTGTCGAGGCGTATCGTCGGGTACGGTATAGCCGGATCGTCAAGGTCAAAATCCACCAAATCGATAGTTATCCCCACTCTCATCGAAAGATCGGGCCGCCGTCACATCAATGTGCGTAGGTGCAAAAGGTGGTTTTGAGCTAACATATTGCTCAACCACCTAGTGTTGCATTATTTATAGTGGTATAGTGTAATGAGATGCCATCTAATAAATGTTGAGTTATTTGCTTGAGCCCACTAAGTTAGAAAAAATTGAGGTGGGTTCCTAATAAAATTTAGTTGCACAACCCTTCTCTTTACATAATTACTCTTTTGCTACTCCCTCCATTTACTTGTACAAGCCCACTATGAAATATACATTTTGCGTCACACATACAAATATATAGTTGTTGTATTTTGCTATCATCGCAAGCTAAATAAGGACGCATTTTATATCCTCGTGTGAGTATGTACTCTCACACATTCAGTATACCTCATAAATGTATCTATTATGTTACTTTATCATTCTTATACACAATTAATCTTTATAAGATAATCAGTACTAGTAGTATGAAAAAATACAGATGTCGACCCTAGTTTTTACAATATACACTTTAAACATACGGAAAAAATATACAGAAACTATTTAAAGTTTATGTACTCAGACAACAAAACTCACTTAGTGCTACTTGTGAACCGCGTCAGTAAATTCTCTGAAGAGGAGGGGCTGAATCGGAACAACGAAGGTAAGTATTTCCCTCAGTTATGAAACTAAGGTTATTAATCCAGTAGGAGAACCAAGCAAGTTATGTAGACGACACCTGCATAGAAACAACAAATCATCGCAACCCGACACGTATAGGGGTTGTCAATCCCTCTTGGATAAAGTAATATGGTAAATAAATAGATTGATAGATGCAAATAGATTGAAAGCAAATAAAAATCTGCTAGATACTTTTCGGTTTTTGATAATATAGATCTGAAATAAAAGAAGCAGATAAATTGAAAAAGCAAATAGCAATATAGATCTGAAAGTATATGATGAGAAGTAGACCCAGGGGTCGTAGATTTCACTAGTGGCTTTTTTCGAGAAAATAGCATACGGTGGGTAAACAAATTATTGTTGGGCAATTGATAGAAGAGCGAATAATTATGATGATCTCCAAGACAATGGTCATGTATATAGGCATCACGTCCAAGATTATTATACCGAAACGATTCTGCATCTACTACTATTACTCCATACATCGACCGTTGTCCAGCATGCATCTAGTGTATTAAGTTCATGGAGAAATGAAGTAATGCTTTAAGAACGATGGCATGATGTAGACAAGATCTATTCATGTAGGCAAAAACCCCATCATTTTATCCTTAATAGTAAAGATACATGCATGTCCCTTCTTCTTCTGTCACTGAGATGTAGATTAGGCCGTGGTCTTACTACGATGCATCCGGTAATTCTTGGCTGGCAGATTTCCGACCGGCTGGTTTGTGTTGCATGCCGATAACATAATGTAATTTGCGTAATGATAGCACGTTTATGTAGTACGTACATCATTATGTAAAATACGGTTCTCCCTAACATTTGGTGGTGGTACTCCTAAGCATTTATGTTGAAGTACAAAATGATCTTATGCATCGGATTAAGTAGAACTAATGAAGGACCCATATAGATCTAAGGGCACCGTATCTTATCCACGGTGCCTCGACTCAAATCCTCAGCTGAAGTGGAGCCAGAGGCATGAAGGAAGAATTTATATAGTGCAGTTGATGCTCAGTCAAAATAACAAAACAAGCCAGTTTTGATAGTCTAGTTGTACAATATCAAGAAAAAGAGAGCAATTATGTAGAGATAACATGTGCCCAACTTGATTTCTACCAGAAGTGGTACCCTCCCTTTTCTAACATAAATGTATAAGAAAAATAACTACGCATTCATAACAAATGGTCCCTTCGTATGGCACACTAACATTATAAATATATAAGTGGGGTGGGTGGTGGCCAATGCCAACCATTGTTCGCGCCACAAATACAATCACAAATAACACATGACCTTTGTAGCAGATCAACATAAAAACTCATAGCATACGTAAAATCGATGCTTGTCCCGCCATCTATCTTGCAAAGTTGCTAAAGTTAACTTTAGCTGGATATATGTAAGCGAACGATGCTAGATTTCGTAAAAATGAGATGCGTTGGGAATGGAAGTATATCTTTCCACAACCCTACGATGGTTTGCTTCCCACATCGTTGTACTTCTTCTTTCTCAGCCGGAAGACAAGTACTGCTATGTAGTACTATCTGTGGAGAACAAGCTGCAACTTGAAAGCATATTGCATCACGTCTTGACATATTTGTTGCTCCGGCAACTGAGGAGGTGAGCTTCCCCGGCATCCAAAGTAACGATGTTTTTCCTCAAATTGTCATCTCTAAGGCCCCTGTAGGAAAACCTGATCCAAACTGGAACATTTTGTTGTTTATAAATTTAAAAAACTAGACCAGTAGGGGAAGAAGCCCCTGCTAATTTTTTTAATAAAGAAGGAGATGTGAGAACCATGTAAGAACCAAGGGTTGAACCCGCGCCGGCTGGGAGGCAGCACAGCCCCCTGACCATATGTAAATTTAGATGTTTTTGGATCTGTCTTGTTGTCGTGTCATGATGGTTGTACTCTCTGGTATTGTCTAGTGTGGACCGAATTTGTTGCAACTTGCAGTTTTATATGATCACCATCTGCTTTCTCAAAAAAAAAAATCGGAGCATTTTGCCACAAAATATGAAAAATAAAAAGTCAACTACTGAGTACATGCCATGGTGGTTGTACTCTTTGGTATTGTCCAGCGAGTTTGTTATAACTTACGGTTCTATATGGTGAACACGTGGTTTAGAAAAAAGCTGGAACTCTTGATAATCTTGCTTTTCTTCAAACTTTGCAGTTATTAATTACATGTTCATAGCATTGCGGTTGTTTTCTTTGTTCATCTCTCTTGTCATGATTTCATCAGGTAGGTAACAATTATGTCCTAGTCTCACTACGATGCATCCCGTGATTCTTGGTCGGCGGATCTCCAGCTGGCTGGTTTGTGTTACATGTTGATAACATAATGTAATTATCAGAATGATAGCGCCATACGTAGTACGTACCTCATTAATCGCCACCTAAATTGCAACATTTTTCTTTAAAACATGGTTCTGTCTAACATTTGTTGGTGGTATTCCTAAGCATATTCGTTGAAGTACCAACTGGTCTTATCCATCGGGTTAAATAAAACAAATGAAGGACCCATACATTGATTTAAAGGCACAGTAGCTTCTCCCCGGTACCTCGACTCAAATTCTTAGAGGAAGTGGAGCGAGAGGCATTAAGGGAAAAATTATACTATGCCGTCGATGCTCACCAGTTTTGATAGTCTAGTTGATGCGATACGAGAAAAAATTAGAGCAACTCCCGTAGAGATATCATGTGCCTGAATACATTTCTACCAGAAGTCGTACCCGGCCATCCTTCTTCACCAACCGGAAGTACCTTTATACACCCAGGAGCAAATGCTCCTGATGTGAACAGCACAATTAAAAAATTCAAAAAACATAAAAAATTTCTGAATTTTCTTAGGGACATGCTTTCACAAATGTTTGTCGTGCATGCAAAATTTCATCACGAAATCACATTGGTGCAAGTCGTGCCAAAAAAACAAAATCAAAGCTCCAAAATGCTTTTGTAAGTAACATTTTCAGAGCGTCGATTTTGTTTTCCTTTTGCTACGCCTTCCACCAATGTGATTTTGTGATGAAATTTTGCGTGCACAAGTAACATTTGTGAAAGTATGCCACAAAAAAAAATCAGATTTTTTTTAAAATTTTTATGAATTTTTTTGATACTATTGTTCACACCAGGAGCATTTGCTCCTGGGTGTAGAAACTCCATGTCCTTCTCCAGCATAAATGTATAAGAAAGATAGCTTAGCACATTGATAATATAGTATAGGGTCCCATCCTTTTGTATGCAGTATGCACACTAACATTATAAATAGTGGTGCAGTAGGTGGCCAATGCCAGCCACTGTTCGCGCCGGGGATACCATCACAAACTACACAGGGCCTTTTCGTATCAGTTCAACATTGAAACTCATAGCATAAGTTAAATCGATGCTTGGCCTGCCGTCTCTCTTGCGTAGGTGCTAAGGTTAACTTTAGCCAACCGCAAAAAAAAATTAGCTGGGTACATATAAGGGGACGATGCTACACTTTCGTAGCAATGAGATGCGTTGGGAATGGAAGTATAGCTTTCAGCTATCATCGGACGGCTTGTACATCGTCTTGGTCAGCCGCAAGACAACCACCGCCATGCCGTACTGCCTGGGAAGATGAAGGCGCCACTTGAAAGCACACTACGGCCCAATTCTTTTCAGCAGATTATGGAGAATCTTTGTCCGGAAAATCTTATGCCAAAAGAACTGGATTGCATCTCCTAAATCTTCAGAGGATTCTATAGAATCCTAGTGAAATCTAAAATCTCCAAAATAGTGGATTTTCCTAGAATCTCGGGATTTTGGCAAGTCCCACCAAGGAAAACTTTTGGAGTTAACAGAGTGCCCCTGTTGCAGCACGTTATTACGGCAAAACTGCCACCGAGCCACCCACGACTGATGCCCATCCGTTCGCATCGAGCGACCTTGAGCTGGGCCGCCCGCTAGGATTCCAACGCTGCCACCCGCCCCAGTTCGCCGCCCCCGACCACGCTGCCGCCGGCGTGGCCCTCGCCGCCGCTGGCCAGGTACTGGCCGCCGCCGGTCCCCACTCCCGTTGGAGTCCAGCTTCCTCTGCGGTCCCTCTTCCCCTCTGCCCTCCGCCGCCACCGGGACAAACGGAATCCGCCGTCGAGCCCCTCTGCACCGGCTACCGATGGCGCCTCCGTCCCGAAGCTGCAGCCGAACATCAACAGCTCCTCCACTCCTCCACAGTGATCCATCCTCTCTCCCCCAACTCTCTGTTCTTCTTCTTTTTAGCTAAATTGGATAGATGCAAAAAAAATTGTTGCATAGATAGATGAATGGATGTGTCAATCTGTTAGATGGATGGATACATACATTGTTCAATTTGTCAGATGGATGGATGGATTGATTGTTTTAATTTGTTAGATGGATGGATTGTGCTAAAAAAATTGTTGATATTGTCAATGCTACTGTATATTGGTGCTACTGCCGGAAATTGGCTTTGGCTCATAGGTGATATTGGTACTGTGAATCTTTGCTACTATATGAAATATCACTACATTAATTAATTCTGATGTTAAGTGCTAATGTTGCTAGTCTCGTGCCTTGAGATTATTCGTTTTGTTTTTAATTCACCCGCTTTTTAACAAACAATTTTTTAAAACTTTTCTAGTTGTAATATTTAGCACTTTATGATATTCATAAATCACTTTCATACTCACATCTGACAAGGTATTGTTCGAAACAACAAAGTGTTAACAATTCATCAAACAGTTTGTGTCAAGGGGTACTACAGACATTTCAGCACACAACTCTTTTCAGAATCTCAAACTAGAATCTCAGAAAAGAACTCGACGCCAGATTCTGGGGGAAGCAGATTCTCGGAGAATTTGCTAGAATCTTGATTCTGCAGAATCCCGGGCGAAAAGAACTGGGCCTACATCAAGTCTTCACACTCCGCCAGCCATTACAGAGAAAGATAGGGATTTTTTTTAAAAAAAAATAGACCACGTTGTAGGAGAACACTGTTGTGCCATGGTGGCTCTTTCAGAACAGTCGACAGCGCCAAATAATTAGGTGATTCCCACAACTTATTACCCCTTAGTTACTATGCTGGATTTGCACTGTATACTATCCAATTGATTTGCAATAGATATGGCTTCACCGATTCGTACATTGGATTTGGAGTTTAGAGTTTATTTGGGGTAGTATGGTTGAGTAGTGCATTACTTTTCAACTATTTGCACTATCTAAATTTTCACCAAGATAATTGTATACATATTTTGACACTTTATTTATGCACAAATATATGAAAAATATATTCTATTGCAATAATAGACGGGCGCGGCAACGCGCTTCATCAACGATCTAGTATTGTTTGGTGGTGGTATTCCAAGCATACACATTATTGAAGTGCCAACTGACCTTATCCATCAGATTAATTAGAAGAAACGAAGGACCCATATATTGATTTAAAGGCGCCGTAGCTTCTCCCCGGTACCTCGACTCAAATTCTTAGCGGCAGTGGAGCCGGAGGCATTAAGGGAGAAATTGCTCACCAGTTTTTACAGTCTAGCTGACGCAATACCAGAAGAAGAAAAAAGAGCAACTCCCGCAGAGATAACATGTGCCTGAATACATTTCTACCAGAAGTCGTACCCGTCCTTCTCCAACATAAATGTATAAGAAAGATAGCTTGGCTCATTGGTAACAGAGGGTCCCGAGAGCAGCGATATGGCTCATACCACCATATGATCATATTATCCAGACCATTGTGTTGAGCATGTGGATCTGCACCACTGCATTTAATGAATATTGGAGCAAACCGCAGAAATCAGCTTCCTGGCACTATACCCTGCGAGTATGTATGTACGAGGGGGCCGGGTCAATGGGAGGAACAAACGCCACCGTGGGGTAGAATCTGGACCGGTGGAACAACACCTGCCTTCGTAGGAAGACCATGGTCCTTGATAGATGAATAAAACTGATTCTTATTGATTGATTTGGTGTGGCATACAAGTGTATATAAGAGGGTACAAACCGACTTGGGGTAAGGTTACAAAGATGACTTGGACTAGGAGTCGTATACGATAAAGACTACTCTAACATCCCCCCGCAGTATCAACGGCAGGCTCGGCGACGTTGAGACTGAAACAGATATCTTGAAACGGCTTAGTAGGCAGTGCCTTGGTGAAAATGTCAGCAAATTGAGCCATAGAGGGAACATGAAGTACCCGAACCTGACCAAGAGCGACCTTCTCACGAACAAAATGAATATCAATCTCAATATGCTTTGTGCGTCGGTGTTGAACTGGATTGCCGGTCATGTAGACTGCTGATATGTTGTCACAATAGACAATAGTGGCCTGCTCAATAGGCCTGTGTAGCTCGGATAGTAACTGCCGAATCCAGATTGTATCTGCAACGGCATGTGCCACGGCGCGATACTCAGCCTCGGCCGACGAATGTGAGACCGTAACCTGTCTTTTCGAGGACCAAGAAATTAAATTGTTACCAAGAAAAACACAAAAACCGGAAGTGGACCTTCGAGTGTCATGACAACCAGCCCAGTCTGCATCAGAGTATGCGGTAAGAGAGTTTGGAGAAGAATTATTTAGGTGGAGACCATGATTGAGAGTTCCTTTTAAATACCGAAGAATGCGTTTAACATGATTATAGTGAGGAACCCGTGGATCATGCATATAGAGACATGCTTGTTGAACAGCAAAAGAGATTTCAGGACGAGTAATGGTGAGAAATTGGAGAGCACCTGTTAGGCTACGATAGAGAGTAGGATCTTAAAAGGGTTCACCGGCAGCCGAAAGTTTAAAACTAGTATCGACAGGAGTGCGAGATGATTGACAGTCAAGCATACCGGCACGATTAAGTAGATCAAGAATATACTGGCGTTGGGAAAGAAAAAGGCTGGAGGAATCTCGAACAACAGTAATGCCTAAGAAATGATGAAGGAGTCCTAGGTCAGTCATAGAAAATTCAGATCTAAGAAGAGAGACAATATGATCTAAGAAATTTTGAGAGGATGCGGTGAGAATGATATCATCTACATAGAGAAGTAAATAGGCAGTGTCGGAATTTTGATGATACACAAAAAGAGAGGTGTCCGAGAGAGATGGAGTGAAGCCTATAGTTTGGATGAAGGAGGAGAAGCGTTGAAACCAAGCTCTTGGGGCCTGTTTAAGACCGTAGAGAGATTTCTGAAGAAGACAGACATGAGTTGGAAAGGATGGATTTTCAAAACCCAGAGGTTGCTGACAGTAGACAGTTTCTTGAAGGGAACCATGGAGGAAAGCATTTTTAACATCAAGTTGGTGAATAGGCCAGGAAGAGGAGACAGCAACACTAAGAACGGTACGAATGGTGCTAGGTTTAACAACAGGAGAAAATGTTTCATCGTAATCAATTCCTTGTTGTTGAGAAAAGCCACGACAAACCCACCTGGCTTTATATCGTGAGAGGCTCCCATCGGAGTGAAACTTTTGGCGAAAAATCCATTTGCCAGAAACAATATTTGTGTTAGGAGGACGAGGAACAAGTTGCCATGTGTTGTTTTGAAGTAAAGCATTATATTCTTCTTGCATGGCAGCGGCCCAATTGGGATCAAGTAGAGCAGTTTTGTAATTCTTTGGGAGGGAAGTGAGAGATACGGTGGTATGAAGGTTTAGGCGGTCTTGGGGTTGTTGAAATCCTGATTTGGCCCTAGTACGCATGTGATGATCATTAATCGGGACTGCTGTAGGAATAGCACGAGGGGGTAACGTGGGTACGGGTGAGTCCGGCGCAGCGGAAGAGTCGGATGAAGGAGCATGGTTGGGTGGTGGAGAGGGAGCAGGGACCGGGGGTGTTGGGGAGGGAGCAGGGGTCGAGGGTGTTGGGGACGTCTCGGGTGGGGTGGGGGAGGGTTGGTATTGGTTGTGGCTGGTGTTAAAGTTGTTGGTGGTATGTTGTGTTCATCATGAGGAGGTGCAGGAAGGGGAGTATATAGTTGGAAAGGACGGGGAGAGGGGGTGTTTGCCGAGCTAGGGGTGTTGGATGATGTAGTAGTGCGTTGTGAGAAAGGAAAAATATGCTCAGCAAAGGTGACATGACGAGAGACATGAACGTGTCCTGTCTGAAGGTCGAGACAACGATAGCCTTTGTGCTCGACAGAGAAGCCGAGAAAAGCACATGGGATAGATCATGGTGACAATTTATTTGTAGAAGTGGCATAGGCATTTGGAAAACAGAGACAACCGAAAACACGAACCGTAGAGTAGTCGGGGTGGGAAAGAAAGAGGGAATAATAGGGAGTAGTGTTGGGTTTAGTTTTAGAAGGTCGAATATTTAAAAGGAAGGTGGCCATGTGTAGGGCTTCAGCCCAAAACTTGGGAGGCATAGATGATTGAACGAGAAGAGTGCGAACTATATCATTGAGGGTGCGAAGAGAAAACGTTCGGCTTTACCATTTTGCGGGGAGGTGTAGGGACATGAGAATCTAAGAAGGATGCCATGTTGTAAGAAGAAAGTACGATTTTTAATGTTATCAAACTCGCGACCATTGTCACATTGGATAAATCAAATTGGGAGAAAGAAGTGGACAAACACATAGCGTTGAAAATTAAGAAAGAGAGAATGGACCTCAGATTTGTTGCGTAGAGGAAAAGTCCAGACAAAGTGTGTGAAATCATCTAGTATAACAAGGTAATATTTAAAACCCGAAACACTTGCAATGGGAGAGGTCCATAGATCACAATGTATTAATTCAAAGGGATAAGTGCTACAAGAGCTAGAGGAACTAAAGGGAAGACGCACATGTTTGCCTAATTGACACGACTCGCAAAATGCAGAATTATGAGAATCCCTATTACATGGTATGGTAAATTCACTAAGCATAGAAGCTAAGACAGCAGGGTTGGGATGGCCCAAGCGACGATGCCAGAGATCGACGGAGGCCAGCATGGATGTTGGAGGGGCGGCGGCAGGAACTCCATTAAGAGAGTAAAGATCACCGAAGCTATTGAAGCGAGCGATCTCGGCCTTGGTCAGGTAATCCTTCACAGATAAACCAAAAGGGTCAAATTCAGCCGAAACTAGATTGTCGCAAGTAAACTGGCGAACAAAAATAAGATTTTTAATGAGGGCGGGTGCAACTAGAACATCATGAAGTAGAAGAGGTTTAGTGGAAGAGGGAAGTTGAGCCTGACCAACACAATATATAGGAATAGATGATCCATCTCCGAGGGTAATGGAAGGGAAAGGAGATGTAGTGCAAGATGATACCCAATTACTAGATGCAGACATATGACTAGAGGCCCCTGAATCAAAGATCCAATCCGTACCTGAGTTTCCTTGCGCAGCAAAGTTATTCATTGCTTGGAGAAAAGCAGCTTGATCCCAGCTCGGTGTCGCAGGTGAGGGTGGGGTCGGGAGCAGTGCCGGTGGATATGATGGTGTAGGCAGCAAGGCCGGCTGGGGTGTGTAGTAGGCACCGCCATCGGTGGAGTAGTGACCATAGGGAGCATACGTCGGGGCGGCGTGAGAGGCATTGGCCGGCTGTGGCATCGGGAGCAGTGCCGACTGAGGTGTGTAGTAGGCGCCGCCGTCGGTGGAGTAATGACCATAAGGAGCATACGTCGGGGCGGCGTGATAGGCATTGGTCGGCTGTCGGGGGTTGAGAACCCCGGGAGCACCAGTAGGCGGCCGAAGGCCGGGTTGCCAGGCACTTGAGTATGCTGGCGGAGCACCGAGCGGGGACGGAGCGGACCAGGGCATGGGCCACGCCTGAACGAGCCCCGTCCAAGGATCATGAGGAGGCCGCCATGCAGGCGCCGATGGAGCACTGGTGGGTGGTGCAGGACTCGGTGCTGTCGTAGGCGGAACTGAACGAGTCGACGGCGGCCTGTAGATAGGATTTTTGCCGCGGTAGTTCGGACTAGGGCGCCAGCCTGGGGGCGGTTGGGCGGATGACGACGCGGATGGCCCGGCGACAGGAGCCGGCATGGGAGGCGGTGCTGCTGTAGGCGGCGGAGGAGGGCGAGCCGCAGCATGAAAGACCTTGGGGCGAGAGTCCTTGCGAGCTTGTGTTTCCGCCGTGAGTTGGAGCAGAGAACGAACTTCAGCGAAGGTGGGAGGAGGCCGTATCATTGGTATGAACGAGGCTTGCTTGTCAAAATCCTCGCTGAGGCCGACGACGACGATGTTGATGAGCTGTGAGTCGCTGACGGTATCGCCGAGTTCGCGGAGCTCATCACCAATGGTCTTGACGCGCTGGCAGAACAGGTTCACCGGGGCGTCTCCTTGCACCATATTGCGAAGCTCGGTGTGGAGAGCGTTTTTCCGAGCGTCGGTGTTGCTTTGGAAGAGCTGACGGAGGGAGTGCCAGATGTTGGCAGCGGTGGCGCCGTCGTGATCGAGCATGTTGAAGATCTCGGTGGTGATGCGGGTGTAGAACCACTGGACGATTGCGAGATCGTCTTTCAACCATTGCGGATCGTCGGGGCGGGGAAGACAGTTGGCGGCGACATGCGAGCGCAGGTTGCAGCGGCCGAAGTGGAGATCGAAGAGATGTCTCCAATGGTAGTAGTTATGGGCGGCGAGATCAAGAACTATGGGGATGTATGGGCTGACGTCGGAGATTGTGTCAGCAAGAGACATTGGTGCGGCGAGGATGGGTGTAGGGGAGTTTTGTGGAGTTAGGGAGAGGGCCGAGAGAGAGGCGGCTGCGGCGTTGGCAGCCTTGGCGATGAGCGCGGCCCGGCGCTCGAAGTAGCCGGGCGGCGGCAGCGGCGGCGGCCTTGGCGGAGCCATAACCTAAACCCTAGGACCGGTATCTGATACCATGATAGATGAATAAAACTGATTCTTATTGATTGATTTGGTGTGGCATACAAGTGTATATAAGAGGGTACAAACCGACTTGGGGTAAGGTTACAAAGATGACTTGGACTAGGAGTCATATACGATAAAGACTACTCTAACAGTCCTAAATCCGCGTAGCTGCTGTGACTGCGCGAATGGGTCTTTACTGCATGCGCCAAACCCTGCTCTTCGTCTGCTTGAGCGCCAGATCTATTCTGTTTATTGCATTTTCCTTTTCTCGTTTTTGCAGATTGTGGCGAGGGCCGAGACGAATCCAATGCGATGCAGCAGCCGGTGGGGATCTATCGAGCGTCGTACAAGGTGGCTTTTCCAGAGGACCAATTCGAGGTCAAAAATGTTAGCTTGCTTCCACAAAAATTGGGGATCTGGCGCTGATTGCTCATAGCAACTCTAGCAGATCCCGCAAAACGCCCCGGTCCATAAAATAACCGCCAAATTGCGGGTCGGGGCCGAAAAATCTGCACGAGCAGATCCCGCAAAACGCCCCGGTCCACAAAAGATTTTGCGGGGCGCGGCAAATCTTCTCACCCAACCTCTATCTTCACAGGCTGGGAGGCCGACCCGAGCTCAACCCCCATCCGGCGCGAGATTTGGCGGGAGGGACATTTCCGCGCGCCCTTTCCCCGCTTCCCGCACCCTCCGCCACCATTGCCCCCCTCCGAAAGCTCCGGCTGCTCCTCCCCGGCCGTCCCTCGCCGCCATGGACGACCCCATGCTGCCCCCCGTCACCGTCGAGGTCGCGCACGCCCCTTCCCCTCGGGCGGATCTCGTCGCCGGCCATGTAGGCCCCGCCGGCGTCGCCCAAGCACACGCCATGCCTGCCTGCAAGCGGCAGGGCAACGTTCTTGTGCAAGACGGGAATCCGACTGCCCCTGCCGCGATGGCCAGCGCTCCGAGCAGCAATACCGCTGTGCGATCCCGGCCGCGGGCACAAAGCGGAGGAAGGTTCCGATTTCAAGGAACAAACCTTCTTCAACCTCTCACTCCATCCCCCCGCAAGGAGGTGCTCCGGCGATGCCTTTCAATGGTGCCGCTCCCCCCGCGAGCGAGGTGTTCGACGAAATGGCCGGAAGGTATATCTCTTCGGACTTTGGTGATTCTCTGGAGTTTTATCCGATGGGTGACCGATCGGGAAGTTGCTCCCGGGTGCGCACGAGTGAGGACAAAGTGCGCAGAAAAGACTAGTATTGATATGTGAGGCCAGTCTAGATCCCGCCAGGAGTAACGACCACCGGCGGGTGTGTCCGGGGTGTTACAAGTTGGTATCAGAGCCGACCCTCGCGGTTACACGGATGTTTGCGGACAGTTTGCAGTCATGTTATGCATGACGTTTGTGACCCGTCGTGGCACACGGCATGGTACATGTGCTGTCCTGAAAGCACAGACGGTTGTGCCAAGAGGGAACGTTCCTGTGGCCCGACGAGGACGTCGGTTCCACTGAGTGAGGGTGTATATGATGGCCTGGCTTATTAGGGATGATAGACTACTCATATCAATAAGGAATTCCTTCTTTTCCGGGAGCCCATTCGGATAGAACTCCAAAGTTAAGCGTGCTCAGCTTGGAGTAGTTTCAGGATGGGTGACCGATCGGGAAGTTGCTCCCGGGTGCGCACGAGTGAGGACAAAGTGTGCTAAAAAGACTAGTATTGATATGTGAGGCCAGTCTAGATCCCGCCAGGAGTAACGACCACCGGCGGGTGTGTCCGGGGCGTTGCATTCTCTTTCATTTTCGCCATTGTTTTTCGATAGCTCGTGACTTGTTATCGTTCGGTACAGCGGTGGTTCAAACAATGCAACAACCGTGTTCGTGAACTTATTGGACACGTACGCGGTTGACATTGATCAAGCCCCCTTCAAATCTTTCGACTATAATGAAACAGAGTGCGGCGTGGACGACCATGGTTGTGCGGACAACTTGGCTGAGATCGAAATGGAAGCGTTTGAGAATTCACAAGCAAAAGTGGGTAAAAGCCAAAGATCGAAGAACTACACCATCTTGGAAGATCAGGCTTTGATCAAAGCATGGAGTGCGGTGTCTCTTGATGCATGCACGGGTACTAATCAAACCTCCAAGAGATATTGGCAAAGGATCGAAGATCAATACTTCCGCATTATGAAAACTACCCCAATAAGACACCACGCACATTTGCTCAAGGAAGAGGGGCTGCGCAGAGTTGCCATTGAGGAGAGAAAAGTACGCGCCTCTGAAAACAAATCGCTGTCATTGTTGCTCGCCGAAGAGAACAATATCATGTCAATGAACCGCAATGACATGAACGACGTCACCAAAGCATGGCATGATATGACCAGGAGAGACATCTTGAAGAGGAGAATGGTCGCCTCGGCCGGTCCGTCTACCAGTTCCGTGATGTTTTCTCAGCTCCATACGGTGGCAATGTGGATAATTTCGGTGCGGGAGTTGGAACAAGCGACGGAGGAGGCTACGGTGGCTACGGTGGCGCCAACGAACTTCAAGATGGACTCCATGGCGCCGAGTGAAGATCGACTCTCAAAATGATGCCGGACATGGGCGCATACCTTTGCATGCCCTCTTTTGCGTAATGAACTTCGCTTTTATTCGCGCGCAAACTGTTTATGTCATTTGAATTTGAACTTGTTTATGAAGCCCTATGACAAATTTCAGATTTGCAGTTTTTCTGTTTGCGAGTCGTTGCGCTGTTGCCTGAGCAAAACCCGCATAGCCGACCCGTAAAAAAACATATTCCGCGAATATACTTAAGTCGAGCACCTATTTATCCTCAAGTCCTTGAAAATCATCAAAACCGAGTTACGCAAGAAGATGTCGGGTTCTGGCCTAATGATTTTATTATTCTCCTATATTTGGTTATGCTTCTGAGGATTCACATGATTTTTTTTACTTAAAAGTTCGCCACACCTTCTGAGGATGCACTAGGAATCCCAGTGCATCCCACTTATATTATAGTTTTAGGAAAAACACGAGAAAATAAATTCCACATGAATCTTGTTATTTCGCTCTTTTTCCATAGGAGATGCACATCATTTTTATGCGTGTATTATATTGGAACCGGCACAAAGATAAATGTCAATGTGCTGGAGCTGGTATGCAGCGAAAACACTCATAAAACTTGATGTAAAGTGAGACAGGTGGTGTGAGGCAAGATTGAATTCTTACTGTTGAAGTTGCTCAATCCCATAACATCGGTCATCCACGTGGGAGTTCTAATATCCCTTTGGTTCAAACGCAAACACTGGGAAATGTGAAACAGAGCTGCATGTAAGGTGTTAAGAGGGCCAATGGGAGTTCTAATATCACTTTGGTTCAAACGCAAACACTGGCAAATGTGAAACAGATGAACTTTATAAATTCAGAATGCAAAGAGGTAGGTAATGTGTAGTCTGCAGATTAGGAACAGTTGAGCTTCAGTGTATCAAGAAATGAAGCTTTTTTGTCAGCGACCGTACAAAAAACTACTAGCTCGACTCCGACCTGAATTGCTGGCCCGCATGGCCTGCCCTTGTTCGTTGTGCACTGCTTGAGTGTTCCCCAATTCTGCGAGGGTGCAAGACCCCAGTGCCCAGGCAAGCACCAAGGGGCCACGCTGTGAAGCTAGGCTCTGCTGGCAGGAAACTTGACCCAACCCAATCTACAGATACAGATGAGACACCCAAAAGGATTGCCAGAGGGGACATGAACTTGTAGTGCTTGCTGGGAGATGCTGCTCGTACCTCGTCTGCCACTGCAGCAAAGACGAGAGCATTCTTGAACAGGGTAGTGTTCATTCAGTCGTAGAAATGAAGGAGGTAGTGTCTCTGGCAATATCAGTTTATCTACCTTTCTATTCATGGTGCTCGTGGCAGGACAAGCTCATCGTGTTCAGAAGTTTAGCTCGTGCTACTTTGTTAGCTACTGAGCTTATGTTCCCAATGCGTCTCATTTCTACTACAGTACAGGTGCCACCAACATCCTCCAGCACACGAAGTTAGGGAACACTTCCTCTTTACATCCAACCAAGCACTAACAACACTATATAGCTGAGATGACTGACTTTACGATTGTTATTTCAAATGCTGATCTGACATATGCCGGCCTACTCTGTTGGTGCAAAGAGTGACTCGAACTTAGGAAGCATGCCATCATGCACCTAGTATTTATCACGCGACTGTGATATTGTAATGTGGTACGTAATAAAAATGCCGACTTTATTCTTTTATTAAGAATGAGTAGTACTAAGAATTAATAACATGACTTTGGCCTGTTCGTGGAGCGGGGTGGCCGCCCCGGGTCCTCGAAAATGAAGGGGGGTTCAGCAGTAGCAACAGCAGGTGTGTGCGCGTGTGCGTGTGCTCTGTTTACTGGGCCAAACCCAAAGCACACAGGAACGCATGATGAGGCAACGGGTTAATTAGAGCGAACATTTGCTTGTGGGAAAAAAGGAATATATGGTAGACGAGGCTGGAGGGATTCGTATGTTTCCGTCCAGTAAGACCGATGAATGACCAAGACATAGGTGCTCTGGGTGTGTCGGTGCTTAATAACTGTTGTGATGATCTTGCCCCATCCCTCTCTGAGGCAGAGGAGGAAGGTGGTTTAACTAACCCAGGGGAGGGGGTGCAGAATATGGAGCATGCGGCTAGGACCACGGAGCCTGGTTGTGAGGATCGGGTGGTGGTTCAGCAAAAGCCTAAGCGTAAGTGGTCGCGAAAGATTTATCCAGCCACCGCGGTGCGTAGAAGTGCTAGAATCCGAACTACTAAAAAATTCCATGATGAACTATGAGAGGCATCTTTTGGAATAGCAGAGGTCTGAAAGACTTGGCTAAAAGAAGGTTTCTGGCGGATGCCTCTAATGATTATCGTTTGGATTTTATCGCACTTTCTGAAACTGGACGGGATAATTTTTCGCCTCGGTTCTTAAGCAATTTGGCAGGTGGTGCTGAATTTGATTGGCATTGCTTGCCCCCAAGAGGAAGATCAGGGGGAATCTTGCTCGGGGTCAGATGTGACATTCTGGAAGTCCGTTGTGTGGTGATGGGGGATTTCGCTGTCAAATTTCGGGTTCATTCTAAGGTTGATGGGTTCAACTGGGCTCTGGTGGCGGTATACGGGGCCGCGCAGCCAGAACTCAAACCTGATTTTTTAGCGGATCTCGTTCGCATTTGCGGGTCCGAACAGATTCCGATCTTGGTCGGGGGTGATTTCAACATTATTCGATGGAGAGAGGAAAAGAATAATGATAACTTTGACGGCAGATGGTCGTTCATGTTTAACGCCATTATTGAAAGCTTGGATCTCATAGAGATAGAGCTTTCGGGTAGAAAATTCACTAGGGCCAATTCCTTGCCAAATCCGACGTTTGAGAAACTGAATAGAGTCCTGGCTAGCGTTGAGTGGGAGCATAAGTACCCTCTCGTAACGGTACAAGCTCTATCGCGCGGAGTCTCAGACCACGCACCTTTATTGGTTGACTCGGGTGAGGCAACGTATGTGGGCAATAAAAATACCTTTTCTTTCGAGTTAGCATGGTTTGAAAGAGAAGGTTTTTTTGATCTGATTGCCAGGGAATGGTCGAAAGATGTCAGAGGAAGGACGTCGATCGAGAGATGGCAGAATAAGATTAGACACTTGAGGAGTTTTTTACGAGGGTGGGCAATGTTGGGGAACGTAGCATAATTCAAAAAATTTCTACGCTTTCACCAAGATCCAACTATGGAGACATCTAGCAACGAGCAAGTAAGAGTGCATCTACATACCGTTATGTAGATCGCGTGCGGAAGCTTTCAACGAAGTGTGGATGAAGTAGTCGTACTCTTCACGTTCTTCGTCACCGATGATCTAGCGCCGAACGGACGGCACCTCCGCGTTCAACACACGTACGGTGCAGCAACGTCACCTCCTTCTTGATCCAGCAAAGGGGGAGGAGAAGTCGTCAGAGATCCGGCAGCACGACGGCATGATGACGGATGCAGTGGAGATCGCAGCAGGGCTTCGCCGAGCGCCCTGCGTTGGAGTATGGAGGTGTGACGGGAGGGGGAGAGGCGCCAGGGCTTGGGTGCGGCTGCCCTCTCCCTCCCCACATATATATAGGGGCCAGGGGGGTGCGCCTGGCCCCCCTGCAGATCCAATATGCAAGGGGGCGGCGGCCAGGGGGGGTTCCTTGCCCCCCAAGGCAAGTGGAGCCCCCCTCCCCCTTAGGGTTTTAACCCTAGGCGCATGGGGAGGTGGGCCCCCTAGTGGTGCGCCAGCCCAGAGGGCTGGACACTTCCCCTTGCGGCCTAGGGGCCCCACCGGGATGGGTGGCCCCACCCGGTGGACCCCCGGGGCCCCTCCGGTGGTCCCGGGACGCTCCCGGTGACCCCCGGAGATCACCCGTTGGCCGAAACTGGACTTCCTATATATCAATCTTTACCTCCGGACCATTCCGGAACTCCTCGTGACGTCCGGGATCTCATCCGGGACTCCGAACAGCTTTCGGGTTTCCACGTGCATTTATCTCTACGACCCTAGCGTTACCGAACCTTAAGTGTGTAGACCCTACGGGTTCGGGAGACACGTAGACATGACCGAGACGACTCTCCGGTCAATAACCAACAGCGGGATCTGGATACCCATGTTGGTTCCCACGTGTTCCTCGATGATCTTCATCGGATGAACCACCGTGTCAAGGATTCACTCAATCCCGTATGTTATTCCCTTTGTCCATCGGTACGGTACTTGCCCGAGGTTCGATCGTCGGTATTCCCAATACCTTGTTCAATCTCGTCATGGCAAGTCTCTTTACTCGATCCGTAATCCATCATCCCGTGACTAACTACTTAGTCACATTGAGCTCATTATGATGATGTCTTACCGAGTGGGCCCAGAGGTACCTCTCCGTCATACGGAGTGACAACATCCCAGTCTTGGTTCGTACCAACTCAACAAACACTTTCGGAGATACCCGATGCGTACCTTTATAGACACCCAGTTACGTTGTGACGGTTGGCACACCCAAAGTACTCCTACGGTATCTGGGAGTTGTACAACCTCATGGTCTAAGGAATAAATACTTGACACCGAAAAGCTTATGCATTACGAACTATACGATCTCGTGTTATGCTCAAGTTTGGGTCTTGTCCATCACATCATTCTCCTAATGATGTGATACCGTTATCACCGACATCCTATGTCCATGGTCAGGAAACCTTGACCATCTGTTGATCGACGAGCTGGCAACTAGAGGCCTACCAGGGACTCATTGTGGTATGTGTATTCACACATGTATCGCTGTTTCTGTACAATACAATTCAAGCATGAATAACAGACAATTATCATGAACAAGGAGATATAATAATAATGCTTTTATTATTGCCTCTAGGGCATATCTCCAACAGTCTCCCACTTGCACTAGAGTCAATAATCTAGTTACATTGTGATGAATCGAACACCCATAGAGTTCTGGTGTTGATCATGTTTTGCTCGTGAAAGAGGTTTAGTCAACGGGTCTGCTACATTCAGATCCGTATGCACTTTACAAATATCTATGTCTCCATCCTGAACATAATTCCGGATGGAGTTGAAATGGCGCTTGATGTGCTTGGTCTTCTTGTGAAACCTGGGCTCCTTGGTAATAGCAATAGCACCAGTGTTGTCACAGAAGAGAGTCATCGGGCTTGACGCGCTTGGAATGACTCCTAAGTCGGTGATGAACTCCTTCATCCAGACTCCTTCCTGCGCTGCTTCAGAAGCAGCTATGTACTCCGCTTCACATATAGATGCTGCCACCACGCTCTGTTTGCAACTGCACCAGCTGACTGCCCCTCCATTCGAAATATACACGTATCCGGTTTGTGACTTAGAGTCATCCAGATCTGTGTCGAAACTAGCATGGACGTAACCCTTTACGACGAGCTCTTCGTCACCTCCATAAACGAGAAACATATCCTTAGTCCTTTTCAGGTACTTTAGGATGTTCTTGACCGCTGTCCAGTGTTCCGTACCGGGATCACTTTGGTACCTCCCTACCAAACTTATGGCAAGGTTCACATCAGGTCTGGTACACAGCATGGCATACATGATAGAACCTATGGCCGAGGCATAGGGAATGACACTCATCTTTTCTCTATCTTCTGCCGTGGTCGGCGACTGAGCCTTGCTCAATCTCATACCTTGCAAAACAGGCAAGAATCCTTTCTTTGACTGATCCATATTGAACTTCTTCAATATTTTGTCAAGGTATGTACTTTGTGAAAGACCAATGAGGCGTCTCGATCTATCTCTATAGATTTTGATGCCTAATATGTAAGCATCTTCTCCAAGGTCCTTCATTGAAAAACTTTTATTCAAGTAGGTCTTTACATTTTCCAAGAATTCTATATCATTTCCCATCAGCAATATGTCATCCACATATAATATGAGAAATGCCACAGAGCTCCCACTCACTTTCTTGTAAATACAGGCTTCTCCATAAGTCTGTATAAAGCAAAACACTTTGATCACCTCATCAAAGCGAATATTCCAACTCCGAGATGCTTGCACCAGCCCGTAAATCGAGCGCTGGATCTTGCATACCTTGTCAGCGTTCTCTAGATCGACAAAACCTTCCGGTTGCATCATATACAACTCTTCCTTGAGGAAGCCATTAAGGAATGCTGTTTTGACGTCCATTTGCCATATCTCATAATCATAGAATGCGGCAATAGCTAACATGATTCTGACTGACTTCAGCATCGCCACGGGAGAGAAAGTCTCGTCGTAGTCAATCCCTTGAACTTGTCGATAACCCTTAGCGACAAGCCAAGCCTTATAGATGGTCACATTACCATCCGCGTCTGTCTTCTTCTTAAATATCCATTTGTTTTCTATGGCGTGCCTATCATCAGGCAAGTCCACCAAAGTCCATACTTTGTTTTCATACATGGATTCTATCTTGGATTTCATGGCTCCAAGCCATTTATTGGAATCTGGGCCCGCCATCGCTTCTTCATAGTTCGAAGGTTCACCGTTGTCTAACAACATGATTTCTAGTACAGGGTTGCCGTACCACTCTGGTGTGGAACGTGCCCTTGTGGACCTTCGAAGTTCAGTAGTAACTTGATCTGTTTCTTCATGATCATTATCATCAGCTTCCTCCCTTGTCGGTGCAGGCACCTCAGGAACAGTTTCCTGCGCTGCGCTACTTTCCGGTCCAGGAGGGGTGACTGTCACCTCATCAAGTTCTACTTTCCTCCCACTCACTTCTTTCGAGAGAAACTCTTTCTCCAGAAAGCATCCATTCTTGGCAACAAAGACTTTGCCTTCGGATCTGTGGTAGAAGGTGTACCCAATTGTTTCCTTTGGGTATCCTATGAAGACGCATTTCTCCGATTTGGGTTCGAGCTTTTCAGGTTGAAGTTTCTTGACATAAGCATCGCAACCCCAAACTTTTAGAAACGACAGCTTCGGTTTCTTGCCAAACCAAAGTTCATACGGAGTCGTCTCAACGGATTTCGACGGAGCCCTATTTAAAGTGAATGCGGCAGTCTCTAAAGCATAACCCCAAAAAGATAGCGGTAAATCGGTAAGGGACATCATAGATCGCACCATGTCCAACAGAGTACGATTTCGACGTTCGGACACACCGTTACGTTGAGGTGTTCCGGGCGGTGTCAGTTGTGAAACAATTCCACAGCTCCTAAGGTGTGTGCCAAATTCATGACTTAAATATTCACCCCCACGATCCGATCGCAAAAATTTTATTTTTTGTCACGTTGATTCTCAACCTCATTCTGAAATTCCTTGAACTTTTCAAAGGTCTCAGACTTGTGTTTCATCAAATAGATATACCCATATCTACTCAAGTCATCTGTGAGGGTGAGAACATAACGGTAGCCTCCGCGAGCCTCAATACTCATTGGACCGCACACATCGGTATGTATGATTTCCAACAAGTTGGTTGCTCGCTCCATTGTTCCGGAGAACGGAGTCTTGGTCATCTTGCCCAAGAGGCATGGTTCGCACGTGTCAAATGATTCATAATCAAGAGACTCTAGAAGTCCATCTGAATGGAGCTTCTTCATACGTTTGACACCAATATGACCAAGGCGGCAATGCCACAAGTATGTGGGACTATCATTATCAACTTTACATCTTTTGGCATCTACACTATGAATATGTGTATCACTACGTTCGAGATTCATCAAAAATAAACCATTGACCAGCGGGGCATGACCATAAAACATATCTCTCAAATAAATAGAACAACCATTATTCTCCGATTTGAAAGAGTAGCCATCTCGCATAAGACGAGATCCAGAAACAATGTTCATGCTCAAAGCTGGTACTAAATAACAATTATTCAGGTTTAAACCTAATCCCGAGGGTAGATGTAGAGGTAGCGTGCCGACGGCGATCACATCGACCTTGGAACCATTCCCGACGCGCATCGTCACCTCATCCTTCGCCAGTCTCCGTTTATTCCGCAGCTCCTGTTTTGAGTTACAAATATGAGCAACTGCACCGGTATCGAATACCCAGGAGCTACTACGAGTGCTGGTAAGGTACACATCAATAACATGTATATCATATATACCTTTGACGTTGCCGGCCTTCTTGTCTGCTAAGTATTTGGGGCAGTTCCGCTTCCAGTGACCCGTTCCCTTGCAATAAAAGCACTCTGTTTCAGGCTTGGGTCCATACTTTGGCTTCTTCCCAGCAACAGGCTTGCCAGGCGCGGCAACTCCCTTGCCGTCCTTCTTGAAGTTCTTCTTACCCTTGCCTTTCTTGAACTTAGTGGTTTTATTGACCATCAACACTTGATGTTCTTTCTTGATGTCCACCTCCGCTGATTTCAGCATCGAATACACCTCGGGAATGGACTTCTCCATCCCCTGCATATTGAAGTTCAACACGAAGCTCTTGAAGCTTGGTGGGAGCGACTGGAGGATTCTGTCAACGACCGCTTCATCTGGGAGATTCATTCCCAGCTGAGACAAGCGGTTGTGCAATCCTGAAATCTTGAGGATGTGCTCACTGACAGAACTGTTCTCCTCCATCTTACAGCTGTAGAATGCATCGGAGACATCATATCTCTCGACTCGGGCATGAGCTTGGAAAACCATTTTCAGCTCTTCGAACATCTCATATGCTCCGTGGTGCTCAAAACGTTTTTGGGGCCCCGATTCTAAACTGTAAAGCATGCCGCACTGAACCAGGGAGTAATCATCACTACGCGACTGCCAGACGTTCAAAACGTCTTGGTCCGCATCGGGAGCAGGTGCATCACGTAGCGGTGCTTCTAGGACATATGATCTCTTGGCAGCTATGAGGATAATCCTCAGGTTACGGACCCAATCCGTATAGTTGCTACCATCGTCTTTCAGCTTGGTTTTCTCTAGGAACGCGTTGAAGTTGAGGGAAACCTGAGCGTGGGCCATTTGATCTACAAGAGATATTGTAAAGAATTTAGACTAAGTTCATGATAATTAAGTTCAACTTAATCAAATTTTAATGAACTCCCACTCAGAATGACATCTCTCTAGTCATCTAAGTGATACACGATCCGAATCGAGTAGTCCGTGTCCGATCATCACGTGAGACGGACTAGTCATCAACGGTGAACATCTTCATGTTGATCGTATCTTCTATACGACTCGTGTTCGACCTTTCGGTCTTCCGTGTTCCGAGGCCATGTCTGTACATGCTAGGCTCGTCAAGTCAACCCTAAGTGTATCGCGTGTGTAAATCTGTCTTACACCCGTTGTATGCGAACGTTAGAACCTATCACACTCGATCATCACGTGGTGCTTCGGAGCAACGAGCTTTAGCAACGGTGCACAGTTAGGGGAAACACTATACTTGAAATTTTAGTGAGAGATCATCTTATTTACTACCGTCGTTCTAAGTAAACAAGATGCATAAACATGATAAACATCACATGCAATCAATTAAAGTGACATGATATGGCCAATATCATCTTGCTCCTTGGATCTCCATCTTCGGGGCACCATGATCATCTTGTCACCGGCTCGACACCATGATCTTCATCATCATGATCTCCATCATCGTGTCTTGAAGAAGTCGTCACGCCAACTATTACTTCTACTACTATAGCTAACGTTTAGCAATGAAGTAAAGTAATTACATGGCGTTATTCAGTGACACGCAGGTCATACAATAATTAAGACAACTCCTATGGCTCCTGCCGGTTGTCAAGTTCATCGACATGCAAGTCGTGATTCCCTATTACAAGAACATGATCAATCTCATACATCTCATATATCATTCATCACATCTTCGTTTTGGCCATACCACGTCACATCACACATGCTGCAAAAACAAGTTAGACGTCCTCTAATTGTTGTTGCAAGTTTTACGTGGCTTCTATAGGATTTCTAGCAAGAACGTTTCTTACCTACGCCAAAACCACAACGTGATTTGTCAACTTCTATTTACCCTTCACAAGGACCCTTTTCATCGAATCCGATCCGACTAAAGTAGGAGAGACAGACACCCGCCAGCCACCTTATGCATCTAGTGCATGTCTGTCGGTGGAACCAGTCTCACGTAAGCGTACGTGTAAGGTCGGTCCGGGCCGCTTCATCCCACAATACCGCCGAATCAAGATTGACTAGTAACGGTAAGAAAGTTGAACAATACCAAACTCCCACAACTGCTTTGTGTTCTACTCGTGCAAGATGCTACGCATAAAACCTAGGCTCAGATGCCACTGTTGGGGAACGTAGCATAATTCAAAAAATTTCTATGCTTTCACCAAGATCCAACTATGGAGACATGTAGCAACGAGCAAGTAAGAGTGCATCTACATACCGTTATGTAGATCGCGTGCGGAAGCTTTCAACGAAGTGTGGATGAAGTAGTCGTACTCTTCACGTTCTTCGTCACCGATGATCTAGCGCCGAACGGACGGCACCTCCGCGTTCAACACACGTACGGTGCAGCAACGTCACCTCCTTCTTGATCCAGCAAGGGGGGAGGAGAAGTCGTCAGAGATCCGGCAGCACGACGGCGTGATGACAGATGCAGTGGAGATCGCAGCAGGGCTTCGCCGGGCGCCCTGCGTTGGAGTATGGAGGTGTGACGAGAGGGGGAGAGGCGCCAGGGCTTGGGTGCGGCTGCCCTCTCCCTCCCCACATATATATAGGGGCCAGGGGGTGCGCCTGGTCCCCCTGTAGATCCAATCTGCAAGGGAGCGGCGGCCAGGGGGGGTTCCTTGCCCCCCAAGGCAAGTGGAGCCCCCCTCCCCCTTAGGGTTTTAACCCTAGGCGCATGGGGAGGTGGGCCCCCTAGTGGTGCGCCAGCCCAGAGGGCTGGACACTTCCCCTTGCGGCCTAGGGGCCCCACCGGGATGGGTGGCCCCACCCGGTGGACCCCCGGGGCCCCTCCGGTGGTCTCGGGACGCTCCCGGTGACCCCCGGAGATCACCCGTTGGCCGAAACTGGACTTCCTATATATCAATCTTTACCTCCGGACCATTCCGGAACTCCTCGTGACGTCCGGGATCTCATCCGGGACTCCGAACAGCTTTCGGGTTTCCACGTGCATTTATCTCTACGACCCTAGTGTTACCGAACCTTAAGTGTGTAGACCCTACGGGTTCGGGAGACACGTAGACATGACCGAGACGACTCTCCGGTCAATAACCAACAGCGGGATCGGGATACCCATGTTGGTTCCCACGTGTTCCTCGATGATCTTCATCGGATGAACCACCGTGTCAAGGATTCACTCAATCCCGTATGTTATTCCCTTTGTCCATCGGTACGGTACTTGCCCGAGGTTCGATCGTCGGTATTCCCAATACCTTGTTCAATATCGTCATGGCAAGTCTCTTTACTCGATCCGTAATCCATCATCCCGTGACTAACTACTTAGTCACATTGAGCTCATTATGATGATGTCTTACCGAGTGGGCCCAGAGGTACCTCTCCGTCATACGGAGTGACAACATCCCAGTCTTGGTTCGTACCAACTCAACAAACACTTTCGGAGATACCCGATGCGTACCTTTATAGCCACCCAGTTACGTTGTGACGGTTGGCACACCCAAAGTACTCCTACGGTATCCGGGAGTTGTACAACCTCATGGTCTAAGGAATAAATACTTGACACCGAAAAGCTTATGCATTACGAACTATATGATCTCGTGTTATGCTCAAGTTTGGGTCTTGTCCATCACATCATTCTCCTAATGATGTGATCCCGTTATCACCGACATCCTATGTCCATGGTCAGGAAACCGTGACCATCTGTTGATCAACGAGCTGGCAACTAGAGGCCTACCAGGGACTCATTGTGGTGTGTGTATTCACACATGTATCGCTGTTTCCGTACAATACAATTCAAGCATGAATAACAGACAATTATCATGAACAAGCAGATATAATAATAATGCTTTTATTATTGCCTCTAGGGCATATCTCCAACAGGCAAAGCATCTTAGTGGATTTTATAAGGTTGAAAAGGAACGGATCCTTACGCTTATTAATTCACTAGATTTGAAGGCAGAATCTACTATTTTAGATCCTTCAGAGCTTCATGCCAAAGTGGACGCAGGGATGAGATTGAAAGAACTCTTGCGAGAGGAGGAGTGGAAGTGGGCATTGCGAGCTAAGGTTTGCAAGGTCATCCAAGGGGATGCCAACACTCAATTCTTCCATATGATTGCTAATGGCAAACATAGAAAGAAAAGGATCTTTCAACTCGAGCAAGACGAGGGGACGATTGTTGGTCACGACAACCTAAAAATTTACATAACCAATTATTACAAGCAGCTTTTTGGGCCTCCAGAAGACAACTTTGTGTCCCTGGATGAGTCTCAGACCGAGGACGTCCCTCGACTGGCTGTGGAAGAGAACGACGTGTTAACCGCCCCATTTACTGAGAAAGAGGTGTTTGAAGCGATTCAACAAATGAAGAGTAACAAAGCTCCAGGGCCGGATGGTTTTCCGGCGGAGTTCTATAAAAAATGCTGGAACATTATTAAAGGAGATTTATTAGCGATGTTTCATGATCTCTTCGCTGGACAGCTTCAACTGTTTCAGCTGAATTTTGGAACGATTACCCTGCTTCCGAAGAAAACAGAGGCTGTGAGGATTGAGCAGTTCAGGCCTATCTGTCTTCTCAATGTTAGTTTCAAATTTTTTACCAAGGTCGGGACTAATAGGCTCACACAGATTGCGCACTCTGTGGTGCAGCCGTCTCAAACTGCCTTCATGCCAGACAGAAACATCCTAGAAGGGGTTGTGGTTCTGCATGAGACGCTCCATGAGATCCACACGAAAAAACTAGATGGGGTTGTTTTCAAAGTGGATTTCGAAAAGGCATATGATAAAGTAAAATGGCCATTCCTTCAACAGGCATTGCGTATGAAAGGATTTGATCAATCCTGGAGACACCAGGTGGAATCTTTCACGCAAAAGGGCAGTGTTGGAATTAAAGTGAATGATGATATTGGCCCCTACTTCCAAACGCATAAGGGCCTTCGTCAAGGTGATCCTATGTCACCTATTCTGTTCAACATAGTAGCTGACATGTTGACGATCCTCATTGGAAGGGCTAAGGAAGTTGGTCAGGTTGGAGGCCTGGTACCTCATCTAGTAGATGGAGGGGTCTCTATCCTACAGTATGCCAACGATACTATTATCTTCATGGACCATGACTTGGTAAAAGCGCGAAACATGAAACTGTTGTTATGCTTATTCGAGCAATTAAGTGGGCTTAAGATCAATTTCCACAAAAGCGAATTGTTTTGCTTTGGAAGAGCTAATGAGGAACAAGAGACTTATAAACAATTGTTCGGGTGTGAGTTGGGGGAGCTACCGTTCACGTATTTGGGTATACCAATTCACCACCGTAAGCTAACTAACCATGAGTGGAAGTGTATTGAAGACCGTTTTGAAAAGAAACTCAGCTGCTGGAAGGGCAAGCTGATGTCATACGGAGGACGATTAATTCTCATTAATTCGGTGCTCACGAGTATGCCTATGTTTCTCTTGTCTTTTTTCGAGGTACCTGTCGGAGTTCGGAAAAGACTGGACTTTTATAGATCGCGCTTCTTTTGGCAGAATGATGAACTGAAGAGAAAGTACAGGCTTGCAAAGTGGGATATTATTTGTCGACCGAAAGACCAAGGGGGTCTGGGTATAGAAAACCTTGAGGTGAAGAACAAATGTCTTCTCAGCAAGTGGCTGTTTAAACTATCTACAGAGACGGAAGCCACTTGGGCTCAAATTCTGCGTAATAAGTACCTCCAGTCTAAAACATTGTCCCAGGTCAATGTGAGGCCGAATGACTCGCCATTCTGGAACGGACTGATGAGAGTGAAGTCATTCTTTTTCAACAGGACAAAGTTTATTGTTGGAGATGGTAACTCTACGAGATTCTGGGAAGATACTTGGCTTGGGGATACACCTCTCGCATTGCAATATCCCTCTTTGTATAGAATTGTTCAACGAAGAGATGCTTTTGTTGCGGCAATTCTTCAGTCATCCCCTCTTAATATTCACTTTAGGAGAGCGCTAGCAGGCAACCGTTGGAAGCTTGGCTCCATTTGGTCAGACGACCGATGGAGGTGCAGCTGTCTCAAAGCCCAGACCGGTTGTGTTGGAAGCTGACTAGGAATGGACAGTTTTCGGTCAAATCGATGTATCTAGATGTAATCAACTCTAGTGTTATTTCTAGTTCGAAGTATGTTTGGAAGGTCAAAGTGCCTTTGCGAATCAAAGTGTTTATGTGGTTTGTGCATAAACAAGTGATTCTGACTAAAGACAATTTGGCAAAACGTAACTGGACTGGATCATCTCGATGTTCGTTTTGTGATCGGAACGAATCCATTAAACACCTCTTTCTCGATTGCCCGATGGCAAAAATATTATGACAGACAATACAAATTGCCTTTAACATTTCACCGCCGAATTCCATTAGCACCTTATTTGGGCAGTGGCTACACGGGATAGATTTCGCATTAGCGAGACACATCCGGGTGGGAGTATGTGCTTTGCTATGGGCAGTTTGGAATTGCAGAAATGATTTGGTTTTTAACAGAACAACAAATATTCATTTTTTGCAGGTTATCTTCCGAGCCACTGCATTGAGCCGTATGTGGTCGCTACTCACTCCGACGGAGGCCAGGGAGCGTTTGGTTACTGGGTCTATCCGATGGGAGACGGTAGCACGGGCTATTTTCAACCGGTTTGGATGGCGGTCATGTAATAGGATAGGCAATTAGTTCTCCTATCTTGCTTATGCCTGCCGGTTGTGGCTGTTGGCTGATTTTTGTTTTCCTTGCTCCTAGAGAGCCTTTTTACCACAGACTACAAGACCTTGTTTGATTGTCTCTTGCTTTAATAAAAGTGGCCGTATGCATCACTCTGATGCAAAGGCCGGGGTATTCTCCTTTTCGAAAAAAAATCACAACATTATGTGTTCATGGCTAGCTTAGTTGTGATCAATCAACTAATTGCAGACTACATAGACGCCTAATCTAATTGCATATGATCATTTGAAAAGATTAATGGAACATCTTGTGCTAATCATTTTATGTGACTATGTTTTGAAAGTGATTTTTCAAGCGAAATTCAATTAAAACCGTACTCTAGATTTATGAATTTTGACCGCGTGGTGTCATCTTTGGCGCGCACCCTGGGAAGATGGTACCACTTGTCACTTGGTTGGCCCTCGTGCCATCAACGTTATTCGTACTTAAAATGTAAATGCTATCTTACAAAACAGAGCTTTGAAGCTGAAACATATACTAGCTTTCCCATTTACTCCAAGAACCAATGCGCTCTGTTCAGTCTGCCTATTCATCGTAAAAATCAAAATTTATTTCGGACAAGAAGGTTGTAAGAATCTACTTTTACTCACTCTTGCTTGGTCTCTGTATACTTGTTGCACTGGAACTGAGCCCCTATTGAATCTAGTCCGAGATTCCTGATTCGGCCGGATGCCATGGCTGTCAATACTTTCTGCTAGCAAGGTGTTCCTTTTATGTCCTAGGTTGAGGAGAACTGTCAGATGAACAACCAGTTCATCTATTTCTGTTATGTAGTTGTTACCCTGGGCCTGTGGGTTCATGGGCAGTCTTCTTAGAAGTTTCAGTTCCAAGACATGCATGTCACAATATGTGGGGCTTCAATCCATCCAAAAGTCGCATGGCTCTACCTGAAAATGAACCTCTTTTCCCTAGATGATTCCAAGAAATTTGCTATAGTCGTATCTTAAGTTTAACAAAAGCAGTGCTGCTGGTACCATAATTTTCAGACTTTGCCAGCAGAGCTGGGATGCAAGAGGAGTCATCTGATGTGCTCTTTCTTGTACTCCGTCCGGAAAAAGGAGGTCTCGATCGATTAGCAACATCTTTGTGAAGCATGCATACTTTTTATGCGGTTTGCAAAAAGCTTCCAATGAAAGCGCTTCGTTTATGCACGACATTGGACCGAAGCGCACACGGAGGAGATGCTCAGATCTCTCCGTCATCCGGTTTTCGTGCAGCCTGTTTGCCGGCGATCGTACGCTCTGCACCACCTCAGCAACATTCAGAGGACAAGGCAAAGCCGAAGGTAGCCACGTAATGTTCGTGCTTGCCCACGGCTGAGCACAAAATGTCACCCTGTCACCCTCGTTAGGTCACCGATTGGTCACATGCTTTGATCTTTGTTCCAACTGTCCTCACATCTATTTTTGTCACTGATTACATACACGTTACCTGTTCAATGGAATGCCGCAGCCACGGGCTACCGATTCTTTCACGAGCCCAAAATTCCTATGATGCACAGACTACGGCTTACATATGATTGAGGAGGCTAGTTTGTATTGAGCCTTGACACTACCTGTTTGCGGGCTTTAGCTCGAAAGCCTTGATCTCCCAGCGTTGTGTAGTGACCGTTCTGCCTGGTAGGGGAGCGACACTTACTTGAGCTTGTCGTAAACTTGGTTCGCCTGGGAAGCCACCTTGTTCATGTACATCAACCTTAACTATGATGTCCCAGACTCTCCTTCCCTCATGGCAATCCTGTCTTGCCACCAAAACATTGATGTGACCTACCTTCCTCTTGTTTCACTTTTGCAAGTACTTTCTTTCAAGTTCAACTGGTATTTCTGGTGCATCCCACTTCTATGCTCATAGTACAAATGCTAAACCTCATGGGCGACCATAATTTTCTTCTTAGGGTTCTGTGCTAATTTGCCCTAGAGTCACAGAAAGATGAATGCCAAGCTAGCCATGAACAGAGCGAAACGAAGGGTGTAGAAGTTTATATACACACACAGGGAGACGCTTCTATTATGTAAGGACTCAATCACCTATTGTGGTAACATTTAAGATGTGAAGATCCTCCTAAATGCAATGACCTGCAATTTATATATACATACTATCATTTCTATGTTTAAAGCAACACAAAGTGTGTGCATAATAAAAGAAGTTGGCCACCCAATGATATCTAAGATGATCTCCAAGACATCGACACATAACTATTTCAACATTTCATATTTATTTGTTTTTTCAGCAAACTACCCAAAACAAGAAAAGTACAATCTATGTCTCTTATCAGATACAGTACATCCGTGTAGAGCCTGAAACAGCTAGACACATTCGTGTAGGAGTATGTGCGTTGTTATGGGCAATTTGGAACTGCATAAATGATTTAGCTTTTAACAGAACAACAACTATTCATTTTTTGCAGGTTTTATTCCGGGCTACTGCGTTGATCCGTATGTGGTCCTTACTCACTCCGACGGAGGCCAGGGAGCGTTTGGTTACTGGATCTGTCCGGTGGGAGATGGTAGCGCGGGATATCTTCAACCGGTTTGGATGGCGGTCATGTAATAGGATAGGCGATTAGTTTACCTATCTTCTATTTTGCCAGCCGGTTGTGGCTTGTTGGGCATTTTGTTATTGGCGTTAAGGCTCTGTGTGAGCTAGCCGTTCTTTTTTGTTTCCAGACTTTAAGACCTTGTTGAACCTCATTTACTTTTTAATAAATGTGGCCGTATGCATCGTTCTGATGCAGAGGCCGGGGAGTCCCCCGTTTTCAAAAAATAAAATCAGGTACAGTACATCCAGCTTTCTCCATCATCAAATGATCATCTTTGAATTTTTAACGTACACATTTATTGCCTTTATTTGTTTATCAATCATGCATTGATACTTGTTAAAAGAACAAGGTTCAACTCATCCTTGAATTGTGACGAAAACAATAATACAAACTTAAAAGAACAAAGGTGACAAGGGTTCTAACAAGGAGATCAAATTGACACTTGAATGAATCCCTGGGAAAACTAATCCCAAACACAACATTGACAACATCGTACCACCACTACCGAAAAAGGCTTTCGCCCCGCTTTATATATAAAACAACGATCAACGACAGTCCACCGCATAGAGCACACACCCACACACACCCGAGGCAAGATACATAGGTGCTGAAGAACAGCTATATACTCCACGCAAAATCTAGCATACTACAGGTAGGAAGATAAATCCGCACTAGACTTCGAGGGAGCCCTCATACGTGACACCACGAAGAGGAGCAGCCGAACCTCGACAGATCAGTGCCTCCAAAGCGGCGTCTTCAGGAAGATCACGACGCCGTAGCACCGCCACCGCCCAATCCAGAGGATCAAGGTCTTCTCCGAGAGTTTCCCGGAGAATCAAGAGCAGCCGCGACGTAGCCTTCAAGAAGGGCACGACGCCCACAGATGCCGCCGACGTCGGTCTGGCCAAAGCAGACAAAGTTTTCACTCCGGCATGCACTATCGGCCACCATCGGCCGACCACACTCGCCACCAGCTGTAGGTCATGGACCAAGAGCAACGGGAAGAGAAGGTCGCATCACCACCACTGTGCCGCCTCCTCCACCACCCAAGCTGGCCACGGCGGAGGCGGTTGCCCGTGACCCGAGACGCCCACGGCCCGCGCCGCTCGGAGGGCCAGATCCGGCGGAGCTGCGACTGCATCCGCCCCCAAGCGCACACCTCCAGCACGTCGCTCGTCATGCCGTCGTCGAGCACTGCTCTGTCACGCTGCCACGCCCGCCGTTTAGCGCGGCACCCAGGCCCAGCTGCCTCGGCCCGCGCCGAGCTTGCTTTGCAAGAGGGTGAGATCTCCCCGCCGCCGCCGCCGCCGACCAAGCTTCGCCAGGCCGCGCCCACTGGCGGCGGCAAGGTGGAGGAGGAGAGGGAGGGGGTCCCACCAGTGGCAGCTAGGGTTTCCTCCCGGTCGCGCTGGGGCGACCCGGGAGGAGGGAGGGGAGGAGTGCTATAACAACATCGTAACACTACAGGAATAATTTTTTAAGCCGTGTATCCAATACACTCGGCTTATGCCAAATTACACTCGGTTTATATATAAGCCGTGTGTTTTTCCCGGCTTATACCACACGGCTTACGAAGGACCGGCTTATCAAGGGTAAACCGAGAGCCGCGGAAAAACACTCGGTTTATATATAAACCGAGTACTTCTATGTAAGCCGAGGGTCAATAAGACATACGGTTTATATATAACGGTAGTCAAACACTAACGGCAAGGACACGTGTCCGTCTATGTAAGCCGAGGGTCAAAGGACACACGGTTTATATAAACCGAGGGTCGAGCGGCATATAGTTTACTTATAAACCGGGTGTTTAGTTTATAGCACTCGGTAAAGCTTAATTTGTAAAATAGAAAAAAAAATGTCTGTTTGCGTGCGGGATGAGATGGGTGAGCACGGTTAGTCTGAGTCCTCCAGTGACCGAGCGTGGGCAGCGAGCTCTCCGTGTGCCTGCGTCGCGTGCGATGGAAGAGCTTCCTAACCACAGGAGTAGGCGAGGGAGAGGTTGTATGTGCATCGCGTCCGAGCCGACCAGGCCTCGGAGACACCGGACGCCGTCGTGCTGCGACGACCCGCGCCGCCCTTCGCGAGCCCTCTCCGTTCCGCGCCCTCCAGCCCTTCTCCTCCGCTCCGTTGTAGCCCATCTAATCGGAACGGCGCGTGCCGCTGCCGCAGCGCGGCCGCCTGCGGCGCCCACAACACCACCTTGGCGCGCTGGAGAGGAAACCCGACGGGAGCAGCGGCTTGTACTCCTTCGACAGCGACCAGAGGAACAGCGCGCCGGAGGCCTCCATCCCGGCAGGAGCTCGCGCAGCTCCTGCTGTCCAGGGCCGGCCCTGTGTTTTGGAAGGCCCTAGGCGAACTCGACGACATGGGCCCCTATGTCCTAAGTCCTAAGACAATATATATGTATGCGTGTGTTATATATATAACTTATTAAAAGTAACTTTCAATCACACATCTTTAGTTTAAAATATGAGTATAATAATTCAAATGACTCCATCGAGAACAATAATAATCAAATTCGAACCGACTCCATAAAAAACAATGGTACTAAAAAGATCGCAAAATGAAACTAACATGACATGATTACCTCAAATAAGAACGAAATTTTTAGATCACTTTCTTTCTTTTTCCTCCTTTATTCAGCACCCAACAATTGCTTCTTCTTAGGTAACATGGCAGGTTAATGTCCTAAAATCATGAAGAAAAGATCAAAAGAGCATACAAAAAATTAGGAATTTATAGATCGGATGATTGGAACCCTAGACATGTTACATAGAATGACAAAAAAATGATAGATTTGATTACAGTACGTACATACTAAATAAAGAATAAATAAACTACTGAGATTGTCAAATTGAGGTTTGGGGATGGACAGGAACATGGATGCATACTTCTTGACTTCCAGTTGGTCGGATGCGTATTTGTATAGGTATTGCCGTATTGCCGCGGTGCCGGATGCCGGGTGGCCGATTGGCCGGGCAGCCGCCTGCTTGCCGGACTGCTGTGTGGCGGCGACAGCGAGCCGGCGAGGCGAGGGCGACGCGGCAAGGGCCAAGGGGCAAGGCGCCGACCGAGCGAGAAGGCCGACGGGCGGGCGAGGGCGGCGAACCTACGAAGGAAACGTCGAAACGAGCGTGAGTCACGGCGCCGCTTCGCCTACGCGTATTCATCAGCGATCGCTAGCTAGCTATATCCGGGCCGTCTAGCCCATCCTATTTCTTTTCTTTAATTATTTTGTAGTTTTTTACTTGCTTTTTGCTGAGCTATAGTATACGTATATACTCCATCATGTGCCCCCCCTGGCCTGGGCCCTGGGCCGTCGCCCCGTCGCCCATGCCCCAGGGCCGGCCCTGCTGCTGTCCCCCTACAATGGCGCGGGTGGGTGGCCGTCGAGCCAGGCGAGGCATCCGTAGGGGTCGGTGCATGGCTCGCTGGGTACTCGGAGAAGGTGGAAGGGGCCGGCGGGGAGGCACTCCGGGAGCTGCGCGTCCATGGCAAAACGAGCGAGAGGAGCACCAGCGGCGAGGCGAGCGGCATGAGGGGCGGTGGCGGCTGTGTGTTGTGTGCGGTGGAGAAACCGGATGGATAAGGATAAGGAGAGAGAAGGGGAGGGGGCTGGCGGTGGGAAGAGATAAGATAGCTACTCAGCCGTCCGATTAAAGCCAATCCAACGGTCATGGCCCGTGATCCGTGGGAGGCCTACACCGACCAATAAGAATGCACGACTATAAGCCGAGTGTTTTGTGGACGGCACTCGGATTACAATGAAATAAGCCGAGTGCAAAATAGAAAAACGCTCGGCAAACATATTGTTTTCTATTTTTTTACTTTCATTTCTTCTTTTATCTTCCCGAATAAAGGCTAAATATAGACTCATCAAGAAAAATAGAATTTATTAACCCATTGTTATTAACTTTTTTAGGCATTTGTATTACATTTTTTATACTATATTCGCTAAATACTTAAAATGTATTTAGTGACTTAAATATAACAAACGAACCCCCAAAGATGTCAAATTTTGACATGGATCATGTAATGGTGTATCGTGGGTGTAGAAAACAAATCAAGACCAATGGTGAAGCAGCGGTTGCATCGCCTTCAAACATGACATGTCTCCTCTCCAGAACATATAGTTTCCTAGGACATGCTACGGTCCCTATGCATTGTGCATGACCATCTTTTAGAAACCTTCTCAAACTTTTACCACAATACGTTTATGAAATATAAAGACATCATGCCAAGTTTCATGTTTTTCAGAACTTTTTTGCATTTTTATAATTAAAAAACCAATAAACTCCATGTGTTTTGGTTGTGTGTTGGCACCTTCATCTTTGTAATTTCTTTATTGTCCATGTATAAAGAACTAAAAATATATTAAGTAACACAAATATGCCAAGGCCAATGGCAGGTGTGCTCTTCCTACCCTCCATCGCATGGTTTTTGGAGATGAGACGATCTGCAAGGGCCGTGCGATCTACACCTTTGACCGGACTCCAGAGGGGTTTGACCGAGGTGAAATCCTTGGTTGTCTTACGGTAGGCCATGATGATCTGGAAGAACAAGTTTGAGAATGTTTCGCATAAACTTGTCCGTAGGCTGCTTGTAAACTGCACCGTCTCCGAGGTAGTATCTATCTATTTAGAGGGAACATGTGCGGTTTGTGAAGGAAGTGTGGGGCACGTTGTTCGGTTGGCCTTGAAACTTTATGTGCCCTAAAAGGAGGCCATCGCATGAGACGTGCCAGACCCTGGCATTTTTTGGGACCGCCTGCAATATTCGAGACATTTATTGCATATCTAGGGTTTCAACATGAGAAATTACATATTTGCCCAGCGACCGAATTAAATCATGTCTAGAAGAGGTTTGGGAAATCCTATATGATGTCATCGCGACAAGCATAGGCCTCATGCAATAGAAGGACGGGTGGGCACTGCCATTGGGGTGTGAATGTACATCAGCGGCATGCGGGATGCAGCCGTTCTAATCCACGAAAAATTATACGATGCAAAGAATTCCTCGGGACATGGCACAATGTCGTGATATGGCCCCTGTAGCGTGCCGTAAAAACCCGAGCATGTTTTGCATAAGCCTGCCCGAAGACCACTTGTAAACTACACCGTCTCCGAGGTAGTATCTAGTTATCGACAAGGAACTTGTCTTGTTTGTGAAGAAAGTGCGGGTCTCACTGCTTCCTTGGCCTTGAAACTTGGTGTGCTCTTAAAGGAGGCCATCGTATGACACAAGTCAGATGCTGGCTTTTTTTTTTGGCCGCCTGCAATGTTTGAGACATTTATTGCATTCGTAGGGTTTCAACGCGGGAAATTGCAGATCTGCGTAACGGCCTAATGAAATCATGTCCATAAGAGGTATGGGTAATCATATATGATGTCCTCGCGACTGGCGTAGGCCTTGTGCAACGGAAGGAGGACCGAGCCATGCCACCGGCGGTGCGAATGTACCTCACCCGCATGTTGGATGCAGACGTTCTAATCGACAGAAAATCATACGATGCCGAAAATCCTCGGGACTTGGCACGATGTCGTGATATGGCTCCTATGGTTTGTGGTAAAAATCTAAGCACGTTGCGTAGGCCTTGTGCAGTGGAAGGAGGGGCGGCCCCCGCCATTGCAGGTGAGAAAGAAATAACATTGAAGTAGTAAACATAAATGCAATGGAAATCATTTAAAAACCATTTTTGCATAAATGTTAGGGGGTGCAAAAAATCTGCAAAAATGTAAGCCGAGTGCTTTCACAAGGCACACGGCTTATATGCCATTTAAGCCGAGTGCTTTCACAGGGCACACGGCTTATATGCCCTAGAAGCCGAGAGCTTTGACATGACACACGGCTTATAGGCTGCTCCGTGACGGCGCCGTCAGCCACCTCCGTTGTAGACACGTGGCAAATATCTTTACCGGTTACGAGCTATAAGCCGGGTGCTTTTTTCAGTAGATGCCGTGTGCTTATTGTAAGCCGAGGGCTTTTCTGAACCACTCGGCTTACACACTGCCATAAGCCGTGTGCTTTGTAGTTGCCGGGTGTTTTTCCATGTAGACTCGGTTTAGCGGAACATAAGCCGAGTACCCGAAAAAAAGCTCTCGGTTTATAGTCTTTCACACGGTAAAACGTGATTTTCCTGTAGTGTAAGATGAGCTGAAGTTGTAATTCCCTCTCTTCTTCACCCCGCAATTTGATGCTTCTCTCGTGTTTAGTTGACTACGCAGAATGCTTTAGTATAAATGTTGACCAGAAGTTTGGCTCTTTTCTACCCCTCCCGCCCACATCATCAACTCTAAGGCGACATGGGTGTAGCTCTAGCAGTCTAGCTGCTGCCACTTCTCTCTCCCCTCCCCCTCCTCCACCTGCACTGCCAGAAGAGGTGTGGTCCTGTGCACGCACTCGACATCGACAAAGGTGGCAGAGAGGATATGGTGGCTCCACGATGTGTGGAGGGCCTAGGCAGCCAGGTAGTGGTCCCGGGCGGAAAGTGTAGGGTAGACCTTGCGGCGGGTCACTCCTGCTGGTGTTGGAGAGACCCCTTCCTAGGTCAGTCTCGCGGGCAACTAGGAGAAAGTGGCCCTTAGTCTCTGGTGTGCAACCATCCCCGCTGGTCCGCCACTTCTAGATCAAGCCCTCTCTTCTGCCCTGTTCTGCTCCTTCCCTTACCGGATCTGAGTCATAGTGCCATAGGCCGTTGTTTCCGGGCGCCGAGTACGTGGATCTCATCGTGCGGGGTTGGATCCTACGGAAACACCTAGCTAGTGCAGCGGCCATGCATAAGTCGACGCGGTGGACACTGATCCCCTCCTTGGAGGCTTTTGTGAGGATCCTCTCCCCCCTCTCATTCCATCCAGCCTAGGTTCCCTGCTTTGGACGACGACTACACGTTCGTGTTGTGTTCAATTATAGAGGAGTCCGGAGATCGCAGGGGTGGTGAAAGAGTTGGTCGTGGGTGTGAAGGTGGCAGGTGATAGCTAGGTTCTTGTTCTTCAATGTCACTTCATTGGTTGCAGACCTAGGGAGAGTGGCTGTCGAGGTCGACGGAGGGCCACACATACGGGCCTGGTCGAGAGGGGATTGGGTTCCCATTTACGGCTGCAGCGGCATGCCAATTTGGTGGGAGCCCTATGCTCTGTAGAATTAGGATGTTGGTTTTTTATATGTGTTGTATTACATCGCGGTTACCCATGCTTCTGTGACTGCGGTCGGCAGCTCTCGCCATACGTTTGGCTGAGCCACACACGACGATGGTGCTCATGAGCAATGCATTCTGGGCTTGCGAGTTTGTACTAGTTTCTTCTTCCTATGCAACTTGGATACCATCCATTTGGGTTCTAGGGTGACCTGAGCTATCAGCTTCCGGTGCGGCATCATCCAAGCAAGGATGAGAGGGCAGTGTTAGACCCGTGGATCGCTAGGCTAGATTAGATCCGGTAGTCCTACCTTCTGCTTGACCAGATGAGCTCGATCCAGCGCCGACCATGGTGAAGTAGGGGTCGGTGATGGCAGAGAGATGGCGGCAGTGGTGGCGGTGCTTCCCGTCACTACTGCGAAAACCCTAGATCAGAAGGGATTGTTGGTGGGGTGTGCGGCTTGCGACGAACCTCATGTTGCGAGGCGCCGACCCCCACCTCCTTATATAGCGTAGTGTGACAGGGGCCCGCCAGCCATAGTGGGCTGGGCGCCCCCGATCAGGGCGCAGATCAAAGGGCCCGACGGGCCGTTGGGCCCACGCGGAGGAGATCAACCTAACATTCTCCCCCTTGATCTCAACTTTACTTTTAACCTTATACTTTCTAGTTTATTTGTTTCATCACATATTGGTACATAGAGCATGTTTCATCGTCACAGCTTAATTACCGATAGAATCATACAGCTACAACATACGTTTTGTTCAGAAACAAATTCCGTTCCTTTTGGGCCTATCCAGGAATCATAGGCTTTCCCTTAAACCCATGCCGGCTAAGTGTTCCTTGAACACATTGGATGGTAAGCCTTTCGTTAGCGGACCCGCAAGCATATCTTTTGTCCTTATATGCTCGAGACTTATAGTGTGATCCTGGATTTTATCCTTCACAACATAATACTTTATCTCTATTGTTTTTGCAGCATTACTCGACTTATTGTTGTGAGCATAGAATACTGCGGGCTCGTTGTCACAGTACATCTTTAGTGGTTTGTCAATACAATCTACCACTTTCAAGTCGGGTATAAATTTCTTTAGCCATATCGCGTGCCCTGTGGCTTCGAAGCATGCTATGAATTTTGCATACATCGTGGATGAGGTAACTATTGACTGTTTGGAGCTTTTCCACGAAATAGCTGCCCCAGCGAGAGTGAATACGTATCCTGACGTGGATTTTCTATCATCCCTGTCCCCCGCAAAATCTGCGTCTGAATACCCTTTTATCTCTAGGGATTCACATCTCATGTATGTTACCATGTAGTCCTTCGTGCCTTGCGCATAACGCAATGCTTTCTTTACCATCTTCCAGTGCTCTATGCCTGGATTGGATTGATATCTACCGAGTACTCCGGTGATAAAAGCTAAGTCAGGGCGAGTGCACACTTGTGCATACTGTAAGCTTCCAACGACCGAAGCATATGGTACTCCTTTCATTTGATCGATCTCGTACTGGTTCTTGGGAGATTGCAATTTCCCAAAACTATCGCCCTTGACTATAGGAGCAGGTGTGGCTTTACTCGCATGCATATTATACTTTCTAAGAACCTTTTCTAAATATGCTTTCTGCGATAGTCCTAAGACTCCATTGTTCCTATCTCGGTGAATTTCTATGCCCAAAACATATGATGCTTCACCAAGATCTGTTATGTCAAAATTTGAGGATAAGAACTTCTTTGTTTCTTGTAGTAGACTAACATCACTGCTAGCAAGCAGGATATCATCCACATACAAGATTAGGAAAATATATTTCCCATTTTTAAACCTTGCATAAATGCAATTATCCTCAACATTTTCTTTAAATCCAAAACTTTTAATTGTCTCATTAAACTTTAGATACCACTGTCTAGAGGCTTGCTTTAATCCATAAATGGATTTCTTCATGCGGCATCCCATATCTTCCTTGCCCTCCATGATAAAACCCTTGGGTTGTTTCATGTAGACATTTTCTTTTAAATCCCCGTTGAGAAATGTCGTCTTTACATCCACTTGATGTAACTCTAAATCAAAATGAGCAACTAATGCCATTATGATTCTGAAGGAATCCTTACATGAGACTGGAGAAAATGTCTCATTGTAATCTATCCCTTCTCTTTGTGTAAATCCTTTTGCCACGAGTCGTGCTTTATACTTTTCTATATTCCCTTTAGAGTCATACTTAATTTTGTAGACCCATGTATAGCCTACTGTTTTGGCTCCTTTAGGAATTTCCTCTAAGTCTCAAACATCTTTGGAACTCATCGATTTCATCTCGTCTTCCATTGCCTTCATCCACTCCGATGAATGAGGGCTTCTCATGGCTTCTTCATATGAGGTGGGATATTTTTCCATATGAACCATTTCTGTGTTATAAACTTTAAAGTCAGTAGAAATAGCTGACTTTCTTGGTCTTGTAGACCTTCTAAGGGCCTCAGTTTCTGGCACATTATGTGCCTCAACTTCTGGCACTTCTTCTAAAATTTGCTGCTGCACCTCCCTTTCATGCTCAACAACGGGTTCAGTCGGCTCCTGACGGACAGGTTCCGGATCTTCTTCCATAGTTGTCATGGGTGGAGTTGCAACTGGTAGTGAGAAAAATGGCTCCTGAATCATCGGATTAGGTGCATGCACCCTCTTCTCCTCAAGATCAATTTTCCGAGCTACCAAGCTCCCCCTCATCATTTCGTCCTCTAAGAAGACTGCATGTCTTGTTTCTACAAACTTTGTATATTTGTCTGGACAGTAGAAACGAAAACCTTTTGATCTGTCTGGGTAGCCAATGAAGTGGCAACTCACTGTTTTGGGATCTAACTTTGCAATGTTTGGATTAAACATTTTGGCCTCTGCGGGGCACCCCCACACCCTGAAGTGTTGTAGGGAGGGTACTTTTCCTATCCATAGCTCGTACACTGTTTTGGGCACCGACTTTCTTGGTACTCTATTGAGAATGTGAATGGCGGTTTTAAGCGCCTCCTTCCATAATCCCAATGGCAAGGTGGAGTAACTCATCATGCTGCGCACCATATCAATAAGGGTACGGTTACGCCTTTCAGCTACTCCATTTTGCTGAGGCTTCCCCGGCATTGAATATTTGGCGACTATGCCAGTCTCCTGCAAGAACTTTGCAAAAGGTCCAGGGACTTGGCCATATGGAGTGTGCCGACCGTAGTACTATCTTTATTATTTTGTCATGCTGATTTTCAATTTCAGCTTTGAATATTTTAAATTTATCCAACGCTTCTGATATTTCTTTGATTGAATAAATATAACCATAGCGAGAGTAATCATCTGCGAATGTTATGAACGAGTCATAGCCATCCACACTTTTCACCGGAAATGGTCCACAAATGTCAGTGTGGATGATTTCTAGTGTTGTTGTGCTACGGTTTGCACCCTTTTTGATTTGTTTTACATACTTTCCTTTAATGCAATCTATGCATTGTTCTAAGTCTGAGAACTCCAACGGAGGAAGAATTTCACTTTTAACGAGTATCTCTATTCTCCCCTTGGAAATATGGCCCAGACGACAGTGCCATAATTTCGACGAGTCGTGAGTTCTCTTTCTTTTCTTTTGTTCTTTATTCGACGCGGAAATATGCTCATTCACATTGCATACAGAATAAACTTTTTCACGAAGTGATAATAAATAAAGCTCATCATGGAGTAAAGCATCACCCACATAAGCATTATTAAACCATATGGCCCATTTGCCATGTCCAAAATAACATTCATAATGACCTTTGTCCAAGCAAGAAACACTAATCAAATTTCTATTACATAAAGGAACATATAAAACATCTCTAAGTAGAAGCTTGAATCCATCAGCTAACTCCAAGGAGATGTCGCCGACAGCTTCAAATTCCGCTTGAATTCCATTTGCTACTTCAATTTCTCTTTCTCTTCTTTGCGTAGTCCGGGTCGAATGGAATCCCTGTAAAGAATTTGCAACATGAACAGTTGCTCCTGAGTCAATCCACCAAGTGGATTTCGAAAATTGTGTATATAGGGATTCATTAACTAAGGAAACAACGTTGTTACCTTGCTTTGCCATTATGGACTTCAGCCAATCAGGACAGTCCTTCTTGTAGTGACCAGACTGGTGACAGTGGAGACATGTGTCTTTGTCCACTACGAAATGCTTTGGCTGATGCTGACGCTGATAGGAAGCTTTTCCATGAGGCTTTGAGGGAGAACCCTTACTGTTTTGATTGAAATTCTTTTTCTTATACTTCACATAGTTGATAGAACCACCATGTGAGGCTTTAAGCCGTTCTTCCTCTTGGACACACATGGCAATGGTCTTTTCTATGTCCCATGTTCCAGGTGACATATTGTAGTTTACCACAAATGTTTCAAACTCTTTTGGCAGAGAAGCTCCATGACCAGGTGGACCAGGAGAGTTGGTTTGATCTCCAGATCCGCATCCATGGGCTTGAGCTTTGCTGCCATATTGCTCATCCTAAGGATGTGCTCTCTTATTCCATGACCACCGCCAGTGTAGTTCTGTGTAACCAGTTGCCTTAGCAGCTGGGTGGCATATGTCTTTGAAGAACCAGTGAACTGGCTCTTTATCTTTGTAAGCAGCTCCCCTATGGCAGTGCGCTCTGCAATTGAGCCCACAATTGCGTTCTCAATTGTATTCTTTATAAAAGCCATGCACTTTTTGTTTGCATTGACCCACTTTTGGTTGTCTATGGAATATGACAATTCCAGAGGGGCATAATCCCTCTTCTTTTTGTCCCATGCAGCATCATCATCAATAGCCTCTCTTACTGGCTCTTTAGGTCTGACCGGCTGTGGTTGTTCCACTACCCAGTCCACATCAGCACAGATAAATGCCATGTCTACTTTCTTCCTCCACTCAGTGTAGTTGTCGCCTCTGAGTGTGGGAACATCTTTTATGCAACTCATTAAGAGGTACCCACCTGAAATCACAATGGAGTGATGTCATTATAACAACCATATGCATTAATCTAACGTTGGTCAAATGAAGCATATAATTGTCTAGGCAATTAAATCTACATTACTGTTGGGCAAAATATTAGAAATAAATGCACCTTTATTTTCAATAATAAAATAACATAATCACATTCATAAAACATGCTCTTAAAGAAAACATAATACTTTTATTTTCTTTGTAAAAGAGCACTATTAATCTACGCTGCGGAAAACACGAATAAAAAATTCGTGAACTTTTTACTTTTAACATAAACTTTTCTATTTTTCTGTTTACTTCTCTTTTAGTAATCAAGACTATATATTGTTTTTTGCCTAAAACAGAACAAAAAACAAAACAAAACAAAAAAAATGGAGTTCTCTGGGCCGAAAACGGCCTGCTCCCTCGCAGCTCCTGGACTTGGGCGCCGGCCCAGCGCCCGCGGCTGCGGCCTCGGCCCAGCGCGCGCGGCTGCTGGAGCTAAGTCGCTTCGGCCTGGGCCGCCCAGCTGGCCTCGGCCTGGCGCGCCCGCGTTGCTGCGGCCTCGCCCAGCAGCGGCGGCGGCTGCAGGCCTCGGCACAGCGTGGTACGCCTCCTCTCTCTTGGCCCAGAAGGCTCGTCTGGTCTAGGGTTTAGATCTTGGCTCTCCACTGAAATCCTACGGTCACCCGATCGTTTCGGTGGGTCAAAACAGCCTGCCTCGATCCTTCCGAAAACCCTAGCCTATTTTGCATTCCCCTCGTGCGCCCCCGCTCTTTGTTTCGCTCAGCGGCGGTGGCACCTGTCCAGGTCGCAGGCGGCGGCTGCGCCGCGCGAGCCTCCTCTCCTCCCCTATCCCTTTCCAGTTTTTCCTCCTCCACCACCACCTACTGTCCATGGCAGAGAGAGAGAGAGACGAGGGAGGCGTGACGGAGCTGTTACCAGCTCCCCTGTGCGCTCGCGCCCGGCGGCTAACCACCGCGGCTGCGGAGCACAAAAACGGCGAGATGCCGCGGCACCCCTTCTGTTCCCCTTGCTGGTGTGCGCGAGCTCCCGAGGGAGAGCGCGCCGCCGTCAAGTGGTACGGTGGTGGTGCTCTTTTGCTTCCATAGGGAGGCTGTGTTCTTCGTCCCCGCACCTCGGCTTGCCAATGCGTGTGGGGATCGAGAGGAACAGGCGCGGCCGGAGTGGCGGCGCACTTTTCTTTGCCCTTCTTTTCCCCACTTTTGAGTTTTGGGGTTAGGGTTCTTGGGATCTTTTCTTTCTCTCTTTTTCCTTTGTACCGAAAATCATCTAGCTCCTAGCCAGTCTGATACTATTGTTAGACCCGTGGATCGCTAGACTAGATCAGATCCGGTAGTCCTACCTTCTGCTTGACCAGATGAGCTCGATCCAGCGCCGGCCGTGGTGAAGTAGGGGCCGGTGATGGCAGAGAGATGGCGGCAGTGGTGGCGGTGCTTCCCGTCACTACTGTGAAAACCCTAGATTGGAAGGGATTGTTGGTGGGGTGTGCGGCTTGCGACGAACCTCATGTTGTGAGCCGCCGGCCCCCACCTCTTTATATAGCGCAGTGTGACAGGGGCCCGCCAACCATAGTGTGCTGGGCGCCCCCGATCAGGGCGCAGATCTAAGGGCCCGGTGGGCCGTTGGGACCACGCGAAGGAGATCAACCTAACATGCAGGTCCCTTACTCCCTTTGCATCGGCAGTAACATATGGTGAACCGGTCCATATTTTTTTGAAACCTGATGACAGTAGGGAAAAAAGCCCACTAGACTTTGTATTATTTAAATTCTCACGACTTTACATATATACAAATAATTATAGGTAAAGCGCGCGCGCGCGCGCGCGCACACAGAGAGAGAGAGAGAGAGAGAGAAAGAGGAGTTAATGCAAACAAAGGAAAAGGAGACAATGAGATGGAGGCTACAAAAGAGGATATGAAGGTTTCAGATAAAGGCCTCAAGGCTATCCTAGCTTGGCCCTAAACTTCAGAAAGCCTGGATCAATGTGAAGTATTGAACCCTCTATAGAGCGGGTTGTTTCTTTCCTTACAGATGCTCTAGGCTGCCACTACAAACATCTCCATGAACATGGGCCTAGTCTAGGTAGCCCTAGCCGTGTGGATCAGTTACATTCTGCTCTGGTTTGGAGACCACAGAATTCCAAGCAAAGACCAACAAGCAGCACTAAAGGGGCAGTAGAAAAAGAGAAGTTCTACTGTTTCCTCAGGTGGTGAATGGAAGAACAAGCAGTTGTAGTCGTTATCTTGGATTACATACTTCCTTCTACGAAGCATTTTACGAGTGTTAAGGCAAACAACCAACAACAGCCACACAAAAACCTTCCATTTCATCGCGCACTTTGACTTCTAGATCCAGGTGAGCGCAACGTCACAAACCTCATCTCTGAAGCAGTGTGAGTAATATTTGGCTGCTGTAATGACATCACCACCTCCCAAATACTTGTGTGTTTATCTCAGGGATGAACTTGCAAACAAACTCTAAAGATTAGAATGGCCCCCTTCACTTCTTTTCTTTCTTTTCGGCATGTTTGAGTTGTTGGTATGTGGAGTATTTGCTCCTGAGCTCAAGTGCACCCTGATGAACAGTAAAAAAGTAAACCGATTCAAAAAATTCTTTTTTTTTCTGGTAAACTTTGACAAATGTCAGCATGAGATGACATTCGTGGAAGTCGTGGCAAAAGAAAAACAAAATCAATGCTCCAAAAATGCTAGTTTTGAAAACATGTTGGAGTACTGATTTTGTTTTTTATGCCAGGACTTCCACAAATGTTATTTTGTGCTGAAAAATTTCAAGCATACAAAACACTTATAAACGTTTACCGCAAAAAAAATCAGAATTGTTTGAATTTTGTTACTATTTGTTTTGATTTTACTGTTCATCAGGGTGCATCTGAGCTCGGGAACATAATAGTACTTTCGGAGTTGTTGCCCCAATAGACATGTTTTATCCGTCTAGTGGGCGGGTCGGCGGCATGTTCTGGTCGCTCGCGGAAACTGACGACGAAGACGATGAGGACGGAGAGATCACCGGTGGCTCGCCGGAGTTGTCTTCGCCAACTCTTTTCCCGTTGTTGTCAAGGTTACCAATGGGGTTTTGACTGAGGCACAGATTGTGCGACAGTTGCAGGATCTAATACCTGGCAATCATCGGTGGGACCTTATTAAGTTGGAGTCCCAGACTTACAAGGTTGACTTTCCCACTAAAGGAGACCAATTGCATATCCTTAAGTTCGGCATGTGTAGAGACAAGAGTACAAATATTATCATGGCCTTTGATGAGTGGAAGGAGAAAGAGCCCGAGGGTACACCTCTAGAGAAGGTCTGGGTACGTTTCTATGGTGCACCTCGCAAATATATTAATCACTTCTTGGTTGCTTGGAGCTTGGGTTCTCTCATTGGTAAGACGGAACAGGTTGACATGCCATTTACTCGTGCACACGGAGCAGCGAGGTTACTTGTTAGTGTTGTCAGTTTGGAGTTCGTACCGGATGTGGTTGATACGTCCAAAACGTATCTATAATTTCTACTTGCTCCATGCCTCTTTTGTGTGATATTGCTATGATATTTATGCACTTCCATACACTTTTGATCATATTTGGACTAACCTATTAACTCAGTGCACCCCAGTGCCAGTTTCTGTTTTCTGCTATTTTTGTATTTCAGGTTTTCCCATTACGTAAACTGCCAGAAAAATTCCTGGAAAAATATATAAAAAATCAGCGTTCCGGAAGCTTCCATGCGGCCAAAGTAGGGCTGGAGGGGGGCCACCAGGGCTCCAGGCGGCCAGGGGGCGCGCCCCCCCTCCTGGCCGCGCCGCCAGGGCGCCTGGGCCCCCCAGGCCTCCTCTGACGCCCCCCTTTGGCATATATTTACACCACGACCCGAAACCCTCGAGGACGGAACCCTTTTTCGCGATCTCATCTCTGTTCCACCGCCGCCGCGCTTCCAAGATCGGGAGCACCAGGAGAACTCTTCCCGGCACCCTGCCGGAGGGGAGGATCACCACCGGGAGCCTCTCCACCGCCATGGACGCCTCTCGGATGAGTTGTGAGTAGTCTCCCTTGGACCATGGGTCCATGACCAGTAGCTATGTGATGTTCTCCTCCCCTCTTTGTTCTTCACCGATTAGACCTCGTGAGCTGCCCTACATGATCGAGGCACATATGTAATCCTTATGCTGTTGCTATGATGAGTTTGCTGGGATCCGATGGATTATGAGATTATGTTCAGATTGTGTGTGAGTAATATATTTGATTTACCTCTTTTATATTTATGTTCTTGAGTAATTCTTGCATGTTCTCCGTTGCTGTTTATTGCTTTGGCCGAGTAGTAGGTAGTAACTCCAAGAGGGAACGTTATGCTTGATTGTGGGTTCATGCCCCTCGATGACTAGCTTGAGTGACAGAAACATGAGTCTAGGGGATGTGCTGTTGCCACAAGGGGGAAAACAACGGTGCTTGTACTCGCGGGTGCAAGGATTGTTTACTTTACGCAAAGTTCTTTTAATGCAGTTGTTTGTTGCTTTGAGTTTACACTATGGGTGGGACTCGCAACTTAATACCAGCGAGATGTTCTGGATAGATATCTCAAGGTGGATGATTAGTAGTAGATGCAGATGGATTTCGGTCTACTTACCTTGCGTACCGCCCATGCTTTTGAGCCTCTACCTTTCTTTGCAGCATAGTTAGCATTGGTTTGCGCACATAATCCTGTCAATTGCCCAGCTGTAATTCGTTTACCTCGCTTAGCTGTTTTACCGTCTTTTGGGAGAGAGACATCACTAGTGAACATCATGGGACCCCGGTCCATATTACCATCACTGATCACATCCGCTATTTACTTTCAGTTCTTACTTACTAGTTGCAGTTATACCTATCACTATTATCTCTTGCGTTTGATCCTTTGTAAACGACAAGGCCGGAGGGATTGACAACCTCTCTGTACTCGTTGGGAGCAAAGTTATTTGTATTTGTGTGCAGGTCCGGTCGATCGCTAGTTGCGCCGCTAGCAGTTGACACCTTCTTGTTGAACCTCGGAGTCTCAGGGGATTCGATCCTTGGTATCTTTGCCAAGGGAAAACTACCGCTACACTGCATCTCAAACCTTCCACTTGGGGTAACCAACGAGGGGCGAGAAGCCATCAAGCAAAGTTTTCTGGCGCCGTTGCCGGGGACTCCACTCTTCAAGATAGGGGAGTTGCACGCTATCTTTTACCTTTGCTTTTTAGTCTTGTTAGTTTACCTTTCAGTTTTTGCTTTAGTATCTTTTATCGAAAATCACAAAAATAGTTATCTTGCTTGCTTGCTGCTATGGGTTCCACCGAGAACACCAAGTTGTGTGACTTCACTAGTCATAACAACAATGACTTTATCTGCACACCTATCACTACACCTGCCACTTCAGCACGTTCTTATGAAATTAAACCTTCTTTACTAAACCTAGTTATGAAAGATCAATTCTCCGGTGCTGGAGATGATGCTGCTTTACACTTCAACAATTTTGTTGAACTCTGTGATATGCAAAAATACCAAGAAATAGATGGTAATATTGTAAAGCTTAAGCTTTTTCCTTTCTCCTTGAGAGGAGGAGCTAAAATTTGGTTTCAATCTTTGCCTAGAAATAGCATAGATTCTTGGGACAAGTGCAAAGATGCCTTTATTGGAAAGTACTATCCACCTGCTAAAATTATCCAACTAAGGAGTAACATAATGAATTTCAAACAATTGGATAATGAACACGTTGCCCAAGCTTGGGAATGCATGAAATCTCTTGTCAAGAACTGCCCTACTCATGGTTTGACTACTTGGATGGTTGTCCAAACTTTTTATGCGGGCTTGAACTTTACCTCGCGGAACTTGTTAGATTCGGCCGCGGGAGGAACCTTTATGTCAACTACACTTGGTGCTGCCACGAAGCTTCTCGATGAGATGATGACCAATTATTCCCAATGGCACACCGAACGCGCTCCAACAGGTAGGAAGGTAAACTCTGTCGAGGAGATTTCCTCCCTAAATGAAAAAGTTGACTTGATCATGTCTCTACTTTCCAAGCAATCTTCTATTGATCCTCGTGATGTTCCTTTAAATTCTTTGATTGCTCAAGAACAAGTAGATGTGAACTTTATCTCTAGAAACAATTTCAATAACAATGCTTATAGGAGTAATTTTGGTAGCAATCCTAGACCGTTCCCCTCTAATTCCTATGGGAACAACAATGCTTATCCTAGCACCAAGAACTCCACTTCTGAACTAGAGATTATGCTTAAAGATTTCATCACTACCCAAAAAGCCTTCAATAAGAGTGTAGAAGAAAAACTAAACAAACTAGATAATCTCTCTTCGAAGGTAGACAATTTAGCCCATGAGGTAGAGTTGCTTAAAATTAGAACTTCCCCTCTTGAGGAGAGGAAGACCACTCCTATGAATGCTATTCAAGTGCAAATTAATGAAAACATTAGGATGTTGGCTAAACTTAAAGAGAGATGGGCTAGGGAAAAGGAGGAAGAAGATAGAATTAAGAGCCTTCCTACCCACCACACTGTTGCTACTATCCAAGTTGTTGAGGATATCCAAACTCTTAGCACCCAATGCACTCCTGGTCCCGTTGGACCTATTAATGGTGATGCTATGACCATAGAAACTACCAAACAAGTGAGCCTAAAGGACACCACTACCACTTTACTTGATAGTAGTGACCTTGATTTTGATAATTGCACCCTTACCGAAGTTATTGATTTCCTTCACAAGATGTCTAGAGACCCCCGCACTAGCACGCTTAATCTTGCCTTCACAGAGCATATCACTAATGCTCTCATCAAAGCTAGGGTGGAGAAACTTAGGGTAGAAGCCTCCATACCTAGAAAGCTAGAAGATGGTTGGGATCCTATGATTAAAATTAAGTTGAATAACTTCTCTTGCTATGCACTATGTGATGTTGGAGCTAGTACCTCCGTTATGCCCAAAAGAATATATGATATGCTTAAATTGAAACCTTTTGATTCTTGTTCTTTTGGTGTTCGTCTTGTTGATTCTTCCATAAAAAAACCCTTGGGGAGGATCGACGATGTTCTTATCATTGTCAATGACAATTATGTTCCCGTTGATTTTACTATTATGGATATTGAATGTGAACCTTCTTGTCCAATTTTTTTGGGACATCCTTTTCTTCGCACCGTTGGTGCCATCATTGACATGAAAGAGGGGAATATAAAATTCCAATTTCCTCTCAAGAAAGGGATGGAACACTTCCCTAGAAAGAAGATTAAGTTACCTTTTGAGTCCGTTATACGGGCTAGCTATTCTTTTACTCTTGATAAAACTTGATCTCTTTGCATTATGCCTAGCTTAAAGGCATAAAAGAAAGCGCTTTTGGGAGGCAGCCCACAATGAATAAAATTTTATTTTGCTTTTGCTGTGTCTTGATGTTGTTACTACAGTAGCATCATCATTGTATCTTTACTTTTCAGCTTTGTGCCAAGTGTAGCCTCTGATTGCAAAAAAGTTCAAAAGTTGTGACGTGCTGTCCAGGAAACAGATTCTGTCCTTGGAGAGAAAAATTCGTATAAAATCACCAGATCATCTTTTTGGTCTGAATTTTTTCGACAGCGTGCTCTATACAATTGGCTTTCGGGCGTCTGTTCTGAGTTTTTTGATTTGAGTTGCAGAAGTGCCCCGAAAAAATTATTTACTACCTGCTGGTCTGTTTTTCACAGATTCTGTCATGTTTTGCCTTTTCTTTGTTTTGCAAACCTTGAGCTTGCTTTTTCTTTGCAAAAACCTTTTGACAATCTTGAGAAACAGTAGACCTTCAAGAATATCCTTATTTCCAGCAAGGAACAATTATTTTATGAAGGGTACTAACCTCGCTAATCAGATTATGATGAGTTATGTATGAAGGGAGTTTTCAAGTGTGCGAGGGAAGATGATAAAAAGATTCAGGAGTGTCAAACGCTCAAGCTTGGGGATGCCCCCGTGCACCCCCAAGAAATATTCAAGAAGACTCAAGCATCTAAGCTTGGGGATGCCCCCGTGCATCCCCTTCTCCATCAACAATTATCAGTTCGTCTTTCGTTCCACTATATTTTTATCACTTCATGTGTTATGTGCTATGCTTGGAGCGTCTTGCTTTTAGTTTCCCTTTTAGTTTTCTTTAGCTTTGCTTGCTGTTCATAACAAGTTGGAACTCAGCTTTCTTTGTGTGGGAGAGAAACACGCTCCACTTCAACCTAGAACATAACATAGAATTTTCATGTCTATCTTTGCTGTGTGTGTTCTTTGTCTTTCAATAGCTACTATCATGTTCAGCTCTTAGTTTTCATGCTTTACTTTTTAAAGAGCTTTTGTTTAGTTGGTTGCTGGAACTCTCTTTAGTTATCATGCTTATCTTTTTAAGAGAGTTGGCTTCTGTTGCACTGATTGATATGTCTATGATAAAAATGCTATGTGCATAATGGTGCTTAGTAGTTCATGTTTTCTTATGGTTAGTCTCAAATAGCTGGGGGTTCTTAATGTGTTATTGAAGTACCAACATGATTTGTTTGCCTATGATGTGGTATAGTTTAGTGGTATCTTCCTCCAAGAATTTATTTTGATTGACTTGGCATATGCTCACGCATATTTAAGACTGTAAAGAAAGTCTATCAAGCCTTGATGATCTTTAATTTCTGAGTAGCGATATAACTTCCATGCTTGATTCAATGTTGCTTTGTCGCTCTGCATGATTATGACCATCATTGCTCTTTTAGTTGGTCGCTCCCAGTCTTTTGCTAACCTTCGCCTGTACTAAGCGGACTGACTGCTTGTGCATCCAAAATCCTTTAAACCAGTTATGCCATATGAGTCCACCATACCTTCCTATACATGGTATTTACCTGCCATTCCTAACGAAGACTTGCATGTACCATCTCGAAATTATTCAAAAAAGCATTTCTCTTTTGTGCCTCTGTTTTAGCTCATGAGGAAGTAGTAGTTAATTCATGATCTTTTTAAGTTGGACAAGCTTCACCCCGGGATTGCATGTCTAATGTGCAAACCCATAATACGAGAAGGAACTGGCATAGAGTGCGCACGGCTCATTAAAAATTATACAACAAACAAACCCTCCTTCACGCTTTGTTCATGAGAAATCAGAAAACTTTGGCAGTGATAAACAAAGGAGATTAAGAGGATGTGATCGTCCTCATGCGGGAGCCGTTCCTCGAAACTTGTCCAGCTCAAGAAGTGATTGAGTTATCTGCTAGCATTCGTTGACGAAATATGCATATTCTAAAAAATAATTATTACCTCTGTTTTTAAAACCAAGAGCTCTGGTACATGTTTAGTTTTTGTTTCCGACCACGGGTTTTCAACCTTGCCAACAAAAGCCACGGTTCGAGAGTCTCCACCTTCTTTCTTCAAAGCACCAAATATTGAGAGCATGATTGTCATTCTGAGTGTAATGTGCATTGTCCCAAAGTACCATTGTCTTTTGCATGATTATGATATCGTTTATTCTGAAATCATTGTATCTAGTCGTCACTTAAACTTTGGAGGTGCCCCTGCATTTATGTTTTGCTTCACTAAAGGGGGCAAGCGAGATATCACTTTGTCATGTTTGCACACCATGCTCATTATAAATCTATTGAGTGTTTCAGTATCATATTGTAAAACTTTCAGTTCTTTGTGATATTCTCATGAGGCAACTTAATTACTACAGACCCATTGTCTCAGTAAGCATTTGTCATGTGACTATGAAAAGTTCTTATATCGTTAATAGCATGTCACCACAGAAATTATACTTGTTATCATTTACCTACTTGAGGACGAGCAGGAATTAAGCTTGGGGATGTTCATACGTCCAAAACGTATCTATAATTTCTGCTTGCTCCATGCCTCTTTTGTGTGATATTGCTATGATATTTATGCACTTCCATAGACCTTTGATCATATTTGGACTAACCTATTAACTCAGTGCACCCCAGTGCCAGTTTATGTTTTCTGCTGTTTTTGTATTTCAGGTTTTCCCATTACGTAAACTGCCAGAAAAATTCCGGGAAAAATATATAAAAAATCAGCGTTCCGGAAGCTTCCATGCGGCCAAAGTAGGGCTGGAGGGGGGCCACCAGGGCTCCAGGCGGCCAGGGGGCGCGCCCCCCCTCCTGGCCGCGCCGCCAGGGCGCCTGGGCCCCCCAGGCCTCCTCTGACGCCCCCCTTTGGCATTTATTTACACCGCGTCCCGAAACCCTTGAGGACGGAACCCTTTTTCGCGATCTCATCTCTGTTCCGCCGCCGCCGCGCTTCCAAGATCGGGAGCACCAGGAGAACTCTTCCCGGCACCCTGCCGGAGGGGAGGATCACCACCGGGAGCCTCTCCACCGCCATGGACGCCTCCCGGATGAGTTGTGAGTAATCTCCCTTGGACCATGGGTCCATGACCAGTAGCTATGTGATGTTCTCCTCCCCTCTTTGTTCTTCACCGATTAGACCTCGTGAGCTGCCCTACATGATCGAGGCACATATGTAATCCTTATGCTGTTGCTATGATGAGTTTGCTGGGATCCGATGGATTATGAGATTATGTTCAGATTGTGTGTGAGTAATATATTTGATTTACCTCTTTTATATTTATGTTCTTGAGTAATTCTTGCATGTTCTCCGTTGCTGTTTATTGCTTTGGCCGAGTAGTAGGTAGTAACTCCAAGAGGGAACGTTATGCTTGATTGTGGGTTCATGCCCCTCGATGACTAGCTTGAGTGACAGAAACATGAGTCTAGGGGATGTGCTGTTGCCACAAGGGGGAAAACAACGGTGCTTGTACTCGCGGGTGCAAGGATTGTTTACTTTACGCAAAGTTCTTTTAATGCAGTTGTCTGTTGCTTTGAGTTTACACTATGGGTGGGACTCGCAACTTAATACCAGCGAGATGTTCTGGATAGATATCTCAAGGTGGATGATTAGTAGTAGATGCAGATGGATTTCGGTTTACTTACCTTGGCGTACCGCCCATGCTTTTGAGCCTCTACCTTTCTTTGCAGCATAGTTAGCATTGGTTTGCGCACATAATCCTGTCAATTGCCCAGCTGTAATTCGTTTACCTCGCTTAGCTGTTTTACCGTCTTTTGGGAGAGAGACATCACTAGTGAACATCATGGGACCCCGGTCCATATTACCATCACTGATCACATCCGCTATTTACTTTCAGTTCTTACTTACTAGTTGCAGTTATACCTATAACTATTATCTCTTGCGTTTGATCCTTTGTAAACGACAAGGCCGGAGGGATTGACAACCTCTCTGTACTCGTTGGGAGCAAAGTTATTTGTATTTGTGTGCAGGTCCGGTCGATCGCTAGTTGCGCCGCTAGCAGTTGACACCTTCTTGTTGAACCTCGGAGTCTCAGGGGATTCGATCCTTGGTATCTTTGCCAAGGGAAAACTACCGCTACACTGCATCTCAAACCTTCCACTTGGGGTAACCAACGAGGGGCGAGAAGCCATCAGTGGTCAAGTGGACACATGTCGGAGTCACATACGTGCTAGAGCGTGAGATTGAGGATACGTTGATACCTCAGGACGGTGATGAGCTTCAGGACATGGATACGACTGAGGGTGATGGTGCCACAGGGAATCAGGACAAGGGGCCTGAGAGCACATCATGGGAGCAGGCTAAGGGGCCGGAGTCGCAGGGTAAGGCGGATACATCTGCTAAGGAGGCATCATATCTCACGACACCGGTGAACACGCTTCGTTTTGGGTCCTTTGGAGCGCGGTCTGCTCCTAGCCAGTTATGGAGTAACCTAGTTGAGGCGGACGATCCAGAGGAGCTCGAGTTACCGCCAGTGATGCCCCCTGCTGGTGGTTCGCCTGAGGTTCTCTTGTCTCAGAGGGTTGATTCTGGGTCGCAGGACTCGCTAGGCAGCGGTCTACCGATGGTGTGTGGGGGGTGTAGGAGGCCCGCATCCCCAGCCCAACCGCGGTGGTCCCTTGCGATCTGGGGAGGGGCGCGGGCTGGAGGCCCGCCGTATCCTTTCACCGCAGGGCAGCCCCAGGTTGTATGGTCAGGAGCGCGGGCAGGAGGCCCGCAAATCTCCTTCTCCAACGATGGTCCCATGCCGTGATGACGGTCCGGAGGGGAATGTGACTATCGAGCAGGCGGCTCCACGGTCCCTTTCTCCTACCTTTTTGGCTGGTGATACCCGCTCGACCACGCCCTACCCTTCTTCACCGGCAACTAGGGAAGGGCCTCGGAGCGGGGAGCACACGACTCGGGAGAGGACTACGGGGGAGATTGTCGCTTTCGGTGGGATCATGGATCCGGTCACGGCTGGTAGGCGTGTCAGCAACCGGATCGAGGGACAGCCAGATGTTGATGATATGTAGTTAGCACGCGCCAAGAGGGCAACCATGATTCGAGATGCCGAGACAACTACATGTATATCTATTAATAAGAGTTGTTCAATTATGCATTTCACCGAGCATGAAATTATTGATAAGGCAAATGACTTAGGAATAACTCTGGGATCAAATGAAAAGGAGGTAGCAAAATCTGTTAATGACCTTTTAGATTTAGAAGCAGAGCGGGCTTCTGAAATAATTCGGAACCTAGCATCAGTTAAGCCTATAAATGAAAATGACATGAACAATCTAGGGATTGCAGCCCTTGAAATAATTTGTAATACTCTCTTGCCTAGTGAAGAGGCCGAAGATGAGGAAGGGTTGGAGACTACGGACACTGTAGCGCCTCTAATGATGGAGGGCAATGTCTCGTGTTCTGATGATCCTACGTATCCGAAGGTTGATGGGGAGAAGCCCAAGCGACCTTGGAAACGGAAAATTTATCCTACTTCGGCGGTTCGTAGAAGTGCTAGGGTTAAGCTCAAGAAAAAATTCCATGATGACTTATGAAAGGAATCTTTTGGAATAGCAGAGGTCTAGCTGACTTGCCTAAACGTAGGTTCCTGGCAGAGACAACGGTAGAGCAACATTTAGACTTTATTACGCTTTTGAAAACATGGCGAGATAACGTTACCTCACAGTTCCTTGGAACTCTAACCGAAGGAATTGATTTTGATTGGCATGTCTTACCTCAGCTGTGCCTTCATGAAGGAAAGCAACGCCCATGGACGCCGCGCCGCTGGGCCAGCCAGACCGGCCAAGGTTTCCCCTGGACCCAAGGTACACCACTAGGGCTCACCATTGCAGGAGCTTGCACGTGCAAACCACCGAGACGTCGAGAAAGGCAGCAGGAGAGAGGGAAAACCATCAGATCTGACGCCGTGACACCAAACCGTTGGAGGATCACCGGCCACCCGATCCGATCCCCGGCATCCCACCCTCCCCGCCGCGCCCGAACGAGGAGGCCAGCCTAGGGCCGCCGCCCCGGATCCCGTACCCTCCGCCCTAGATCAAGCAGAGCATAGCCAATCTTCCGCCACGGCTGCCCCTAGGAACTGGCCAGCTGCCACGCCGCCGCGCTCATGGAGACCGCCGTGGGCCAGATCGGCGCCGCTGCCATCAATCGAGGCCTCATCCTTGAGATCGGGGTGTTGGGGAATGTAGTATTTTAAAATTTTCCTACGATCACGCAAGATCTATCTACCAGATGCATAGCAACAAGAGGGGAGAGTGAGTCTACGTACCCTCGTAGACCGAAAGCGGAAGCGTTAGAACAACGTGGTTGATGTAGTCGTACGTCTTCACGGCCCGACTGATCAAGCACCGAAACTACGGCACCTCCGAGTTCTAGCACACGTTCAGCTCGATGACGTCCCTCGAACTCCGATCCAGCCGAGTGTCGAGGGAGAGTTCCGTCAGCACGACGGCGTGGTGACGATCTTGATGTTCTACCGTCGCAAGGCTTCGCCTAAGCACCGCTACAATATTTATCGAGGAGAACTATGGTGGAGGGGGGCACGCACACGGCTAAGAGATCAAGAGATCAATTGTTGTGTCTAGAGGTGCCCCCCTGCCCCCGTATATAAAGGAGGGAGGGAGAGGCCGGCCCTAGAGGGGGCGCACCAAGTGTGGGGAGTCCTGCTAGGACTCCCAAGTCCTAGTAGGATTCCCCTTTCCTTTCCGGAGTAGGAGAGAAGGAAAGAAGGGGAGAGGGAGAAGGAAAAGGGGGCTGCACCCCTTGTCCAATTCGGACCAGAAGGGGGGATGCACGCCTCCTTCCTTTTGGCCTCTCTCCTCTATTCCCGTAACTCCCCGGTACTCCGAAAATACCCGAATCACTCGGAACCTTTTCGATGTCCGAATATAGTCGTCCAATATATCGATTTTTACGTCTCGACCATTTCGAGACTCCTCGTCATGTCCCCAATCTCATCCGGGACTCCGAACTCCTTCGGTACATCAAAACTCATAAACTCATAATAAAACTATCATCGAAACCTTAAGCGTGCGGACCCTACGGGTTCGAGAACTATGTAGACATGACCGAGACACGTCTCCGGTCAATAACCAATAGCGGAACCTGGATGCTCATATTGGCTCCCACATATTCTACGAAGATCTTTATCGGTCAAACCGCATAACAACATACATTGTTCCCTTTGTCATCGGTATGTTACTTGCCCGAGATTCGATCGTCGGTATCTCAATACCTAGTTCAATCTCGTTACCAACAAGTCTCTTTACTCGTTCCATAATACATCATCCCGCAACTAACTCATTAGCTGCAATGCTTGCAAGGCTTATAGTGATGTGCATTACCGAGTGGGCCCAGAGATACCTCTCCGACAATCGAAGTGAGAAATCCTAATCTCGAAATACGCCAACCCAACAAGTACCTTCGGAGACACCTGTAGAGTACCTTTATAATCACCCAGTTACGTTGTGACGTTTGGTAGCACACAAAGTGTTCCTCCGGTATTCGGGAGTTGCATAATCTCATAGTCATAGGAACATGTATAAGTCATGAAGAAAGCAATAGCAGTAAAACTTAAACGATCATAGTGCTAAGCTAACGGATGGGTCTTGTCCATCAGATCATTCTCCTAATGATGTGATCCCGTTGATCAAATGACAACACATGTCTATGGCTAGGAAACATAACCATCTTTGATCAATGAGCTAGTCTAGTAGAGGCATACTAGGGACACTCTGTTTTGTCTATGTATTCACACATGTATTAAGTTTCAGTTAATACAATTCTAGCATGAATAATAAACATTTATCATGATATAAGGAAATAAATAATAACTTTATTATTGCCTCTAGGGCATATTTCCTTCACGGGGATCCTGCGCATCCCGAGCCCGGATGAGAGGGTGATGCCTCCATTGCCATCGTCGCATGCGTGGGCTTAGCCTGGCGCCGACCACCGGCAGCAGTGGAGGGGGGAGCGGGGAGGAGGAGGGGCAGGCGGTGGAGTGTTGGGTCCCCTCGGTCGCCCGCGCGGG
>LR738713.1:674120190-674149148 GCA_902687465.1 Secale cereale | reverse complement strand
GGGGGGGGGGTCGAGGACCAGCCTTATCTATGCGAGATAAAAGGAATTCACCTGATCAGTGTCTATCTTGCACTTATTGTTATTATCCTAAATCGAACTTACTTTTGGATTCCATCCGAACTACAATAGCATAGCACGCTGGTTACAATTCAACATGGCAGTATCAATCATGTCCATTCCTACCGTGCTAGCATAGCCCACTGATTAGGTCTGCCTCCTAATGATGGTTAAATTAATTCGAGTGCAAAATGGTTTAATAGATTTACCGTCGGCGCAACCAAAGAGACATCGATCATCGTCAAGTATTTGTTCCATTGCATGCGAAGAACAGCTCGGACTTTAATTATCTTTTGGCCAGAAGCCAAGCAAAAAATCTTTTGTTTTCTCTTGGAGCCGCACATCCCCATATTGCTTTTAGGAAGACTGTATACAAACTTAACACTAGGTGGTTGGTATGGTACCTAGTTGAGACCAGTTGGTCATCATTTTGCCAACAACCTTCTAACATTCTTATGGTAACCCATTGTGGCAGCTTTATACTATGAGGGACATGACGATATGAAAGCAGCACCGTGCAAATTCTGGCAGACCAAGGCGTCGTTTTTTCTAACCATCCTACTGTTCTACTATGTCGCTTCGGAATATCCCAAGAAGCTCCGATGCAGCGAGGAGTCATCGAACACGCGACCAAAAAATTTCTTTCATCTTGAGCTCGCATTCCCAATGCATCCCACTTCTATGAAAGTTGTGTTACTCGGCATAATCCTTCTACACCCAACCATTAAAATGAACATTCTTCCTGTTAGATATAATCTTGTTGTCTTCTGTATCTGCATTTTACTTTCAGTCTTGCATGTAGTAGTTGCACCTAGTAGAAAAATGTGTGCGTGCAAAGGTACGTGTGATGCGTACGAGTCAGTAGTTTCAGATAGGAGAAGCATGCATGGAGAAAGTCCGAGCTGCCGCGTGAAGCTGGCTAGCTTGCCGTGTGAGACGGTGGTGCATGATGGTCTGAAGCCAACGGCCTGCACAAGTTGAAGCCGATGGATGGGTGAGTCCGTTGCGACCTTGAGAAAAGGTCCTTAGTTAGATAAGGTCAAGTCTTGTTAGCTGCATGTGTGCGTGTGCTGTTAGTGGCCTGGGATAGTGCATGCGTGGGCTAGTTAGTGGGCAAGTGTAGTGCCCGCTGTGCGTGCGTGAGTACTACTTAAGGGCTGTAAAGCATATTTGTTTTGGTACAAGAAGAAATATAGAGAGAGGAAAACGTCGGCTGTGTGACACAGTACGGCACCAAAATTCCTTGTGTTCTTGTGTGTATTGTGTGAAACAACCAAGAGAGAAGAGGGCTGAGAGATTCGGCTGCATCGGCGATGAGGATGAAGTACCTCTTGCGCGCCAATGGCGCGTGGGCTGCGGTTGATCGCGAGGACTCCTCCAAGGAGGTCGACGCGGGCAAGGAGGAGATGGCCATGACGATCATCTCCCAGTCGATCGACGACACGACGCTGTTGCGAGTTGCGGAGAAGGAGACCGCCGTCGATGTGTGGGCGGCGCTACGCTCCATGCACGTCGGCGTCGAGCGCGTCCGAGAGGCGAGGATTCAGTCCTTGCGCTCGGAGTTTGATGGCCTCAAGATGGGTGATGCGGAGTCCGTGGATGACTTCGCAGCGAGGTTTACGACGCTCGTGGGGCGCATCCGTGAGCTCGGTGATCCGATGGAGGAGAAGTACGTCGTGAAGAAGCTGCTGCGAGCCGTCTCCAACAAGTTCATCCACGTTGCTTCCTCGATTGCATTGTTCGGCGACACGAACACGATGGCCATGGAGGAGGCCATTGGTTCCCTCAAGGCGCACGAGGAGCTCATCAAGGGGCGGGAGAAGACATGTGAAGAAGAGCAGCTCCTCATGGCGAGAGGGCATGACTCATCGCGAGGACGCGGCCGTGGTGGCCGTGGCCGCGGACATGGCCGTGGTGGAAGGCGCAGAGACAAGAGCGAGGTACAGTGCTATAACTGTGATGACTTTGGACATTTTGCTTGGGAGTGTCCGGAGAAGAAGAAGGAGAACGAGGAGAAGGCACTGCTGGCCGGCTACGGCAGTGACGGACCGGCTCTTCTTTGAAGATTCTGCATGAAAATGGACATCAAGATTAGGGGGTTGAATGTTAGATATAATCTTGTTGTCTTCTGTATCTGCATTTTACTTTCAGTCTTGCATGTAGTAGTTGCACCTAGTAGAAAAATGTGTGCGTGCAAAGGTACGTGTGATGCGTACGAGTCAGTAGTTTCAGATAGGAGAAGCATGCATGGAGAAAGTCCGAGCTGCCGCGTGAAGCTGGCTAGCTTGCCGTGTGAGACGGTGGTGCATGATGGTCTGAAGCCAACGGCCTGCACAAGTTGAAGCCGATGGATGGGTGAGTCCGTTGCGACCTTGAGAAAAGGTCCTTAGTTAGATAAGGTCAAGTCTTGTTAGCTGCATGTGTGCGTGTGCTGTTAGTGGCCTGGGATAGTGCATGCGTGGGCTAGTTAGTGGGCAAGTGTAGTGCCCGCTGTGCGTGCGTGAGTACTACTTAAGGGCTGTAAAGCATATTTGTTTTGGTACAAGAAGAAATATAGAGAGAGGAAAACGTCGGCTGTGTGACACAGTACGGCACCAAAATTCCTTGTGTTCTTGTGTGTATTGTGTGAAACAACCAAGAGAGAAGAGGGCTGAGAGATTCGGCTCCAACACTTCCCACATCCATATCGATGTCCAAGCAGCTACGCAAGAGAAGGACAAGCTAGCATTTGTTTTCAACTGAAATTTTCATATTGCTCTGCTATGAAGGGTAATGTGCGTAGGTGCAAAAGGTGGTTTTGAGCTAACATATTACTCAACCACCTAGTGTTGCATTATTTATAGTGGTATAGTGAAATGAGATGACATCTAATAAATGTTGAGTTATCTGATTGAGCCCACTAATTTAGAAAAAAATGAGGTGGGTTTCTAATAAAATTTAGTTGCACAACCCTTCTCTTTACATAATTACTCTTTTGCTACTCCCTCCATTTACTTGTACAAGCCCACTATGAAATATACATTTTGAGTCACACATACAAATATATGGTTGTTGTATTTTGCTATCATCGCAAGCTAAATAAGGACGCATTTTATATCCTCGTGTGAATATGTACTCTCACACATTCAGTATACCTCATAAATGTATCTATTATGTCACTTTATCATTCTTATACACAATTAATCTTTATAAGATAATAGTACTAGTAGTATGAAAAAAATACAGATGTCGACCCTAGTTTTTACAATATACACTTTAAACATACGGAAAAAATATACAGAAACTTATTTAAAGTTTATGTACTCAGACAACAAACTCACTTAGTGCTACTTGTGAACCGCGTCAGTAAATTCCCTGAAGAGGAGGGGCTGATGCGGAACAACGAAGGTAAGTATTTCCCTCAGTTATGAAACTAAGGTTATTAATCTAGTAGGAGAACCAAGCAAGTTATGTAGACGACACCTGCACAGAAAAAACAAATCATCGCAACCCGACACGTATAGGGGTTGTCAATCCCTCTTGGATAAAGTGATATGGTAAATAAATAGATTGATAGATGCAAATAGAATAAAAGCAAATAAAAATCAGCTAGATACTTTTCGGTTTTTGATAATATAGATCTGAAATAAAAGAAGCAGATAAATTGAAAAAGCAAATAGCAATGTAGATCTGAAAGTATATGATGAGAAGTAGACCCAGGGGCCGTAGATTTCACTAGTGGCTTTTTTCGAGAAAATAGCATACGGTGGATAAGCAAATTATTTTTGGGCAATTGATAGAAGAACAAATAATTATGATGATCTACAAGACAATTATCATGTATATAGGCATCACGTCCAAGATTAGTATACCGAAACGATTCTGCATCTACTACTATTACTCCATACATCGACCGCTGTCCAATATGCATCTAGTGTATTAAGTTCATGGAGAAATGAAGTAATGCTTTAAGAACGATGATATGACGTAGACAAGATCTATTCATGTAGGCAAAGACCCCATCATTTTATCCTTAATAGTAAAGATACATGCATGTCCCTTCTTCTTCTGTCACTGAGATGTAGATTAGGCCGTGGTCTTACTACGATGCATCCGGTAATTCTTGGCTGGCAGATTTCCGACCGGCTGGTTTGTGTTGCATGCCGATAACATAATGTAATTTGCGTAATGATAGCACGTTTATGTAGTACGTACGTCATTATGTAAAATACGGTTCTCCCTAACATTTGGTGGTGGTACTCCTAAGCATTTATGTTGAAGTACAAAATGATCTTATCCATCGGATTAAGTAGAACTAATGAAGGACCCATATGGATATAAGGGCACCGTATCTTATCCACGGTGCCTCGACTCAAATCCTCAGCTGAAGTGGAGCCAGAGGCATGAAGGAAGAATTTATATAGTGCAGTTGATGCTCAGTCAAAATAACAAAACAAGCCAGTTTTGATAGTCTAGTTGTACAATATCAAGAAAAAGAGAGCAATTCTGTAGAGATAACATGTGCCCAACTTGATTTCTACCAGAAGTGGTACCCTTCCTTTTCTAACATAAATGTATAAGAAAAATAACTACGCATTCATAACAAATGGTCCCTTCGTATGGCACACTAACATTATAAATATATAAGTGGGGTGGGTGGTGGCCAATGCCAACCATCGTTCGCGCCACAAATACAATCACAAATAACACATGACCTTTGTAGCAGATCAACATAAAAACTCATAGCATACGTAAAATCGATGCTTGTCCCGCCATCTATCTTGCAAAGTTGCTAAAGTTAACTTTAGCTGGATATATGTAAGCGAACGATGCTAGATTTCGTAAAAATGAGATGCGTTGGGAATGGAAGTATATCTTTCCGCAACCCTACGATGGCTTGCTTCCCACGTCGATGTACTTCTTCTTTCTCAGCCGGAAGACAAGTACTGCTATGTAGTACTATCTGTGGAGAACAAGCTGCGACTTGAAAGCATATTGCATCACGTCTTGACATATTTGTTGCTCCGGCAACTGAGGAGGTGAGCTTCCCCGGCATCCAAAGTAACGATGTTTTTCCTCAAATTGTCATCTCTAAGGCCCCTGTAGGAGAACGTGATCCAAACTGGAACATTTTGTTGTTTATAAATTTAAAAAACTAGACCAGTAGGGGAAGAAGCCCCTGCTAATTTTTTTAATAAAGAAGGAGATGTGAGAACCGTGTAAGAACCAAGGGTCGAACCCGCGCCCGGCTGGGAGGCAGCACAGCCCCCTGACCATATGTAAATTTAGATGTTTTTGGATCTGTCTTGTTGTCGTGTCATGATGGTTGTACTCTCTGGTATTGTCTAGTGTGGACCGAATTTGTTGCAACTTGCAGTTTTATATGATGACCATCTGCTTTCTCAAAAAAAAAAAAAATTCGGAACATTTTGCCACAAAATATGAAAAATAAAAAGTCAACTACTGAGTACATGCCATGGTGGTTGTACTCTTTGGTATTGTCCAGCGAGTTTGTTATAACTTATGGTTTTATATGGTGAACACGTGGTTTAGAAAAAAGCTGGAACTCTTGATAATCTTGCTTTTCTTCAAACTTTGCAGTTATTAATTACATGTTCATAGCATTGCGGTTGTTTTCTTTGTTCATCTCTCTTGTGATGATTTCATCAGGTAGGTAACAATTATGTCCTAGTCTCACTACGATGCATCCCGTGATTCTTGGCCGGCGGATCTCCAGCTGGCTGGTTTGTGTTACATGTTGATAACATAATGTAATTATCAGAATGATAGCGCCCATACGTAGTACGTACCTCATTAATCACCACCTAGATTGCAACATTTTTCTTTAAAACATGGTTCTGCCTAACATTTGTTGGTGGTATTCCTAAGCATATACGTTGAAGCACCAACTGGTCTTATCCATCAGATTAAATAGAACAAATGGAGGACCCATACATTGATTTAAAGGCACAGTAGCTTCTCCCCGGTACCTCGACTCAAATTCTTAGCGGAAGTGGAGCGAGAGGTATTAAGGGAGAAATTATACTATGCCGTCAATGCTCACCAGTTTTGATAGTCTAGTTGATGCGATACGAGAAAAAAAAAATAGAGCAACTCCCGTAGAAATATCATGTGCCTGAATACATTTCTTCTCCAACGGGAAGTACGTTTCTAGACCCAAGAGCAAATGCTCCTGATGTGAACAGTACAATTAAAAAATTCAAAAAACATACAAAAATTCTGAATTTTTTTGGGACATACTTTCGCAAATGTTTGTCGTGCATGCAAAATTTCATCACAAAATCACATTGGTGCAAGTCGTGCCGAGAAAAACAAAATCAAAGCTCCAAAATGCTTTTGTAAGTAACATTTTCAGAGCGTCGATTTTGTTTTTTTTTATCACGCCTTAAACCAATGTGATTTTGTGATAAATTTTTGCATGCACAAGTAACATTTGTGAAAGTATGCCACAAAAAAAATTCAGATTTTTTGAAAAACATTATGAATTTTTTATACTACTGTTCACACCAAGAGCATTTGCTCCTGGGTGTAGAAACTCCATGTCCTTCTCGAACATAAATGTATAAGAAAGATAGCTTAGCGCATTGATAATATAATATAGGGTCCCATCCTTTTATACGCAGTATGCACACTAACATTATAAATAGTGGTGCAGTAGGTGGCCAATGCCAGCCACTGTTCGCGCCGTGGATACCATCACAAACTACACATGGCCAGTGGCGGAGCCAGGAAATGTGGCTCAGGGGGCGAAGTGCCTTCAAAGTAGGTTAAGGAGGGCCAAAGCATAGGAAAATAGACTTTTTAACATCAAAATATTGCTAATTATGCACTGTTCATCAGTGAATTAGCAGCAAATTCCCAATGTCAGGGGGGCCAGGGCCCCTGCTGGTCCCCCTGTCTCCGCCACTGCACATGGCCTTTTCGTATCAGTTCAACATTGAAACTCATAGCATAAGTTAAATCGATGCTTGGCCTGCCGTCTCTCTTGCGTAGGTGCTAAGGTTAACTTTAGCCAACCGCAAAAAAAAAAAAAAACTTTAGGTGGGTACATATAAGGGGACGATGCTACATTTTCGTAGCAATGACATGCGTTGGGAATGGAAGTATAGCTTTCAGCTATCATCCGACGGCTTGTACATCGTCTTGGTCAGTCGCAAGACAAGCACCGCCATGCCGTACTGCCTGGGGAGATGAAGGCGCCACTTGAAAGCGCACTACGGCCCAATTCTTTTTAGCAGATTATGGAGAATCTCTGTCTGGAAAATCTTATGCCAAAAGAACTGGATTGCATCTCCGAAATCTTCAGAGGATTCTACAGAATCCTAGTGCAATCTAAAATCTCCAAAATAGTGGATTTTCCCAGAATCTCGGGATTTTGGCAAGTCCCACGAAAGAAAACGTTTGGAGTTAACAGAGTGCCCCTGTTGCAGCACGTTATTACGGCAAAACTGCCACCGAGCCACCCACGACCGATGCCCATCTGTTCGCATCGAGCGACCTCGAGCTGGGCCGCCCGCTAGGATTCCAGCGCCGCCGCCCGCCCTGGTTCACCGCCCCCGACCACGCTGCCACCGGCGTGGCCCTCGCCGCCGCCAGCCAGGTACTCCTCGCCGCCGGTCCCCACTCCCGCCGAAGTCCAGCTTCCTCTGCAGGCCCTCTTCCCCTCTGCCCTCCGCCGCCACCGGGACAAACGGAAGCCGCCGTCGAGCCCCTCTGCACCGGCTACCGACGGCGCCTCCGTCCCGAAGCTGCAGCCGAACATCAACAGCTCCTCCACTCCTCCACAGTGATCCATCCTCTCTCCCCCAACTCTCTGTTCTTCTTCTTTTTAGCTAAATTGGATAGATGCAAAAAATGTTGCATAGATAGGTGAATGGATGTGTCAATCTGTTAGATGGATGGATACATACATTGTTCAATTTGTCAGATGGATGGATGGATTGTGCTAAAAAAATGTTGATATTGTCAATGCTACTGTATATTGGTGCTACTGCCGGAAATTGGCTTTGGCTCATAGATGATATTGGTACTGTGAATCTACTATATGAAATATCACTACATTAATTAATTATGATGTTAAGTGCTAATGTTGCTAGTCTCGTGCCTTGAGATTATTCGTTCTATTTTTAGTTCACCCACTTTTTAACAAACAATTTTTTAAAACTTTTCTAGTTGTAATATTTAGCACTTTATGATATTCATAAATCACTTTCATACTCAAATCTGACAAGGTATTGTTCGAAACAACAAAGTGTTAACAATTCATCAAACAGTTTGTGTCAAGGGGTACTACAGACATTTCAGCACACAACTTTTTTCAGAATCTCAAACTGGAATCTCAGAAAAGAACTCGACGCCAGATTCTGGGGGAAGCAGATTCTCGGAGAATTTGCTAGAATCTTGATTCTGCAGAATCCCGGGCGAAAAGAACTGGGCCTACATCAAGTCTTCACACTCCGCCAGCCATTACAGAGAAAGATAGGGGGAAATGTAAAAAAAAATAGACCACGCTGTAGGAGAACACTGTCGTGCCATGGTGGCTCTTTCAGAACAGTCGACAACGCCAAATAATTAGGTGATTCCCACAACTTATTATCCTTTAGTTACTATACTTGGTATGCACTGTATACTATCCAATTGATGTGCAATAGATATGGCTTCACCGATTCCTATATTGGATTTGGAGTTTAGAGTTTATTTGGGGTAGTATGGTTGAGTAGTGCATTACTTTTCAACTATTTGCACTATCTAAATTTTCACCAATAAAATTGTATAATATTTTGACACTTTATTTATGCACAAATATATGAAAAAATTATTCTATTGCAAGAATAGACGGGCGCGGCAAGGCGCGCCATCAACCATCTAGTATTGTTTGGTGGTGGTATTCCTAAGCATACACATTATTGAAGTACCAACTAACCTTATCCATTAGATTAACTAGATGATTCCCCGCGCGTTGCTGCGGGACATTAGCATGCCAATCAGCTCATTTGAGAGATGCTCATTCAGAAAGAAAAGAAGAGGAGAAAATATTGGCCGGGTTATCGTACAATTATTTTTCTTGCAATGATAAAAGAATTAACCAAGATGCCATTTACGAAATATGTGCTCAAATGAAGTTGCCTGGTCTGATCGAGTCAACCCACTATATGATAGTATGCACCTATGAGGTTAATTTTGAGAACATTCCCTGTTCATAAGTAGACATCAAGACTTAACAATATTGTAAAGAATATATGGTGCATGGCGGGGTGTGAAAGTGTTACTCCTTCCGACACATATTAGTACTAAGTGTGCGCCAATTAATATGGATCGGGGGAGTACTATTTCTAATCAGCATGACCACATAGAAAAATGTTATGCTTGATCTCGACTGATTACCTGAAACACCTACATATCCAAAGAAAATATTGAGAGCCCTCCATACTTGCAACAGTGGTAAATGCAGAAGACCTCAAATAAAAAGGAGTTGCTTGCATCGAGCAAAATGTCCGAACCTGAAATTATTGATGTATATTAGAATAGATATGGATGTAGTGTAAATGAAGAAAAGCTAAAATTAAGTCAGTGTCTACCAGGAATAAAAGATAATCAAAGGGACAACCACATCCAAACCACACCAAGTAGTACCAAGGGTTTAATTCGAAAACAAACTGCCAATTCTGCAGTCAAGTGAACACATACCAGGCAAAATAATGAATCCAATATAGCTAATCTAATCCACAAATAATAATGGGCTAGTTAGGTGAGGCAAGGCCTTGATGCGTGGGTATATAGCTCAAAGAATCCAGATACATGTATGCGAATTAATCAGAGGTACTTGTATATAACATGTAGACATCTACTGGAATTAAAAATGAATGACCGATCAAAGGGTACCTTGAGCGGCCCAGAACTTCTACTCTAAAGTAGAACAGTGGCCAGTGATACAGGAAAAGGAACCAACTAAAAATCAAATAGATCATGATGGAAAACTAAGAATGTAACACGAAAGATGAACATATAAATGTTAGTAAGACTGGTTGAGGAACACATACTGCTTCCCTAACCATGCCAGCATCAAGGAAGAAGAGAACGGCCAGATGTACCTCTTGACACACCAAGACAACAACAACAGGAAGAAGAAATTGCAACACCAGAGCACCGGCCGGTACATTGAACTCAGCAATGGACGGGGCATCATCATGAGAGGTTGTCTTTGCGCTGAGAACCTCATATATTGTGCCTTTCTGGACGATCTTGGATTCAGGTGCGGAATGGGACAATGGCCTGACAGGCGTCCCAATGGACAGAGAGCAGCCGAAGACGAGGGGGACCTGCAGGCATGCCCGAGGAGGTCCTAGGCAAAGGAACGACGCGCACAGGTCGATGAGGATGCGTCTTCCTCAACAATTTGAGTTGCCAGCAATGGAACCACAGGACCGCCAGCGTCTCAACCAAAGTGAGGCTTCGGAGGCCAGGCAGGCCGACGGGTGGTGGTCGTGCGGAAGGATCGCCCTCCCTAGACCCCAACGGTGGCAGACCTACCCGGAATAGAGACAGATAAATGAAGGGAGGATTAGGGCATCGCGGCCGCCGTCTTGACGACACAGGGTAGCATACCGGCGACGGGAACGTAGCCCTAGTGGAGCCCGGAGAGCCGCAGAAGCAAGCTGGACTGGCGGTCGTGCGGGAGAAACGCCCTGACCTTTAGATAGGTTCGAGCCGCCGCACTACAGTAGCGCCAGGGGAAACGATGGGTCTTCTTTTTCTCAGGGATAGAGCGCATGCATGCGAGACGTTTCCTTTTTGATGTCGTATAAACAGAATGTTTTCCGTCATGTAGTAAAGTCTTTGGTCGGTTGTGTACGCTAGTAATGGAATCCACGATCGATGCATTCACCTGGTTGATGTGGCAGTGCTAAGGTGAAGGGCTGCATGTGTTAAAATAAAACAAAGTGGGATCATTCTGGTAAATATATATGAAAGAAAAAATAAAATAATTGATGATGTGGCATGTGTGATGAGGTGGATAGGCTGCATGTCAAAAGAAATAGGATAGTGGGGATGAACTATTTAGGTATTATAGATTAGAAATAACGAAGGGCCCATATATTGATTTAAAGGCGTGGTAGCTTTTCCCGGTACCTCACTCAAATTCTTAGCGGAGATAACATGTGCAGTACCAGAAGAAAAAAAAAAAGAGCAACTCCCGCGGAGATAACATGTGCTTGAATACATTTCTACCAGAAGTCGTACCCGTCCTTCTCCAACATAAATGTATAAGAAAGATAGTTTGGCTCATTGGTAACAGAGGGTCCCGTCCCTTTGTATGGCACACACTAACATTATAAATATTGGGGCAGTAGGTGGCCAATGCCAACCACTGTTCGTGTCGCGGATACAATCACAAACCACATATATAGGGCCTTGGTAGCAGATCAGCATCAGAACTCGTACTAGCATAATAAGTCTTTTTTCTTTTTTGAGCGATCATATAGCATGATGATAAGTTAAATAGGTGCTTGGCCCGCCGTCTCTCCTGTGGAGCTGCGAAGGTTAACTCAATAACTTTAGCCTGGTATACATGCGAGGGGACGATGCTAGCTCGATTTGGTAGGAATGAGATGCGTTGGGAATGGAAGTATAGCTCATGGCTGTCATCGGACGGCTTGCTCACCAGGGTGATGCACGCCGTCTTGGTCGGCCGCAAGACAAGCACCGCCATGCCGTACTTCCTGGAGAAAACAAGGTGCTACTTGAAAGCACATCACATCAAATCCTCAATCTCCGTCAGCTCTTTCAGATTCAGAGAGAGGGATAGGAAAAAATGCCACTTGAAAGTTCATCAAATCTTGTGTGACAAAAATGCCACTTGAAAGTACATCAAATCTTAAAAATCGACCGAACGACCAATTACAGATTAAGCCAAGAATCATTTCTACCAGAAGTCGTGCACGCCCTTTTCTAAAATAAATGTATTAAAAAAATAGTACGTATTCATAACATATGGTCCCTTCATATGGCACACTAGCATTATAAATAGTGGGGCAGTAGGTGGCCAATTCCAAACACTATTCGCGCCGCAAATATAATCACAAACCACACAGGTCCTTCGTGGTAGATCAACATCAAAACTCAAAGCATAAGTCAAATCAGTTCTTAGCCCACTGCTCTTGCGGAGCCTCTACAGTTAACTTTAGTTGGGTATATGTAAGCGGACGATGCTAGATTTCGTAAGTACTATATGCGTTGGGAATGAAAGTATATCTTTCTGCTAGCCTCGGACTTGCTTACCACATCGATTTACATTTTGTCACGCAAGTGGAAGATCTCATCTGCTATCTAGTACTCCCTCCGTCCGGAAATACTTGTCATCAAAATGTATAAAAGAGGATGTATCTAGATGTATTTTGGTTCTAGATACATCACTTTTTGTTCATTTTGATGACAAGTATTTTCGGACGGAAGGAGTACTTTTTTGAGAGAGAAAGCTGCGACTTGAAATCGCATGACATCAAGTCTTCACATGATTGTTGCTCCGTCAACTGGAGAGATGAGCCCACCCACGATCCAAAGCAACATTGTCGTAGAGAAACTGATCATGGAATGTTTTTGCTGCAAAAGGTTAAATACGAATTGTCATCTCTACTACAGTACCATTGTAATCGTACATCCCGATCATATGTTGATCTTACAGTTCTTCATAATCCTCCAAAGAACAATTCTCGAAACTTTGTAGTTATTAATTACATGTTAATAGCATTGCGGTTGTTTGATTTGCGCATCTCTCATGTGCCGGCTTCATTAGTAGCCACTATCCTGTTGTGTTACTACGATGCATCCCGTAATTCTTGGCTGGCGAATCTCCCGCAGACTAGCTAGTTCGTGCTGCATGTTGTAACATTATGTAATTAATAGAATGATAACATCCTTATGCAGTACGCACCTCCTTAATTCCCACCTACATTGCAATTTTGCCCTTTATAACATGATTCTCCCTAACAATTGGTGATGGTAATCCTAAGCTTTTATGTTGAAGTGCTAACTGATCCTATCCATTGGATTAATTAGAACAAATGAAGGACCAATATTGATTTAAGGGCACCTTATCTTCACCGCGGTACCTCGGCTCAAAATCTTAGCTGAAGTGGAGTTGGAGGCATGAAGAAGGAATTTATAAAATTCAGTCGATGATGCTCACTCAAAATAACTAGACATACCATTTTTAATAGTCAGCTGATGCAATAAAAGAAAAGAAAAAGAGCAATTCCCACAAAGATAACATGCGCACATACATATTCATTTCTATCAGAGGTCATACTGTCCTTTTCTAACATAAACGTATAAGAAAAATACCTGCGCATCCCTTTGTACGGCACGCTAACATTATAAATAGTGTGGCAGTGGGTGGCCAATGCCAACCATTGTTCGCGCTGCAGATACAATCACAAACCACCTAGGGCTTTTGTAGCAGATCAACATCAAAACTCATAGCATAAAGTTAAATCGATGCTTGGCCCCGTCTCTCTTGCGTAGCCTCTATGGTTAACTTTAGCTGGGTATACGTAACGGGACGATGCTAGATTTCGTAGGAATGAGATCCATTGGGAATGGAAGTATAGCTTTCTGCTAGCCCCGGACGAGTTGCACACTACTGTGGTGTGCATCCCCATGCTCTGCCGGAAGACAAATGGTGCTATTTAGTACGTACTTTCTGAACCGAGATAGCTACATCTTGAAAGCACATTTGCATCAAGGCTTCACATAATAGTTGATCCGGCAACTGAGGAGGCGAGCTCCCAACACATCCAAAGTAACACTGTGTGTTTTGAAATTGACATTTTGTACTTCCGTTGTAGCACAACTCTATCAAAACTGGAACATTTTGCCGTTTATAAATTTCCTTTTTTTTGTGGGGTGCGTCTTGCTGCCCAGGGAGGTTTAAAGGACAGTTAGTAGCAGCTTGTGCAGTTGATGCACACAGTTTTGTATTTCCAGTTGCCTACGGTGTGCTGGAAACAGAATCTGAGGAGAGTTGGACTTGGTTTTTGCATAATCTGCGACGGGCTATTGCACATCCCAATGGGTTGGTAATTCATACAGATGCCAGCAAAGGTTCAGAAGTGTCCGTGGACAATGTGTTCCCTGGAGTAGAGCATAGGGAATGCATGCGTCACCTTGCTGCAAATTTCATGAAGAAGTTCAAAGTAAAGGTGTATACCGACAATTTATGGCCGATATCTTTGACTTGCAGTATGAAGAAGCACAAGTACCACTTGCGACAGTTATACATGAATCCCAAAGTGAAAGAATACTTGGAAACACATCACTCCAAGTTATGGGCCAGAAGCCAATTCAGTGAACTGAGCAAAGTTGACTATGTGCACAATAATCTAGCAGAGTCTTTCAACTCAATGATCCGGAAACTAAAGGGGCATTATGTGGTGGATTTGCTTGACAGGATAAGGGTAGAATACATGCAGAAATTTCATTATCGTGTAGGAATAGCCGAGGCAAAATTCATGGGCCACATTATCATCCCAACCGTGATGAATGAACTGAAGAAAAAAACAACAGGCTTGGAAATGAACATGACTCTTTGCTCGGGTACCACAGCAGAGATATCATATTTGGATAAAGAGAAGAGGGAATGGAGATATCCAGTGGATTTAGAAGCTAGAACTTGTAGTTGTAGGCAATGGCAGATAACTGGGTTGCCATGCATTCATGCCTTGTTTTTCATCACTTCTCTTCCAGGTCCAGCAGGGAACATACAGCAGTATGTGCATGATTACTACTCTGTTGCAAGGTTCAAAGCCACATATGCTTATCCCTTGCCTGCTATGGAGGGAAAACAACAATGGGACATGGTGGACCCTGGATTCAAGCTTTGCGCTCCAGTTCTGAAGAGAGTAGCAGGTAGACCAAGGAAGAGTCGGATCAGACCTTGCAGCGAAGGGGCTGGACTTGGAGCGAGGAAGCGTAAGTGCACAAGGTGTGGTGGGTCTGGTCATTTCGGTAAGTATTGTAATAACACAGTAGATCCAGCGTTTGGAGAGAGTTTCGATGAAGGCTTCGGTGAAAATGTTGGTCAGCAGACGGTTGCCTCAACAGATGATGAAAATGATGGTCAACACCCGGTTGCATCAGATGAGGATTTTGACGAGGTTCCAAATGATGATGGTCAACAGCCGCATGATTTTGACGATGATCCAAAATATCCTCCAAATAATGATTCAAGTGAGGCTCCAAATAATGATCCAAGTGAGGCTCCAAATGGTGATCCAAGTGAGGCTCCAAATGGTGATCATGGTGATCCAAGTGAGGCTTCAAATGTTGATCATGGTGATCCAAGTGAGGCTCCAAATGGTGACCAACCTTCTGTTGTTGTGAGTTCTGCTAGGTATGTAAATCTTGCAAGGGTCAAATACTATTGTACATTTATCACTTGACAAGATCTCATTACCCTTTATGTTTTGCACAGCTCTATGATAGGTTTGAAGAAGATGCGCAAGGTACCGACAACCAAGAGGAGAAGAGAAGAAGCAATGAGCACAAGGTGCACGAGGAGCAAAGTGATGGCAAGAAGCTCAAGGAACAGACAGAAGCCCCAATGCTATTTATGAATAATTATGAAACATTATAAATAATGTTGTATTTTCTGTTGGATGATGTTGGACCTATGTTAGAAGTATGTTTGAATGATGTTGGACCTATGTTAGAACTTCAAATTTGACATTCTATATGGATGTTGGACCTATGTTTTTCTTTTTTTGATTTTTTTTTGAATTTTGTTTTGCTCATTTGAAATCTGGTCAAACCAAACTTTGACCAAGATTTAAACAAGTCTAAAACATCAAAATGAAAAACTAAGCCTGGATCCTTCTTAATCAATCTAAAAGGAAGATGTCGTGAGGTTTTGAAAATTTCATTAAAAATGTGCTAAAAAGTGGGGTCCAAAGGTAGGGTAAACAGCCTCATTTGTAAGCAAGGTTTTTTTCGACCTTGTATAAATCAGTCAAATAACTTTCCTACACATATATTATATATATACAGACTATGTGCGCTGGTTTTTTTTTCATTTTCTTGAATTTGTTTTGCTCATTTGAATTCTGGTCAAACTTAACTTTGACCAAGATTTAAACAAGTCTAAAACATCAAAATGAAAAACTAAGCCTGGATCCTTCTTAGTCACTCCAAAATGAAGTTGTGGTAAGTTTTTGAAATTTTCATGTTCATTTCACCAAAACACTTCTGTTCACCTCATACAAGAGAGTTCGAGATACTCGAGATATCACATAAGACACATGAACTTATCGTTTAAATGTATGTAAACCTTGTTTACCAACTTAAATCATTATTATATGATATAAGAAGACTATGTGCGCAGGGTTTTCATTTTTCTGATTTTTATTTAATTTATTATGCTCATTTGAAATCTGGTCAAACATATCTTTGACTGCTCCAAACCCCTCCCAAACCCCGCTAACCCTAGCGCTGAACAAGGACCGTCCATCTAACCCTAGCGGCGATCCAGGGCCGTCGATCTAACCCTTCTAGAAGGAATCTGCGGGGAGGAGGGGGCGATCCGCGAGATGCAATCTGATTGGCTGGGAGATTTTTTTCTAAAGAAATACCGGGCGCGCTGGATGGACCGTTGGGCCGTCTTGTTGTCTGGGCCTGAGACCGCAGTTAATAGGCCATCTCAGCCTTTGCAGGCCTGTATGCATGGGAAGGGTGGCAACGTGGTTTGCATGCGCGAGCGAGCCGGACGTGCTTGCATGCGAGCGAGGCGAGCGAGGCAGTGGCCATGCACGTACTGATTCAGAGCGAGGCGAGGCAGCTAGGCTAGCTATTTTGTATTTTAGATGCAAGCAGCAGCCTCCTATGCAGTGATTCAGATGCAAGCACGCGCCCCATGCATCGTTTTCGTGCAAAACTTTAAGAGCCCAAAACGTAATAGATTCACACACGCGCCTGGATTCACACACGCATCGTTCTCATCCTTTCTCTCTTCCTCTCCCACCCACAGGCCTATAAATGGGGTGCCTCTCTTCCTCTCCCACCCACAAGCCAGATCCGATCCATTTTCTCCAACTTCAAACACCCAAGCGACCGAGCCCTCTCCAAGCGAGACCAAGCGAAGATGCAGTTCAACGGGCCGACCTTCAGCCGTCCGCCTGTCATGCCGGAGCTGCGCTACCCACCGGGCGTGCTCGTCGAGAGGGAGCTGCGTGCGTGGGCGACTTCTAGGTGGAGGGGTTCCATAGAAATCACCCGCGCGTTCCTCAGAGCCGGCTATGCCCACCTCCGACGGGCTCGCCTAGGATGTTCACCCTCAACGAGGTTCGTGACCGCGGCGGCATCCTCCAACTGCTCACGGTCACCTTCACCAACCCGTTTGACGCGCGCGAGCTCCTCGGGTAAGTCTTTTGGTGCGGCTGCGAGTCCATCTTCTTCACGGCATACAACATCTTCACCAACTACGAGAACATCTTCCCCACTCCAGGCCAGATGCACTCCCTTCCGTACGATGAGGAGGAGTAAAGACGGTGTTGAAGGGGTGCGCGGCCAAGGTGGAAGAAGAAGGTCAAGATGAAGATGTTCTTAGTTTTATCGTTTTCATTTTGTTGCTTTTCTATGTCGTGTGTGTCGTGTCGTGTCGTGTCCGTGAACTTATCTAAGTTATTATGTGTGTTGCATCTTATCTAAGTTATTATGTGTGTTAAAAACTGTCCGTGCCCAAACATATCATTTTTTCCCTAAACCAAGTCATGAAGTTCGAGAACTTGTGGCTTTCATTAATGAAAAATGAAAATCGAAGGGGGTGAGAAGCCCTCTCTTTCATTCAAAAAAAACAAGTCATGAACTAACATGCAAATTTATTCCATTTAAATCCTAAACCAAGTGCCACTCTAACCCTAAACCAAGTGCCATTCTAACCACAATCATGTGGCAGTGCAAACATACGATTCCAACCCTCCGAAATTTCAATGCAAAACAAAGGAAAACCACTCTCACGCATGTTCAAACATTCACTGTCTCACTATGTATACATTCCTTCCCTAACCATGTCAAAGTCTTTCCATCTGTCCTAGCGGTTACTAGCGCAGCCCTAAATGCCACAAACCAACGCGGTCCTGGGTTCGAGTCCCCAGCCGCACCAATTTTTTGTGCATTTTCCACCCTTCATTTTTCTAGACAAAATATTTTTTCTCAATGTAATGCCCTTAAAAATGTTATTTGTTGGCACCAGGTGTAAACCTTTACCAGAGCTGAGGCACATTTTCCATGACAATTTGGTCTTTGATTTAAATCACGGTGTATTTGAATTGAAGTAATTAAATTGCTATTAAATACTTAACAGCTACAAAAAAATCTAAACTTAATTGTTTGGATATGTAATAATTCAATTAGCTTCCACAAAAAGTTTCAGCATTATGATTTACTGCCTAAATTAAATCAGAACAGAAAACAGAAAAACACGTAAGAGAACCCCCGAATGGGTCTAATGAATAGTTCGCCCATTAGTCTAGCCTGCACTCGGCTCTAGACTCTGAATTTGGCCCATTAAGGAACTTTTTTTTTGACAGAAAGGCAGAGTAGAGAGCTGCATTCATTGATCAAAAGTTTCTGAATTCCTCATTTCTTCTCCCTTTTTTCAACATATTTAAATGTTGGTCACTTCTTCTCTTTATTTTTAACATTTAAACAACTTTGACCAACATTTAAACTAGGTGAATTTCTCATACAATTTCAAGCTTACAAATTCCTCCATAATTCTTGCCTTTCCATACATTTTCAACATTACAACCAGTGCGATTACCATACCTACCAGTGCCCAAAAGTAATTGCAAATGGGTATTGGTATTTGTGCTTGATCTTCAAGCTTCCTAACCTTCTTCTTCAACATCCTAAGCTCAACAGCTAGCTCTCTGTCAGTGTGTGCTTTGCCCTCCATCTCTTCTTCCGGAGCTCGTGTTGCGGCCACTGCCGTTCGTGGCAGCATGTGCAACCATTCTTCATGCTCTTCTTGCAGTTCATTCATCAGTGTCTTGGCCAGAGCATCGACCCAAAGAAAGAAGCATGTCACCTGCATGAACACCAAACAGATCAACCCATTGCTCAAAGATCCCGATCACGAAAATGGTGAAATTGCCCTGATTCTTACCCCATTCTCGCTGCACACGTAGAACGAACGATTCTGGTTCCTCGTTGTGTGAGAAACCCTCCGATCAACGTCCGCCCGGCACCGCGGATAAACGAAGACGGGAATGTCCACACGCGCCCGGCTATGCATCCGCGAGGTGGCGCGGGAGCTTGAGGAAGACATGGAGCTCGGAGCCGAAGGGGATCTCAACGCCGCCGCGCCCTCCACAGCTAGCTTCCCACCGTCTCTCTCTCTCGCTGTGGTCACCACCGTGCTCTCTGTCGCCGTGCTCTCTGTCGCCGTGGTCACCGCCTCTTTCGCCTGCTTATATAGCACACCCGCAACGGCTCTCTGCTGGGTCCCACAAGCCACGCGTGCAACAGTATGAATACAATTGGCCGTCTTTGCCGCCTGGTTCCACCTGTAAGGGTCGAGTCAAAAGGTTGACCTGACGGAGACGGTAGAATTCACAGAACGAGTCGGTGCGCACGGACTAGGGGCAAAACTGAGCACAATTCGCATCTGAGGGCAAAACTGAGCACATGGATACCACTGAGGGCAAAAGGATAATTAACCCTTATAAATAGTGGGGCAGTAGGTGGCCAATTCCAAACACTTTCGCGCCGCAAATACAATCACAAACCACACAGGTCCTTCGTGGTAGATCAACATCAAAACTCAAAGCATAAGTCAAATCAGTTCTTAGCCCACTGCTCTTGCGGAGCCTCTATAGTTAACTTTAGTTGGGTATATGTAAGCGGGCGATGCTACATTTCATAGGTATCATATGCGTTGCGAATGAAAGTATAACTTTCTGCTAGCCTCGGATGGCTTGCTTACCACATCGATTTACATTTTGTCACGCAAGTGGAAGATCTCATCTGATATCTAGTACCTTTTCGAGAGAGAAAGCTGCGACTTGAAATCGCATGACATCAAGTCTTCACATGATTGTTGCTCCATCAACTCGACAGATATATGAGCCCACCCACGATCCAAAGCAATACTGTCGTAGAGAAACTGATCATGGAATGTTTTTGCTGCAAAAAGTTAAATAAGAATTGCCATCTCTACTACCTTTGTAATCATACATCCCGATCATACGTTAATCTTACAGTTCTTCATAATCTTCCAAAGAAAAATTCTCGAAACTTTGTAGTTATTGATTACATGTTAATAGCATTGCGGTTGTTTGATTTGCGCATCTCTCATGTGCCGGCTTCATTAGTAGCCACTACTATGTTGTCTTACTACGATGCATCCCGTAATTCTTGGCTGGCGAATCTCCCGCAGACTAGCTAGTTCGTGCTGCATGTTGTAACATAATGTAATTAATGGAATGATAACATCCTTATGCAGTACGCACCTCCTTAATTCCCACCTACATTGCAATTTTGCCCTTTTAAAACATGATTCTCCCTAACAATTGGTGGTGGTAATCCTAAGCTTTTATGTTGAAGTGCTAACTGATCCTATCCATTGGATTAATTAGAACAAATGAAGGACCAATATTGATTTAAGGGCACCTTATCTTCACCGCGGTACCTCGGCTCAAAATCTTAGCTGAAGTGGAGTTGGAGGCATGAAGAAGGAATTTATAAAATTCAGTCGATGATGCTCACTCAAAATAACTAGACATACCATTTTTAATAGTCACCTGATGCAATAAAAGAAAAGAAAAAGAGCAATTCCCACAGAGATAACATGCGCACATACATATTCATTTCTATCAGAGGTCATACTGTCCTTTTCTAACATAAACATATAAGAAAAATACCTGCGCATCCCTTTGTACGGCACGCTAACATTATAAATAGTGTGGCAGTGGGTGGCCAATGCCAACCATTGTTCGCTCTGCAGATACAATCACAAACCACCCAGGGCTTTTGTAGCAGATCAACATCAAAACTCATAGCATAAAGTTAAATCGATGCTTGGCCCCGTCTCTCTTGCGTAGCCTCTATGGTTAACTTTAGCTGGGTATACGTAACGGGACGATGCTAGATTTCGTAGGAATGAGATCCATTGGGAATGGAAGTATAGCTTTCTGCTAGCCCCGGACGAGTTGCACACTACTGTGGTGTGCATCCCCATGCTCTGCCGGAAGACAAATGGTGCTATTTAGTACGTACTTTCTGAACCGAGATAGCTACATCTTGAAAGCACATTTGCATCAAGGCTTCACATAATAGTTGATCCGGCAACTGAGGAGGCGAGCTCCCAACACATCCAAAGTAACACTGTGTGTTTTGAAATTGACATTTTGTACTTCCGTTGTAGCACAACTCTATCAAAACTGGAACATTTTGCCGTTTATAAATTTCCTTTTTTTTGTGGGGTGCGTCTTGCTGCCCAGGGAGGTTTAAAGGACAGTTAGTAGCAGCTTGTGCAGTTGATGCACACAGTTTTGTATTTCCAGTTGCCTACGATGTGCTGGAAACAGAATCTGAGGAGAGTTGGACTTGGTTTTTGCATAATCTGCGACGGGCTATTGCACATCCCAATGGGTTGGTAATTCATACAGATGCCAGCAAAGGTTCAGAAGTGTTCGTGGACAATGTGTTCCCTGGAGTAGAGCATAGGGAATGCATGCGTCACCTTGCTGCAAATTTCATGAAGAAATTCAAAGTAAAGGTGTATACCGACAATTTATGGCCGATATCTTTGACTTGCAGTGTGAAGAAGCACAAGTACCACTTGCGACAGTTATACATGAATCCCAAAGTGAAAGAATACTTGGAAACACATCACTCCAAGTTATGGGCCAGAAGCCAATTCAGTGAACTGAGCAAAGTTGACTATGTGCACAATAATCTAGCAGAGTCTTTCAACTCAATGATCCGGAAACTAAAGGGGCATTATGTGGTGGATTTGCTTGACAGGATAAGGGTAGAATACATGCAGAAATTTCATTATCGTGTAGGAATAGCCGAGGCAAAATTCATGGGCCACATTATCATCCCAACCGTGATGAATGAACTGAAGAAAAAAACAACAGGCTTGGAAATGAACATGACTCTTTGCTCGGGTACCACAGCAGAGATATCATATTTGGATAAAGAGAAGAGGGAATGGAGATATCCAGTGGATTTAGAAGCTATAACTTGTAGTTGTAGGCAATGGCAGATAACTGGGTTGCCATGCATTCATGCCTTGTTTTTCATCACTTCTCTTCCAGGTCCAGCAGGGAACATACAGCAGTATGTGCATGATTACTACTCTGTTGCAAGGTTCAAAGCCACATATGCTTATCCCTTGCCTGCTATGGAGGGAAAACAACAATGGGACATGGTGGACCCTGGATTCAAGCTTTGCGCTCCAGTTCTGAAGAGAGTAGCAGGTAGACCAAGGAAGAGTCGGATCAGACCTTGCAGCGAAGGGGCTGGACTTGGAGCGAGGAAGCGTAAGTGCACAAGGTGTGGTGGGTCTGGTCATTTCGGTAAGTATTGTAATAACACAGTAGATCCAGCGTTTGGAGAGAGTTTCGATGAAGGCTTCGGTGAAAATGTTGGTCAGCAGACGGTTGCCTCAACAGATGATGAAAATGATGGTCAACACCCGGTTGCATCAGATGAGGATTTTGACGAGGTTCCAAATGATGATGGTCAACAGCCGCATGATTTTGACGATGATCCAAAATATCCTCCAAATAATGATTCAAGTGAGGCTCTAAATAATGATCCAAGTGAGGCTCCAAATGGTGATCCAAGTGAGGCTCCAAATGGTGATCATGGTGATCCAAGTGAGGCTTCAAATGTTGATCATGGTGATCCAAGTGAGGCTCCAAATGGTGACCAACCTTCTGTTGTTGTGAGTTCTGCTAGGTATGTAAATCTTGCAAGGGTCAAATACTATTGTACATTTATCACTTGACATGATCTCATTACCCTTTATGTTTTGCACAACTCTATGATAGGTTTGAAGAAGATGCGCAAGGTACCGACAACCAAGAGTAGAAGAGAAGAAGCGATGAGCACAAGGTGCACGAGGATCAAAGTGATGGCAAGAAGCTCAAGGAACAGACAGAAGCCCCAATGCTATTTACGAATAATTATGAAACATTATAAATAATGTTGTATTTTCTGTTGGATGATGTTGGACCTATGTTAGAAGTATGTTTGAATGATGTTGGACCTATGTTAGAACTTCAAATTTGACATTCTATATGGATGTTGGACCTATGTTTTTCTTTTTTTGATTTTTTTTTGATTTTGTTTTGCTCATTTGAAATCTGGTCAAACCAAACTTTGACCAAGATTTAAACAAGTCTAAAACATCAAAATGAAAAACTAAGCCTGGATCCTTCTTAATCAATCTAAAAGGAAGATGTCGTGAGGTTTTGAAAATTTCATTAAAAATGTGCTAAAAAGTGGGGTCCAAAGGTAGGGTAAACAGCCTCATTTGTAAGCAAGGTTTTTTTCGACCTTGTATAAATCAGTCAAATAACTTTCCTACACATATATTATATATATACAGACTATGTGCGCTGGTTTTTTTTTTTCATTTTCTTGAATTTGTTTTCCTCATTTGAATTCTGGTCAAACTTAATTTTGACCAAGATTTAAACAAGTCTAAAACATCAAAATGAAAAACTAAGCCTGGATCCTTCTTAGTCACTCCAAAATGAAGCTGTGGTAAGTTTTTTGAAATTTTCATGTTCATTTCACCAAAACACTTCTGTTCACCTCATACAAGAGAGTTCGAGATTCTCGAGATATCACATAAGACACATGAACTTATCGTTTAAATGTATGTAAACCTTGTTTACCAACTTAAATCATTATTATATGACATAAGAAGACTATGTGCGCAGGGTTTTCATTTTTCTGATTTTTATTTAATTTATTATGCTCATTTGAAATCTGGTCAAACATATCTTTGACTGCTCCAAACCCCTCCCAAACCCCGCTAACCCTAGCGCTGAACAAGGACCGTCCATCTAACCCTAGCGGCGATCCAGGGCCGTCGATCTAACCCTTCTAGAAGGAATCTGCAGGGAGGAGGGGGCGATCCGCGAGATGCAATCTGATTGGCTGGGAGATTTTTTTTCTACAGAAATACCGGGCGCGCTGGATGGACCGTTGGGCCGTCTTGTTGTCTGGGCCTGAGACCGCAGTTAATAGGCCGTCTCAGCCTTTGCAGGCCTGTATGCATGGGAAGGGTAGCAACGTGGTTTGCATGCGCGAGCGAGCCGGACGTGCATGCATGCGAGCGAGGCGAGCGAGGCAGTGGCCATGCACGTACTGATTCAGAGCGAGGCGAGGCAGCTAGGCTAGCTATTTTGTATTTTAGATGCAAGCAGCAGCCTCCTATGCAGTGATTCAGATGCACGCACGCGCCCCATGCATCATTTTCGTGCAAAACTTTAAGAGCCCAAAACGTAACAGATTCACACACGCGCCCGGATTCACACACGCATCGTTCTCATCCTTTCTCTCTTCCTCTCCCAACCACAGGCCTATAAATGGGGTGCCTCTCTTCCTCTCCCACCCACAAGCCAGATCCGATCCATTTTCTCCAACTTCAAACACCCAAGCGACCGAGCCCTCTCCAAGCGAGACCAAGCGAAGATGCAGTTCAACGGGCCGACCTTCAGCAGTTCGCCTGTCGTGCCGGAGCTGCGCTACCCACCGGGCGTGCTCGTCGAGAGGGAGCTGCGTGCGTGGGCGACTTCTAGGTGGAGGGGTTCCATAGAAATCACCCGCGCCTTCCTCAGAGCCGGCTATGCCCACCTCCGACGTGCTCGCCTAGGATGTTCACCCTCAACGAGGTTCGTGACCGCGGCGGCATCCTCCAACAGCTCACGGTCACCTTCACCAACCCGTTTGACGCGCGCGAGCTCCTCGGGTAAGTCTTTTGGTGCGGCTGCGAGTCCATCTTCTTCACGGCATACAACATCTTCACCAACTACGAGAACATCTTCCCCACTCCAGGCCAGATGCACTCCCTTCCGTACGACGAGGAGGAGTGAAGACGGTGTTGAAGGGGTGCGCGGCCAAGGTGGAAGAAGAAGGTCAAGATGAAGATGTTCTTAGTTTTATCATTTTCATTTTGTTGCTTTTCTATGTCGTGTGTGCCGTGTCGTGTCGTGTCGTGTCTGTGAACTTATCTAAGTTATTATGTGTGTTGCATCTTATCTAAGTTATTATGTGTGTTAAAAAATGTCCGTGCCCAAACATATCATTTTTTCCCTAAACCAAGTCATGAAGTTCGAGAACTTGTGGCTTTCATTAATGAAAAATGAAAATCGAAGGGGGTGAGAAGCCCTCTCTTTCATTCAAAAAAAAAACAAGTCATGAACTAACATGCAAATTTATTCCATTTAAATCCTAAACCAAGTGCCACTCTAACCCTAAACCAAGTGCCATTCTAACCACAATCATGTGGCAGTGCAAACATACGATTCCAACCCTCCGAAATTTCAATGCAAAACAAAGGAAAACCACTCTCACGCGTATTCAAACATTCACTGTCTCACTATGTTTACATTCCTTCCCTAACCATGTCAAAGTCTTTCCATCTGTCCTAGCGGTTACTAGCGCAGCCCTAAATGCCACAAACCAACGCGGTCCTGGGTTCGAGTCCCCAGCCGCACCAATTTTTTGTGCATTTTCCACCCTTCATATTTCTAGACAAAATATTTTTTCTCAATGTAATCCCCTTAAAAATGTTATTTGTTGGCACCAGGTGTAAACCTTTACCAGAGCTGAGGCACATTTTCCATGACAACTTGGTCTTTGATTTAAATCACGGTGTATTTGAATTGAAGTAATTAAATTGCTATTAAATACTTAACAGCTACAAAAAAAATCTAAACTTAATTGTTTGGATCTGTAATAATTCAATTAGCTTCCACAAAAAGTTTCAGCATTATGATTTACTGCCTAAATTAAATCAGAACAGAAAACAGAAAAACACGTAAGAGAACCCCCGAATGGGTCTAATGAATAGTTCGCCCATTAGTCTAGCCTGCACTCGGCTCTAGACTCTGAATTTGGCCCATTAAGGAACTTTTTTTTTGACAGAAAGGCAGAGTAGAGAGCTGCATTCATTGATCAAAAGTTTCTGAATTCCTCATTTCTTCTCCCTTTTTTCAACATATTTAAATGTTGGTCACTTCTTCTCTTTATTTTTAACATTTAAACAACTTTGACCAACATTTAAACTAGGTGAATTTCTCATACAATTTCAAGCTTACAAATTCCTCCATAATTCTTGCCTTTCCATACATTTTCAACATTACAACCAGTGCGATTACCATACCTACCAGTGCCCAAAAGTAATTGCAAATGGGTATTGGTATTTGTGCTTGATCTTCAAGCTTCCTAACCTTCTTCTTCAACATCCTAAGCTCAACAGCTAGCTCTCTGTCAGTGTGTGCTTTGCCCTCCATCTCTTCTTCCGGAGCTCGTGTTGCGGCCACTGCCGTTCGTGGCAGCATGTGCAACCATTCTTCATGCTCTTCTTGCAGTTCATTCATCAGTGTCTTGGCCAGAGCATCGACCCAAAGAAAGAAGCATGTCACCTGCATGAACACCAAACAGATCAACCCATTGCTCAAAGATCCCGATCACGAAAATGGTGCAATTGCCCTGATTCTTACCCCATTCTCGCTGCACACGTAGAACGAACGATTCTGGTTCCTCGTTGTGTGAGAAACCCTCCGATCAACGTCCGCCCGGCACCGCGGATAGACGAAGACGGGAATGTCCACACGCGCCCGGCTATGCATACGCGAGGTGGCGCGGGAGCTTGAGGAAGACATGGAGCTCGGAGCCGAAGGGGATCTCAACGCCGCCGCGCCCTCCACAGCTAGCTTCCCACCGTCTCTCTCTCTCGCTGTGGTCACCACCGTGCTCTCTGTCGCCGTGCTCTCTGTCGCCGTGGTCACCGCCTCTTTCGCCTGCTTATATAGCACACCCGCAACGGCTCTCTGCTCAACGGCTCTCTGCTGGGTCCCACAAGCCACGCGTGCAACAGTATGAATACAATTGGCCGTCTCTGTCGCCTGGTCCCACCTGTAAGGGTCGAGTCAAAAGGTTGACCTGACGGAGACGGTAGAATTCACAGAACGAGTCGGTGCGCACGGACTAGGGGCAAAACTGAGCACAATTCGCATCTGAGGGCAAAACTGAGCACATGGATACCACTGAGAGCAAAAGGATAATTAACCCTCATAAATAGTGGGGCAGTAGGTGGCCAATTCCAAACACTTTCGCGCCGCAAATACAATCACAAACCACACAGGTCCTTCGTGGTAGATCAACATCAAAACTCAAAGCATAAGTCAAATCAGTTCTTAGCCCACTGCTCTTGCGGAGCCTCTACAGTTAACTTTAGTTGGGTATATGTAAGCGGGCGATGCTACATTTCATAGGTATCATATGCGTTGCGAATGAAAGTATAACTTTCTGCTAGCCTCGGATGGCTTGCTTACCACATCGATTTACATTTTGTCACGCAAGTGGAAGATCTCATCTGATATCTAGTACCTTTTCGAGAGAGAAAGCTGCGACTTGAAATCGCATGACATCAAGTCTTCACATGATTGTTGCTCCGTCAACTCGAGAGATATATGAGCCCACCCACGATCCAAAGCAATACTGTCGTAGAGAAACTGATCATGGAATGTTTTTGCTGCAAAAAGTTAAATAAGAATTGCCATCTCTACTACCTTTGTAATCATACATCCCGATCATACGTTAATCTTACAGTTCTTCATAATCTTCCAAAGAAAAATTCTCGAAACTTTGTAGTTATTGATTACATGTTAATAGCATTGCGGTTGTTTGATTTGTGCATCTCTCATGTGCCGGCTTCATTAGTAGCCACTACTATGTTGTCTTACTACGATGCATCCCGTAATTCTTGGCTGGCGAATCTCCCGCAGACTAGCTAGTTCGTGCTGCATGTTGTAACATAATGTAATTAATGGAATGATAACATCCTTATGCAGTACGCACCTCCTTAATTCCCACCTACATTGCAATTTTGCCCTTTTAAAACATGATTCTCCCTAACAATTGGTGGTGGTAATCCTAAGCTTTTATGTTGAAGTGCTAACTGATCTTATCCATCGGATTAATTAGAACAAATGAAGGACCAATATTGATTTAAGGGCACCTTATCTTCACCGCGGTACCCGGGCTCAAAATCTTAGCTGAAGTGGAGTGGGAGGCATGAAGGAAGAATTTATAAAATCCAGTCGATGCTCACTACTCAAAATAACTAAACATACCATTTTTAATAGTCAGCTGATGCAATAAAAGAAAAAGGAAAGGAGCATAAATGGTTAAGAAAAATACCTGCTCATTCATAACATACGGTCCCTTTGTACGGCACGCTAACATTATAAATAGTGTGGCAGTGGGTGGCCAATGCCAACCATTGTTCGCGCTGCCGATACAATCACAAACCACCCAGCGTTTTTGTAGCAGATCAACATCAAAACTCATAGCATAAGTTAAATCCGTGCTTGGCCCCGCCTCTCTTGCGTAGCCTCTGTGGTTAACTTTAGCTGGATATACGTAACCGGACGATGTTGAACATTTTGATATATTATACGTTTTTTTCTGACATCGTATGCGAAAGTTATAGCCGTTTTACATTTTCTCTACACTTTTTGCAAAAACATGTCCAAATTTAAGTTTTAAATTTTCCTAACTAGTAGATGTGGTAACATAACTACATCTCAAAGAATTTTAACTTTTGAAGTTTTTATCATGTTCTTTTGTTTTTTACAAAACTGAAAAGGCGATACACGCGG
>LR738713.1:674042957-674109735 GCA_902687465.1 Secale cereale | reverse complement strand
TCATTTGCCAGAAGTAACCGGGGCATGTTTGTACGAAGTTATGCAAAGTTATTTTGGAACGGAGTTCCTGATAGGATAATCCGTCTTTTGTTACGAATTATCTTATCTGGGACTCCGTTCCAAAACCACTTTGGAGAGCTTCATACCATCATGCTACTGTTACTTTCGCCTAATGATGAAGTATTGGTTTTGTTGAATCCTTTGACACTAGACAAAATGTGACATGAGGGGGTCTAGGGTTGTGGATCGCCGAGCAGTCGGGGGTCGAGGGGTCGAGAGGTTGCCTAGCTAGTGTCAAAGTATTGAAGAATTCCATGACTTCATCATTTGCCAGAAGTAACCGGGGCATGTTGGAACGAAGTTATGCAAAGTTGTTTTGGAACGGAGTTCCTGATAGGATAATCCGTCTTTTGTTACGAATTATCCTATCTGCGACTCCGTTCCAAAACCACTTTGGAGAGCTTCCTACCATCATGCTACTGTTACTTTCGGCTAATGATGAAGTATTGGTTTTGTTGAATCCTTTGACACTAGACAAAATGTGACATGAGGGGGTCTAGCTAGGGTTGTGGATCGCCGAGCGGTCGAGGGTCGTCCAGGGGTCGAGGGTCAAAGCTAGTTCTACGTTTGCCATTAATATATCCATCTGTCATGTTTGAATAATAATTGGCATGTTGTAAATATTTGTAGAAACTATGGACATAATCGTAGACGGACAAAATGTCGTCTTGTCGTTTCTCAACGACACCAATGAGCAGGTGGAAAGAGAGCTGCAGCTGGAAGATCTAGGCTATGATATTGATGGCTCCGGTGACCCAATGCACATGGAAGAAGTAGACCGTGAGGACGGCTCCGGTGACCCAATGCCGGTGCAAGAAGGAGACCGTGATGCTGGCTCCGGTGACCGAACCGAGTCCGGCCAGGAGGTATATATGTTAGCTAAGCCTGTGCTGACTAGTTAATTGATGCATTCATTAACTCTCTTCTTTGTTCCTTTTTCTAGCCCTCCGGATCGAGCAAATCTTCGGTAAAGAGACGAGGCGCGAAGAAAAAGTTGAGGCCGGATGAAAAGTTTGAGATCTCAGAAATCTCACGCTCCGGCGAGCCGATTGACCCCATCCGGACAAAGAACGCATTTGTTAATCAGTGCGGGGTTCTGGTTAGGGACAAGATCCCGATCAGCATCCATCAATGGTTAAAGCCGGCTGCAAATGACGCTCAGGTGTCTGATATCTACACACGCTTCTACTCTTGTAGACTATGTTGGGCCTCCAAGCGCAGAGGTTTGTAGGACAGCAGCAATTTCCCTCAAGTGGATGACCTAAGGTTTATCGAACTCAGGGAAGTAGAGGTTGAAGATGGTCTCTCTCAAGCAACCCTGCAACTAAGATACAAGAAGTCTCTTGTGTCCCCAACACACCTAATACACTTGTCAGATGTATAGGCGCACTAGTTCGGCGAAGAGATATTAAATGGCAAGTGATATGGATGGTAAAACAAAATAATATAAATTTGTAATAAAAAGTGCAGCAAGCAAACAAGCGGTAAACGTGAGCACAAATGGTATTGCAATAGTGGAAACAAGGCCTAGGGATCATACTTTCACTAGAGGCAACTCCCAACAACATTAACATAATCGAATCACATGATATTTCACATAAAACATGCAATGGAGACGCACCCGGAGGTCATTCCTTCGTGGTCAAGAGAGGACAAGAATTATGTAGGGCTACAAAAGCACACCTCAAAGTTCGTAGTTCTCAATCTAAGGATTTCTCAATGTCACCGCGGCCATCCAAAGAGAGTTCCACAATCACCACAACATATCTAAAGGATAGTCAGAGACAAGCACCAAGAGACTCTCAATCTTCAATCAACACACAAGAGAGGAAATCACTCATGAAAATATTTTTCTAATCCATGTCCAATAGACCGCTATCACCTTGGTCTCGGGGATTATACTAGATAAAGACAAGTGAGTACATCAATCCAATACATAGAGCAAGGGGAAACATCATGGGATCACCATAGATTAACATAGCCTATGATCACAACGAAGATCACATCATGGGAGAGAGAGATAACCACATAGCTACACGTACGAGCCCTCGGCCCCGGAGAAGACTACTCACGCATGGACATGGTGAGGAGGAGGTTGATGATGGTGTTGATGGAGAGGTGCAGCCCCGCGAGGAGGAGATGGCCGGCGGCAGCCACGGAGGCGGCGGCGGCGGCCCTTGGGGGCGCGGCGGCGGCGACGGCCCTAGGCGGCGGTGGCGGCCCTCGAGGCGGCGGCGGCCCTAGGGGGCAGCGGCTCCTTGGCCCCCCTTCTTCCTTGTGGATGGTGCTGCAATGGTGCTGGTCCTCCCCTCAAAGACGGCGGCTCGGTAGGAGGAAAATTCGTGGCCCTTGGTGACCTAGGTTTTCTCTCTTTATATAGACTCTCGAATTCCCGTCATCAGATTTTGGGCCTCAGTAAAACGGGCTTTACTCGGCCGTCCGCACTCCGATTTAGACGAATTTTATATCCAGAAGCATCGCCTCAAAATTCCCCACAACTTTCGCAACTAGACTTTTTCCGTTTGACGTCGTCTTCGGGCCGGAACGTGATCATCTTTAAAAAACGTTCTCAGACAGATTTCAGGAAAGTCAGAGTCCTACTCCAATACGACTTCTTTTGCGTTTTTGTCAATTTTCAAGTAATTCCTACACAATAAAGTGTAAAACAAGAACATTGTGCACTTTTGCAACCATTAGTTTGTTAGTTCAAATATGATCAAAAGTGTATGGAAGTGCATAAATATCATAGCAATATTACACAAAAAAGGCATGGAGCAAGCAGAAATTATAGATACGTTTTGGACGTATCAACATCCCCAAACTTAATTCCTACTCGTCCTCGAGTAGGTAAATGATAACAAGCATAATTTCTATGGTGACATGCTATTAACCATATAAGGACTTTTCACAGTCACATGACAAGTGCTTATTGAGACAATGAATCTGTAGTAATTAAGTTGCCTCATGAGAGAATCACAAAGAACTGAAAGTTTTACAATATGATACTGAAACACTCAAATAGATTTGTAATGAGCATGTTTTGCAAATATGATAAAGTGGTACCTCGCTTGCCCCCTTTAGTGTAGCAAAACATAAATGCAGGGGCACCTCCAAGGTTTAAGTGATGACTAGATACAATGATTTCAGAATAAACGATATCATAATCATGCAAAAGACAATGGTACTTTGGGACAATGCACATTACACTCAGAATGACAGTCATGCTCTCAATAGTTGGTGCTTTAAAGAAGGTGGAGACTCTTGAACCGTGGCTTTTGTTGGTAAGGTTGAAAACCCGTGGTCAGAAACAAAAACCAAACATGTACCAGAGCTCGTGGTTTTAAAAACAGAGGTAATAATTATTTTTTGGATATGCATGTTTCGTCAACGAATGCTAGCAGATGACTCAATTACTTCTTGAGCTGGACAAGTTTCGAGGAACGGCTCCCGAATGAGGACGATCACATCCTCTTAATCTCCTTTGTTTATCACTGCCAAAGTTTTCTGATTTCTCATGAACAAAGCGTGAAGGAGGGTTTGTTTATTGTATATTTTTTAATGAGCCGAGCGCACTCTATGCCAGTTCCTTCTCGTATTATGGGTTTGCACATTAGACATGCAATCCCGGGGTGAAGCTTGTCCAACTTAAAAATATCATGAATTAACTACTACTTCCTCATAAGCTAAAACAGAGGCACAAAAGAGAAATGCTTTTTTTTGAATAATTTCGAGATGGTACATGAAAGTCTTTGTTAGGAATGGCAGGTAAATACCATGTATAGGAAGGTATGGTGGACTCATATGGCATAACTGGTTTAAAGGATTTTGGATGCACAAGCAGTCAGTCCGCTTAGTACAGGCGAAGGTTAGCAAAAGACTGGGAGCGACCAACTAAAAGAGCAATGACAGTCATAATCATGCAGAGCGACAAAGCAACATTGAATCGGGCATGGAAGTTATATCGCTACTCAGAAATTAAAGATCATCAAGGCTTGATGGACTTTCTTTACAGTCTTAAATATGCGTGAGCATATGCCAAGTCAATCAAAATAAATTCTTGGAGGAAGATACCACTAAACCATACCACATCATAGGCAAACAAATCATGTTGGTACTTCAATAACACATTGAGAAACCCCCAGCTATTTGAGACTAACCATAAGAAAACATGAACTACTAAGCATCATTATGCACATAGCATTTTTATCATAGACATATCGACCAGTGCAACAGAAGCCAACTCTCTTAATAAGATAAGCATGATAACTAAAGAGAGTTCCAACAACCAACTAAACAAAAGCTCTTTAAAAAGTAAAGCATGAAAACTAAGAGCTGAACATGACAGTAGCTATTGAAAGACAAAGAACACACACATCAAAGATAGACATGAAAATTATATGTTGTGTTCCAGGTTGAAGTGGAGCGTGTTTCTCTCCCACACAAAGAAAGATGGGTTCCAACTCGTTATGACAGCAAGCAAAGCTAAAGAAAACTAAAAAGGAAACTAAAAGCAAGACGCTCCAAGCATAGCACATAACACATGAAGTGATAAAAATATAGTGGAACGAAAGACGAACTGATAATTGTTGATGGAGAAGGGGATGCACGGGGGCATCCCCAAGCTTAGACGCTTGAGTCTTCTTGAATATGTCTTGGGGGTGCACGGGGGCATCCCCAAGCTTGAGCGTTTGACACTCCTGAATCTTTTTATCATCTTCCCTCGCACACTTGAAAACTCCCTTCATACATAACTCATCATAATCTGATTAGCGAGGTTAGTACCCTTAATAAAATAATTGTTCCTTGCTGGAAATAAGTATATTCTTGAAGGTCTACTGTTTCTCAAGATTGCCAAAAGGTTTTTGCAAAGAAAAAGCAAGCTCAAGGTTTGCAAAACGAAGAAAAGGCAAAACAGGGCAGAATATGTGAAAAACAGACCAACAGGTAGTAAATGATTTTTTTGGGGCACTTCTGCAACTCAAATCAAAAAACTCAGAACAGACGCCCGAAAGCCAATTGTATAGAGCACGCTGTCGAAAAAATTCAGACCAAAAAGATGATCTGGTGATTTTATAAGAATTTTTCTGTCCAAGGACAGAATCTGTTTTCTGGACAGCACGTCACAACTTTTGAAGTTTCTTGCAATCAGAGGCTACACTTGGCACAAAGCTGAAAAATAAAGATACAATGATGATGCTACTGTAGTAACAACATCAAGACACAACAAAAGCAAAATAAAATTTTATTCATTGTGGGCTGCCTCCCAAAAGCGCTTTCTTTTATGCCTTTAAGCTAGGCATAAGACTTTAATGATGCTCTCGTAGGAATAAGAGTTGAAGAACAAAAGAGAGCATCAAGAAGCAAATACCATACACATTTAAGCCTAACATGCTTCCTATGCATAGGAATATTGCAATAGAATAATTCATTGAAGCACAAAGCAATAAGCATAGGAAGGCAAAACAAGCATAACTTCAAAATATTCACCATAAAAGAGGAAACTTCTTATTATTAAGATATTTAGAACCATGTCTCCCTCTCTCATTATAAATTTCAGTGGCATCATGGATGAACTCAACAATATAACTATCACATAAGGCATTATTTCCATGATCCAAAAGCATAAAAGTGTCATTACTCTTCATATAAGCAAAATCTTTCTTATTAGGAATAGTGAGAGTAAGACTATCATAACCATCATGGTAATCATCGTATTTAGGAGGCATATCATAATCATAATAAATTTTATCCTCAATAGTAGGTGGACTGAAAATATCATATTCATCATTGTAATCATCATATATAGGAGGCATAATATCATCAAAGTAAATTTTCTCCTCAAAAGTTGGGGGACTAAAAATATCATGTTCATCAAACGTGTCATCCCCAAGCTTAGAGGTTTCCATGTCATTAGCAATATTGATATTAAATAAAAACATACTAATAACATCACCACCATCATGAATGTTATGCAAATAATAAAGTTCCAAAGGTTTTTTAATTTTCTCTTCGAACACATCATGTCCAAGTTCAAGGTAGAGCTTATAAAGCTCTCTCGTATTTTTGTTGTTTTCCATTAAGCAAAACTAGTGAAAATAAAAACAAGAAACAAAAAATTTAATTGCAAGATCTAAAGATATACCTTCAAGCACTCACCTCCCCGGCAACGGCGCCAGAAATAGCTTGATGTCTACACACGCTTCTACTCTTGTAGACTATGTTGGGCCTCCAAGCGCAGAGGTTTGTAGGACAGCAGCAATTTCCCTCAAGTGGATGACCTAAGGTTTATCGAACTCAAGGAAATAGAGGTTGAAGATGGTCTCTCTCAAGCAACCCTGCAACTAAGATACAAGAAGTCTCTTGTGTCCCCAACACACCTAATACACTTGTCAGATGTATAGGCGCACTAGTTTGGCGAAGAGATGTTAAATGGCAAGTGATATGGATGGCAAAACAAAATAATATAAATCTGTAATAAAAAATGCAGCAAGCAAACAAGCGATAAACGTGAGCACAAATGGTATTGCAATGGTGGAAACAAGGCCTAGGGATCATACTTTCACTAGAGACAACTCCCAACAACATTAACATAATCGAATCACATGATATTTTCCATAAAACATGCAATGGAGACGCACCCGGAGGACATTCCTTCGTGGTCAAGAGAGGACGAGAATTATGTAGGGCTACAAAAGCACACCTCAAAGTTCGTAGTTCTCAATCTAAGGATTTCCCAATGTCACCGCGGCCATCCAAAGAGAGTTCCACAATCACCACAACATATCTAAAGGATAGTCAAAGACAAACACCAAGAGACTCTCAATCTTCAATCAACACACAAGAGAGGAAATCACTCATGAAAATATTTTTCTAATCCATGTCCAATAGACCGCTATCACCTTGGTCTCGGGGATTATACTAGATAAAGACAAGTGAGTACATCAATCCAATACATAGAGGAAGGGGAAACATCATGGGATCACCCTAGATTAACATAGCCTATGATCACAACGAATATCACATCATGGGAGAGAGAGATAACCACATAGCTACACGTACGAGCCCTCGGCCCCGGAGAAGACTACTCACGCATGGACATGGTGAGGAGGAGGTTGATGATGGTGTTGACGGAGAGGTGCAGCCCCACGAGGAGGAGATGGCCGGCGGCAGCCACGGAGGCGGCGGCGGCGGCCCTTGGGGGCGCGGCGGCGGCCCTAGGGCAGCGGCTCCTTGGCCCCCTTCTTCCTTGTGGATGGTGCTGCAATGGTGCTGGTCCTCCCCTCCAAGACGGCGGCTTGGGAGGAGGAAAATTCGTGGCCCTTGGTGACCTAGGTTTTCTCTCTTTATATAGACTCTCGGATTCCCGTCATCAGATTTTGGGCCTCAGTAAAACGGGCTTTACTCGGCCGTCCGGACTCCGATTTGGACGAATTTTATATCCAGAAGCATCGCCTCGAAATTCGCCACAACTTTCGCAACCAGACTTTTTCCGTTTGACGTCGTCTTCGGGCCGGAACGTGATCATCTTTAAAAAACGTTCTCAGACAGATTTCAGGAAAGTCAGAGTCCTACTCCAATACGACTCCTTTTGCGTTTTTGTCAATTTCCAAGTAATTCCTACACAATAAAGTGTAAAACAAGAACATTGTGCACTTTTGCAACCATTAGTAGGTTAGTTCAAATATGATCAAAAGTGTATGGAAGTGCATAAATATCATAGCAATATCACACAAAAAAGGCATGGAGCAAGCAGAAATTATAGATACGTTTTGGACGTATCAGTGTCTTATGTCACTGATATGCAAAAATAAGATATTTGGACTGAGCTGAAGTCAAATTTCATCCTACCGCCGGAGGATGATTGATGTCTACACACGCTTCTACTCTTGTAGACTATGTTGGGCCTCCAAGCGCAGAGGTTTGTAGGACAGCAGCAATTTCTCTCAAGTGGATGACCTAAGGTTTATCGAACTCAGGGAAGTAGAGGTTGAAGATGGTCTCTCTCAAGCAACCCCGCAACTAAGATACAAGAAGTCTCTTATGTCCCCAACACACCTAATACACTTGTTAGATGTATAGGTGCACTAGTTCGGCGAAGAGATGTTAAATGGCAAGTGATATGGATGGCAAAACAAAGTAATATAAATCTGTAAAAAAAAGTGCAGCAAGCAAACAAGTGGTAAACGTGAGCACAAATGGTATTGCAATGGTGGAAACAAGGCCTAGGCTTCATACTTTCACTAGTGGCAACTCCCAACAACATTAACATAATCGAATCACATGATATTTCCCATAAAACATGCAATGGAGACGCACCCGGAGGTCATTCCTTCGTGGTCAAGAGAGGACGAGAATTATGTAGGGCTACGAAAGCACACCTCAAAGTTCGTAGTTCTCAATCTAAGGATTTCCCAATGTCACCGCGTCCATCCAAAGAGAGTCCCACAATCACCACAACATATCTAAAGGATAGTCAAAGACAAGCACCAAGAGACTCTCAATCTTCAATCAACACACAAGAGAGGAAATCACTCATGAAAATATTTTTCTAATCCATGTCCAATAGACCGTTGTCACCTTGGTCTCGGGGATTATACTAGATAAAGACAAGTGAGTACATCAATCCAATACATAGAGGAACGGGAAATATCATGGGATCACCCTAGATTAACATAGCCTATGATCACAACGAAGATCACATCATGGGAGAGAGAATTGACCACATAGCTACTGGTAGAAACCTCAGCCCCGAGGAGGAACTACTCCCGCATCATGGAGGGAGGAAGCAACGTCGATGGAGATGAATCCGGGGGCACTTCCCCGTCCCGGCAGGGTGCCGGCACAGGAATTCTGGTCCCCCGAAGCTTGGTGGCGATGGCGGCGGAGATCGGAATAGCTTCTGGAGAAAAGGGTTCCGGGATCAGGGTTTCTGCGACGGGTGTTAAATATATGCCAAAGGGGGTCGCTAGGGGAGCTAAGGGGGGCCGCGTGGCCAGGGCGCCTGGAGCCCTGGTGGCCCCCCTCCGGCCCTACTTTGGCCGCATGGAAGCTTCCGGAACGCTGATTTTTTATATATTTTTCCGGGAATTTTTCTGGCAGTTTACGTAATGGGAAAACCTGAAATACAAAAACAGCAGAAAACAGAAACTGGCACTGGGGTGCACTTAGTTAATAGGTTAGTCCAAATATGATCAAAAGTGTATGGAAGTGCATAAATATCATAGCAATATCACACAAAAGAGGCATGGAGCAAGCAGAAATCATAGATACGTTTTGGACGTATCAACATCCCCAAGCTTAATTCCTGCTCGTCCTCGAGTAGGTAAATGATAACAAGCATAATTTCTGTGGTGACATGCTATTAACCATATAATAACTTTTCATAGTCACATGACAAGTGCTTACTGAGACAATGAATCTGTAGTAGTTAAGTTGCCTCATGAGAATATCACAAAGAACTGAAAGTTTTACAATATGATACTGAAACACTCAATAGATTTGTAATGAGCATGGTGTGCAAATATGATAAACTGATATCTCGCTTGCCCCCTTTAGTGAAGCATAACATAAATGCAGGGGCACCTCCAAAGTTTAAGTGACGACTAGATACAATGATGTCAGAATAAACGATATCATAATCATGCAGAAGACAATGGTACTTTGGGACAATGCACATTACACTCAGAATGACAATCATGCTCTCAATAGTTGGAGCTTTAAAGAAGGTGGAGACTCTCGAACCGTGGCTTTTGTTGGCAAGGTTGAAAACCCGTGGTCGGAAACAAAAACTAAACATGTACCAGAGCTCTTGGTTTTAAAAACAGAGGTAATAATTTTTTTTTTTAGAATATGCATATTTCGTCAACGAATGCTAGCAGATAACTCAATCACTTCTTGAGCTGGACAAGTTTCGAGGAACGGCTCCCGCATGAGGACGATCACATCCTCTTAATCTCCTTTGTTTATCACTGCCAAAGTTTTCTGATTTCTCATGAACAAAGCGTGAAGGAGGGTTTGTTTGTTGTATAATTTTTTAATGAGCCGGGCGCACTCTATGCCAGTTCCTTCTCGTATTATGGGTTTGCACATTAGACATGCAATCCCGGGGTGAAGCTTGTCCAACTTAAAAAGATCATGAATTAACTACTACTTCCTCATGAGATAAAACAGAGGCACAAAAGAGAAATGCTTTTTTGAATAATTTTGAGATGGTACATGAAAGTCTTCATTAGGAATGGCAGGTAAATACCATGTATAGGAAGGTATGGTGGACACATATGACATAACTGGTTTAAAGGAATTTGGATGCACAAGCAGTCAGTCCGCTTAGTACAGGCGAAGGTTAGCAAAAGACTGGGAGCGACCAACTAAAAAAGCAATGATGGTCATAATCATGCAGAGCGACAAAGCAACATTGAATCGGGCATGGAAGTTATATCGCTACTCAGAAATTAAAGATCATCAAGGCTTGATAGACTTTCTTTACAGTCTTAAATATGCGTGAGCATACGCCAAGTCAATCAAATAAATTCCTGGAGGAAGATACCACTAAACCATACCACATCATAGGCAAACAAATCATGTTGGTACTTCAATAACACATTAAGAACCCCCCAGCTATTTGAGACTAACCATAAGAAAACATGAACTACTAAGCACCATTATGCACATAGCATTTTTATCATAGACATATCAACCAGTGCAACAGAAGCCAACTCTCTTAATGAGATAAGCATGATAACTAAAGAGAGTTCCAGCGACCAACTAAACAAAAGCTCTTTAAAAGGATAAGCATGGAAACTAAGAGCTGAACATGATAGTAGCTATTGAAAGATAAAGAACACACACAGCAAGGATAGACATGAAAATTCGATGTTATGTTCTAGGTTGAAGTGGAGCGTGTTTCTCACCCACACAAAGAAAGTTGAGTTCCAACTCGTTATGACAGCAAGCAAAGATAAAGAACACTAAAAAGGAAACTAAAAGCAAGACGCTCCAAGCATAGCACATAACACATGAAGTGATAAAAATATAGTGGAACGAAAGACGAACTGATAATTGTTGATGGAGAAGGGGATGCACGGGGGCATTCCCAAGCTTAGACGCTTGAGTCTTCTTGAATATTACTTGGGGGTGCATGGGGGCATCCCCAAGCTTGAGCGTTTGACACTCCTGAATCTTTTTATCATCTTCCCTCGCACACTTGAAAACTCCCTTCATACATAACTCATCATAATCTGATTAGCAAGGTTAGTACCCATAATAAAATAATTTTTCCTTCCTGGAAATAAGGATATTCTTGAAGGTCTACTATTTCTCAAGATTGCCAAAAGGTTTTTGCAAAGAAAAAGCAAGCTCAAGGTTTGCAAAATGAAGGAAAGGCAAAACAGGACAGAATCTGTGAAAAACAGACCAGCAGGTAGTAAATGATTTGTTAGGGGCACTTCTGCAACTCAAATCAAAAAACTCAGAACAGACACCCGAAAGCCAATTTTATAGAGCACGCTGTCGAAACAATTCAGACCAAAAAGATGATCTGGTGATTTTATACGAATTTTTCTGTCCAAGGACAGAATCTGTTTCCTGGACAGCACGTCACAACTTTTGAACTTTCTTGCAATCAGAGGCTATACTTGGCACAAAGCTGAAAAGTAAAGATACAATGATGATGCTACTGTAGTAACAACATCAAGACACAACAAAAGCAAAATAAAATTTTATTCATTGTGGGCTGCCTCCCAAAAGCGCTTTCTTTTATGCCTTTAAGCTAGGCATAAGACTTTAATAATGCTCTCGTAGGAATAAGAGTTGAAGAGCAAAAGAGAGCATCAAGAAGCAAATATCAAACACATTTAAGCCTAACATGCTTCCTATGCATAGGAATATTGCAATGGAATAATTCATTGAAGCACAAAGCAATAAGCATAGGAAGACAAAACAAGTGCAGCTTCAAAACCTTCAACATAAAGAGAGGGAACTTAATATTATTGAAATATCTATAAGCATATGTTCCCTTCTCATAATAATTTTTAGTGGGATCATGAATAAACTCAACAATATAAGCATCACATAAAGCATTGTTACCATGATCCACATGCAAAAAGGTACTCTTACTCTCCACATAAGCATCTTTGGGGAGCCCATGGTTAGGACATTTTAGCATTAACGTTTTCAGTCTCCCCCAAGCTTGAGCTATGCTCTCTCCGTCACGAGACCTAAAGTTATAGATATAGTTCCTGTCTCGATGAATTTCATGAAGAGGATAAAACTTAGTATAAAAGAGAGACATAAGCTCTTGCCAATCAAGCAAGTGCGAGTTATCGAGAAGCTTATACCAATCTGAAGCTTTATCTATAAGTGATATGGCGAACAATTTCCTCATGACAAACTCCATTGATACACCTGCAAGCTTAAATAATGAACATAGTTATGACAGATATAGCAAGTGTTCACCGGGATGTCTGTCTCCTGCATAACGATTAGCCAAAACATAATCGATAATACCAGCCGGTATTTTATAGGGCACAATTTCAGTAGGAGGAGGAGCAACCACCATAGATGTGGGGCGTCTTCCCACAAGCAACGAACTAAGAATGCGGTTTTCCATAAACATAACTAGTGAAATAAAAACAAGAAACAAAAAGATTTAATTGCAAGATCTAAAGATATACCTTCAAGCAATCACGTCCCCGGCAACGGCGCCAGAAATAGCTTGATGTCTACACATGCTTCTACTCTTGTAGACTATGTTGGACCTCCAAGCGCAGAGGTTTGTAGGACAGCAGCAATTTCCCTCAAGTGGATGACCTAAGGTTTATCGAACTCAGGGAAGTAGAGGTTGAAGATGGTCTCTCTCAAGCAACCCTGCAACTAAGATACAAGAAGTCTCTTGTGTCCCCAACACACCTAATACACTTGTTAGATGTATAGGTGCACTAGTTCGGCGAAGAGATGTTAAATGGCAAGTGATATGGATGGCAAAACAAAGTAATATAAATCTGTAAAAAAAATGCAGCAAGCAAACAAGTGGTAAACGTGAGCACAAATGGTATTGCAATGGTGGAAACAAGGCCTAGGCTTCATACTTTCACTAGTGGCAACTCCCAACAACATTAACATAATCGAATCACATGATATTTCCCATAAAACATGCAATGGAGACGCACCCGGAAGTCATTCCTTCGTGGTCAAGAGAGGACGAGAATTATGTAGGGCTACAAAAGCACACCTCAAAGTTCGTAGTTCTCAATCTAAGGATTTCCCAATGTCACCGCGGCCATCCAAAGAGAGTCCCACAATCACCACAACATATCTAAAGGATAGTCAAAGACAAGCACCAAGAGACTCTCAATCTTCAATCAACACACAAGAGAGGAAATCACTCATGAAAATATTTTTCTAATCCATGTCCAATAGACCGCTGTCACCTTGGTCTCGGGGATTATACTAGATAAAGACAAGTGAGTACATCAATCAAGGAACGGGAAATATCATGGGATCACCCTAGATTAACATAGCCTATGATCACAACGAAGATCACATCATGGGAGAGAGAATTGACCACATAGCTACTGGTAGAAACCTCAGCCCCGAGGAGGAACTACTCCCGCATCATGGAGGGAGGAAGCAACGTCGATGGAGATGAATCCGGGGGCACTTCCCCGTCCCGGCAGGGTGCCGGCACAGGAATTCTGGTCCCCCGAAGCTTGGTGGCGATGGCGGCGGAGATCGGAATAGCTTCTGGAGAAAAGGGTTCCGGGATCAGGGTTTCTGCGACGGATGTTAAATATATGCCAAAGGGGGTCGCCAGGGCAGCTAAGGGGGGCCGCGTGGCCAGGGCGCCTGGAGCCCTGGTGGCCCCCCTCCAGCCCTACTTTGGCCACATGGAAGCTTCCGGAACGCTGATTTATTATATATTTTTCCGGGAATTTTTCTGGCAGTTTACGTAATGGGAAAACCTGAAATACAAAAACAGCAGAAAACAGAAACTGGCACTGGGGTGCACTGAGTTAATAGGTTAGTCCAAATATGATCAAAAGTGTATGGAAGTGCATAAATATCATATCAATATCGCACAAAAGAGGCATGGAGCAAGCAGAAATTATAGATACATTTTGGACGTATCAATGATCCGGCGAAGCCAGTTAAAGAGGACTTAATCAAGTCTGCTGCACTTTCGAAGATGGCAGACCAATTTAGGGCATGGAAGAAAAAACTGAATATGTTTGTCAAAGATAAAAAGACTCCAGAATTCATGGGCATATATGAAAAGATCAAAGATGAATGGCCCGCATTTGTGGCCTATAAGACATTGGAAAAGAGTCAAAAGATGTCGGAGACAAACCGGATAAATGCTGTGAAGAAGAAGCATCACCATCGCACGGGGTCAGGTGGCTACCTCAGAGCCCGGCCTAAGTGGGCCAAGGCTGAGAATGATCTTCTTGAGAAAGGGATTGAACCAGAGACAATGCAATGGCCAGACCGTTGCCGGACTTGGTTCTTCGGGGCTGGCGAAACCTTGGACCCTGTATCAGGGTGGTGCATTTGGACAGACAAGCAATTGGAAACACCACTCAGGAAGATGCGGCAGTATATCAAAGCAGCGCATGAAGGGACGTTCTTCCCCGACAGAGAGAACGACGAGCTGACAATGGCCCTCGGGAATCCTGAGCACCCTGGACAGACACGAGGCACGCCAGGCTCCCTTCCGTGGCGTGCTGGGTTTCCGGACGCAGGCGGCTACAAAAGCCACGAGAGGAGGAAGAAAATGGAGCAGACCGAACTGCAGGCACTGCGGGCCAGAATACAAGTGATAGAGGAACGGGAAGCAAATTGGGACGAAGCTTCCCCCGAAGCTACCCCGCCATCTCAGCTGAGAACAGCGTGGCTTCCACCGAGCTGCTTCAGCCGGAGCATGTCTTTACGGCTACTGCCAGGTATCCCGTGGATGCTATCACGCAGGCACAAAATTGCCACCTTATGGCGCAGTGGATGAATCTGAAGGTCAAGGCGGCTGCTGGCTCTGTTTATCCTTCTGGACCCGGCGACACTTTTCACTGCCGGCCGATTTCAGAAGGATATGCTAGGGTGATGGTGGATGAAATAACGGAGGGATTTGAGGAGCTCCAGCTTGACCACCCTACCGGTGAAGGGGAGACTCGGCTGGGTTCTTCACTGAAGACTCCATGCCTATGGCGGAAGGACCTCATCAACATTCTCAACTGGACGCCTCCGCCTCCTCCTCCTCCTCCTCCGGCGAGTCAGGGCACTCCGCCTCCTCCATCGCCTCCTCCACCGCCTCCTCCTCCGGCGAGTGACGATCAGGGCACTCCGGCTCCTTCTCCAGCGTGTGGTAGCACTCCGCCTCCTTCGCCGCCGGCGCGTGGCGGCACTACGCCTCCTTCGCCGCCGGCGCGCCCGAGCAGCCAGCCAGCTCCTCCTTCTCCGCCTAGTCAGCAAGGGCGGAAGAGACCTACCGTCGCTCCGGCTGCTCCTGCTCCGGCGCGTAAGCAAGGAAAAAAGACAGCCGCTTCGTCTGGTCTGGCGACGTCTAGCGGTACAGCCAGAGGCGGGAGGCGATGCAGATTCGTTCCTTCTCTCACGCCTCTAGAGAAGTTACCATATGAGAGGTCCAACGAGGAAAACACGAAGATAGCTCAAGGCAAAGTGAAGGACTGGCTTGAAGGGTTGAAAGCACAGAGACATCCACCTCCGGAGGAGAAGATAGATGCGGTGAAAGCAAAGCGCACTCTTGCTGCCCTGAAGCAACCAGCGAAAAGTAAGCCGAAGGACAACTATGACCGCATGATTCAAAAGTCATTTCAAGAAGCGAAGCGGTCGGGAAGTACTAAAAGTGATCAAAGGTTAGCAGAAGGACGAGCTGGGAAACAAATTGCCCAGCTCGGCGAACAAGCGGACCAATCGTGCCCCCCGCTCAAGGTGTCTAGCGACATGGTCGCTAATGATCCGAGGATGGTGCCCGGTTATACCAATCTTGGAGATTACCTGTCCGATGATGTACATTATGATTTCCTGGAGGTGCAGATACAAAGATACGAGTACGGGAAGCCTCTCGTCAAAAATGAAAGATCTCTATCAACGAATATGCGAAGATTGCTTGATTGGTACTTGAAAATCTGCAGAGAGTCTGGGGGGAGGGATAGCTTGTATTTGAGAGTTAAACCAGAGCATGACCTCGTTGGAATTGAACTGTTGCCTATTCCATTTGAGGAGTTCTATCAGTTTTTCAATCAATTGGCCCTCGAAAAAACAACGGTCACCTACTACTGTCTGTAAGTAGTACTACTTCTGTCATTAAGTCTCTCTATATAGCTGATCTTCATTGCATGTATTTATAATTATCCTCACTATATTATGCAGATTGAAGATCGTCGAATTGAAGAAAAGACAAGTAGGTGATATTGGGTTCATTAACACATACCTCATAGATGCAACCGAGGTTCAATTGCGTCCCTCAGATACCGAGACCAACTTGCTACGATCGTTGGTGGTAAATGAAAAACAAAGATATAATACTCTTTCCTTACAACTTCAAGTGAGTGTTACTGTCTTGTGCATATTTGGTTTCTCTTATATATCAGTCAAGGCTATAGTAATTAATGTAATTGATGAGTTCATGCATGTGTGCGCAGCTTCCACTATATTCTCTTAGAGATTAAGCTTGAGAAGGGAGTAGTAACTGTCTTGGACTCTAAACGTAAAGATCCCGAGGAGTATGCGGACATGACTCAAATGCTCGACAGGTAAGTTAAATTGATCAATATTATCCACCATGCATATCAGCAACTTCATTTTTGATATCAACTAATTGTTTTCTTTGTCTGGCAGGGTTTGGAGAAAATTCACCAAAAAAGCTCCGGAACTGCCGAAGAAGCTAGAATTTAGATACCCGAAAGTAAGTACTATATAGTAGCATGTTCCGCGCGCGCATCTCCTATATCTTGATTCAAGCGCTAGTTTCATCATTACCATTTGTCATTTTTGCTTATCAGTTTGATTGACCTCTATTTCTTGTAAAGTGGTTGTGGCATGAACCCGGGAATGATTACTGTGGATACTACATTTGCGAGTCCATCCGCCACACGACCTGTGAGCGAGGCTACTCTGAAGCATAATTTGAAGTGCGTAAGCAATTAATAATATTCACAAATTTATAGCATCATTTCATGTATTGACCCCCTACTTCAAATTAGATGTTTCGGATGCGGGATGAACTCCTAACACCAGATCGTCTGCGAGCAATTCAAGAGGAATTGGCGGCATTCTTCCTTGAACACGTGATTGCGCCAGACGGAGAATACTATGTGGACCATGCGTCCATCCTATAGGAGATTATATTTATAAGAGATAATTATTGTATATATGTACCCGGTAGTGTCGGATAGATATATGAGAACTTGTTGTTCGACCAATCTCTCGGAGAAGGAGAGGTGGTCGATATTACTTCTCTCTGTATGCATATATATATATATTGATTATACGATCTTCTGTTTCCTTCGTTTGCTTTACTAGCTAGCTAGCTAGCTAGCGTGTCTAGTCCTCTCTATACGTATGTGTAGTACGTAGCGTCGACCAAGCAAGGACATAAGAGAGGACACTTCTCTCTATTAATTAGCTAGCTAACACAATATGAAACACCTAAATTAACCCCCCAAAACCTCCAACCCCCCCTCCCCTTTCAAAAAAAAACAAAAACCACAGCCACAGAAATGCTGACGCGTGGAAGCCTTTTGGTCCCGGTTGGTGCCAGCAACCGGGACCAAAGCCCCTCCTGCCTGGGCTCGGGGCACAGGCCACGTGGACACCCATCTGCCCCGGTTCTGGATTAAACCGGGACTAAAGGATCAGAGAATTAGTACTAACACTCTTGTCCCGGTTCAGGAACCGGGGCTAAAGGCCCAAACGAACCGGATCTGATGACCCTTTATTTACTAGTGTTGGTAGGTAATGAAAATGTATAGTAATGTTTTGTGTATCGGTAGGAGTGTATGCTAGATTTGCTACAACTGAGATGCACTAATATTTTGTGCTAATCAAATATTGAAGGGTTTGTGTAACTCCACTCAACACGCCGAGTAGTGGTTCATGTAGTGTTCTCATCGATACCTCGACTTAAGTTTTCACGTGAAGTGGAGTTGGATGCACTTGCAAGATGATAAAATGAGAAATTTTACTATGCAGTCGATGCTCACCCCCAAAAAAGAGCTAACAACACTATTTTTAGTAGGCTAGTATGCCAATGACTAAAAAATAGCAAGTCCTTCTTGATAGTGATTTTTCTAAGATCCTTCCACTACTAGGTTCTCATATGGTCTACCACTGGATCCAATCCCAAAGGCAAAGAACGGCTGAGTGTGCGTGGGTGCATAGGAGTTAAACATTCCAATAGAGAAAATAGGTGTGAGATCATGAAAGGGGAAAGAGGCAACAAACCGAGTACAGTTTGACGGTCACACCCTAAACAGAACCAGCAAAAACCGACCATGATGCTAATCTACTAAATTAGGGTGTGTTGGGAATAACTCTGCTCAATAACCAAAGTACTGCTTCACATACAGTTATCTTGAGTTCTTTACGGCACCCTGGTACTCCATGGACAAGGGCAGGAATACCAACTAAATCTAACCCTTGAATTACGGCGGTACTTTAGAACTATTGTCTCATTCCCTCCGGGCACCCCAAAGAGCAAACCTTTCCTAGGAGTGGCGTTTCTAAGCTCCTTGCAGTGGTACGTTCTCATATGGTCTGCCACTGGATCCAATCCCAAAGGCAAGGAATGATAGAGATAATGTGTGTGGATGCATAGGAGTTCAGCCGACATCCTCCCTTCCATCAGAGATAGGAGGTGTGTGGTTCATTTTTATTAGAAGCCTTGTCTATCTTTTGATCCTGCCTATACAATCACAAGGGCCACAGAGAGAGTGTAGATGTTGCAGTACTTCAAGGCTCACCCAAAATAACTAAAGGAAGAAAAAGGCGACAAACTAAATAAAATTGGACGCGTGCACCCCAAATGAGAACCAACAAAAAATTACCATGATGCATTCTTTTTAAATGTTAATCTACGTGGTTCAAATAACTCCGCTCAATGACCAAAGTAATGGTTCACATAGTGTCGCCCAAAGTTCTTATATGCCACCCTAGTACTTGATAGACATGGGCGGGAATAGCAAAATAATCTAACCCTTGTATTAGGATGATACTCCCTCAAAATATAAGTCTTTCTAGAGATTCCAGCAAGCGACTACATACGGAGCAAAATGAGTGAATCTACACTCTAAAATATGTCTACATACATCCGTATGTTGTGGTCCATTTGAAATGTCTAAAAAGACTTATATTTAGGAACAGAGGGAGTACTTTAGAACTTTTTTCTCATTCCATTAAAAGCATTAACGTATGCAGCATGGACGCCCGCTCGGGTAGTCCACGTGGCACTAGGAGCAGTGCTCGGTGGAGAAAACTCGTACTAGTACGTATTACTGTGTTGTGACACCCCGAGACCGGTGCGTCAGGTGTCAGCTAGTTATTCGTCGTCGTTGCCATGTCATTTGCTTGCGTGTTGCATCTTGCCCTGCCATCATGTGCATTGCATCTTCATGTTTTCAAAACTTGCATCCGTCCAAGTTCCCTCGTCCTCTCCGTTGTCCGTTCTGAGCCCAGACACACCAACACGCGCCCGCGGCGCCTCCAAATATTTATTTTATAAGTGGCCGAAAAACGTTCTCGGAATGGGGTGAAACTTGGCATGTGGTCTTATTATAGTGTAGACAGGCCGCCTGCCAATTTTTGTCGCATTCGGAGCTCGTTTGATAGCCCGACGGATATATATAGCGGCACTAGTCGCCGGTCAAAACGTCGGACGTTTTCGGTCTCCGAAAACCCCGTGGGCCTCTTCTCTTCTCTCCCCACAACCCCTCCTACACAACCCACTACCTCTGCTAGGCCCATCCTACCGCTCCTCGCGACCGGAGCCTCACGATCGCTATCCGATGGTCTAAACGGCCCCAAAACCCCCCTAACCCTAGCCAACTGCTATATATAGAACCCCATGCCATTTTTGGCATCCCCCTAGTCTTCCCCTACCCTAGACCACCTCCTCCTCAATTTCCGCGCAGCCTATCCACTCCTCCTCCAAATTCTGGCGAGATCCACCTCATCCTCGCCACTTGGCGGCCTCTGGTTGGCCAGCCGCCGCAACCGCCGCCTTCTGGCCACCCGCCGCACGCCACGTGGCGCCCTCCTCGTCGCCCAGGCCTCCCTCCGCGCCAGGCCCATGCGCGGCCCGCCCCCGGGACAGAGCGGGTCCGAGCCGCCGCCGCGCGCCAGAGCGCGCCCGCGTCCGCGCGCCTCCTGCAGCCGCCCCGACTCCCGACGGCGTGCCTCTGCGCAGCGTCGCCGCCGGCTTCGCCCCGCCTCCAGCGCCCCAGCATCGACCCCTCCGGCGGCCGCGCCGCCCGGAGCCGCCGCTCCCCTGCTCCGCTCCGTTTGAGATCCCAGTTCCCGTCGCCGCCGTGTTCCGCCCGGAGCTCGCAGCCCCTCGCCGGATCGAGCCCCTCCGGCCGCCGCGGCGCCTCCGGCGTCCTTCCTCCTCGCCGCCGTTCTTCAGCGCCGGGATCCGGCCGGATCCGGCGAGATCCGGCCCGATCCACCCTCGGCGCCCGACCCGCTCCGTCTCTGGCTCTCTGCCACTGGGACCCGCGCCTGCCGCCACCGACGGACATGTCCGGGAGGAGCCCGGACGTGTCCGCCTCTCTCTCTCTCTCTCTCTGCCGTGTGGGTCCCGCCGCCAGACATGTCCATCTGGACACGGACATGTCCACCCCGTGAGGTTGTCTTTTTCTCCTAAGTCCCCAGAAAACTGTTATAATGTTGCATCTTTACATGCATGTAACTTTGCGTGTACTTATCCAAATTGAGTGTATAATGTGTCAAAATGATCGTGGTGATATGCTCTACACTTTGTTCCATTGTGTCATGCTCATTTGAGTTCATCTAGATGCTCTAATCCCTGTTGCAAGAGTGTTACTTGTTATAAACTGTTGTTCCTTGTTAATTTGATGCCATGTTTGAGATGTGATAACTTGATGCATGTTTATCCAAATGATGCATATGATATGTCAAAATGTTCATTGTGAAGTGTACTACATGATGGTTGATGTATCATGCTTGTTCGAGTTCATATTGTCATGTTAATCTCTATTGCAAAAGTGCATTTGACTATTAAGTGCTGAAACTTGTTATGAGATGCTGATTTCACATGCTATTTACTCTTGATGTGTTTGCCTTCATGCCACATGTCTAGATGTTTTAGAAGCACCATAATATGGTATTTGCTGTGGTGCAAACCTCTTTACATGATATGCCTTGAGGTGACTTAAACATGCTTGTAAACATGCCATGTTATTGTTGTTGTTTTATACTTAGAGAAAAAACTGCTAAGTCTGGAATCTGTTATAACCTGATGCTATGTTTGCTTGATGCCCCACTCAAATCCATGCTTGTTTTGGAGTGGCCCATGATCATGTCTTGTTGTCCATGTTATTGTCTATCCATTCATGCCCTTACTTGCTCATATGACCTGTTGTAGCTTATTTAGTTCTTGCTCTCAAGTTGCTATAAATTATATCTGTCAGGTTTTTATCAGCATGTTCAATTTGGTGTAGCTTGTTGCTATTGATCCATGCCTCCTATGGAGTTGCTCCAATGGAGTTGTTTCCTGTAGGATACGTCTACTACATGTCCATGCTCTTTATATGCTTAGTTGAGTTGATATGCTTGTTGTTTTGTGCCTCCGAAGGCAGCATCGTGATGATGTTTTTGCCTTCCCAGATTTTGGCTAAGTCTGGATAATTTTATTGCAACTTGCCATGCTTGTTTAAATGTGTTCCAGCAAGCTTTTAGGTGTGTTCTAAGTTCATGCTTGTTAAGTATCATGTCTACTTCACATCCATGCTTCTTGTTATCATGTTTGGGTGCTTTAGCATATATATACCTTGCTCCAAAGTTACTATGTGGCTGTTAACTTCAGCTTGTTGTTATAACATGTTTTGCTCGTATCTTTTAGCCCGTTGCTCCGTTTTGGGTGCGCTCTATATGAAACTTGTGTGATTTTGCATGTAGAATCATAATATCATGTTTTTTTCATGTTTGGAGTGTGTTTGCTTGATGGTTGGGTGCATCTTGCACCATTGCCATGCTTGTCTTGTTTTGCTCATATCTTCTAGACCGTAGCTCCGAATTAAACAAACTTTATATGAAACTTGACTAGAATTTCGAGTAGATCATCATGGTGCATGTTAACCTCCTGTTTAACAACTTTAACTTAAGGTTTGTTCAGATCTGGACTAATTTCACAATATGCATATGAGGGCTTACCGGATTTGTTATATGTAGATTCCGGCCTCATTTAAACTTGTTGGCTTGTGTTGTTCTTGTGTGCTTCCTACCTTGCCATGTAATGCATCATATATAGATTTGTCTTGCATCATACTTGGTTGAGCATATTGTCATGTTCTTGTGTTGTGTGTTTACCGTATTGCTTGATTCTTCTCGTTAGTGCTTGTTCTGTTGCGTTCGTGAGGATTCGTTCGTCTACTCGTGGTTCGTCTTCAAGGCTTCTTCTTCGTCTTCTTCATGGAACCGTTCTTCTTCCTTGCAGGATCTCAAGCAAGATGACCATACCCTTGGATACCTTTACTATCATTGACATGCTTAGTTGTCTCGTTGCTATCGTTATATGTCGCGCTACCCATGTTTATTGTCAGCCCCTCACATTGTTGCCATGAAACCTCTAACCTTTGACATCTTCCTAGCAAATCATTGTTTGACTATGTTACCCACTTGCTCAGCCCCTCTTATAGCGTTGTTAGTTGCAGGTGAAGATGAAGATCGTTCCATGTTGGAACTTGTTGTTGAATTATCACAATATCTATTATTATTATCAACACACCTATATACTGGGCATGGGTGGAAGGCTTGGCCTTTTGCTCGGTGTTTTGTTCCACTCATGCCACCTTAGGCGCCGATAAACCGGCATTATGTTCCTTGATTTTGCGTTCCTTACACGGTTGGGTATATGGGGCCGGACCCCTTGACACTTCGTCTTTGAATAAAACTCCTCCAGCAAGGCCCAACATTGGTTTTAATTTGCCTCATAATAAAAACTTAATTAATTAATTAAAATTGCATAGGGGGGACGCTCCCTCGAGATTCTTCTCTACATAGCAGGGGGGCCAGTGCTGATGGTGTTGGTCCCAAACGGGGGTCCTGCGGGGCCACCTTGGGGAAACTCGAGGGCTGGTTTTACCTGTAGCATCACCCAGCCGGACGTGGCCTGAGACGAGATACGCGCGGCTACTACCAGGGTGTCGGCACGCCGGGAGGTCTTGCTGGACTTGTTTTACCATTGTCGAAATGTCTTGTGCACCGGGATGCCGAGCCTGATCGGATTTCCCTAAGATAAGGGGTAATAATTATTATTACTTCAGCTGATCGTGAGAGCTTGTGATGGGCTAAGTTGGGACACCCCTGCAGGGTTATGATCTTTCGAAAGCCGTGTCCGCGGTTATGTGGCAGATTGGAATTTGTTAATGTCCGGTTGTAGAAAACTTGACAGAGGATCCGAAGTAAAACACACAACTGTGTGAGTAATCGTGACTGTCTCTTTTCACTTTGAGAAGAGAACACGGTGGGGTTATGTTTGACTCGTAGGTAGTTCGGGATCTTTAGCGATCACTACTAGTTTGCGACCGTTTGCGTAGATGCTCATCTTATTCTTGTACTCGTAAGTTAGCCACCATATATATTGCTTAGTTGCTGCTGCAACCTCACCACTTTACCTCTTCCTACCGATTGAGCTTTTCTAGTCTTGTTACCCATGGTTATGGGATTGCTGAGTCCTCGTGGCTCACAGATACTACAACAACAGTTGCAGGTGCAGGTTTCCGATGACTTGACGTGAGAGCGTTGTGTCCTTTTATTGGAGTTCTTTCTTCTTCTTCTTCATCAGTCTTGGGTTTGGTTCCGGGTCGGCAGCCTAGGATAGCAGATGGATGTCGTTGTGCTTTTCATGTTTGCATCCGTAGTCGGATGCCTTGTATTGATGTTGTTGTATTCATGTGACTTGTATGTATTGTTGTATCCCCCATGTATGTATGTAATGGTACGATGTAATGATATCCATCTTGCTAAGTGCCCAAAATGCGGTTGTGCCCCAATCACATAAGTGTCACGTGATCGGAATAGAATCGCAGCTTGGGCCTGACAAGTTGGTATCAGAGCCTCGACCGACCATAGGAGCCCCCTTGATTGATCGTAGCTTGGCCGTTGTTGAGTCTAGCAGAAAACTTTTTCGGAGTCGTAGTTATATCGGAGAGTAGGAATTCTTTTTACTCCTCAGTCCCTTCGACGCTCTGGTGAGGAATCTCGACGTAGGTGTTTTGAATTACTCCTCTTCCCCTTCAATTTTTTTTAGGATCACGCGGTTAGTTTTTCGTTCGTTGCGTTGTCAGTTCTTTCATCTGGTGCATCTCTCGTCAAGTGGATTCAACCCTCTTCTTCTTTGCAAGTTCAACCCTCAGTTCTTTTCAACGGTGTTTTCCCCATCCGAAGTGGTCTTTCTTTTTTCCCACCCGCCCACTGTTTTTCTTCTTGGACCGGAGTCCTTAATCGAGTATCCATCCTACTCGTGTGAAGTCCTTGCTTTATTTCATCAATTATTCCAACCGGTGAATTCTCGTCTAGCTCGTCATCATTCTTCTCTTTTCTTCTCCGATGAATTCTCCTCTCGTTTGATATTCTTCACCTCTTCTTCTTTTCCGGTGGATTCAACTCAAGTATTCGGTGTTGTTCATATTCTTTTCCCTCGGCTCGGATATTCCCCTTGCTTGTTAACTCTCGTCATTTAATTATCCGGAGATCTGCAGGCATCTCAGGAGATTCGTCTGTGTTCCAATTAATTCGAGGTTGTCACCTCATTCGAGTCTTTTAATCGTTCCGGTGCATTATCTCCTTTTCGATCCTTTCCAACGGTGTTTTCTCTTCGGTGGGCTCATAACCCACAGGTCTTTTCCCAGGATCTTACCTGACTCTTCTAATTTTCCCGGAGTATTCTTATATTCTTTTCAAGTGTGACGTAAGTATGGATTCCATCGGTCATATGCCTTCTTCAAGATCGCTTTTAATTCTTATCATGATTGGTTCAACATTTTCCTATTTTATTCTTCCGGAGTATCTCGATAATTTTGGTGGTATTTCTCGTCATCATTTCAAGACCGACGAAGAGTTCCTTTAAATCTTGTCCGTTCTCTCGACTGTTCGTCGTTCTAGTTTCATGCTATCCTCTTACTTATTCCGATTTGTGTCAAATTCAGAGAAAATGCAAAAGGAAAAATGGGCAGCAGATTAGACACGCCACGCTTCCTTCCTTAGGAAGGAAACTCCCCCATCGACGCCTCCTCCTCTCCCCTTCCCTGACAGCCTCCTCTCTGCTCTCTCTCGTCTTCCTCACCTTGGACAGCCGCGCCCAGAGGAGGTTATTCCCGGCGCCCGCATCCTCGGCGCGCTGCCGCTGCTAGCCCCCACTCTCTCCTCTTCTTTGTGTCAAGTCAAGCGCTGATCGAGGTGTGATGCAGGCACGGGCGCGGCTTACGGGACGGCCAAGAGCGGGGTCGGCATCGCGTCCATGGGGGAGCTGCACCCGGAGCTGGTCATGAAGTTCATCGTGCCCATCATCATGGCGGAGGCGCTCGTGATCTACGCCTTCATCATCACCGTCACCATCTCCACCGGGATCGACCCCAAGGTCAAGCCCTGCTTCCTCTTCTATGGCTACGCGCACCTCTCCTGAGGCCTCGCCGGCGGCATGGCCATAGGCATCGTTGGTGACGCCGGTGTGAGGGCGCGTGGCTGCTTGGAATTATCGTCGCCATTCCTGCCCCGCATAGGATGCCCGCATCGAAGGTATTCGACATATTGTCCAACCGGTCTGTTCGTTCTTCACTATCTTCTCTTTGTATTCTTGTGTTGCTGGTAATTGGTAAAGTGTGCATTGCTCACGCCTCACAAGTTTATGCATTGCTCACGCCTTTTTACAACTGTGTATGAGTTTGTGTATTGTGATGATGAACTACCTACATGACTTATATATTCGATCTAGCCATGTTATGCCTTCTGTTGTGTCGGTTGGGAAGCGACCATGTTTGATTACGCTTCATTAAATTTTCGACTCGAACTTTTCATCCGTGAGGAATTCATCATTATTTGGGTATTTCATAACATTGTGATTGGAAACATCAAGTTATCCTTTGGAAATATTCAGATAAGATACAAAGACATACAAAGATAATTAAATTTCTTTTTGATGGATGTTTCTTCCAGAGTGCATATAAGAATACCATGTTTTTTTTCCGTAGCAGTCCAAACCACCCTTTCGCAGCAGGTTTGGTGCTTTCGAAGCTGTCAACAATTATTGTGGATTACCATGGGAAGGAAGCTTTTACAACAGGTGGAGATTTCGGACCGAGTGAAGAAGGTATATAGTTACAAAGAAACTTTGTGATATAGTCTCGTAACTTCACAACATTTTGATTCAGTCATTAATTGTATATACAAAGTAATATGCAATCTCTACTGGTTGCTTCTGGGAATCCAGACTTCTATTTACCCATGGATTAATCTTTCCTAAAGGGACAACTCTGATCTTTTTTAGGAAATCGTACTTCTCTGTGCTGATGTCACCCGGGTCTTATGTGCCGAAAGGAGAGCAAGGGGACGGCAGTGCCTCCTTCCCATCTTCACCCAGGTAACCTCAGTTCGTCTCTCTTAAATTTTGCAACAGGCACCTGTTGTTGCAGCATTGAGCTCTAGAGTACTTGGTCTAGATTCAACTGAGTTGCAACTGTACCTTTGTCCAGTTATTGCTACATTTTCTGGTAGATTTTAGACTTGCTATTCTGTGTTCATTTAAGGGCTGGCTAAATTTTGTTTCTTTCATGTTGCTCGTGTAGGAATGGATGGTGATCTGTCTATTAAGTTTTAGAGCTAAATTAGGAATAGTTTTTTTGTCATTCTTAGGCCATATCTTAGCGTCCGTGCAGTAAATGTTATGACCAATGCAACATTTCTCTTACCATGCTTTGTTTATAAATATTTTATCGAAAGGATTGTGCTACTATGTACCATAAATCTTGGATGCAACTGTCGCATCTCCGTCCACCATCCGACCTCGCCCGGCGACGGCGCCGTTCTCCTCGACTCATCAGATCCAACCTCGCGCCCCTGCTGATGGAGCAATCGCTACAGGGATGCCCATTCTCGCCAGCCACTAGCACTTCGCCATGGTACCCAGCCTCTGCAATTACGGCCTGGTGGTGAGTCATCGTCCATTCATTTGTCTCTTAACTCGCACACATTCGAATTCGTTGTCATTTCCCATGCATGTTTTTTGCATAAGCATACATGTATATTCTTAATAGTACCACCAAATTTTGCTCGTGTTAATAGATGGCCTTTTTGTGTGTGTATCCTCACTCAGATTGTTTGCATCATATTTCTGATATTGAGTCGTATACTTGTATCAAGTGATCAGTTCCATAATAGGTGTTTCTGAAGTTGTACATGTGGAAGGTTATCTTCAATTATCCAGTAAGAAGCAGACCTGCTTACGTAGATTGTGCATTTCGGAGCCAGCGAACAAGATCGGTCATCGGTTCTGAACAACACCTCGTGTGTCCTTGTGATGCACATCAACTCATCGCCACCTCGAGCACACACGGTTCTACATCACAAAAGAAACAATCCTTAGAAATTAATTGTCTTCATAGATTCGATTTTGTTGTAGATTCAATTATTTACATGTGTGAGTAGGTGTTCCTTTCGTCCTTTGGCATGAGAATAATATAGGGCATGGCAGGTTATATTATTAATACAAGATGTAGGCTAACTAAAATAGAAATTCCAGATTTGCAAAGAGGTTATTATTTCGGAGATTAATGCTGTATAAAATACTCGCTTTCCTATGTATAAGTTCTACCATGTTCTCGGTTGGGTTCTAAGGTGATACATTAAGCTAATCAGTTTGCTGAGAAATAATGCATGTACCTGATAGATTGGCCATTAATTTCTAACAAAGCAATAGTTATTTTAACCATCTCCCAAGGAAATCGATAAAAGAACATGTCTAAACACTAAATGTCCTTGCAGTTGTTCTCAGATTGTCAATTCAAGGCGGTCACGAGTTATTGTTGTGCAGTTTTAGAAGGTTTATTTGGGAATTTAAATGTTTATAATGCTTCTAATCCATTTGGATGACTTGGCTATTATCCACATTATGTTTTTAAATGTCTATGCGCCATATAATTTGTCATTCAATTAGCATTAGATTTCTCAACCAGTGCAGCTTCATTCTTTCCTTGTTGGCATGAACGCAACTATTGAGTACAAATGGGTGTAAAAGAGTATGCGCAGAGCGATTTTGATAATGTAGAAGCTGAAATAAGAAGCACAAATACTGACCTTATTCCTGGTGTTATACCATTTGATGATTTTCTATGGGCATTCAAAATACTAAGATCAAGAGGTTTCCCTGAGCTCTGAGATAAGATTGCCCTCATACCATTTCTTGATCTGGTAAGATCTTTGAACACAAAGCGTATGCCTACATGGTCTGATGTTACTTATCCAAAAGGCTCCAAATCAATTCGCATTGTTCCAATGGGCATCCTTGTGATATTGGTGATTAAGATGGCATGATACCGGCTCATATATTTTTTGTCAGAGATTGCTTTCATGTACTTTCCCCCTCAATGCATGATACATCTATAGAGTAGGAATACATTTAGTTATAATCATTTTGATACTTTGCCAAATCAGGTAAACCACAACGGTGATATTATCTCAAACGAATCTTGATGCGAGATAAAAGGAAAGGGCTTTTCGGGTAGGGATACCGTGTTCTCTTTGCAGACGCCAATGGATGTTTAAGCTGGAGAACAAGTACGTATGAAGTTGTATTTCTTTGTTAAGTAATGTGTATTCTCCGCAAGCTTTTATAACCAGCAGGCTTATTGAGTGTGCTAGATGTGTGCTACTGACAAAAGAAAGATAACATTTTCAAGACAACAATTCAACCCAAGCTCCCTTATTTGGTTTGTGAAATGAAATAGCTATGTCTGGTAGTATAGAATAAGGGGCTGGGTTATATACACTAATTTTGAATATGGGAAAAGATTGGGTTATGCTCAATTAAAAGGATGAACTAGAGTAGCAAGTTCGTCGAGTAACTAGATCGTTAACAAATATAACTCCATTCAGTTAACCGAAATAGGCTTTCGCCCCGCTTTATATATAAAGCAACATGGCCGAAGCGATGCAAGGTGATGAGGAAAATCCTCTTACAAAGCATATCAAAGATAAAACAAGAGATTACAAGAGTGCCCACATCCTAAGACAAAACACCGGAGGCTACTGACAAGAAGAGGGCTCGCACTTCCAAGAGAGACCATCGAACTTCGATGGAACACACACACACTAAGTTGTCGCCGGAGAGGACCCCCTGTCCTCTTGCTCCGGGCCGTGGAGCGCTCATCCTGCCTACAGGCACCGAGGACCGAGAGCGATGCCACCAAAGTCATGTGTAAAATATAAGAAGCCGCTAGGAACGTCTCTTGCCAGAGCCGAGGGGGCGTCGAGAAAGAGGACCCGAGCTCACCTGCCGATGTCGAAGAGACGTAACCGAAGGGTGCCTGAGCTCCATGGCAACGCCCCCAAGAGGGTGACGACGCCACACACTGCTATCGCTGCGATCGAAAGATGGTCGAGGGTTTTCACTTGAAGCCCTGACACAAAAGGAGAACCAAAATGACGCCCCCAAGAGGGACGTGATGCCCACATGCATCGCCGTTGCTGGCGCCGAAGCGCGAAGCTTTCGCCCGGAGTCCCACCCGTGCCACATCGTGGTACCACGGTCCAAGTTCGTCGCCCCCAAAATAGACCTCCACAACATGATCTGGGTGAGACTGCTGCCGAAGCACCACCACCACCAGGTTTCATGTTGCCTCCCTCCTCGCCATCCATACGACCAAGGAGAAATGTCATCACCACCGCTACGCTGCTTGCCATAGAGCCAAACACACGGCCTCGCTGTCCAGGGCCGCCGCCCCGGCATCCAAGAGCCCCAACACTCAGCACCACCGCCAGTCAACACAGATTTCGCCCACTGAAGTAGATCCACCACGACCATCACCGACGGCCCCCACTTACCCCCAACGAGCAATGCAAGAGGAAACCGAGCCGGAGATAGGAGCTCCAAACCACTCACGGAAGATGGCAGCCACGACCCCTGGTCACGGCCGCCCATCCGGCTCACCGAACCCCACCTTGCCCCAGATTTGGGTAGGGATCATCAGCTCGGGCATCAGCCCCCGGCGCTAGGTCGGGCGAGGCGGCCACCTCACAAAGGAGGTGGCGGCCACAGCCCCGCAGGCTGCGATCACCAAGCGGGTCGGAGAGCCCTGTCGGACCCTAGATCTGGGCGGAGGCAGGCGCATGGTCGGAGCACCACCAAGTCAAGGAGAGAGACGGCAGCATGACACCAGCTCTCTAGCCGCGACCATCGCCTCCTGAGCAGAGCACCTCCAGCAGCGCGATGAAGGAGCCCCCACCAACGACAACAGCTAGGGTTAGGGAGGGCTAGAGGAGAGGGAAGGAAAGGAAACTGAGAAGGAGACCACCCCGCCGCCGCCTACCCACGTCGAGACTTTGCCCGGTGGGGATGCCGGCAGCGGTGAGGGAGGAAGGACGGAGGAGAGGGGCCTGGCAGTGGTGGCTTGGGGGAGCCGCCCATGTCGTTCCCAAGGGCGATGCGGGGGCGAGAGCCTCTCTTTGGTGGGTGAAATTCTGTCATTTTCCACTTCCATTTTGTTAAGGCTTGAGCTGATATGAAATGCACATAGTAATTGCTTCTGACCATTCGGTTAAGGTATGTCAACAAGCGACACCAATTATTGAAGGGAACAAACTCTTGAAATTTCCTTTGCATCTGTTCCAGTTTCTCTTTCATTATCGAGGTACACTCAGACCAGTTTCTTCAAGGCAGCAAGGAGGTTTTATATTTCAGTTGTCGTGCAGCAACATTATCTACATAAATCCCCGAGCACTCAGTTTTCTGTTGAGTGATCGAGTATTCACTGTACTCATGTTATCCTGCACTTCATATAAGTAAGTCTATCCTCAGACCTCAGTTATCTACTCAATATTTTTTTCATGCGATTTCTCCAGTCCTTGATAGTAGGTCCATTACTCTATCTAGCTGTTCCTAATTTTGCAATTTAGGTATTGAAGGAGATCAAGAAGTTTCTAATTCGCGTTGCCTTTGCCTCATGGATTGTCATTTATCTCTCTATCTTACATTTACTCCAGGAGGTGAGTCATCATTTCTTATGTGTCTTCTTAATAAATATGATACTATCTTTCTAACTGCTCACAAACTCAGCATCTAGCATCATTACCTTGACTCTGTAATATGTCCATTCTCCTGGATGTCCAAGAACATTTTTTAGGCTTCAAACTGTGTTCCGTGAAACAAGACAAATCATGCCATGTGATTGTTTTAGTAAGCGATCTAATATGCGTCCCTCGTTTCATTGTTTTTTATACGTTGCAAATTTACAATCAAGTATCAAAGGCCCTCTGCTAATTGTGATTCTCATGCGAAATAAACTTAATTCGCTACCTTTTACACAACACATTTTGTGATTGGCAATTTTGCACACTAGGTGAACAAATATTCACTTGGCTTTGGAATTTATTTCCTCCGTTCTTCCCATGTTAAGAACAAATGCTTACCATCTTTATGTGTTATATTCGTCCATGGCCTTTAAAATTATGCAGAGTCTCTATTTTCCTGATTACCTCATGTATGATTCTTTCTCCGGCATGTTCAGGGGTCTTTGTGTGGCTTTGATCGTTCTAGATTTACAATGATACTGACCATACTTTTGGAGCTTAAAGGTAGTGACTACAAAATAATGTACTAAATTATAGTTGTTTCTAATTAATTGCCCATTCACTTGTTTCTTTGTTCAGTTTGGAACCAACCATCTGGAGCAGATCAACTGAAAATAGATTCCTTTCTACTACTTGGAGACTGTCCATCTCCCTCTGTAATTCATTTCTACTACTAAGAAGACTCCCTCTGTAATTCGTTTCTACTACTAAGAATCTTCACGTACAATTTGTATTTCCTTGATGGCAACAATTGGTCAACTTAGCTGATAATGAAAGAGACCACGTTGAATGGGGACTTCTGCTATAACTGATTATTTTGCAAGGAGTGTTTTAGTTTTCAACATAATGCATTTCCATTTTCAGGATTCCACTAAAACTTGCTTGAATAAAAGAAACTTAACAAAGAATCTTTTATTTTTGTCCATATGCAGCAAGAATACTTTAATGTTCCCATATAGATGTAATGCTCTTTTATTTTGTTAGTGATTGCCTGTTTTGCTTCAAGATCAGCATCTGTGCTCTGAAAAAGACCTATATTTTGTCACAACCTGTATGCATTTAGTATTTGTTTATTGGTGAAATGATCTGCCCATATATTCGTAGACGATAATTGAAATTGTGTAATGTTATTATTTTCTTTTAACATGGGAAGAAGTAATGCTAAGCAGGCGGGCAGAGGTACATGGTGCAGCCAGTCAAACCCCGATCTTATTTTGCTACACCGGGCACCTTCTAGAGGAGAGTAGATCATTTGATCCATGTTTTATGGAGTTGCTAGATCTAGCAGTAACGCAATGCAAGCAAAAAACTTGCATGCTAACACAAGTTGGTGTTCATGACAACTCAATACCGAGCCAATATAACAATGCACACGACCGCCTCAGGAGGTGCGCAAAGGTTTGGAAAATTGCCATGGTATGGATTGACAACCATAGGGCGTGTTTCTTTCTTGTGCCGGAGCGGGAGGACACAGAGCAGGGCCAACCCAAGATGGATGATGAGGCGTCATCCGAGGTGGAGGAGACGTCCGACGAGAGCAGTGACATGGTGGGGTCTGGCAAGGTCAATATGGTGGCCCGCAGGGCTTGGCAAGACGGTGAGACATGGCCGCAGGAGTGAGGCACGTCTTCGGAAGGATGAGCAGACATGGCGATGGCATGCACCTTGTTGCCGCCTCAGTGTCCTTACATCAGGCCAGTTCAGGCTTTCGAATTTGTGGTTTTGATCAGTGGCAAGCATGTACATAGCTATAGCAGAATTCATTAGACACGGTTACCAGTTGTGGATTCGTTGCAATATTTTTTATCTTATCAATATATTTGATGTCCGTTCGTGTAGCCTTTGGTTTCTATATATTGATTCAATGTTGTACCTATGCTGACAATTCACGTAGCATTTCTAGCTAAAAAGGAAGGGAAACAAGCTTGCCATTAATTAATTGACTAGGCAATGCTTTGTGGAAGGGATTAAGATGAGCAGACAACTTGGCAGCTCAGAGTAACTGTCCTAGAGCGGTTGACAACTAGGCAACGCAGAGGAATTGTCTCAGGACAACATGTTTGAGTAAGTTTTTTCATAGTTTTATCAAACACATGTCTGCCATTATTTTAGAAGTAAGAGTGTTGATTATGTTACCCCCTGTTCTTATGAAAAAATAGTAAAATCCTGAGAATTATTCCTCGTTTTAATACATCATTTCGTTTACTGGTTTTGAGTCTATTATGGGTGTTGGAGGAGATAGATCAGGCAGAACTATAACCCGATGTTGTGCGGGTTTGGGGATACCTCTTGCCAAGGTTATATCATTTAAAGTTTGGTGGAAGACAAAAATATATAATAGGTAATTAAAGGTTAGTTCATCACGGAAATGATTATGAATATCAATGCAGTTAAGCTATGATGTATGCTGTCAATAACATTTTATAATTCTTTGGTAACATCACTGAAACTATTGATTTGTCTTCTCTAATTTATTACAGTTAGCTTTGTTTTAGATTGGGTGTTACTAGAAGACATTCATTATTTGCATCAGCTATAGGTTTACACTATGCAAATGACAGTAACAAAAATAGTATGACACAAATTCAGGTGATGACCAACCAAGGAGAGGCTGTTGATGAGATCAATGACACCAGACAGGCAGCTACGAAGCATCCGATGGAGCAGCCAGTGAACACGAGGAGCAAAGACATCATCTCTTGCGACACTGTAAACATCTGCTCATAGCAGAGCTTCAGCCGGCCGGTGAATAGGATGAGCTTCAGCTCCGTCGTAAACTTCAAATGTTGGCCAAGCTTCAACCTCTAGCCCGTCAAGTGTACAATTGGTTCAATGGCAGATTGGTTTTATAATTTTCTGTTGTTATTCGTACAATAGCGTTTAATCTGGTTGGGAATGATCCGCCACCCAAGGGGATAAGGTCTCTGAAATATTGTTGTTTGTTTTGTTATTAGTTGTAAATTCTATTGCAAATTCCTAGCTTATATGTGCATGTTCATCAGCAATTAGAGAAAAAAAGTGAAAGGATCGCTTGTCAAGCTGGCACCACACAAAGTTCCTCTCAGGAGGCGCCACCGGGTGGCGCCCCAACCCCTAGTCCCAATCAAGTGGGTGTGGTGTTGTGGGCGGTGGCTGCCTCCTCTTCCTTTTTTGCATGTGTTGTTAACTCCTCACCCACAGTAAGGCCTCCCCATCCTCCGTTGTATCATAGTACTCGAACATCCTGTGCAGTATGTTCCTCTTATGGTTCTTTAGAATTTTGTATTTTTTTCGTGCAACATTACATTTATCAATGACATGTTCACCAACATTGTGTTTGTTTGATTTTGTACATCACCCTCGTGCGGGTTTCCTCTGGTAGCTAGCATTTGTTTCGTGGTGCGCCCCCTCATTTTTGGCTGGCAGTTCTCCAGCCAGTTGGGTAACGTTGTATGTTGATAACTTCACATAATTAGTGAAAATATAGTGCCTTTAAGTTGTACGCATCCCACAACTTTTGGTGGTGGTTCTCCTAAGCATCTAGGTTGGAGTACCAACTGATCCCATCTGTCAAATTAGAATAAATGAAGAGTGTCTATATTGGTTTAGGCGCATTGTAAAATCTCTCATGATGTCCCTAGTACCTCGACTCAAATTCTTAGGTGAAATGTCGCTGAATGCACCACACCAAAAGATGAATGAAGTAACTATACTATGGCTAATTTTTTTTAAATAATACATTTTCTTTAGTAAATTTCATAAATATTACGCGGCTAAAAGAATTTTCAAAAATATTACCCAATCGGCCAGCAACAGGCCGACTAAGCCTAGTCAGCCAGCAGTGGGCCGACTCAGCCTTATCGGCCAACTGCGGGCCGACAGGTAGCTAATCGGCCACGCGCAGGCCGACTATTGGCCAGGCCACGTCGCCCCGTGCGCTGTCGGCGCGGCTGGGTCACGGGCGCCCCTGTCGGCCAGCCGCGGACCGATCGGCTTGCCGCAGGCCGACAGGGTGCGGGCCCCACCGCGGCCGGCTCCTTACCCTTTCTCCTTCCCTTCTTCTTTCTCCATTCGTTCTTATCTTCTTCTCTTCCCTGTTCTTCTTTCTCCCTCTCCTCACACACATATTCTCCAATTTATACACCCAACTCACCCATCTTTTCGCGGATTTGGCATCGTGAATGGGTTCTACGTAGTGAGGGGAGCTAAGGGATACCTCGATCTACTCATGGGGTAGCTCGTGGTGTTCGTGGTTAGCATTTTGGTGGAGCTTTTTTTGAGCTCACTGGTGAAGGTTGTGGCGGCGGTGGTGGTGAAGCTCGGGCATTGCGGTGTAGGCAGTGGTGGTGGTGGAGCTCCGGCGTTGCTAGGCGAGTTTCCGGCTCCGGTTCCGTTGATTGAAGTCCGCCGTTCGTCGTTCGTTTGCACACTTCGAGGGTATATTCCAACACACATTTTATCTCTCGTAATTGTTTGGTAGTATTTTTTAGGTATGTGAATATTTTTAGGTATGTGAATATATTTAGTTGGTCCGTGAATATTTTTAGGTATGTGAATATTTTTATGTATGTGAATATTTGTAGTTGGTCCGTGAATATTTTTAGGTATGTGAATATTTTTAGTTGGTATGTGAATATTTTTAGGTATGTGAATATTTTTATGTATGTGAATATTTGTAGTTGGTCCGTGAATATTTTTAGGTATGTGAATATTTTTAGTTGGTATGTGAATATTTTTAGGTATGTGAATATTTTTATGTATGTGAATATTTTTAGTTGGTCCGTACATATATACATGTCTAATATTTAGTAGTGCGGACATTTGAAAGCGTTGCTTATTATTTGTCTGTCGTTGTTGGAAAAAAATTAGGTGAGCCGAGATGTCTAACGTAGTGAAGTTCATATTTTACTACGGTACTAGTACTGTCCAGACAACTGAGATGGGAGCTGATCTGAGTGAGTTTACTCACATAGAGGTGGCACTGAACGCGCCTCAAACATGGTCAGTCAATTAGTTGAAAGAATGGATTGCGGCAAGCTTAGGGCTAGATACTGTAACGCACACAGTCGGTATTCATGCATTGTGGACACGGTCAAGTTCAACAATATATTTTTATTTGAGGCCAATTGAGCGAGACTCCGAGTGGGTGTGGTGGTTAAAAGGTTGTGAACGCAGGGGATGCAATCCTGTTGCCTTAGTGACTCCCGTCGTGAATGAGGTCACCACACATGAAGGCGAGGGTGGCTATGATCCTGGGCTGAGTAGTGGAGGGAGGCAGTTATCTATGTCAAATGTTGGGCATGCTGGTTACGAACCAGGGCAGAGCAGTCAGGTAGAAGGAGGAAATGTTGCTGGTTACGAACCAGGACAGAGCAGTCAGGTAGAAGGAGGAAATGCTGCTAGTTACGAACCAGGGCAGAGTAGTCAGGTAGAAGGAGGAAATGCTGATGGTGATTACAATGGCGAGGTGGACGCTGACGAGGTAGATGGGCACATGCAGGACCAGATGGAAGAAGAAGACACCGATGTTGATATGGGTCATGCCGATCATTCTGATGAGTCGGATGAGGAAGACAATGAACAGATGGCCCCGATTCCTGCATCATGGAATCATGACTTCTCATCTGCAATGATAGTCAATGATGGACATGATTCTGCCTGGCAATATCACCAGAACAATATTGCGACGGGAGCTATGTATCCGAACAAGCAAGCTATGAAGGATGCAATACTTAATTGGGCAATGTCCACGCAAAGGGTTTTCACAGCTCAGGTGTCAAGTCAGAAATACCTCACAATGGTATGCAAGAATGCAGATTGCCCTGCCAGGGTGCACGGCTATCTTCCTAAGTATGGCACAAGTTGGGTGATCAGTGACTTAGTGCATCACACTTGTCTTATTCCGTGCATCCCTCAAGATCATGCCAACCTTTCATCGCCGCTTATTGCTCGGTTGTTTTACGATGAGATAGTGCAGGGCAAAGCTATGGAAGTGAAGGCAATCCAGACAAAAGTCTTCACCAGGTTTAAGTACAGAATTTCTTATGGAAAGGCTTGGAGGGCTAAGCATTTGGCGCTGGAGAGCAAATTTGGTTCATATTTTGATGCATATGACTCTGTTGTCAAGCTCCTCCGTACACTGCAGCAGCGGAATCCAGGCACCTATATCGATATCCAAGACCTCTTCATGCCAGAATTCCCAACTGTGAGAGTGTTGCATCGTATCTTCTTCTCTTTCGGTGTATGCATCGAAGCTTTCAGGCATTGCCGACAGGTGATATGTGTAGAGGGTACATTTCTCACAGGCAAGTACAAAGGTCAGATCCTAACAGCCTGTAATGCCCAGGATGGAGTTATACCTCCTACGTGTCGAGGCACGACTTAAAGGCATAAATCCATCCTAGAATGATCTCAAGTTTGGTATCTTTGCACGACTCATGTAAAAGAGGGATTAAAATGCAAAAGGAGATAGTTGGCTTACACTCGCCACTTCACACAATACATTACATAAGCAATTCATCATTCAAAACATCACAACCCGACTACGGGTGAAGATCCAAAAGAAAGATACCAAAACAACTTAAAGCCACGGGTCAGGATCGAATCCTAGTAGAAACCACTACTGAACATCGAAACGTCACAAGCAAACGGTCACTCTTCATCGAACTCCTGGTGAAGCATTGAACCAACTCCTGCATCAAACTCGGCTGAACCTGCATCTGGTGTGGTGAAGTAACTATGAGCCACAGAGGACTCAGCAATCCCGTTCCCGGGTAACACGACTATTTAAACCTTGGGTGAGGATAAGGCTGAAGAAAAGAATAAGAGGTGAAGGAACAAACAAGAGTCTGCAGCAGCAACTAGCACTAACTTACGTAATAGAGAGCGAGAAGAGAAGTGCAACGGTCGAAAGATGATCACGAAGTGATCCTAACTAAAGCCGGTCAAACATAACCCCACCGTGTTCAACTCCCGAATCCCTATTCAGAAATTGACAGTCACGGTACACACGTTGGTAGTGTATTGAATCATTGTGTCAAGTTATCTACAACCGGAATTAACAAGCTCCCATCTGCCACATAACCGCAGGCACGGCTTTCGAAAGTTCAAACCCTGCAGGGGTGTTCCAACTTGGCCCATTACAAGCCCACGATCCGCGGAGTCACAACTCCATAGGTGGGAAGACCCGAGTGTTCTCGGAATCCCGTGCTCAAGTTAAACCGAACTAAGGTAAGGCTAATCCAGCAAATCCTCCCGGCGTGTCGACACCCTGATAGTAGCCGCGCGTATCTAAGTCTCAGGACACGACCGGATGAGTCATCCTACAGGTTTTTACCAAACCTCAAGTTTCCTTGAGGTGGCCCCGCAGTCTGCTCGTTTCGGACCAACACTCATGTGGAGCACTGGCCCGGGGGGTTGAATTAAAATAAAAGGGATAGCTAGTCCACATGCAAGTTTTATTAGTTATTAGGCAAATAGTACCAATGTTGGGATTTGCTGGAAAAGACTTAGCACTTAGCGGTTTATCAAGGGGGTCCCATACACCCCAACCGTGTTAGGAACGCATAATCAAGGAACATAACACCGGTTTATACGGTTCCTAACGGCATGAGTGGAACAAAACACCAAGCAAAAGGCTTAGCCTTCCACCCTGCCAGTATATAGATGATTTCATTTTTAAGCATTTATATAGTGTGATATAACCCAACCAAACTTCAACATGAAGCAAGCATCTTCAATCTTCACCTGCAACTAACAATGCTATAAGAAGGGCTGAGCGAAGCGTACTTAGCCAAGCAACGGTTTGCATAGGTTGGTTGGTTAAACATGGCAATTGGTTACAAGTAGGAGGCTGACAAGAAAGACATGGGCATCGAGGCAAAACTATAGATCGAGACTACTAGCAATAGGCAAAGATAGTAATGTTATCGGGGTCCGGTCATCTTGCCTGGGATTCCACAAGGGAGAAGAACAAGTCCATGAAGAAGACGGAGCAACAGTCGAGCGGATCCTCACAACTCCGGAACGAAACCGAAGCTAACAAGAGAAGCAACCAGAAAGAAGCAAACAACACGGTAAACACACAATCATAAACATGGCATACGATGCACATCCAAATATGATGCATGTCCGGTTTAAATATGCATGGCATGGCAAAGTGCACAAACAAAACTACAAGTTAAGTGGAGCTCAATATGCAACGAGTTGCATATTGACGAAACACCACATATAATTATTTAGTTGACTCTTGTTATTTACAAGACAAGATTAAATGTTTTTAACATGGCAAGAGGTGAAGCATAAAGAAACTACACTACTAAGGCAATTTAAATGAGGCCGGAGAATAACAACAACAATATCCGGAAAATCCCCATGAGCATGTTTAATAATTATAAGCAAACAACAATTCACACATTTTAGTGTTGTTAACATGATGCGGATGACATGATCAAGTTTATGCAATTTTATTAAAAAGGTTGACTTAAAAGAGATAAGAAGCATTGTCACCGTGGTGGAAAGAAAGAGGGTGCCACGGCAACGATTCCGAAAATGATGCCACGGCAACATATCGGTTCCGGTAACTCGTTGAGAGTCCGGTGCAAAAGATGACGAGAACGAGTCAAACGAGATGAAAGTGGGGTGATCCCGTTACCGGGTTCCCACGAGTCGGCGACGAGGCAACCGAGGAACATGACAAAAGGTGGAACGGGCACGAAGCGCACAACGGAGACATTTCATACAACACAAGCAAGCATGCATCTCACGGGTCATCCACGGGGTCGTTTCGGTATACCTTCGAAGCGTGCGTTTCGGGGCGGTTCGAGACGTCGAGGGACGTAGTGGAAGTAGAGGAAGTAGCCGTTCCGTAGAGGGAAGTAGTTGTACTCGGGCGACGGTAGATGTACTCGTTCCGTTCGTTCTTGCCGGTTCCACGACGGCGGTAGTTGTTCACGGTCATCGGTAGGGGTACTAGTTCCGTAGTTGTACTTGAGGGTCTTCTGCGACGTAGTCGTTCACGTCTCGTAGCCATTCGATCGTCGTGGTACTTGTCGGGGCCGTAGGGGTACTCGTGGCAACCGTGTAGTCGAACTTAACGGTCATCGTGTGTAGTCGTACTCGGCGAAGGTACTTGTTGTTCCGTGGTTACTTGAGAAAAAAAACATCAACAGTAACAGAAACAACAAAACAAAAAAAAACAAAAAGGAAAAAGGGTTGCACGGCGCTGCGGCGCGGAGGCTCGAAGGAGCTGCTGGAGGAGGCGTCCGACGCGGTTCCTGGCCGGCCCACGGGCGACGCCGGACGGGGCTGCTGGAGAGGAAGGGCTGGCCGCGGCCATGGGAGCACGGAGGAGGCAGCAGGCGCTGCTGTCGAGGAGACTGGGGCCGGGCGCTGCGGCTGCGCGGCTGCCTGAGGACGGCCGCATGGGACGGCCGAGGCTGGAGAAGGGCAGCCAGGGAGGCGGCTTCCTGGCCGGCGGGGCAGAAGGGCGCCGGTAGCCACGGGCCTCTGGAGGAGGGCGCTCGGGGACGGACGGTCGGGACGAGCTCTGGCGAGGCAGAGGCCTCGGTAGCGACCACGAGGAGGGCGACGGCGCCCTGGAATCGGGCTCCAGGCGAGAGAGCCAGAGGGCGACGCGGGAGATCGCGGAGGGAGGAAGACGGGCGCGGCGCGCTCGCAAGGCGCAGAAGGCGAGGCGATCCTGGCCGCGGCGTCGCTCGGGGAGGGGAACGTCGAGGCCCTGGCTCGACGAGGGAGCCGGAGGCGCGAGCCTCTGGTTGCTGGCCGGCGCTAGAGGCACGGAAGGGGAGCTCTGCGAGCTGCTCGAGATCGGGAGAGGAGAGGAACCACGGGATCGGGTAGAGGGATCGAAGGCTCGAGGCAGAGCGGGGTCGAGGGGTTCGGGACGATGGGGAGGAAACGGACGAGGGGAACTGGCGGCGGGGAAGAGAGCGAGGGACAGGAGAGGGAGTGCGATGCGAGGCTGAGGGAGTGCAGGGCTCTCGGGCTAGGGTTCGGTGGAGTGGGCCATTGGGCCAGGAGTAAAGGAGGCCGGCTGGTGGGTCTGGGAGCCCAAGAGGCCTAGGAGGCTGGAGGGAAGGATAGAAGGAGGCCTAGAGGCTGGCTGCCTCTTTTATTACTTAGCAGAATAAAACAAATAAGGAGAGCCAAAAATAAAAAGAAAAGAGGCAAAGAAAGAATAAAATGATGGACATTTTTGTAAGGCTTTACGGAATAATTCCAACCTCACAAAAATAGTTCCAACAAAAGGGAAGTGCAAACTAAAACATTTAGGTTGCAAAAAAAAAGGAGTTTGAACGGAGTCTAGATAAATGGAGGAGCCTCGAAACAACGGAAAGAATTATTGGCAAGAATTTTGAAGGAGAAACTCGAAGTAGGAAAGCATGGGGAAATTATGCACGTGTGTTGCGGGTAATTCCAAGAATGGAATATTTATTAATATAGCTCCATAATTATTAGGAGGCTTTTATATGTTTTAAAGAGAAGACCTTCTTCCCTCGATTTAAATGGACCGAAGGTCCACACGATTTATTAGGTTGAGATGCAATAATAAAATAACATGATGGCATGATGACATGATGCAATGCAAAAAAATAAATAATACAAGCACAAAAGAACACACGGGCAACCCGGAACATCTGGAATCTTCTGGAATCTTCTGGAATCTTCTGGGACGTCGATCTTCGGGCGTCACAACTCTCCCACACTACCAGAGGATCTCGACCCGAGATCCTAGAGATATCACCGGGTAAAAACGGAAGAGGAAGAGGTAAAACAAAGTTGCTTCTTCGACAAACGAGTGAAACCAAGGAACCTTGAGAGGTTGACCAAAATTAAAGAAGAATACAACGGAGATGAACGAATATGAAAACTCCGTTAGAAAAGAGGAACAAGGAACATTACGAGAACCTTGAACGTTTAAAGACATGAAACAATAGCTTATGAACCAAACGAATATGAAACTGCAATGGTATAGCCAAGGAATCATAATGACAGAATTTGGACAGCACTCCGTCTGAAAATGGAAGGAATTAACAAGAACTTGAGAAGATGGGATGATACTGGATGAAATCAACAGCATATTGCCTCCGAAATAATTGAAAGAAATGGCACAAGGGGGGTAAGAAAGATTCAGACAGCACTCCGGTTGAAAAGAGAGGCAAACTGATAAGATGAGGGATCTTGAATGAAGAATACAACACTCCGGTTAAATGATAAACAAGGAAAGAACATGATCTTGATAAAAACAAGATGATGGTTAAAGAAAACAACATCACAAAGCCTCCGGAACGAAAGAATAGATGCAAGATCGTTGGGAAGAAAGAACGGAGAAGAAGAAAATGACAACTTCTCTCAAAATTGAATTTGAAAGAGCATCCTTACAAAGAAGGGTTGAACGGAGTTGTTGGAAAAAATCAGCAACGAAAACGAATAAGCTCGTTGTGGGCTTATGGAAAACATCTCGAAATTAAGAGGTGACAACCAGCCACTAACGGAAAACAATTAATTGGATTGAGATCAACAAGGAGATGGAAAACGTATCTCACCGGGAGGATAAATGAAGAACTTGGGTCATTTATAAGCACCATAATAGCAACAATCCTTAGGGAAAGCTTTTAGGTGAAATACAACCCAAGATAACTCCAACGAATAATTAAAGGGTTGAAAAGATCTCCTGAACAAAGAAAAAGATGGGTTTAACTATTTCATTCCTGACAACTCGTGAATCATAAAACATGAAGGAATTGACAAGAATGACATAACACCATCTGAAAAGACAAGGTAGAAAGAATTGCAATTGGAAGCATGATGAAGAATGCTTGAGTTCCAACAAGAATCTTGATGAAGACTTTAAGGATGAATTAAATCTTGATGAACCACCATGGAAACTCCGGTAATGAAAAGCATGAGAAGTGAAAGACGAAAAGAATAAGATTCAAGGCATGCGATGAATTAGTTGGAGCTTTGGAATGATAATTGAAATAACATGGAACTCCGGAAAAACAAGATGAACAGCTTAGAACCGAGAATATGATATGATGAACAAGGTCCGGAAAACAGAGATTAACCTCTTGGAAGAAACTAGAATAAGATTTATGTTATGCATCTCCTTCACCAATTTAAATTGATGACAACCAAAGGATTTGGCATACTACTTATTCTCGTTGGAAAGGACTAAAGAGAGATCTAGCACAAGCTCGGATAATTATTCAACGAACCACCGGTAGGATTATGAAAAGAACAAATGAATTAACACGATAACAACGGAAGAGTAATCTTGAATGAACCACCGTAAGAATTAGGAGACGAACGAAGAGACATCGATGAAGAATATTTGGAGAACGAAGTAGAAAACTGAGAACGAAGAATCTTCTGAAATGATGGCCTTCGGAGGATCACAAAGAAAAGAATTAATGAAAAGCTTCGGATGGTATAAAAGAATTCCTCACAAACGGAACAATAATGAGGATGGCATGAAGCTAGAACTACGAATCTTCAAGAGAAGGCCAAGAATTAAGAGAAACACTTCTCCGGAAGACGAGAAAAGCCATAAGAATTGTTTAGCACTCCGGAATGGAGAATTAAAAGGTTGAACCAATGATGAAAAAGAATTTGAAAGCGATCTTGGAGAAGGCATGTGACTGATGGAAATCATTCTTACGTCACACTTTGAAAAGAATTTAAGTATAACTCTGGAAAAAGAAGAGTCAGGTAAGATCCTGGGAAAAGACCTGTGGGTTAGGGCCCACTCAAAGAAACACCGTTGGAAAAGATTGCTCAAGAGATATTGCACCGGTTGAATTAAATGGCTTGAATAAGATAGCAATCCTCAAAATAATTTGAAAGGATTAAGAATGGAATTATGAATCTTGAGCACTCGGGATATGAATAGCAAGAGGAGAATGATTAATTGGTACACCGGAATAAGAAAACATTGTGAAATGAGGAAAAGGATAAGATCAACACCGAATTCTTGAATTACATCCACCGGCAGAATTAGAAAACAAAAGAATGATGAACTTGAAGCTCTTGAGCATCTTCTTGAGAAAACACCGGATAAGAACATTGAAGGAAAAGAATGAAGAAATATCACATGAATAAAATGGATACTTCATCTGAGAATTCCAGCTCCATAAAGAAAAGGGAGGGAGGGTGGGGAAAAGCAAAGATAACTTGGGATGAACAAAATGGGCACCGGTTGGAAAAGAATTAACATGACCATCTCGATGATCAAGAAGGACTAGCACTCTCATAGAAATATGAGAACACCGATTAAGAAAGGTATGGAATCAACATTTGACATCGAAGCAACTCGAATACCAGAATGAAAACAAAACAAAGGATAGATATCTCGCAGCATCATCTTCACAATATCATTCGAACAGAGGATTGAGCGAATGAATTCTGAAGGTACATCTCTGGTCAATAAGCCACTTGGAGAACAAAAAGAAAATAAAAAGGAACAAGGAACAGATAGAACAAATACAAGATAGAAGCTTCGTTTGACATCTTCATGCTGAAAGCTCATGGAACGTGTTACAAAAGGGTTTTGCAATCCCCGGATCAGCATAGCCAAGGACCCTTTAAGATGCAACTCCCGATCAGAACAAGTCCATAAACCACTTCACTCAATGTAGAACCCCAAACTTCATATCGAGCATCCGTTGGAAGAATGCCTAGAACTACTAGATGAACCCACCTATAGATTTCCGAAAGTTTCCAGTTATGCAATCAGGTGTTGGGGATACACGGGAAGCACCGCGCAATCAACTCTAAACCTACATCCAGGTGTATCCATCCTTCAACACATAACCAGTCTTTCTCGGAAACTGTTTACCTCGGACCTTCGAAAACGCATCCACTATACAAGCTATGGCAATACTCTCGAACTACCTCCCCAGTACTGGGTGATGTCGGGGTTATCTTGCCACTGGCCGTATAGGAGAGATTTTCGATGTCGGCCGTCTTAAGTATTTAGTACTGCCGCGATATGCTTGTTACAATGATACCCCGAAGCTCAACTCCTCGGTAACAGGAGGCATCGAGAACAATATCCTTGTCACAAGAACATCGAAACAATCCCAGAATACTCGCGGGATCCTAAAAAAAATTTGGTGCACTTTTTGAAAGTAGAAGAGAAAAGAGTAATCGTCAGGAATCCTCACCAGAGAGAAAGGGGATGAGAAGCAAAGAAATCATACTCTCTGATATAATATAGGACTCAAAAAGTTTTCAGTGTGTGCCTAGACTCAACCGTCAACGATTCGATCAAACAGTGGGGGCTCCTAGGTCGGAGAAGGCTCTGAATACCAACTTGTAACGCCCCGGACACACCCGTCGATGGTCGTTACTCCTGACGGGATCTAGACTGGCCTCACATATCAATACTAGTCTTTTCTGCGCACTTTGTCCTCACTCGTGCGCACCCGGGAGCAACTTCCCGGTCGGTCACCCATCCTGAAACTACTCCAAGCTGAGCACGCTTAACTTTGGAGTTCTATCCGAATGGGCTCCCGGAAAAGAAGGAATTCCTTATTGATATGAGTAGTCTATCATCCCTAATAAGCCAGGACATCACATACACCCCCACTCAGAGGAATCGACGTCCTCGTCGGGCCACAGGAACGTCCCCTCTTGGCACAACCGTCTGTGCATCCAGTCCGATACATGTGCCATGCTGTGTGCCACGACGGGTCACAGACGTCATGAATAACATGACCGAGAAGCTGTCTGCAAACATCCGTGTAACCGCGAGGGTCGGCTCTGATACCAACTTGTAATGCCCAGGATGGAGTTATACCTCCTACGTGTCGAGGCACGACTTAAAGGCATAAATCCATCCTAGAATGATCTCAAGTTTGGTATCTTTGCACGACTCATGTAAAAGAGGGATTAAAATGCAAAAGGAGATAGTTGGCTTACACTCGCCACTTCACACAATACATTACATAAGCAATTCATCATTCAAAACATCACAACCCGACTACGGGTGAAGATCCAAAAGAAAGATACCAAAACAACTTAAAGCCACGGGTCAGGATCGAATCCTAGTAGAAACCACTACTGAACATCGAAACGTCATAAGCAAACGGTCACTCTTCATCGAACTCCTGGTGAAGCATTGAACCAACTCCTGCATCAAACTCGGCTGAACCTGCATCTGGTGTGGTGAAGTAACTATGAGCCACAGAGGACTCAGCAATCCCGTTCCCGGGTAACACGACTATTTAAACCTTGGGTGAGGATAAGGCTGAAGAAAAGAATAAGAGGTGAAGGAACAAACAAGAGTCTGCAGCAGCAACTAGCACTAACTTACGTAATAGAGAGCGAGAAGAGAAGTGCAACGGTCGAAAGATGATCACGAAGTGATCCTAACTAAAGCCGGTCAAACATAACCCCACCGTGTTCAACTCCCGAATCCCTATTCGGAAATTGACAGTCACGGTACACACGCTGGTAGTGTATTGAATCATTGTGTCAAGTTATCTACAACCGGAATTAACAAGCTTCCATCTGCCACATAACCGCGGGCACGGCTTTCGAAAGTTCAAACCCTGCAGGGGTGTTCCAACTTGGCCCATTACAAGCCCACGATCCGCGGAGTCGCAACTCCATAGGTGGGAAAACCCGAGTGTTCTCGGAATCCCGTGCTCAAGTTAAACCGAACTAAGGTAAGGCTAATCCAGCAAATCCTCCCGGCGTGTCGACACCCTGATAGTAGCCGCGCGTATCTAAGTCTCAGGACACGACCGGATGAGTCATCCTACAGGTTTTTACCAAACCTCAAGTTTCCTTGAGGTGGCCCCGCAGTCTGCTCGTTTCGGACCAACACTCATGTGGAGCACTGGCCCGGGGGGTTGAATTAAAATAAAAGGGATAGCTAGTCCACATGCAAGTTTTATTAGTTATTAGGCAAATAGTACCAATATTGGGATTTGCTGGAAAAGACTTAGCACTTAGCGGTTTATCAAGGGGGTCCCATACACCCCAACCGTGTTAGGAACGCATAATCAAGGAACATAACACCGGTTTATACGGTTCCTAACGGCATGAGTGGAACAAAACACCAAGCAAAAGGCTTAGCCTTCCACCCTGCCAGTATATAGATGATTTCATTTTTAAGCATTTATATAGTGTGATATAACCCAACCAAACTTCAACATGAAGCAAGCATCTTCAATCTTCACCTGCAACTAACAATGCTATAAGAAGGGCTGAGCGAAGCGTACTTAGCCAAGCAACGGTTTGCATAGGTTGGTTGGTTAAACATGGCAATTGGTTACAAGTAGGAGGCTGACAAGAAAGACATGGGCATCGAGGCAAAACTATAGATCGAGACTACTAGCAATAGGCAAAGATAGTAATGTTATCGGGGTTCGGTCATCTTGCCTAGGATTCCACAAGGGAGAAGAACAAGTCCATGAAGAAGACGGAGCAACAGTCGAGCGGATCCTCACAACTCCGGAACGAAACCGAAGCTAACAAGAGAAGCAACCGAAAAGAAGCAAACAACACGGTAAACACACAATCATAAACATGGCATACGATGCACATCCAAATATGATGCATGTCCGGTTTAAATATGCATGGCATGGCAAAGTGCACAAACAAAACTACAAGTTAAGTGGAGCTCAATATGCAACGAGTTGCATATTGACGAAACACCACATATAATTATTTAGTTGACTCTTGTTATTTACAAGACAAGATTAAATGTTTTTAACATGGCAAGAGGTGAAGCATAAAGAAACTACACTACTAAGGCAATTTAAATGAGGCCGGAGAATAACAACAACAATATTCGGAAAATCCCCATGAGCATGTTTAATAATTATAAGCAAACAACAATTCACACATTTTAGTGTTGTTAACATGATGCGGATGACATGATCAAGTTTATGCAATTTTATTAAAAAGGTTGACTTAAAAGAGATAAGAAGCATTGTCACCATGGTGGAAAGAAAGAGGGTGCCACGGCAACGATTCCAAAAATGATGCCACGGCAACATATCGGTTCCGGTAACTCGTTGAGAGTCCGGTGCAAAAGATGACGAGAACGAGTCAAACGAGATGAAAGTGGGGTGATCCCGTTACCGGGTTCCCACGAGTCGGCGACGAGGCAACCGAGGAACATGACAAAAGGTGGAACGGGCACGAAGCGCACAACGGAGACATTTCATACAACACAAGCAAGCATGCATCTCACGGGTCATCCACGGGGTCGTTTCGGTATACCTTCGAAGCGTGCGTTTCGGGGCGGTTCGAGACGTCGAGGGACGTAGTGGAAGTAGAGGAAGTAGCCGTTCCGTAGAGGGAAGTAGTTGTACTCGGGCGACGGTAGATGTACTCGTTCCGTTCGTTCTTGCCGGTTCCACGACGGCGGTAGTTGTTCACGGTCATCGGTAGGGGTACTAGTTCCGTAGTTGTACTTGAGGGTCTTCGGCGACGTAGTCGTTCACGTCTCGTAGCCGTTCGATCGTCGTGGTACTTGTCGGGGCCGTAGGGGTACTCGTGGCAACCGTGTAGTCGAACTTAACGGTCATCGTGTGTAGTCGTACTCGGCGAAGGTACTTGCTGTTCCGTGGTTACTTGAGAAAAAAAAACATCAACAGTAACAGAAACAACAAAACAAAAAAAACAAAAAAGGAAAAAGGGTTGCACGGCGCTGCGGCGCGGAGGCTCGAAGGAGCTGCTGGAGGAGGCATCCGACGCGGTTCCTGGCCGGCCCACGGGCGACGCCGGACGGGGCTGCTGGAGAGGAAGGGCTGGCCGCGGCCATGGGAGCACGGAGGAGCCAGCAGGCGCTGCTGTCGAGGAGACAGGGGCCGGGCGCTGCGGCTGCGCGGCTGCCTGAGGACGGCCGCATGGGACGGTCGAGGCTGGAGAAGGGCAGCCAGGGAGGCGGCTTCCTGGCCGGCGGGGCAGAAGGGCGCCGGTAGCCACGGGCCTCTGGAGGAGGGCGCTCGGGGACGGACGGTCGGGACGAGCTCTGGCGAGGCAGAGGCCTCGGTAGCGACCACGAGGAGGGCGACGGCGCCCTAGAATCGGGCTCCAGGCGAGAGAGCCAGAGGGCGACGCGGGAGATCGCGGAGGGAGGAAGACGGGCGCGGCGCGCTCGCGAGGCGCAGAAGGCGAGGCGATCCTGGCCGCGGCGTCGCTCGGGGAGGGGAACGTCGGGGCCCTGGCTCGACGAGGGAGCCGGAGGCGCGAGCCTCTGGTTGCTGGCCGGCGCTAGAGGCGCGGAAGGGGAGCTCTGCGAGGTGCTCGAGATCGGGAGAGGAGAGGAACCACGGGATCGGGCAGAGGGATCGAAGGCTCGAGGCAGAGCGGGGTCGAGGGGTTCGGGACGATGGGGAGGAAACGGACGAGGGGAACTGGCGGCGGGGAAGAGAGCGAGGGACAGGAGAGGGAGTGCGATGCGAGGCTGAGGGAGTGCGGGGCTCTCGGGCTAGGGTTCGGTGGAGTGGGCCATTGGGCCAGGAGTAAAGGAGGCCGGCTGGTGGGTCTGGGAGCCCAAGAGGCCTAGGAGGCTGGAGGGAAGGATAGAAGGAGGCCTAGAGGCTGGCTGCCTCTTTTATTACTTAGCAGAATAAAACAAATAAGGAGAGCCAAAAATAAAAAGAAAAGAGGCAAAGAAAGAATAAAATGATGGACATTTTTGTAAGGCTTTACGGAATAATTCCAACCTCACAAAAATAGTTCCAACAAAAGGGAAGTGCAAACTAAAACATTTAGGTTGCAAAAAAAAGGAGTTTGAACGGAGTCTAGATAAATGGAGGAGCCTCGAAACAACGGAAAGAATTATTGGCAAGAATTTTGAAGGAGAAACTCGAAGTAGGAAAGCATGGGGAAATTATGCACGTGTGTTGCGGGTAATTCCAAGAATGGAATATTTATTAATATAGCTCCATAATTATTAGGAGGCTTTTATATGTTTTAAAGAGAAGACCTTCTTCCCTCGATTTAAATGGACCGAAGGTCCACACGATTTATTAGGTTGAGATGCAATAATAAAATAACATGATGGCATGATGACATGATGCAATGCAAAAAAATAAATAACACAAGCACAAAAGAACACACGGGCAACCCGGAACATCTGGAATCTTCTGGAATCTTCTGGAATCTTCTGGGACGTCGGTCTTCGGACGTCACACAGCCATAGGTCAAGATGGCCAAAATCAAGTTGTCCCACTTGCATTTGCTTTCGTGGAGAGTGAGAACATTGAGAGTTGGACATGGTTCTTCAGGCAGTTGAAAATATCTGTTGTTAAGGAGAAGCCCAATGTGTGCATCCTTCATGACAGGCATGCAGGTATACTCAGTGCGATAAGGAAACTGACAAATCCAGGCCCTGAGGAACAAACTCCATGGTAGGACTTGCAGAGCCGTTGGTGCATGCGCCATCTGGGGGCTAATTTTTTCTCGCAGTTCAGAAACAAGAACCTGATGAATCTATTCAAAAAACTCTGCAAGCAGAACCAGTTATGGAAGTACAATTTGATACGTGACCGACTTAATGTGTGCACGCAGAGACATGTTAGGGACAAGAAAGCTGCAAGAGATGCAGCGGTGAGGGCACATGTTGAAGCAGTAGCTGCACAGTTGGCAACAGGAACAACGGCCGTGGAGGAGGAGCCTGTTGGGATATGTGACTTGCCAGGCTTTGACCCACCAGGTACTAGGAGAAGGCTCGGGAGGTCGATTAAAACCTTCCAGCAGTGGATAGAGCATGAGCCTCTTGAGAGGTGGTCTTTTCTACATGACACACATGGAGCAAACCGGGCATTGCCGCTTACAGCCATCGTTGAGGGTATTTTCTATGGCACCGTGAAGTATTTCAGAAATAGACGTCAAAAAGCAGAGCAACATATCTTGAACAACCCGAATACATGTTACTGTGAAAGAGTCACGAAGTACATGAAGAACAAGATGCAGAAAGCAAGGTCACACACTGTAGTCGCCATCGTTAATCAAGAAAGAAGGTTTGAGGTCCGCTTAGCCAACAACAAATTCGGATGTGCCAATGAGATGAGGACACATGAGGTGAAAATTGGAAATGAAGCCTGGCCAACATGTGAGTGAACATGCAACAAACCAAAATTGTGGCACCTACCTTGCTCACATGTACTTGCTGCTTGCGGGCTGCTTGGATTGGATGCAATATCGTTTGTGTCTCCATATTTTCTAAAAGAGGCTGTCCTGAATACCTGGACAGGTGAGCTGATGGGTTTTCGATCAATGGGTAACTTCAACACCGTCAACTCCTGTGAAAGGCGTTACATTCCAAACCCAGAGCATAAGCGTACAAGTAGAGGCAGACGTCAGTGTCGTCGCATCCGGAATGATATGGATGAATCTGAAGCAGGAGGTCCGACAATTCAATGCATTCTATGCAATGAATTTGGCCATAGGGACACTAATTGTCCCACTTTTGTCACAGCAAGTGGTACTGGGCGTGGACGTGGCAACCTGGGACGAAGAGGAGGTAGAGGAGTAAGAGGTAGAGGAAGAAACTAAGCCAGCAGTACTATATTCTGAAATTTGTATTAAGTGTGGCACTATGTTTGAAATTTGTATTAAGTGTGGCACTATGTTTGAAAATTTGTATTAAGTGTGGCACTATGTTTGAAAATTTGTATTAAGTGTGGCACTATGTTTGAAATTTGTATTAAGTGTGGCACTATGTTTGAAAATTTGTATTAAGTGACACTATGTTTGAAATTTGTATTAAGTGTGGCACTATGTTTGAAAATTTATGTGCAGGAATGTCGGGAATGGGTTTGCTGCGTGCGGACATTGATAGGGGTCATCGTGCTGTGATTTGGTCTGAGCGGAATCTTGAGCCTCTGGTCACTCGCACTCCTAAGGAGCACTGGAGGATACACCAAGGATGGGAACAAAGGTACATGCTTTTTAATTTGCACACTAACATGCATATTAATTGGAGACACTAACTGTAATGTTCTGTGATGAAGGTTGAAATGGGCCGGCCTTTTACCTTTCGCGCGTCTGGTTGAGTCTATCCCTGGCTGCAAACACCTCGCCATCGACTCCTCCTTGTTGAGCTGCTTAGTAGACCGTTGGAGGCCAGAGACCCACACGTTTCACTTCCGATGGGGAGAGATGGCTCCTACTCTAGAGGATGTGTCACTTTTGCTCGGACTACCATTGGCAGGTCATGCCATAGGACCGTTGGACGCACCGGCTGATTGGGAGCGAGGTCTTACACATCGTTTTCATGCTCTTTATCCGAATGTTCCAGATCCAGTATGGGAGCATCACGGACCTAAGTATGAGTGGTTGCTCAATTTCCAGGTAAAATTCCCTACCTAGTATCTTCAACTTATCGTGCCCATAGGTTTATGGAAAATACATGTGGCTTACTAAAACTTTCATTATGCTTACTGTAGATACAGAAGTTCCCGACGCCGATGACTGTGGAACAGATCACACGGAGCCTGGAGGCCTACTTATTGTGGCTTTTCGGCAAGGTGATGTTCACAGAGAACCATGTCACCACTATTAGCGCACTCTACATCCCTATGGCACTCGAGATAGCGAGTGCTCAGACGGCTGATCAGATCAGACAGAGGAGTTGGGGTTCGGCGGTCCTAGCGGCTACGTACCGAGGTATGTGCAACGGCTGTCAACTTACATCGAAAAAGCCAGCCCTTCTTGGATGCCCTCTATTCCTTCAGTTGTGGTCGTGGGAGAGGTTCTCTATAGGGCGACCAGACGTACTTGTGAATCAACCTATAGACGCCAGGTTCGATGATGACGGCATCGACATGCCCACTTTCGGTCTGTGTTGGACGCGTCGTGAGGTATGTATTGGTGTATAGTTTAATGCAACTTTTTTAGCAAAAAAGATAGTTCTATGCTACCGGGTACTAACTTTTGTTTTCTGCAGAGGCGATTTGCTAGTGATCAGACAAGGAAGGCATACACGGCATTGAACGAGCAGTTCGATACGTACACTGGGGTCATCTGGCAGCCCTACACGGAAGCAGCCATACAAGCGAGATACCCCGGTGGTTTGTCTGTGCTATGCACAAGGGACCGAGATTACTGGATAACAAAATCGAAGATCATCTTCGATGTCTTTGTCGAGGAGATGGCATAACAAAGGGTTATGAGGCAATTTGGTCTTTTGCAGTCAGAGCTGCCGCCCCCTACAGAGAACCCGGTGCCAAAACACATCCACAGGTATTTACCAGTTTTTCAATGTTGCATTATCTTTCATAGTACTCTTTTCAAGCACATAATAATTGTTGAAAATACACCGCTATTTTAGGACGACAAGGAAGGGCACGAATAAGACAACTACCGAGTGGCTAGTTAGACTAGAGCCGTATGTTATAGAATGGGAGACAGAAAACACACATCTATGGCACCAGAATCATGCTTTTGAACTCAATGAATTCAATCTCTATTTGCGGCGCTACAGGAACGGAACATGGTTGCGCATCGTTGAGCACTCTCACCCAGAGGAGATACCTGACCCTACCCCATCGGATATGTACCCGAGCTATGATACTTCAGGCTCTAGACAGTACGCGGTAAGACATATTGCTCTTAAATTTAGTTGTCACAAATTTTTGACGTGCATACTTAATAACCAAGGCGAGAATTTGCAGGCTAGCTTGACACACGAACTCTACAACGACGTGACCACCTTTGGACGATCACTGTCGTCTGGACCTCTTCTTCAGCACCGTCCTGTGCTACATCCCTTCTTGGAACGTATGCAGAACAAGATTCGGGCTGTCTACGAGGCTATCACGTGCACCCGGAGGAGCGACATTGTTCAGCACCAGTAGCAGCCGCCGCGTCACTCCACACACCGACATCAGCCACGTCCGCGTCTTGCACATCAGCCGACTATGAGGGCACCCCCTCCTGACCAACCTGGCAGTTCGACGTGGCAGCACCCAGACCATTTTGGTCCCACATCGAGCTTTGTGTTTTCTCCACAGCCACGACAACAGGGTCCCTTGTCGAGCTTTGTGTTTCAGCCAGAGCAGCCGTCAGAGCTGATACGTCCAAAACGTATCTATAATTTCTGCTTGCTCCATGCCTCTTTTGGGTGATATTGCTATGATATTTATACACTTCCATACACTTTTGATCATATTTGGACTAACCTATTAACTCAGTGCACCCCAGTGCCAGTTTCTGTTTTCTGCTGTTTTTGTATTTCAGGTTTTCCCGTCACGAAAACTGCCAGAAAAATCCCGGAAAAATTATATAAAAAATCAACGTTCCGGAAGCGTCCACACGGCCGAAGTAGGGCAGGAGGGGGGCCACCAGGGCTCCAGGCGCCCTGGTGGCGCGGCCCCCCTCCTGGCCGCGCCGGGGGGGGCGCCTGGGCCCTCCCAGGTCTCCGCTGATGCCCTCCTTTGGCATATATTTAACACGCGTCCTGAAACCCTCGAGGACGGAACCCTTTTCGCGATCTCGTCTCTGTTCCGCCGCCGCCGCGCGTTCCAAGATCAGGAGCACCAGGAGAACTCTTCCCGGCACCCTGCCGGAGGGGAGGATCACCACCGGGAGCCACTCCACCACCATGGACGCCTCCCAGATGAGTTGTGAGTAGTCTCCCTTGGACCATGGGTCCATGACCAGTAGCTATGTGATGTTCTCCTCCCCTTCTTGTGCTTCACTAATTAGACCTCGTGAGCTGCCCTACATGATCGAGGCACATATGTAATCCTTATGCTGTTGCTATGATGAGTTTGCTGGGATCGGATGGATTGTGAGATTATGTTCAGATTGTGTTTGAATAATATATTTGATTTACCTCTTTTATATTTATGTTCTTAAGTAATTCTTGCATGTTCTCCGTTGCTATTTATTGCTTTGGCCAAGTAGTAGGTAGTGACTCCAAGAGGGAAAGTTATGCTTGATTGTGGGTTCATGCCCCTCGATGACTAGCTTGAGTGACAGAAACATGAGTCTAGGGGATGTGTTGTTGCCACAAGGGGGAAAACAACGGTGCTTGTACTCGCGGGTGCAAGGATTGTTTACTTTACGCAAAGTTCTTTTAATGCAGTTGTCTGTTGCTTTGAGTTTACACTATGGGTGGGACTCGCAACTTAATACCAGCGAGATGTTCTGGATAGATATCTCAAGGTGGATGATTAGTAGTAGATGCAGATAGATTTCGGTCTACTTGCCTTGGCGTACCGCCCATGCTTTGAACCTCTACCTTTCTTGCAACATAGTTAGCATTGGTTTGCGCACATAATTCTGTCAATTGCCCAGATGTAATTCGTTTACCTCACATAGCTGTTTTATCGTCTTTTGGGAGAGAGACATCACTAGTGAACATCATGGGACCCCGGTCCATATTACCATCACTGATCACATCCGCTATTTACTTTCCGTTTTTACTTACTAGTTGCAGCAATACCTATCACTATTATCTCTTGTGTTTGATCCTTTGTAAACGACAAGGCCGGAGGGATTGACAACCTCTCTGTACTCGTTGGGAGCAAAGTTATTTGTATCTGTGTGCAGGTCCAAGTTGATTGCTAAGTATCTGGCGCCGTTAGCAGTTGACACCTTCTTGTTGAACCTTGGAGTCTCAGGGGAAATCGATCATTGGTATCTTTGCCAAGGGAAAACTTCCACTACACTGCATCTCAAACCTTCCACTTGGGGTAACCAACGAGGGGCGAGAAGCCATCAAGCAAAGTTTTCTGGCGCCGTCGCCGGGGACTCCACTCTTCAAGATAGGGGAGTTGCACGCTATCTTTTACCTTTGCTTTTTAGTCTTGTTAGTTTACCTTTCAGTTTTGCTTTAGTATCCTTTATCAAAAATCACAAAAATAGTTATCTAATTCTTTAGTTGTTATTATGTCGGGTCCTTTTGTCTTTGGCGAGGCAGAAGTTCTCACCTTTAAACAAAGAGGTGGGGAAAGTCTGAAAGATGCTTGGTATAGAATTAATGATTCTCAAAAAAGAGCCACCAAGAAGCAATCTACTACTATCCTGCTTAGAAATTTTTATGTTGGAATTACTTCTTGGAATAGGTTTATTCTAGATACTGCTATCAATGGAAATTTCCTAGAGGCCCCAGTTTGGGAATCTCTTAGTATTATTGAAAATCTTGTCAGGAATCCCCCTGTTGTTAGCATTCAAGAGGACATCACCCTAGCTCACATTATGAAAAAACTTGAAAAAGATAGAGCTAGAGATGCCAAACACTAATAAGATAAATGAGTTGGATCGTAAGATCCAAGGGAATTTGAATAGGCTTGATAGCTCCATGCATAAAATTCTGAAAACCTTGGAGACCATCAAATCCCATGACTTGGACTCTTCTTGGATAGACAAGATTGAGGAAATCTTTGATACTCTAGGAACTACTTTCTCCTCAATCAAAACCAAAAAGGTAGAAACTCCGGCAAAGAAGGAGCCTAAGTTCGTTCACGTTCCAAAGGCTCCCCGCTCTAAAAGAAATCCATCTATTGCCAAAGGGGTTGAAACTGTAAAGACTTTGGAAGAAACACCTCTCTTTGATAAATTTATAAATGAATCTTCCCTTGACTTTTTTCCTTTTGGTCTTCTTCCTAGAAGTATCTCTATTAGGCCTTTATTTGAAAGTCCTCTTAAGACTAGTTGTACTATTGAAGAGCTTTTTGATGATCTTGATGATTGTTCAATTGATAAAACTTGATCTCTATGCATTATGCCTAGCTTAAAGGCATAAAAGAAAGCGCTTTTGGGAGGCAGCCCACAATGAATAAAATTTTATTTTGCTTTTGTTGTGTCTTGATGTTGTTACTACAGTAGCATCATCATTGTATCTTTACTTTTCAGCTTTGTGCCAAGTGTAGCCTCTGATTGCAAGAAAGTTCAAAAGTTGTGACGTGCTGTCCAGGAAACAGATTCTGTCCTTGGATAGAAAAATTCGTATAAAATCACAAGATCATCTTTTTGGTCTGAATTTTTTCGACAGCGTGCTCTATACAATTGACTTTCGGGCGTCTGTTCTGAGTTTTTTGATTAGAGTTGCAGAAGTGCCCCGAAAAAATCATTTACTACGTGCTGGTCTGTTTTTCATAGATTCTGTCCTGTTTTGCCTTTCCTTCATTTTGCAAACCTTGAGCTTGCTTTTTCTTTGCAAAAACCTTTTGGCAATCTTGAGAAACAGTAGACCTTCAAAAATATCTTTATTTCCAGCAAGGAACAATTATTTTATTATGGGTACTAACCTCGCTAATCAGATTATGATGAGTTATGTATGAAGGGAGTTTTCAAGTGTGCGAGGGAAGATGATAAAAAGATTCAGGAGTGTCAAACGCTCAAGCTTGGGGATGCCCCCATGCACCGCCAAGAAATATTCAAGAAGACTCAAGCGTCTAAGCTTGGGGATGCCCCCGTGCATCCCCTTCTCCATCAACATTATCAGTTCGTCTTTCGTTCCACTATATTTTTATCACTTCATGTGTTATGTGCTATGCTTGGAGCGTCTTGCTTTTAGTTTCCTTTTTAGTTTTCTTTAGCTTTTCATAACGAGTCGGAACTCAGCTTTCTTTATGTGGGAGAGAAACACGCTCCACTTCAACCTAGAACATAACATAGAATTTTCATGTCTATCCTTGCTGTGTCTGTTCTTTGTCTTTCAATAGCTACTATCATGTTTAGCTTTTAGTTTTCATGCTTATCTTTTTAAAGAGCTTTTGTTTAGTTGGTCGTTGGAACTCTCTTTATTTATCATGCTTATCTTGTTAAGAGAGTTGGCTTCTGTTGCATTGGTCGATATGTCTATGATAAAAATGCTACGTGCATAATGGTGCTTAGTAGTTCATGTTTTCTTATGGTTAGTCTCAAATAGCTGGGGGGTTCCCAATGTATTATTGGAGTACCAACATGATTTGTTTGCCTATGATGTGGTATGGTTTAGTGATATCTTCCTTCAAGAATTTATTTTGATTGACTTGGCGTATGCTCACGCATATTTAAGACTGTAAAGAAAGTCTGTCAAGCCTTGATGATCTTTTATTTCTGAGTAGCGATATAACTTCCATGCCTGATTCAATGTTGCTTTGTTGCTCTGCATGATTATGACCGTCATTGCTCTTTTAGTTGGTCGCTCCCAGTCTTTTCCTAACCTCCACCTGTACTAAGCGGACTGACTGCTTGTGCATCCAAAATCCTTTAAACCAGTTATGCCATATGATTCCACCATACCTTCCTATACATGGTATTTACCTGCCATTCCTAACGAAGACTTTCATGTACCATCTCGAAATTATTCAAAAAAGCATTTCTCTTTTGTGCCTCTGTTTTAGTTCATGAGGAAGTAGTAGTTAATTCATGATCTTTTTAAGTTGGACAAGCTTCACCCCGGGATTGCATGTCTAATGTGCAAGCCCATAATACGAGAAGGAACTGGCAAAGAGTGTGCCCGGCTCAAAAATAATATAACAAACAAACCCTCCTTCACGCTTTGTTCATGAGAAATCAGAAAACTTTGGCAGTGATAAACAAAGGAGATTAAGAGGATGTGATCGTCCTCATTCGGGAGCTGTCAAAGATATTACTAGCAGGTATGAACCGGCTAGTATAAACCGACTCATTGTAATATGTTTGTATGGTTGTAATATTTAGTAAAGGCTATGGCCCATAAGATCTTAGGGCCCATGTATAGGATTACGGTTTGTAAACCGCCCGATGATGTTACTTGAGAGATAAGGAAGAAAGAACAGAGACCGAGGCGGACACAAGTATAAGCCGGCCTCGGGACTCTGTAAACCGGACCAGGCGTCGCCTCTATATAAAGGGACGACCCGGCAACGGTTCAAGGACGAGCAAGAATCAACCCGTCGAGACTACAGGCAAGCGATCCGCTCCCTGTAATCCGAAGCCCAAGCAATACCAAACCAACTAGACGTAGGCTTTTACCTTCATCGAAGGGGCCGAACTAGTATAAACCTTCTGTGTCCTTTGTGTGCTATGAACCCCCTCAAGCTAACCCGTGCGATGGTTCCATCATCAAGTCCGTTGAACCGGACATCTGCCGTGTTAATTCCACGACAGTTGGCGCCCACCGTGGGGCCTCCGCACGATGGTTTCGAGTTCTTGAAGGGCAGCTTTGAAGGGGTCAAGGGTTACGCCGTCGGCCGGATGACCAAGAGTCGCCGCGGCCGGATCTACATCGACGACGCAGGTTGGGGACCGGAGGCCGATTTAATCGAATACGGGTACCGAGTTCCCCTCGGTGGCATTCAAGTCTTCATCGGCAAGATCGGCGAACCGGGACCTGAGCCGGACATCTTCTCCAACATCATCGAGCCAGCTCAGCGTGCGAGATCGGCCCGGATTCGGCCCGCCATGAAGCGCGTTTTCGTTGGAGCGGTTCACGGGGTCCAAACGGAGGACGGGTCGGAATCCGGCGGAGAAACAGTTGCCTACTCGTACGACGGGTCCTCATCCGGAGAGACTGAATCTCTGTATCAGTTGCAGGACGGCCGGTCAGAGGGTGAATCCGACGGGAACAGTATTCCAGATCCCTTTGACCCGCCAAACTGGGTGGCTGTCTTTATGGCCGGTTCACAGCCCACGGTGAACGGGGCGACAGCAGAAGCTGGTGTAGGGGGGAGCGGCCCAGCCCTCTCACCCGCTGACGTTCTATCCACCTTAGTCGAGGAGTTCACGGCTAAAGCGGTGGCAGCGGTAGCTCCAGCAGAAAAGGCGCAGCATGATGCAGAGCTCCTTCAGCTAAAAGCCCGGGTGGATCAAGCAAGGGATGATTTGACGGCAGAAAAGGCTATGATAGCGATAAGGCAAGCGGAATTGAATGATCAGGCTTTTCACCTAAGGATGGACCAGGCCTCCACACAGGGAGTAAGAAGTCGGCAATATCAATCTCGTCTACCATCGGTTTATGAAGCAACGGATCTGTTCAGAACACCCGGGGCTGGGACAAGCAATGATCCGGCTTTAAACCGGAGGGCACCCCCAGCCAGGGATGAGCCGGTTCAACAGCCTACTGCGGAGCAAGATCGGCGGATCACGTCTGTGCCTCACGTTCCTACCCCTCCAGGTCATTATTCAAATCCTTTGGACAACATCGTTGCTGCTGCTGCACGTTTGGCCGCTTTACCTGTTGAAGGGACGTCTCCGGTGGCATTGGAGGCACGCCGGGTCAAGGAGTTACTTAACACGGCGTTAGTACAGCAGCAAGCGTACTCTCATAGCAGGGAGAGGCTACATTCGACACCACGTCACAGCCGGAGTTACACTAGGCATTGGGAGGAACCAGAAGTGTCTAGTAGTGAACGTAGGAGGCATCGGCACAGACAGGATAATTCGGCAGGCGCAGCTGCACAAGCTCAGGATGTAAACCGGGTTAGGTCGGTAGCCCGGGAGGAAATCCGTCAGACGACGCCGGTTCACACGACCACAGCAGAGACAGGAGTCACAACGAGTTCTTTTGGGGTGCAGTGTCTTATCCCCGCTTTGCGAAGCATGAAACTGCCCAAGGACTTCAAGGGTCCGCGAAAGGTGCCTAATTACACCGCATATTTGGCTCCCGAAGCTTGGGTGGAGAGTTATGAGATGGCCATGGAGATGCTGGACGTGGATGAAGCGGCTTGTGCAAAGTACTTTACTATGATGCTTGAGGGTACAGCCCGGACCTGGTTAAAGGGATTACCCCCTAATTCCATCGGATCATGGGGAGAGTTACGTCGCCAGTTTATCAAAAATTTCAAAGATACATGCAAGCAGCCAATGTCAGTAGTGGATCTGGCAGCATGTGTGCAAGGAGAACAGGAATCTACAAGTGCATGGGTGCGGCGAGTGTCAGAGATCTTGCACTCTTCGAATAGTATCAATCCTAGTACGGCAATAGTAACTTTAGAAAATAATTGCCGGTTTGAGTCCCTAAAGTTAAAACTAGGACGGCTTAAAAGGGATTGCAATGATATGGGAACTCTCATGAGTGCTCTGGTAAAATATGGGGACTCTGATAATACCAAATATCCAGAAGCTGAGGGAGACAAAGCAGGGAAGGTTAAACCTGGTAAACCGGCACAGGTTAACCCGGCTACTGCAAGTTTCTTAGGCAAGCGAAAGGCAGAAGGTGGCTCTGATTTCGTAGCCAATACCCAAGTTCAAGGGGGTTTTCAGCATAACAGGGGCAACCCACCTCAACAAACCGGCGGAGGGGATGCTAGTTGGGACCAAGAGTTAGATCAGCCTTGTCCGAAGCATGGCTCGAGCAAACGACCGGCAAAACACACTATAAGAGAGTGCAGGCCTTTTATGGAAGCAACGATGGGCCGCTTTAATCCTAATGACAGGCCTCCAAATGGTGGTTCAGGCCCAGGGTTCTATGGTCCGGGTTATCAGGGGAACAGCTCCGGATCAGGATATCGGGGCAATAACAACGGTTATCAAAACCGGGCCGGTTATCAAAATGGTCAAGGAAGTTATAACAACCAGGGCAATCAACCGCGTAATCAGGGTGGTTACAATAACCAAGGCAGTCAACAGAAGGGCCAAGGTAATCACAATAATCAGGGTAATCAGCAGCGCCAGCAACAGCAACCACAATCCGGATATCAGAGTAATCCGAAGGAGTTGAGTAGTGGGCAATACCATGTATTCACCACAAGCCTGTGTAAACGAGATCAGAAGGTTTTAAAGCGGGCAGTTAACGCGGTTGAACCGGCAACACCGCAATTTCTGCGCTGGTCAGAGCAGCCCATTGTATGGAGTAGGGAGGATCACCCAATGCGGGTGGATAATCCGGGCCACTTGGCCTTGGTGGTAGCGCCACAGGTGGGAGGTTATAAGTTCACTAAAGTTCTCATGGACGGCGGTAGCAGCATCAACATCTTGTACTATGAGACCTTCCGTCGTATGGGCCTAACGGATAAGAAGTTAAGACAATCAAACACGGTGTTCCACGGGGTGGTTCCAGGTAAGTCGGCTTATCCAGTTGGAAAGATTGACTTGGAAGTTACCTTTGGAGATGAGCATGATTCCAGGTCAGAAATGATAACTTTCGAAGTTGTCAAGATCCGGAGCCCTTATCACGCTTTATTCGGGAGAACGGTTTATGCCAAGTTTATGGCTAGGCCATGTTATGTTTATCTGCAACTCAAAATGCCGGGTCACAAGGGCACGATCACAGTTCATGGAAGTCGCAAGATAGCAGTGGAGTGTGAAGAGGGAGATGCAGCTTACGCGGAGGCAGTATGTGCCACAGAAGAGTTGAAGTTTTATAAAGATAATGTTGATCCGGCAGATATGACTCCGCTGAAGAAGCCAACTACAGAGCATGATCCGGCATTGAAGTTTAAATCGGCGGAGGAGACCAAGCAAGTTGATTTTGTGCCAGGTGATTCGTCCAAGCAGTTCACTATCAGCGCTAACCTTGACCCCAAATAGGAAAGCGCGCTCATCGAGTTCATCCGTGAGAACCGGGATATCTTTGCATGGAAACCTTCTGACATGCCAGGTATACCGAGGGAACTCGTTGAGCACAGTCTTAATATTGATCCGAAGTTTAAACCGATCAAGCAATATATGCGCCGCTTCAACGAAGAGAGACGCAAGGCTATAGGAGACGAAGTTGCCAGGCTTTTGGCTGCAGGGTTCATAGTGGAAGTTTTTCACCCAGAGTGGTTGGCTAATCCGGTGCTGGTGTTAAAGAAGAATGGGAAGTGGAGAATGTGTGTGGACTACACAGACCTCAACAAAGCTTGTCCAACTGATCCTTTTGCTCTCCCTCGCATTGATCAGGTTATCGATGCTACAGTGGGATGTGAGCGGCTAAGCTTTTTGGATGCATATTCAGGATATCACCAGATCAAGATGGGAGTTAAAGACCAAGAGAAGACAGCTTTCATAACCCCTTTTGGTGCTTTTTGCTATGTATCTATGCCTTTTGGGCTCAAGAGTGCCCAAGCAACTTATCAGCGTTGCGTTCAGAATTGTCTTAAAGGACGGATAGGGAGAAATGTTCATGCCTATGTGGATGACATTGTGGTAAAATCAAGGAAAGAGGAGACGATGATAGAGGATCTTAAGGAGACTTTTGACAATCTTCGAGCCTATAAGATGATGCTTAATCCGGAGAAGTGTGCTTTTGGTGTTCCGGCAGGTAAATTACTGGGATTCTTGGTCTCAAACTGAGGAATAGAAGCCAATCCGGAGAAGATTAAGGCAATCACATCTCTGACTAAACCAGTTTGCATCAACGATGTTCAGCGTATCGCTGGCCGGATCACAGCATTAAGCCGGTTCATCAGCCGTTTGGGAGAGAAGGCGATCCCGCTTTACCAGATGCTGAAGAAAACAGATCGGTTTATATGGAGTGATGAGGCGAACGCGGCGTTTGAGGATCTGAAGCGGCAACTGGCAAAGCCGCCTGTCCTGGCTGCCCCTGTTGATAAGGAGCCGTTGCTGTTATACGTCGCTGCTAATGCACGGGCAGTCAGCGTCGCAATTGTGGTTGAGCGCAAGGAAGCAGGAAAGGAATACCCGGTTCAGCGTCCGGTTTATTACGTAAGTGAAGTACTCATTGAATCCAAGCAAAGATACCCACATTGGCAGAAGCTGGTGTATGGTGTGTTCATGGCAAACCGGAAGTTGAAGCACTATTTCCAAGGTCATCCAATAACTGTGGTTAGTTCAGCACCGTTGGGGGACATAATCCAAAACAGGGAAGCTACAGGTAGAGTTGCGAAGTGGGCCATTGAACTCAGCCCACATGAGTTAAAGTATGTGCCATGCACCGCTATAAAATCTCAGGCATTGGTGGATTTCATCAATGATTGGACAGAATTACAAATTCCTGAGGAGAAGCCGGATCTTACGTACTGGACGATTCATTTTGACGGTTCAAGACAGTTGGAAGGCTCGGGGGCTGGAGTTGTTTTAACTTCCCCCCGAGGTGATAAGTTTTGTTATGTCCTTCGTCTATTGTTTCCTTGTACTAATAATGCGGCAGAATACGAAGCATTACTTCATGTCTTACGGATGGCGAAGGAGATGAACTTGAGCCGGGTCAAGTGTTTTGGCGATTCAGATCTGGTGGCACGGCAAGTTTCCGGCAAGTGGGATTCGAGAGATCCCCTCGTGGCAGCTTACAGACGGGAAGTTGAAGCAGTTGCTGGATATTTCAAAGGGTATCAAGTGGAGCACATAGACCGGAGAAAGAATGAAGCGGCTGATGCTTTAAGCCGGTTGGGATCTCAACGTAAACCGGTGCCGCCAAATACTTTTTTGGATGAGCTGCACAGTCCATCAGTACAAGTACCATCAGAGGAAGACCTAGTTGTTCCTGATCCGGAGGCACAGCTAGTTCCAGCACTTCATGTTAACCCAGATTGGACACTGCCCTTTTTGGCATATCTGAGCCGAGGAGAGTTACCGGACGATGAGATAGAGGCACGACAGATAGTCCGGCGATCTAAGTCCATGACAATTGCAAACGGAGAGCTTCATCATCGCAGTGCTTCTGGAGTATTTCAGCGGTGTGTATCAGCTGAGGAAGGTTGTGAGATTCTTCGCGAGATCCATGAAGGGGATTGTGGTCATCATGCCGGTTCAAAATCATTGGTGGCTAAAGCTTTCCAACATGGTTTCTATTGGTTAACAGCTCATGCTGATGCGGCAGATCTAGTCCGGAAGTGTGATGCTTGTCAGAAGTTTTCGAGACGTGCTCTTGTTCCGGCGCAGGAGCTCCGGATGATACCAATAACTTGGCCGTTTGCGACTTGGGGGCTTGATATGGTTGGACCCTTTAAGCGATCTCAAGATCAGAAAACTCATCTGCTGGTGGCGGTGGATAAGTTTACAAAGTGGATTGAGGCAGAGCCAGTGAGCAAGTGTGATGTGGCCACGGCAGTCAAATTCATCAAAAAGGTAATTTTCCTGTTTGGTTTCCCACACAGCATCATCACAGACAATGGCACCAATTTATCTCAGGGCGAGATGGAAGAGTTTTGTCAACGAGAACATATTCGCCTAGATGTATCTTCTGTGGCTCACCCCCAATCCAATGGTCAAGCTGAAAGAGCAAATCAGGAGATTTTGCGAGGTATCAAGCCCCGGCTTATGACTCCTTTGCAGAGAACCCCAGGATGCTGGGTTGAGGAGTTACCATCTGTTCTTTGGAGTATCAACACTACACCAAACCGGTCCACAGGTTACACACCTTTCTTCATGGTATATGGTGCTGAAGCGGTCCTTCCAAGTGATATCCGTCATGATTCACCAAGGGTGACATCATATGTTGAAGCAGCCAATGAGCAGGCAAGACAAGACAGTTTGGACCGGTTGGATGAAGAGCGTGATATAGCAGCAGCACGGTCTGCAATCTATCAACAAGACTTGCGTAGATATCACAGCCGCCGGATCAAGAGCAGAACATTCCAGGAGGGTGACTTAGTACTCCGGCTCATCCAAGACCAAACAGATATGCACAAGCTATCCCCACCTTGGGAAGGGCCCTTTGTGGTCAGCAAGAATCTACATAACGGTTCATATTACCTGCTGGATGTTCGAGAACACAAGGACTCACGGACATCAGAGGAGGAGACGAAGAGGCCATGGAACATCGCCCACTTACGGCCATACTATACTTGAGCTATGAGCTCCACTGTATCCTATGTATATATTATGATTAATGAATAAACCGGCACCCTCGGTAAACCGGGGGCTCAGCCTTTTTTTCCAATACAAATATCTTATGAGAACAACCATATATATATCATCATATGTCATATTTCAAAGATATCGGCTGGTTTAAAACTAAAATTTTTGCAGAATATATACTCAGAAGAAATAAAACTCCCTGAAGAGCATGAAGTCACATCCGGCTCAAAGAGGACGCTTCACGGAAACCCTCTGGATGGTAATCCTTCCAGTGATTGGTTTATATTTACCCATGGTTTCAAGGAACCATGGAGGCCTTATGGAAAGACGGATAATCCGCATCCATCGACCGGCCCTCTGGAAAGACGGGATTACCCGCATCCAGTGATTGGCTAAATTTTTTTCTTATGGTTCCTATGGAAAGACGGATAATCCGCATCCATCAACCAGCCTTATGGAAAGACGGATAATCCGCATCCATCGACCGGCCCTCTGGAAAGACGGGATTACCCGCATCCAGTGATTGGCTAAAAAAATTTCTTATGGTTCCTATGGAAAGACGGATAAT
>LR738713.1:674031929-674042861 GCA_902687465.1 Secale cereale | reverse complement strand
ATTACCCGCATCCAGTGATTGGCTAATTTTTTTTTCTTATGGTTCCTATGGAAAGACGGGATTACCCGCATCCATCGACCAGCCTTATGGAAAGACGGATAATCCGCATCCATCGACCGGCCTTATGGAAAGACGGATAATCCGCATCCATCGATCGGCCCTCTGGAAAGACGGGATTACCCGCATCCAGTGATTGGTTGAACCTTGCTTTGAGCCTGGCAGCTCGTAAAAAGCCTCGACTACATGGTTTTATTTGCAAATTTACGTTTTCTGATCTTTACGTGTTATGATTCTTTAATCCGGAGTGGGACAATTCAAGAAATTGACCACACATCTACAAAGTTAAAAGTCCGGATCGTGAATACTAGCATGATATAAACCGGTATCTTTTATCAAGCCCGGGTTTTGGATCCATGAAGGTCTTCATCAAGAAATTTTAGACTCTACCGGATTAAGAGTATTGAGCATACTTGGTCTCAGGTATAGAGTTATTTATGATATGAGTATATACTTATTTGATATATCATGAGAACAATTTAATGGGTCCAACGGTCAAATCGTTAGGACATATTTTCAAGTATTGTATATGCAGGAACAGATGATATATAGGACAATTCACATCAGACCAAACTGGTAATGATAAAACGAGAAGTTGGAATATCCGGATCAAAACGGACAATGTTATCAGCTATCCTATTACAAGGCATAGCAAGCCTGACGGATTAACGATTGTTCGATAAATGAGACTGCAATTGCAAACATTAAACTATGAGCTATGCTCCCTCCTGCTGCGACGGCTGGGCATCGACTTGATCCGGAGTCTCCTCTTCCTCTTGAAGCGGTTGGAAATCCGGGGTGCACCAGTCGATCTTCGTTAAAGTACGAAAATACATCTCTTCGTTGATGAGTTCCGACGGTTCAATATCTGGAGCGAATGTATGAGGACGTACTGGTGGGATTAGATTGACGGTTTCATAAACCGGCCGCTCCACCCGCTCATTTTGCAAGTCATACCCTGGATGATACCTGGATAGATCTGCTTCGGCCGCAAGTTTGCTGGCAAGAGGACACATCTCCTTTGTCAAAGCATAGAGATCATTTGCAGTAAAAGATTATCCGTCTTCCTTGGTATTTGGACACCCATTTAAAGCCTCTTCCGGATCAAAGTCCGGAACCCAAGCCTTGGCTCTGGTAAGTGCCATGAGGGCACCGGCTCGAGCAGCAGATTTCTTGACTTCCTCCAAACGCACTGGCAAAACAGACAACTTTTCCAATGTACCTTGGATGGTCGTGGGGGCCGGTTAACTGAAAGATGTTGAACTTATGATCCTTTGAGCGCCGGAATACAGCTGCTCGACCAAAGTGTAACAAGCCTTAAGTTTTTTCGGTAAGTCATCCCCAAGATGGGAGACACGGCGCCCTGCATATGACTATCACAGTTAAACCGGCACATATGGAGGATTACAAAGATGAAAGCAGGAATACAGATTATATACTTACCGAATATGGCAGAAGTCATTAACTCAATTTGCCGCTTTAAACCGGTTAACTCTTCAGTAACCGAATTAAGCGCCTCTTCAGCATCCTTAGCCCTTTTCTCCGGCTCTTTCTTCTGAACCTCAAAGGCGGTCCGCTCTTCTTCAAAGAATTTTTTCAGATCTTCAGCAGTCTTTAAACTCACCTTCAGGTCTTTCTTGGCTTTCGAAGCAGCAGACTCCGTTTCAGTAAGTCGGCTCCGAAGCTCATTGATTTCGTTAGCACTCCGGTTTAAATCAGCCTGCAAGTAAAATCAAGTGATAAGAAGCAAAAATCAGATAAGTCTCAAGCACACAAACAAGTTGTCTACTTGACACTTGGGGGCTAATGGACAGTTGAAGCAATAAACAGCAGCAGTTCAAAGACAAAAGTCTCAAGCACACAAGCAAGTTGTCTACTTGACACTTGGGGGCTAATGGATAATTGAAGTATCAGAATAAATTCTTACAAGTATCAAATACATAACCAAGTTATCTACTTGATACTTGGGGGCTAATGTAAGATCAGTTGTTCAAGTTATAAGTTCCGGTTCACCGTCAACGCACAGCTAAACCGGAACTTGGGGGCTACTATGAGATAGTTAGAAGCATATCAAAAGCACAAAGTCAGGAGGAAAGGATTACCTCATATTTTTCTTTCATCATGTTAACCAAGCCCGCTTCATAATCTCGGCTGGTGTGGAGCCGGTTCAAGTACCCGGAATAGAGCTCCTGGGCACTCATGTCGGCAAGGTTGGATAGCTCGGTACTCCATTTACCCTTCTCATTATGCAGTTTTTCCGCTTTAGCCGTATATTTGGCTAAAACAGTGGGCTCAGCCGGAGCAGTAAAAGCAGTGCCAGTCACTACAACTTCTGGAGAAGCGGGTGCTGTTGGTGGAGCTGCAGCATGAACCGGACTGGGAGATTCCGGATTAACCTGAGGATAATTGGCCTGGGCGGGACTTGGCGGATCATGAACATCCTCAGCAGTAGGTTCTCGGGCACTGAAATATGATCCGTAGGCGCAGGATTCTCAAGAGGAATTGTGGGCTCGCCTTCTGGGGGGACGGTTGTTGCCGGATCAACCGCCGGGTCATCAGCAGTAGTCTCAGCAGTGGGTTTATTGGCCTTGGGTTTTTTGCTAGGTATGGTTTAGTGATATCTTCCTTCAAGAATTTATTTTGATTGACTTGGCGTATGCTCACGCATATTTAAGACTGTAAAGAAAGTCTGTCAAGCCTTGATGATCTTTTATTTCTGAGTAGCGATATAACTTCCATGCCTGATTCAATGTTGCTTTGTCGCTCTGCATGATTATAACCGTCATTGCTCTTTTAGTTGGTCGCTCCCAGTCTTTTGCTAACCTCCACCTGTACTAAGCGGACTGACTGCTTGTGGATCCAAAATCCTTTAAACCAGTTATGCCATATGAGTCCACCATACCTTCCTATACATGGTATTTACCTGCCATTCCTAACGAAGACTTTCATGTACCATCTCGAAATTATTCAAAAAAGCATTTCTCTTTTGTGCCTCTGTTTTAGTTCATGAGGAAGTAGTAGTTAATTCATGATCTTTTTAAGTTGGACAAGCTTCACCCCGGGATTGCATGTCTAATGTGCAAACCCATAATACGAGAAGGAACTGGCAAAGAGTGTGCCCGGCTCAAAAATAATATAACAAACAAACCCTCCTTCACGCTTTGTTCATGAGAAATCAGAAAACTTTGGCAGTGATAAACAAAGGAGATTAAGAGGATGTGATCGTCCTCATTCGGGAGCTGTCAGAGATATTACTACCAGGTATGAACCGGCTAGTATAAACCGACTCATTGTAATATGTTTGTATGGTTGTAATATTTAGTAAAGGCTACGGCCCATTAGATCTTAGGGCCCATGTATAGGATTATGGTTTGTAAACCGCCCGATGATGTAACTTGAGAGATAAGGAAGAAAGAACAGAGACCGAGGCGGACACAAGTATAAGCCGGCCTCGGGACTCTGTAAACCGGACCAGGCGTCGCCTCTATATAAAGGGACGACCCGGCAACGGTTCAAGGACGAGCAAGAATCAACCCGTCGAGACTACAGGCAAGTGATCCGCTCCCTGTAATCCGACACCCAAGCAATACCAAACCAACTAGACGTAGGCTTTTACCTTCATCGAAGGGGCCAAACTAGTATAAACCTTATGTGTCCTTTGTGTGCTATGAACCCCCTCAAGCTAACCCGTGCGATGGTTCCATCATCAAGTCCGTTGAACCGGACATCTGCCGTGTTAATTCCACGACAGTTGGCGCCCACCATGGGGCCTCCGCACGATGGTTTCGAGTTCTTGAAGGGCAGCTTTGAAGGGCTCAAGGGTTACGCGGTCGACCGGATGACCAAGAGTCGTCGCGGCCGGATCTACATCGACGACGCAGGTTGGGGACCGGAGGCCAATTCAATCGAATACGGGTACCGAGTTCCCCTCGGTGGCATTCAAGTCTTCATCGGCAAGATCGGCGAACCGGGACCTGAGCCGGACATCTTCTCCAACATCATCGAGCCGGCTCAGCGTGCGAGATCGGCCCGGATTCGGCCCGCCATGAAGCGCGTTTTCGTTGGAGCGGTTCACGGGGTCCAAACGGAGGACGGATCGGAATCCGGCGGAGAAACAGTTGTCTACTCCGACGATGGGTCCTCATCCGGAGAGACTGAATCTCTGTATCAGTTGCAGGACGGCCGGTCTGAGGGTGAATCCGACGGGAACAGTATTCCGGATCCCTTTGACCCGTCAAACCGGGTGGCTGTCTTTATGGCCGGTTCACAGCCCACGGTGAACGGGGCGACAGCAGAAGCTGGTGTAGGGGGGAGCGGCCCAGCCCTCTCACCCGCTGACGTTCTATCCACCTTAGTCGAGGAGTTCACGGCTAAAGCGGTGGCATCGGTAGCTCCAGCAGACAAGGCGCAGCATGATGCAGAGCTCCTTCGGCTAAAAGCCCGGGTGGATCAAGCAAGGGATGATTTGAAGGCAGAAAAGGCTATGATAGCGATAAGGCAAGCGGAATTGAATGATCAGGATTTTCACCTAAGGATGGACCAGGCCTCCACACAGGGAGTAAGAAGTCGGAAATATCAATCTCGTCTACCGTCGGTTTATGAAGCAACGGATCTGTTCAGAACACCCGGGGCTGGGACAAGCAATGATCCGGCTTTAAACCGGAGGGCACCCCCAGCCAGGGATGAGCCAGTTCAACAGCCTACTGTGGAGCAAGATCGGCGGATCACATCTGCGCCTGACGTTCCTACCCCTCCAGGTCATTATTCAAATCCTTTGGACAACATCGTTGCTGCTGCTGCACGTTTGGCCGCTTTACCTGTTGAAGGGACGTCTCCGGTGGCATTGGAGGCACGCCGGGTCAAGGAGTTACTTAACACGGAGTTAGTACAGCAGCAAGCGTACTCTCATAGCAGGGAGAGGCTACATTCGACACCATGTCACAGCCGGAGTTACACTATGCATTGGGAGGAACCAGAAGTGTCTAGTAGTGAACGCAGGAGGCATCGGCACAGACAGGATAATACGGCAGGCACAGCTGCACAAGCTCAGGATGTAAACCGGGTTAGGTCGGTAGCCCGGGAGGAAATCCGTCAGACGATGCCGGTTCACACGACCACAACAGAGACAGGAGTCACAACGAGTTCTTTTGGGGTGCAGTGTCTTATCCCCGCTTTGCGAAGCGTGAAACTGCCCAAGGACTTCAAGGGTCCGCGAAAGGTGCCTAATTACACCGCATATTTGGCTCCCGAAGCTTGGGTGGAGAGTTATGAGATGGCCATGGAGATGTTGGACGTGGATGAAGCGGCTTGTGCAAAGTACTTTACTATGATGCTTGAGGGTACAGCCCGGACATGGTTAAAGGGATTACCCCCTAATTCCATCGGATCATGGGAAGAGTTACGTCGCCAGTTTATCAAAAATTTCAAAGATACATGCAAGCAGCCAATGTCAGTAGTGGATCTGGCAGCATGTGTGCAAGGAGAACAGGAATCTACAAGTGCATGGGTGCGGCGAGTTTCAGAGATCTTGCACTCTTCGAATAGTATCAATCCTAGTACGGCAATAGTAACTTTAGAGAATAATTGCCGGTTTGAGTCCCTAAAGTTAAAACTAGGACGGCTTAAAAGGGATTGCAATGATATGGGAACTCTCATGAGTGCTCTGGTAAAATATGGGGACTCTGATAATACCAAATATCCAGAAGCTGAGGGAGACAAAGCAGGGAAGGTTAAACCTGGTAAACCGGCACAGGTTAACCCGGCTACTGCAAGTTTCTTAGGCAAGCGAAAGGCAGAAGGTGGCTCTGATTTCGTAGCCAATACCCAAGTTCAAGGGGGTTTTCAGCATAACAGGGGCAACCCACCTCAACAAACCGGCGGAGGGGATGCTAGTTGGGACCAAGAGTTAGATCAGCCTTGTCCGAAGCATGGCTCGAGCAAACGACCGGCAAAACACACTATAAGAGAGTGCAGGCCTTTTATGGAAGCAATGATGGGCCGCTTTAATCCTAATGACAGGCCTCCAAATGGTGGTTCAGGCCCAGGGTTCTATGGTCCGGGTTATCAAGGGAACAGCTCCGGATCAGGATATCGGGGCAATAACAACGGTTATCAAAACCGGGCCGGTTATCAAAATGGTCAAGGAAGTTATAACAACCAGGGCAATCAGCCGCGTAATCAGGGTGGTTACAATAACCAAGGCAGTCAACAGCAGGGCCAAGGTAATCACAATAATCAGGGTAATCAGCAGCGCCAGCAACAGCAACCACAATCCGGATATCAGAGTAATCTGAAGGAGTTGAGTAGTGGGCAATACCATGTATTCACCACAAGCCTGTGTAAACGAGATCAGAAGGTTTTAAAGCGGGCAGTTAACGCGGTTGAACCGGCAACACCGCAATTTCTGCGCTGGTCAGAGCAGCCCATTGTATGGAGTAGGGAGGATCACCCAATGCGGGTGGATAATCCGGGCCACTTGGCCTTGGTGGTAGCGCCACAGGTGGGAGGTTATAAGTTCACTAAAGTTCTCATGGACGGCGGTAGCAGCATCAACATCTTGTACTATGAGACCTTCCGTCGTATGGGCCTAACGGATAAGAAGTTAAGACAATCAAACACGGTGTTCCACGGGGTGGTTCCAGGTAAGTCGGCTTATCCAGTTGGAAAGATTGACTTGGAAGTTACCTTTGGAGATGAGCATGATTCCAGGTCAGAAATGATAACTTTCGAAGTTGTCAAGATCCGGAGCCCTTATCACGCTTGATTCGGGAGAACGGTTTATGCCAAGTTTATGGCTAGGCCATGTTATGTTTATCTGCAACTCAAAATGCCGGGTCACAAGGGCACGATCACAGTTCATGGAAGTCGCAAGATAGCAGTGGAGTGTGAAGAGGGAGATGCAGCTTACGCGGAGGCAGTATGTGCCACAGAAGAGTTGAAGTTTTATAAAGATAATGTTGATCCGGCAGATATGACTCCGCTGAAGAAGCCAACTACAGAGCATGATCCGGCATTGAAGTTTAAATCGGCGGAGGAGACCAAGCAAGTTGATTTTGTGCCAGGTGATTCGTCCAAGTAGTTCACTATCAGCGCTAACCTTGACCCCAAATAGGAAAGCGCGCTCATCGAGTTCATCCGTGAGAACCGGGATATCTTTGCATGGAAACCTTCTGACATGCCAGGTATACCGAGGGAACTCGTTGAGCACAGTCTTAATATTGATCCGAAGTTTAAACCGATCAAGCAATATCTGCGCCGCTTCAACGAAGAGAGACGCAAGGCTATAGGAGACGAAGTTGCCAGGCTTTTGGCTGCAGGGTTCATAGTGGAAGTTTTTCACCCAGAGTGGTTGGCTAATCCGGTGCTGGTGTTAAAGAAGAATGGGAAGTGGAGAATGTGTGTGGACTACACAGACCTCAACAAAGCTTGTCCAACTGATCCTTTTGCTCTCCCTCGCATTGATCAGGTTATCGATGCTACAGTGGGATGTGAGCGGCTAAGCTTTTTGGATGCATATTCAGGATATCACCAGATCAAGATGGGAGTTAAAGACCAAGAGAAGACAGCTTTCATAACCCCTTTTGGTGCTTTTTGCTATGTATCTATGCCTTTTGGGCTCAAGAGTGCCCAAGCAACTTATCAGCGTTGCGTTCAGAATTGTCTTAAAGGACAGATAGGGAGGAATGTTCATGCCTATGTGGATGACATTGTGGTAAAATCAAGGAAAGAGGAGACGATGATAGAGGATCTTAAGGAGACTTTTGACAATCTTCGAGCCTATAAGATGATGCTTAATCCGGAGAAGTGTGCTTTTGGTGTTCCGGCATGTAAATTACTGGGATTCTTGGTCTCAAACAGAGGAATAGAAGCCAATCCGGAGAAGATTAAGGCAATCACATCTCTGACTAAACCAGTTTGCATCAACGATGTTCAGCGTATCGCTGGCCGGATCACAGCATTAAGCCGGTTCATCAGCCGTTTGGGAGAGAAGGCGATCCCGCTTTACCAGATGCTGAAGAAAACAGATCGGTTTATATGGAGTGATGAGGCGAACGCGGCGTTTGAGGATCTGAAGCGGCAACTGGCAAAGCCGCCGGTCCTGGCTGCCCCTGTTGATAAGGAGCCGTTGCTGTTATACGTCGCTGCCAATGCACGGGCAGTCAGCGTCGCAATTGTGGTTGAGCGCAAGGAAGCAGGAAAGGAATACCCGGCTCAGCGTCCGGTTTATTACGTAAGTGAAGTACTCATTGAATCCAAGCAAAGATACCCACATTGGCAGAAGCTGGTGTATGGTGTGTTCATGGCAAACCGGAAGTTGAAGCACTATTTCCAAGGTCATCCAATAACTTTGGTTAGTTCAGCACCGTTGGGGGACATAATCCAGAACAGGGAAGCTACAGGTAGAGTTGCGAAGTGGGCCATTGAACTCAGTCCACATGAGTTAAAGTATGTGCCATGCACCGCTATAAAATCTCAGGCATTGGTGGATTTCATCAATGATTGGACAGAATTACAAATTCCTGAGGAGAAGCCGGATCTTACGTACTAGACGATTCATTTTGACGGTTCAAGACAGTTCGAAGGCTCGGGGGCTGGAGTTGTTTTAACTTCCCCCCGAGGTGATAAGTTTTGTTATGTCCTTCGTCTATTGTTTCCTTGTACTAATAATGCGGCAGAATACGAAGCATTACTTCATGTCTTACGGATGGCGAAGGAGATGAACTTGAGCCGGGTCAAGTGTTTTGGCGATTCAGATCTGGTGGCACAGCAAGTTTCCGGCTAGTGGGATTCGAGAGATCCCCTCATGGCAGCTTACAGACGGGAAGTTGAAGCAGTTGCCGGATATTTCAAAGGGTATCAAGTGGAGCACATAGACCGGAGAAAGAATGAAGTGGCTGATGCTTTAAGCCGGTTGGGATCTCAACGTAAACCGGTGCCGCCAAATACTTTTTTGGATGAGCTGCACAGTCCTTCAGTACAAGTACCGTCAGAGGAAGACCTAGCTGTTCCTGATCCGGAGGCACAGCTAGTTGCAGCACTTCATGTTAACCCAGATTGGACACTGCCCTTTTTGGCATATCTGAGCCGAGGAGAGTTACCAGACGATGAGATAGAGGCACGACAGATAGTCCGGCGATCTAAGTCCATGACAATTGCAAACGGAGAGCTTCATCATCGTAGTGCTTTTGGAGTATTTCAGCGGTGTGTATCAGCTGAGGAAGGTTGTGAGATTCTTCGCGAGATCCATGAAGGGGATTGTGGTCATCATGCCGGTTCAAAATCATTGGTGGCTAAAGCTTTCCGACATGATTTCTATTGGTTAACAGCTCATGCTGATGCGGCAATTCTAGTCCGGAAGTGTGATGCTTGTCAGAAGTTTTCGAGACGTGCTCTTGTTGCGGCGCAGGAGCTCCGGATGATACCAATAACTTGGCCGTTTGCGACTTGGGGGCTTGATATTGTTGGACCCTTTAAGCGATCTCAAGATCAAAAAACTCATCTACTTGTGGCGGTGGATAAGGTTACAAAGTGGATTGAGGCAGAGCCTGTGAGCAAGTGTGATGCGGCTACGGCAGTCAAATTCGTCAAAAAGGTAATTTTCCGGTTTGGTTTCCCACACAGCATCATCACAGACAATGGCACCAATTTATCTCAGGGCGAGATGGAAGATTTTTGTCAACGAGAACATATTCGCCTAGATGTATCTTCTGTGGCTCACCCCCAATCCAATGGTCAAGCTGAAAGAGCAAATCAGGAGATTTTGCGAGGTATCAAGCCCCGGCTTATGACTCCTTTGCAGAGAACCCCAGGATGCTGGGTTGAGGAGTTACCATCTGTTCTTTGGAGTATCAACACTACACCAAACCGGTCCACAGGTTACACACCTTTCTTCATGGTATATGGTGCTGAAGCGGTCCTTCCAAGTGATATCCGTCATGATTCACCAAGGGTGACAGCATATGTTGAAGCAGCCAATGAGCAGGCAAGACAAGACAGTTTGGACCGGTTGGATGAAGAGCGTGATATAGCAGCAGTATGGTCTGCAATCTATCAACAAGACTTGTGCAGATATCACGGCCGCCGGATCAAGAGCAGAACATTCCAGGAGGGTGACTTAGTACTCCGGCTCATCCAAGACCAAACAGATATGCACAAGCTATCCCCACCTTGGGAAGGGCCCTTTGTGGTCAGCAAGAATCTACATAACGGTTCATATTACCTGCTGGATGTTCGAGAACACAAGGACTCACGGACATCAGAGGAGGAGACGAAGAGGCCATGGAACATCGCCCACTTATGGCCATACTATACTTGAGCTATGAGCTCCACTGTATCCTATGTATATATTATGATTAATGAATAAACCGGCACCCTCGGTAAACCGGGGGCTCAGCCTTTTTTTTCCAATACAAATATCTTATGAGAACAACCATATACATATCATCATATGTCATATTTCAAAGATATCAGCTGGTTTAAAACTAAATTTTTTGCAGAATATATACTCAGAAGAAATAAAACTCCCTGAAGAGCATGAAGTCACATCCGGCTCAAAGGGGACGCTTCACGGAAACCCTCTGGATGGTAATCCATCCAGTGATTGGTTTATATTTACCCATGGTTTCAAGGAACCATGGAGGCCTTATGGAAAGACGGATAATCCGCATCCATCAACCGGCCCTCTGGAAAGATGGGATTACCCGCATCCAGTGATTGGCTAAATTTTTTTCTTATGGTTCCTATGGAAAGACGGATAATCCGCATCCATCAACCAGCCTTATGGAAAGACGGATAATCTGCATCCATCGACCGGCCCTCTGGAAAGACAGGATTACCCGCATCCAGTGATTGCCTAAAATTTTTTCTTATGGTTCC
>LR738713.1:674005421-674031850 GCA_902687465.1 Secale cereale | reverse complement strand
GTGATTGGCTAAAAAAAATTCTTATGGTTCCTATGGAAAGACGGGATTACCCGCATCCATCGATCAGCCTTATGGAAAGACGGATAATCCACATCCATCGACCGGCCTTATGGAAAGACGGATAATCCGCATCCATCGACCGGCCCTCTGGAAAGACGGGATTACCCGCATCCAGTGATTGGCTAAACCTTGCTTTGAGCCTGGCAGCTCATAAAAAGCCTCGACTACACGGTTTTATTTGCAAATTTACGTTTTCTGATCTTTATGTGTTATGATTCTTTAATCCGGAGTGGGACAATTCAAGAAATTGACCACACATCACAAAGTTAAAAGTCCGGATCGTGAATACTAGCATGATATAAACTGGTATCTTTTATCAAGCCCGGGTTTTGGATCCATGAAGGTCTTCATCAAGAAATTTTAGACTCTACCGGATTAAGAGTATTGAGCATACTTGGTCTCAGGTATAGAGTTATTTATGATATGAGTATATACTTATTCGATATATCATGAGAACAATTTAATGGGTCCAACGGTCAAATCGTTAGGACATATTTTCAAGTATTGTATATGCAGGAACAGATGATATATAGGACAATTAATATCAGACCAAACTGGTAATGATAAAACGAGAAGTTGGAATATCCGGATCAAAACGGACAATGTTATCAGCTATCCTATTACAAGGCATAGCAAGCCTGACGGATTAACGATTGTTCGATAAATGAGCCTGCAATTGCAAACATTAAACTATGAGCTATGCTCCCTCCTGCTGCGACGGCTGGGCATCGACTTGATCTGGAGTCTCCTCTTCCTCTTGAAGCGGTTGGAAATTTGGGGTGCACCAGTCGATCTTCGTTAAAGTACGAAAATACATCTCTTCGTTGATGAGTTCCGACGGTTCAATATCTGGAGCGAATGTATGAGGACGCACTGGTGGGATTAGATTGACGGTTTCATAAACCGGCCGCTCCACCCGCTCATTTTGCAAGTCATACCCTGGATGATACCTGGATAGATCTGCTTCGGCCGCAAGTTTGCTGGCAAGAGGACGCATCTCCTTTGTCAAAGCATAGAGATCCTTTGCAGTAAAAGATGATCCGTCTTCCTTGGTATTTGGACACCCATTTAAAGCCTTTTCCGGATCAAAGTCCGGAACCCAAGCCTTGGCTCTGGTAAGTGCCATGAGGGCACCGGCTCGAGCAGCAGATTTCTTGACTTCCTCCAAACGCACTGGCAAAACAGACAACTTTTCCAATGTACCTTGGATGGTCGTGGGGGCCGGTTAACTGAAAGATGTTGAACTTATGATCCTTTGAGCGCCGGAATACAGCTACTCGACCAAAGTGTAACAAGCCTTAAGTTTTTTCCGTAAGTCATCCCCAAGATGGGAGACACGGCGCCCTGCATATGACTATCACAGTTAAACCGGCACGTATGGAGGATTACAAAGATGAAAGCAGGAATACAGAATATATACTTACCAAAGATGGCAGAAGTCATTAACTCAATTTGCCGCTTTAAACCGGTTAACTCTTCAGTAACCGGATTAAGCGCCTCTTCAGCATCCTTAGCCCTTTTTTCCAGCTCTTTCTTCTGAACCTCAAAGGCGGTCCGCTCTTCTTCAAAGAATTTTTTCAGATCTTCAGCAGTCTTTAAACTCACCTTCAAGTCTTTCTTGGCTTTCGAAGCAGCAGACTCCGTTTCAGTAAGTCGGCTCCGAAGCTCATTGATTTCGTTAGCACTCCGGTTTAAATCAGCCTGCAAGTAAAATCAAGTGATAAGAAGCAAAAATCAGATAAGTCTCAAGCACACAAACAAGTTGTCTACTTGACACTTGGGGGCTAATGGACGGTTGAAGCAATAAACAGCAGCAGTTCAAAGACAACAGTCTCAAGCACACAAGCAAGTTGTCTACTTGACACTTGGGGGCTAATGGATAATTGAAGTATCAGAATAAATTCTTACAAGTATCAAATACATAACCAAGTTATCTACTTGATACTTGGGGGCTAATGTAAGGTCAGTTGTTCAAGTTATAAGTTCCGGTTCACCGTCAACGCACAGCTAAACCGGAACTTGGGGGCTACTATGAGATAGTTAGAAGCATATCAAAAGCACAAAGTCAGGAGGAAAGGATTACCTCATATTTTTCTTTCATCATGTTAACCAAGCCCGCTTCATAATCTCGGCTGGTGTGGAGCCGGTTCAAGTACCCGGAATAGAGCTCTTGGGCACTCATGTCAGCAAGGTTGGATAGCTCGGTACTCCATTTACCCTTCTCATTATGCAGTTTTTCCGCTTTAGCCGTATGTTTGGCTAAAACAGTGGGCTCAGCCGGAGCAGTAAAAGCAGTGCCAGTCACTACAACTTCTGGAGAAGCAGGTGCTGTTGGTGGAGCTGCAGCATGAACCGGACTGGGAGATGCCGGATTAACCTGAGGAGAATTGGCCTGGGCAGGACTTGGCGGATCATGAACATCCTCAGCAGTAGGGTTCTCGGGCACTGAAATATGATCCGTAGGCGCAGGATTCTCAAGAGGAATTGTGGGCTCGCCTTCTGGGGGGACGGTTGTTGCCGAATAAACCGTCGGGTCATCAGCAGTAGTCTCAGCAGTGGGTTTATTGGCCTTGGGTTTTTTGCTAGGCTTTGGCTTGCTGGAAGAAGTTTGGAAAATGAGTTAAGATTATGAAGCAAAATGTAATCATAAACCGGATAAGTTAAAAAGACTTACCCTGGGACGGTTTTCAGTGGGGGAAGTTGCGTGGCAGTCGATTCACCGGAAGAAGATAATGGAGTCTCCTGATAATCAGGGTCAGACGGTTTAAGAGGTTTGCGGATAAGCCCGTACTTGGGATGAAGAAGGGTTGGAGAGAGTATAACCTCAGAACGGCGCCTCCGAGCCGGAGTGAGAGAGATTCCGGATGATTCCACTGCCAGGCCGCTATGACGAGTGGTCCGGCGAAGAGCTTCATGTTGTTGTTTCTTCAAAAGAAAATTAGGATCCAATTGAGCATAAGGGTGAGAAAATTGATATTTCCGGACTGTCCGACGACTTTTTTGTGGAAGTGGTTCTGAATCGGAAGAAATGATAGTTACCTCAACTTCGGCCGGTTTATCACCTTCAACCAACTCCTGTGGAAAGTTATCATTAGATACAGATATGAGTAAAAGCAAGCGAGTTAAAGCCGGATTAATATATACCTCAGAGTCCGGATCATCATCCTCAGCTTGAGAACTAGAGCCACCAGCCGCTTTTCTCTTCTTATTAGCAAGGATTTTCCTCCGTTTGCCAGGTTTCTCCTGAAGTTTTCTTTTCCAAAAGGGATCCTCAGCCTGTTCGAGAGAAGAAAGGTAATTGAAAGAACGGTTTATAGGAACGGATTAAAAATATATACAATAAAGCAAGGCTTAATGCAGGCAGCTTGTTCTTCTTGTAATACGGAGCCAATCCGATTTTGCTGCAATCCTCTATGGAGACGTTGAGCATCTTCTTGGCCGATTCAATGACCTCCGATTCAGAAAGTTTATCCTTGGTAAACCGTTGAGGGTCGTCCGGTTTACCAGAATACTGGCACATTAACTGTGATCGCCGACTCAAGGGAAGGATACTCCAAGAGAGCCAACAGCGCATAAAATCGGTTCCAATTAAACCGTTGGCCATAAAAGCTTTCAGTCTGGAAAGCTGAGAAGCAAACCGGGGCCGTTCGGCAGAGCTGAGTCGTTGTGGCAGAGGGTGATCCTCCGGAAGACGGTGCTCGCGATAACCCGGCAGTGGGTTATCCCCTTCAGGAGAAGTGTCAACACAGTAAAACCAAGATTTGTTCCACTCCTTTGGGTGCGTGTGGAGAGCGGCATGGGGAAAGACTGCATCTCTCCTTTTCTGGATGCTGACCCCACCAAGTTCCTGATGCGGCTCGCTGGTGAACTCAGTACGCCGGTTCAGGTGAAAGAAATCCCGGAACAGGTCAACAGACGGCTCTTCTTGCAGATATACCTCTGAGAATACTTGGAAGTCACAGATATTGGAAACGGAGTTGGGACCAATGTCCTGAGGATGGAGTTGGAAAGCGGCAAGCACATCTCAGAAGAATCTTGAACCGGGAGGTGTGAAGCCTCGGGCTATATGGTCGAAGAAAACAATAACCTCCCCCTCTCTGGGAGTAGGAGGGCATTCATTTCCTGGAGCCCGCCACTTTAAAATAGATCGAGGGCCTAAAGTACCAACGGCAGCAGCATTGACCAAGTCTTCTTCCGTAATAATGGAAGGAACCCAATCGCAAGACACAAATTGTTTGGCCATGGCAGCAGAAGAGCGAGCGCTAAAAAGATAAAGTATAAAACCGGATTATTTAAGTACAGCGGTATAAACCGGGAGATATATACGAAGATCACGCAACGGTTTAGACAAGGGACTAATGATATGGCTAACCCGGCAATAACAGAGATTTGTGTTACTGCCGGTTCATGACAGCAATAAAGAAAGGAGCTAAACCGTCGTGCTCATCGAGGAATTCCTTACAAAGACAGTGTACGACAGTTTAAACCGGAGCGTACTTAACAGATCTACAGAGGAGAAAAACGGGTTTTCAAAGATAGCTAAGATAGAACAGATCTGAGCATGCGAGAAAAAAGAAAAACAAATGCAAGAGTACACAGGAAGAACTACAAGGGTTTTACACAGAGCAGATAACCTATAGGTTAAGATCTGAAGCATATGCAGCGGAGTAAAGGCAAAAACTTAAAGGGCAAGATCTAAAAGTGAAGGTTACTAAGAACTATTTGTTTAGGTCGAACGAAGATGAAGCTTTTTACTGAGGTTCTAATGGCGGAGGTACGAACCCTAGAAATTACGGATCTGCAATGAGGAGGGAGACGTACCTGGAATGGCAAGGATCAGCGGCGGAGATTCTCTGGTCAAAACTCAGGTTGATGCAGCGGCCAGTGAGGTCTCGGATTCGGCGATCGACGGCGGCGGTTCGAGATCGGGCGTCAATGGCGTCTGGAGCTCGGGCGACGGAGGAAGAAGAGAGAGGAAGAGAATAACATATGGGGACAGTAGTATTTATAAGGAAAAGTCAGATACGAAGCGACAGGTGCGGGATTCGAGGGAGCAAAGGATTAGATAAAGATCCTTTGACGCCTCGATTTTCGGGATAACCATTAAACAAAGCTACAGTACAGCTCGCGGCGTTAAATGCGGAAGTGATGTCACGGTCAGATTCAGTGATTCTCGAGGATGACGTCAGGGCCGGTTTACAAAAAAATGAGAAGACACAGAAGAAAATTATACAAGACAAGGGAGATTGATGTGAACAAAGTTCAAATCATTCTGGGGCCTAATGTCAAGGATATTACTAGCAGGTATGAACCGGCTAGTATAAACCGGCTCATTGTAATATGTTTGTATGGTTGTAATATTTAGTAAAGGCTACGGCCCATAAGATCTTAGGGCCCATGTATAGGATTATGGTTTGTAAACCACCCGATGATGTAACTTGAGAGATAAGGAAGAAAGAACAGAGACCGAGGCGGACACAAGTATAAGCCGGCCTCGGGACTCTGTAAACCGGACCTGGCGTCGCCTCTATATAAAGGGACGACCCGGCAACGGTTCAAGGACGAGCAAGAATCAACCCGTCGAGACTACAAGCAAGCGATCCGCTCCCTGTAATCCGACGCCCAAGCAATACCAAACCAACTAGACGTAGGCTTTTACCTTCATCGAAGGGGCCGAACTAGTATAAACCTTCTGTGTCCTTTGTGTGCTATGAACCCCCTCAAGCTAACCCGTGCGATGGTTCCATCATCAAGTCCGTTGAACCGGACATCTGCCGTGTTAATTCCGCGACAGGAGTTGTTCCTCGAAACTTGTCCATCTCAAGAAGTGATTGAGTTGTCTGTTAGTATTCGTTGACGAAACATGCATATCCAAAAAAATTATTACCTCTGTTTTTAAAACCAAGAGCTCTGGTACATGTTTAGTTTTTGTTTCCGACCACGGGTTTTCAACCTTGCCAACAAAAGCAACGGTTCGAGAGTCTCCACCTTCTTTTAAAGCACCAACTACTGAGAGCATGATTGTCATTCTGAGTGTAATGTGCATTGTCCCAAAGTAGCATTGTCTTTTGCATGATTATGATATCGTTTATTATGAAATCGTTGTATCTAGTCATCACTTAAACCTTGGAGGTGCCCCTGCATTTATGTTTTGCTTCACTAAAGGGGGCAAGCGAGATACCACTTTATCATATTTGCACACCATGCTCATTACAAATCTATTTGATGTTTCAGTATCATATTGTAAAACTTTCAGTTCTTTGTGATTTTCTCATGAGGCAACTTAATTACTACAGATTCATTATCTCTGTAAGCTTTTGTCATATGACTATGAAAAGTCCTTATATGGTTAATAGCATGTCACCACAGAAATTATTCTTGTTATCATTTACCTACTCGAGGACGAGCAGGAATTAAGCTTGGGGATGTTGATACGTCCAAAACGTATCTGTAATTTCTGCTTGCTCCATGCCTCTTTTGGGTGATATTGCTATGATATTTATACACTTCCATACACTTTTGATCATATTTGGACTAACCTATTAACTCAGTGCACCCCAGTGCCAGTTTCTTTTTCTGCTGTTTTTGTATTTCAGGTTTTCCCGTCACGAAAACTGCCAGAAAAATCCCGGAAAAATTATATAAAAAATCAGCGTTCTGAAAGCGTCCACACGGTCGAAGTAGGGCAGGAGGGGGGCCACCAGGGCTCCAAGCGCCCTGGTGGCGCGGCCCCCCTCCTGGCCGCGCCGGGGGGGCGCCTGGGCCCTCCCAGGTCTCCGCTGATGCCCTCCTTTGGCATATATTTAACACGCGTCCTGAAACCCTCGAGGATGGAACCCTTTTTCGCGATCTCGTCTCTGTTCCGCCGCCGCCGCGCGTTCCAAGATCGGGAGCACCAGGAGAACTCTTCCCGGCACCCTGCCGGAGGGGAGGATCACCACCGGGAGCCTCTCCACCACCATGGACGCCTCCCGGATGAGTTGTGAGTAGTCTCCCTTGGACCATGGGTCCATGACCAGTAGCTATGTGATGTTCTCCTCCCCTTCTTGTGCTTCACTAATTAGACCTCGTGAGCTGCCCTACATGATCGAGGCACATATGTAATCCTTATGCTGTTGCTATGATGAGTTTGCTGGGATCGGATGGATTGTGAGATTATGTTCAGATTGTGTTTGAGTAATATATTTGATTTACCTCTTTTATATTTATGTTCTTAAGTAATTCTTGCAAGTTCTCCGTTGCTATTTATTGCTTTGGCCAAGTAGTAGGTAGTGACTCCAAGAGGGAACGTTATGCTTAATTGTGGGTTCATGCCCCTCGATGACTAGCTTGAGTGACAGAAACATGAGTCTAGGGGATGTGCTGTTGCCACAAGGGGGAAAACAACGGTGCTTGTACTCGCGGGTGCAAGGATTGTTTACTTTACGCAAAGTTCTTTTAATGCAGTTGTCTCTTGCTTTGAGTTTACACTATGGGTGGGACTCGCAACTTAATACCAGCGAGATGTTCTGGATAGATATCTCAAGGTGGATGATTAGTAGTAGATGCAGATGGATTTCGGTCTACTTGCCTTGGCGTACCGCCCATGCTTTGAACCTCTACCTTTCTTGCAACATAGTTAGCATTGGTTTGCGCACATAATTCTGTCCATTAGCCAGCTGTAATTCGTTTACCTCACATAGCTGTTTTATCGTCTTTTGGGAGAGAGACATCACTAGTGAACATCATGGGACCCCGGTCCATATTACCATCACTGATCACATCCGCTATTTACTTTCCGTTTTTACTTACTAGTTGCAGCAATACCTATCACTATTATCTCTTGCGTTTGATCCTTTGTAAACGACAAGGCCGGAGGGATTGACAACCTCTCTGTACTCGTTGGGAGCAAAGTTATTTGTATCTGTGTGCAGGTCCAAGTTGATTGCTAAGTATTTGGCGCCGTTAGCAGTTGACACCTTCTTGTTGAACCTTGGAGTCTCAGGGGAAATCGATCCTTGGTATCTTTGCCAAGGGAAAACTTCCGCTACACTGCATCTCAAACCTTCCACTTGGGGTAACCAACAAGGGGCGAGAAGCCATCAACAGCCAACAGGTATGTGTATTGTTCTCAATATTAATTTAGGCGACCTTATTCTGCATGAATTAATGTTCCATCGTTCAGGAGCCTACGGATATCATGTGTCTATGTCTGCATCACATGATACATGGGGGAGTGATCAACGTCATGAGGACAACATACAGGGTCAGATGTCGCAACACATCCAGTGGCCAGACATGTTTTCGACTCCTCCACCTGGCCCAACACAGGATACACAGTATCACCAGGATGAGTCTGAGATTCCGCATCGTAACATCAGGCCAATACATAGGTACGGATGGACGACGCCACAAGATCCGCCTCCGCGCCAGGGCAGACGTCGTCAGTGACGCTTCTATCTATCAGTAGAGACATGACCATTTAATTCTGTATGAGACTTATATCTATGCTATGTATGAGACAAATGACTATGTATTTATGTATGAGACATATGACTACTCTATTTTAGTCTCTGCTATTTAGATAGAATATAATGCTCATACAACAAGAAAGTACAAACAACTAGATATAACTACATCTAAATAAAACGGCACATACAACTTAACTGACAACATAAAGGATAAAAACTACATAAAGTCATCATCGTCATCCTCCATCGATGCAGAACTCTTGCCCTTCGACGATGCAGAACTCTTGCCCTTCGACGATGAAAAACTCTTGCCCTTTGATGATGAAGAACTCTTGCTCTTCGACGATGCAGAACTCTTGCTCTTCGACGATGGAGAACTTTTGCCCTTTGACGATGCTGAACTCTTACCCTTCGAATATGTAGAACCCGGAAGCGGCGCCATGAATATATCCTCATCATCCTCACTGTCCTCAGTCCATAGAAAAGTATGTTTGGCTGCACACTTTAGGTATGATTCACCCTTCGATTGTTGCTTCTTCCATCTCCCCTGCAACCTCAGAAGTTCTTCCTGTATCTCCTCAAAGGTCCTGGAAGGCCATCCGCACCTACTTAGTGCGTGAGCCAGCTCATTCAGTAGGGTGTCAGTACTGATGAGCTTCTCCCATTGAACTATCTTGTTGTCTACCCTGAAATCGGCGGCTAAATCCAGAAGACATCTGGACATAATAGGGTGAAAATTACGATCGAAAGGATATCCGGACATCTTGGCGAGACTACGATACTACAACTGAATGCTTACCAATGTTACTGCTGAGGGTGTTTTATAGACTCACAACACAAAGAAAGGCGGGAACTCGGTAGCGGGAGATACTGGCGGGAACTAGAGAGCGGGAAAAAAATGGCGGGAACGAGCAAAGCGGGAAAAAATGGCGGGAACGAGCAAAGCGGGAAAATTTGGCGGGAACGAGCAAAGCGGAAAAATAGGGCGGGAACAAGCAAAGCGGGTAAATATGGCGGGAACGAGCAAAGGGGGAGGCAAGTAGAGAGCGTGGAAAATATGCCGAAAACGAGCTATGCGGAAACCTATGGCGGGAAAGAGCAATGGGGGAAAAATATGGTGGGAAGGAATGAACAACGTGGGAGGTGTTTAGTTGCATGCAATCGGCCAGCAGCTAGCTAATAGGGGTCCTGTCGGCCAGCTGCAAGCCGACTGAGCTCCTGTCGACCAGCAGCAGGCCGACTGCTGGAGAGCTCGTGGCCGATAGGCTTATCAGCTAGCAGCAAGCCGATTGGAGCCCAGTCGGCCAGCTGTGGGCCGACTAGTGTACTATTTTTGAAAATTCTTTTGGCGGCGTCATATTTATGAAATTTAATAATAAAAAAATGTATTATTTAAAAAAAATTAGCTATACTATGCAGGCGACACTCACCCAAAACAACTAAACAAACATTTTTCAGTTATCTAGTACCACTAGTGCAGAAAAGCCTAGCTATGGCGTGGCAAAAATGGCTTTTTTGGCATGGACACCCGACGAACAAAATAGTTGTGGCATTGGAGCCTACATGAGCACTTTTTTTAGCCCATTTACATTTTCTTTTCATTTTTTAGCTTAAAAAATACCAATAGGTTTATGTCCGACCACAGTTACCAACTCAGATAGATACCTTGTTGTGCAAAGTTCCACTTCTTTTCTTGTTGTACATTTCTGGTTCTGGTTCTGGTTTTTTCGGGCGATTTTTCTTTTGGTTTTATGCTCGCTTTTTTCTCTTTCTTTTTCCATTTTTGTCTTATATTTATTTTTTCCTTTTCACTTTTATTTTTCACGAACTTTCATTTGGGTTTGTGAGCTTTTAAAAAGTCACGAAACATTTTATCAAATCCGCAAACTATTTCCAAATTTGTAAACATTATCCAAACTCGTGAACTTTTTCAAAATTAATGAATTTCCTTAAGTTTTTACTCCTAAACAAATTTCAAATTCGTAAAAGTTTTGCAAAATAATGATGATTTTAAAAAATTTAACTCGTGACACTTTTCAAATTAACAATCTTTTTTCAAATTCATGAACTTTTTAAAATTTAATCGATAAATAATTTTGAAATTGATTACCTGTATTTAAAACTTCTTAACTTCTTCAAATTCATGAACTTTTTTGAAAGCTAGCGACCGAGCATGCAAAGCAGGCAAGCGGTCGAGCGAGCTTGCACAATATTGGGTCGCATCCCGCTGGACTACGCATGAGTGCCAACTTCCTGACTGGCGCTTAGAGCGTTTACTAGCAGCTTCTCAAATAGATGGCGCGATGCACTAATCATTTGTTCAAAATTTCAAACAACGTTCGGTTTTAAAAAAATCAAGAAAATAAAAAATTCACAAAATTGTACAGAAATTTCAGAAAACTGTTTGTGTCTTTTAAGATTCTTCAGAATCTCAAAACACAAACATTTTTTAAAAGAGGGAACACAATTTTGAACACGAACAATTTTTATTAAAAAACAATTGAAAAAAATAAAAAACTACGAAAATAATTGATTTTTTTTTGTGAAGTTGCCCGAACATTGTTTTTATTGTTGTATATAGTTTTTGAAAACAGAAATAGTTTTTTAAATTCGGAAAAGAATCTGAAAGAAAGAATGTTATTTGAAACTCCCTCAAAAGAATTTGAGTTTCTGAAATAGTTTGGAAAAAATGAAAAAAAAATTACGTTGTGAATGAATTGTGAAAATAGGGACATTTTTGGATTTGAAAAATTGAAAATCCGTGAGGGCTTGCCTTGGCCCAACAGGCGTCTGACCGGAGCGATGCCGCCTCCTAGTTAGGCCAAGGCCTAAGTATTTTATTTTTCTTTTCTATTATTTCGTTTTTCTTCTCTCTTTTTTTAATTTATTTTTCTCCTTTTAAAACTTTATTTTTCTTAAATTGATTTTTTCTGGAAAATCAAAATAATAGTCTCAAATAACTGTGTTACATTATGATGTTAATTTATTTCCTAAAAATATTTATTAAATGCTGTAAAAAAAGTATTTGCTGTTTTCAATTTTACCACTTTGACTTTATTAGTTATGTTAAAAACTTAAGATGAGAATTTATGGTATATTTTTAAATTATGATTTGAAACATTTTTTATTTCTAAACCTGGCATGATGGCTACCATGACCATGCACACCTACTCGTAAAAGTTAGCGCCATTTTAAGAATGTCCAAAAAACATCATGTTCAACGTAGAGTGTCCGGTTAGGGCATATGGCTCTATTTGAGAGCATGTTCTTTCCGAACATGCTTCAAATGAACCCAATTTTTTCATATGCTTGTATGACTATTTCAAAGCATCATGCCAAGTTGTTTCGGTTTTCAACAAATTTTGCAGTTTCTAGAGTTTTTCTCGATCAAAAAGGTCGATACATGTCTGGACATGCCGCAACTTGCATATGGTGTTGGAAATCATTCAAACTTGGCAATGATGTCTATCATGGGCATGCCACCTGCCTGCAAAAATTGAGGTCATCTTCAAAATGTCCAAAAATATACCATGTTCAACAAAGTATCTATGGGTAGGCTAGAAGACTCCGTCTAAGAGCACAGAAAATAGAAAAGAAAAGAAAATGCTTAGGCCTTGGCCCAACTAGGCGACGGCATTGCTCCCGTCGAGCACCTATTGGGCCGGCAGATGCTTTCACATATTTGAAAAAGGTTCATCGATATGAAAAATGTTCATGGAAAAGGTGTTATATTTTCAAAAAATCACAAAAAAACTTTGGTAATGTTAAATGTGTAGGGATGCCTCACGTTAAGCCAAGCGGTAGATGGGCTGGCCCAAAAATGGTTTTATGTGACACAAGTGAAACGTTGCAAAATACAAAAAAAAAATGTAGTGATAGTACCCTCACTGCAGCAACCGCTCCTACTCTCATGGGGAAGATCTACGCCCGATGCAGAATCATTTCGCCTGGCCCGTGATGCCGGCGACCTGCACCCACCCGGCTGGATCGACAACATAGTGGTGCCCCCGCTGCTGCACCTCGAGCGCTGGGGAGAGAAGGTGGCGTTTCGAGAGCAGTGGAGGCGAGATGACACGATAAGAGAGGAATAGTGGCTCAAGGACAGAGAGGATTGGCCTGAGTGCGCTAGGTTTCCGAGAGAGGATTGGTCTTGCCTCTCGTCACCACTCGCCAACACGAGCAACCCACCTTCAGCCAACCATTAATGTAAGCTCGAGGGAAACCCTCCCTATGCCCAATGGCCCCCATAGCCTCATGACCCCACTAGTGATCCCCTTCTGAAGCTGCCACAAATGTACAAAAAAAAGGTGGATGGATGACCAGATGCCAGCAGCCAAAAATGTACAATATTGGGTCGCATCCCGCTGGACTAGCATGAGTGCCAGCTTCTTGACTGGCGCTTAGAGAGTTTACTAGCAGCTTCTCAAATAGATGGCGCCATGCACTAATCATTTGTTCAAAATTTCAAACAACGTTCGGTTTTCAAAAAATCAAGAAAATAAAAAAAATTCACAAAATTGTACAGAAATTTCAGAAAACTGTTTGTGTCTTTTAAGATTCCTCAGAATCTCAAAACACAAACATTTTTTAAAAGAGGGAACCCAATTTTGAACACGAACAATTTTGAACCCAATTTTGAACATGAATAATTTTTAAAAGAGCTCCCAACACATCCAAAGTAACACTGTGTGTTTTGAAATTAACATTTTGTACTTCCGTTGTAGCACAACTCTTTCAAAACCGGAACATTTTGCCGTTTATAAATTTCCTCTTTTTTGTGGGGTGCGTCTTGCTGCCCAGAGAGGTTTAAAAGACAGTTAGTAGCAGCTTGTGCAATTGATGCACACAGTTTTGTATTTCCAGTTGCCTACGGTGTGCTGGAAACAGAATCTGAGGAGAGTTGGACTTCGTTTTTGCATAATCTGCGACAGGCTATTGCACATCCCAATGGGTTGGTAATTCATACAGATGCCTGCAAAGGTTCAGAAGTGTCCGTGGATAATGTGTTCCCTGGAGTAAAGCATAGGGAATGCATGCGTCACCTTGCTGCAAATTTCATGAAGAAATTCAAAGGAAAGGTGTATACCGACAATTTATGGCCGGTATCTTTGACTTGCAGTGTGAAGAAGCACAAGTACCACTTGAGACAGTTATACATGAATCCCAAAGTGAAAGAATACTTGGAAACACACCACTCCAAGTTATGCGCCAGAAGCCAATTCAGTGAACTGAGCAAAGTTGACTATGTGCACAATAATCTAGCAGAGTCTTTCAACTCAACGATTCGGAAACTAAAGGGTCATTATGTGGTGGATTTGCTTGACAGGATAAGGGTAGAATACATGCAGAAATTTCATTATCGTGCAGGAATAGCCGAGGCAAAATTCATGGGCCACATTATCATCCCAGCCGTGATGAATGAACTGAAGCAAAAAACAACAGGCTTGGAAATGAACATGACTCTTTGCTCAGGTACCACAGCAGAGATATCATATTTGGATAAAGAGAAGAGGGAATGGAGATATACAGTGGATTTAGAAGCTAGAACTTGCAGTTGTAGACAATGGCAGATAACTGGGTTGCCATGCATTCATGCCTTGTTTTTCATCACTTCTCTTCCAGGTCCAGCAGGGAACATACAGCAGTATGTGCATGATTACTACTCTGTTGCAAGGTTCAAAGCCACATATGCTTATCCCTTGCCTGCTATAGAGGGAAAACAACAATGGGACATGGTGGACCCTGGATTCAAGCTTTGTGCTCCAGTTCTGAAGAGAGCAGCAGGTAGACCAAGGAAGAGTCGGATCAGACCTTGTAGCGAAGTGGGCTGGACTTGGAGCGAGGAAGCGTAAGTGCACAAGGTGTGGTGGGTCTGGTCATTTCGGTAAGTATTGTGATAACACAGTAGATCCAGCGTTCGGAGAGAGTTTCGATGAAGGCTTCGGTGAAAATGTTGGTCAGCAGACGGTTGCCTCAACAGATGATGAAAATGATGGTCAACACCCGGTTGCATCAGATGAGGATTTTGACGAGGTTCCAAATGATGATGGTTAACAGCCGCATGATTTTGACGATGATCCAAAATATCCTCCAAATAATGATTCAAGTGAGGCTCCAAATAATGATCCAAGTGAGGCTCCAAATGGTGATCCAAGTGAGGCTCCAAATGGCGACCAACCTTCTGTTGTTGTGAGTTCTGCTAGGTATGTAAATCTTGCAAGGATCAAATACTACTGTACATTTATCACTTGACATCATCTCATTACCTTTATATTTTGCACAGCTCTATGGTAGGTTTGAAGAAGATGCGCAAGGTACCGACAACCAAGAGGAGAAGAGAAGAAGCGATGAGCACAAGGTGCACGAGGAGAAAAGTGATGGCAAGAAGCTCAAGGAACAGACAGAAGCCCCAACGCTATTTATGAATAATTATGAAACATTATAAATAATGTTGTATTTTCTGTTGGATGATGTTGGACCTATGTTAGAAGTATGTTTGACTGATGTTGGAACTATGTTAGAACTTCAAATTTGACATGCTATATGGATGTTGGACCTATGTTTTTCTTTTTCTTTTTTTGATTTTTTTGAATTTTGTTTTGCTCATTTGAAATCTGGTCAAACCTGACTTTGACCAAGATTTAAACAAGCCTAAAACATCAAAATGAAAAACTAAGCCTGGATCCTTCTTAATCAATCTAAAAGGAAGATGTGGTAAGGTTTTGGAAATTTCATTAAAAATGTGCTAAAAAGTGGGGTCCAAAGGTAGGGTAAACAGCCTCATTTGTAAGCAAGGTTTTTTTGACCTTGTCTAAATCAGTCAAATAACTTTTCTACACATATATTATATATATACAAACTATGTGCACTGGGTTTTTTTTCTTCATTTTTTTCATTTTTTTGAATTTGTTTTGCTCATTTGAATTATGGTCAAACTTAACTTTTACCAAGATATAAACAAATCTAAAACATCAAAATGGAAAACAAAGCCTGGATCCTTCTTAGTCACTCCAAAATGAAGCTGTGGTAAGTTTTTTGAAATTTTCATGTTCATTTCACCAAAACACTTCTCTTCACCTCATACAAAAGAGTTCGAGATACTCGAGATATCACATAAGACACATGAACTTATCATTTAAATGTATGTAAACCTTGTTTACCAACTTAAATCATTATTATATGACATAAGAAGACTATGTGCGCAGGGTTTTCATTTTTTTGATATTTATTTAATTTATTATGCTCATTTGAAATCTGGTCAAACATATCTTTGACTGCTCCAAACCCCTCCCAAACCCCGCTAACCCTAGCGCTGAACAAGGACCGTCCATCTAACCCTAGCGGCGATTCAGGGCCGTCGATCTAACCCTTCTAGAAGGAATCTGCGGGGAGGAGGGGGCGATCCGCGAGATGCAATCTGATTGGCAGGGAGATTTTTTTTCTAAAGAAATACCGGGCACGCTGGATGGACCGTTGGGCCGTCTCGTTGTCTAGGCCTGAGACCTCAGTTAATAGGCCGTCTCAGCCTTTGCAGGCCTGTATGCATGGGAAGGGTGGCGACGTGGTTTGCATGTGCGAGCGAGTCGGACGTGCATGCATGCGAGCGAGGCGAGCGAGGCAGTGGCCATGCACGTACTGATTCAGAGCGAGGCGAGGCAGCTAGGCTAGCTCGGCGAGCTATTTCGTATTTTAGATGCAAGCAGCAGCCTCCTATGCAGTGATTCAGATGCACGCACGCGCCTCATGCATCGTTTTCGTGCAAAACTTTAAGAGCCCAAAACATAACAGATTCACACACGCGCCCGGATTCACACAAGCACCGTTCTCATCCTTTCTCTCTTCCTCTCCCACCCACGGGCCTATAAATGGGGTGCCTCTCTTCCTCTCCCACCCACAAGCCAGATCCGGTCCATTCTCTCCAACTTCAAACACCCAAGCGACCGAGCCCTCTCCAAGCAAGACCAAGCGAAGATGCAGTTCAACGGGCCGACCTTCAGCCGTCCGCCTATCGTGCCGGAGCTGCGCTACCCACCGGGCGTGCTCGTCGAGAGGGAGTTGCGTGTGTGGGCGACTTCTAGGTGGAGGGGTTCCGTCGAAATCACACGCGCCTTCCTCAGAGCCGGCTATGCCCACCTCCGACGGGGCTCGCCTAGGATGTTCACCCTCGACGAGGTTCGTGACCGCGGCAGCATCCTCTAACTGCTCACGGTCACCTTCACCAACCCGCTTGACGCGCGCGAGCTCCTCGGGTTAGTCTTTTGGTGCGGCTGCGAGTCCATCTTCTTCACGGCATACAACATCTTCACCAACTACGAGAACATCTTCCCCACTCCAGGCCAGATGCACTCCCTTCCCTACGACGAGGAGGAGTGAAGACGGTGTTGAAGGGGCGCGCGGCCAAGGTGGAAGAAGGAGGTCAAGATGAAGATGTTCTTAGTTTTATCGTTTTTATTTTGTTGCTTTTCTATGTCGTGTGTGCCGTGTCGTGTCGTGTCGTATCCGTGAACTTATCTAAGTTATTATCTAAGTTATTATGTGTGTTGCATCTTATCTAAGTTATTATGTGTGTTAAAAAATGTCCGTGCCCAAACATATCATTTTTTCCCTAAACCAAGTAATGAAGTTCGAGAACTTGTGGCTTTCATTAATGAAAAATGAAAATCGAAGGGGGTGAGAAGCCCTCTCTTTCATTCAAAAAAAAAGTCATGAACTAACATGCAAATTTATTCCATTTAAATCCTAAACCAAGTGCCACTCTAACCCTAAACCAAGTGCCATTCCAACCACAATCATGTGGCAGTGCAAACATACGTTTCCGACCCTCCGAAATTTCAGTGCAAAACAAAGGAAAACCACTCTCACGCGTGTGCAAACATTCACTGTCTCACTATGTATACATTCCTTCCCTAACCATGTCAAAGTTTTTCCATCTGTCCTAGCGGTTACCAGCGCAGCCCTAAATGCCACAAACCAACGCGGTCCTGGGTTTGAGTCCCCAGCCGCACCAATTTTTTGTGCATTTTCCACCCTTCATTTTTCTAGACAAAATATTTTTTTTCTCAACGTAATGTCCTTAAAAATGTTATTTATTTTCGCACCAGGTGTAAACCTCTACCAGAGCTGAGGCACATTTTCCATGACAATTTGGTCTTTGATTTAAATCACGGTGTATTTCAATTGGAGTAATTAAATTGCTATTAAATACTTAACAGCTACAAAAAAATTCTAAACTTAATTGTTTGGATCTGGAATAATTCAATTAGCTTCCACAAAAAGTTTCAGCAATATGATTTACTGCCTAAATTAAATCAGAACAGAAAACAGAAAAACACGTAAGAGAACCCCCGAATGGGCCTAATGAACAGTTCGCCCATTAGTCTAGCCTGCACTCGGCTCTAGACTCTGAATTTGGCCCATTAAGGAACCTTTTTTTTGACAGAAAGGCAGAGTAGACAGCTGCATTCATTGATCAAAAGTTTCTGAATTCCTCATTTCTTCTCCCTTTTTTCAACATATTTAAATGTTGGTCACTTCTTCTCTTTATTTTTTAAATGTTGGTCACTTCTTCTTTTTATTTTTTAACATTTAAACAACTTTGACCAACATTTAAACTAGGTGAATTTCTCATACAATTTCAAGCTTACAAATTCCTCCATAATTCATGCCTTTCCATACATTTTCAACATTACAACCAATGCGATTACCATACCTACCAGTGCCCAAAAGTAATTGCAAATGGGTATTGGCATTTGTGCTTGATCTTCAAGCTTCCTAACCTTCTTCTTCAACATCCTAAGCTCAACAGCTAGCTCTCTGTTAGTGTGTGGTTTGCCCTCCATCTCTTCTTCCGGATACTCGTGTTGCGGCCACTACCGTTCGTGGCAGCATGTGCAACCATTCTTCATGCTCTTCTTGGAGTTCATTCATCAGTGTCTTGGCCAGAGCATCGACCCAAAGAAAGAAGCATGTCACCTGCATGAACACCAAACAGATCAACCCATTGCTCAAAGATCCCGATCACGAAAATGGTGCAATTGCCCTGATTCTTACCCCATTCTCGTTGCACACGTAGAACGAACGATTCGGGTTCCTCGTTGTGTGAGAAACCCTCCGATCAACGCCCGCCCGGCACCGCGGACAGACGAAGACAGGAATGTCCACACGCGCCCGGCTATGCATCCGCGAGGTGGCGCGGGAGCTTGAGGAAGACATGGAGCTCGGAGCCGAAGGGGATCTCAACGCCGCCGCGCCCTCCACAGCTAGCTTCCCACCGTCTCTCTCTCTCTCTCTCGCCGTGGTCACCACCGTGCTCTCTGTCGCCGTGCTCTCTGTCGCCGTGGTCACCGCCTCTTTCGCCCGCTTATATAGCACACCCGCAACGGCTCTCTGCTCAACGACCCTCTGCTGGGTCCCACAAGCCACACGTGCAACAGTATGAATACAATTGGCCATCTCTGCCGCCTGGTCCCACCTGTAAGGGTCGAGTCAAAAGGTCGACCTGACGGAGACGGTAGAATTCACGGAACGAGTCGGTGCGCACGGACTAGGGGCAAAACTGAGCACAATTCGCATCTGAGGGCAAAACTGAGCACATGGATACCACTGAGGGCAAAAGGATAATTAACCCTTATAAATAGTGGGGCAGTAGGTGGCCAATTCCAAACACTGTTTGCGCCGCAAATACAATCACAAACCACACAGGTCCTTCGTGGTAGATCAACATCAAAACTCAAAGCATAAGTCAAATCAGTTCTTAGCCCACTGCTCTTGCGGAGCCTCTACAATTAACTTTAGTTGGATATATGTAAGCGGGCGATGCTAGATTTCATAGTTATCATATGCGTTGGGAATGAAAGTATAGCTTTCTGCTAGCCTCGGATGGCTTGCTTACCACATCGATTTACATTTTGTCATGCAAGTGGAAGATCTCATCTGATATCTAGTACCTTTTCGAGAGAGAAAGCTGCGACTTGAAATCGCATGACATCAAGTCTTCACATGATTGTTGCTCCGTCAACTCGAGAGATATATGAGCCCACCCACGATCCAAAGCAATACTACTATGTTAGTAGCCACTACTATGTTGTCTTACTACTATATGAGCCCATCCGGAAGAAGTTACCAGCATCTTGCTGGGTCTCGTGACGGTCGTCCAGGGCATCCATCTATACCTGGCCGGGCCGCCCACACATCCGCCGGCTGCGACTACCGCCGCCTACGGCCACCACGCGCTGCCGTGGCCATCCCAGGGCGCCCCTGCAATGGGTGGGCCACCGCTGCCGTCGTTCCAGGCAGGGCACCCCAGCGGGCCGCCTACTCTGCCGCTGCACCTGCCCTGGTATTCGGTACCCGCGGCGATCGCAGGGGCCCATCCGTCATTCCAGCCGCCGCCCGCCCCAGTGCCGTCCTGTCCGCAGTGGCCCGCGCCGGTTCTCGCGGCGCCATCCGCGCCCGCCCCAGCACCGCAATGGACGCACTGCCCCGCGCCGGCCCCAGTCGCGCCAACTGCGCCGCCCGCGCCGATCCAGCTCCCACCGTCGCCGCCCAGCTCCGGACTGGGCCAGTCCACACCGGGAGGCCTCCCGATCCAGCAGGTCCGGTTTCCGCTGTCACCGTCCCAGATCCCGGCCTGGCTAACCGAGACGTCGCCACCGCCAGTTTACACGAAGGCCGGGGACCTACCGGTACCCACGCTGCAGTCTGGGGCCTTGTCCGGCTCCGCGACGGCCTATGACGGTCTCCCCACCGTTGACCGGGCGCCGTCATCACCACTGCTCCGCACCGCCGAGTCGGTCGGCCATGGTGCGCCGATCCAGATGCCGCCACGGTTCGCCAAGATCGACTTCGCCACTTATGACGGCACGGAGGACCCGCTTAACTGGCTCAACCAGTGTGAGCAGTTTTTCCGTGGACAGCGCACGCTCGCGTCGGAGCGCACTTGGCTGGCATCCTACCACCTCCGCGGCGCAACCCAGACCTAGTACTACGCCCTCGAGCAGGACGAGGGCAGCATGACCCCTTGGGAACGCTTCCGCGATCTCTGCCTCCTTCGTTTTGGGCCCCCGATCCGCGGGAGCCGCCTGACGGAGCTAGGCCGCCTTCCCTTCACCTCCACGGTTCAGGACTTCGCCGACCGTTTCCAGGCCCTGGCATGCCACGCGTCGGGCATGATGGGGCAGCAGCGGGCCGACCTCTTTGTCGGTGGACTTCTGGATCACATCCGCGTGGACGTGGAACTTCAGGGACCCCAGGATATCCAGATGGCCATGTACTACGCCCGCGCGTTTGAGCGCCACGCGGTGGCCGTCCAGTAGGAGTCACCGTCCCGGGCCACTGGGTCGCTACCCTGGCCAGATCCCGCTCCGGGTCGGCCTGTTCAGGCTTCTGTGGCACCCTTCGCCGCGACCGCGGCGCGCCCGTTCCGCCGGCTCACCTCGGCCGAGCTACTCGAGCGTCGCCGCCAAGGGTTGTGCTTCAACTACGACGAGCCCTACACGCCCGGCCACGCTTTCCCGCGACTCTTCTACCTGGAGGTTGCCGACTACATTCCGGAGGACGTCGTTGCCGCCGACCTTGCCGCCCCAGCTGTCGCGAAGGTGTTTGACGCTGGTTGATCACCTCGAGGAGTTCAGCAAGCGCTTCCCCACCTTACAGCTCGAGGACGAGCTGTTTGTGCAGGCGGGGAGAAGTGTTATGACCGGCATAGGGGCTTAGCCCATGTATCTTAATTAGGGGCTTAGCCCAATTATCTTATCGTATTAGGATCGTTTGCTTAGGAGTCAAGTAAACCTCTCTATATAAGGAGAGGAGATGTATCAATCTAATCAAGCAAGAAGCAATCATAATTTTCTCGGCTTCCCTTAGTGAGCCGGGAGACCTAAACCCTAGTCGCCTCCTGCCTTCGCCGCCGTTGCTTCGGTCGCAAGGACGGCGCCACGCCGCCGGCCGCCGCGCACCAGCCCTTGTCCTTCCCCCTCCTTCCCCTACAACCTACGCCCTAGATCCGGTAGGGCCCTAGCTCCTACCAGTACGTAATGAAAATGTATAATATTGTTTTGTGTATCGGTAGGAGTGTATGCTAGATTTGCTACAACTGAGATGCACTAATATTTCGTGCTAATCAACTAATGAAAGGTTTGTGTAACTCCACTCAACACGCTGAGTAGTGGTTCATGTAGAGTTCTCATCGATACCCCGACTTAAGTTTTCACGTGAAGTGGAGTTGGATGCACTTGCAAGATGATAAAAGGAGAAATTTTAGTATGCAGTCGATGCTCACCTCAAAAAAAGAGCTAACAAAACTATTTTTAGTAGTCTAGTCCGCCAATGACTAAAAAATAGCAATCCCTTCTTGATAGTGATTTTTCTAAGATCCTTCCACTACTAGGTTCTCATATGGTCTACCACTGGCTCCAATCCCAAAGGCAAAGAACGGCTGAGTGTGCGTGGGTGCATAGGAGTTAAACATTCCAATAGAGAAAATAGGTGTGAGATCATGAAAGGGGAAAGAGGCAACAAACTGAGTACAGTTTGACGGTCACACCCAAAATAGAACCAACAAAAACCAGCCATGATGCTAATCTACTAAATTAGGGTGTGTTGGGAATAACTCTGCTCAATAACCAAAGTAATGCTTCACAGACAGTTATCTTGAGTTCTTTACGGCTCCCTGGTACTCAATGGACAAGGGCAGGAATACCAACTAAATCTAACCCTTGAATTACGGCGGTACTTTAGAATTATTGTCTCATTCCGTCCGGGCACCCCAAAGAGCAAACCTTTCCTAGGAGTGGCGTTTCTAAGCTCCTTGCAGTGGTACGTTCTGATATGGTCTGCCACTGGCTCCAATCCCAAAGGCAAGGAATGATAGAGATAGTGTGTGTGGATGCATAGGAGTTCAGCCGACACCCTCCCTTCCATCAGAGATAGGAGGTGTGTGGTTCATTTTTATTAGAAGCCTTGTCTATCTTTTGATCCTGCATATACAATCACAAGGGCCACAGAGAGAGTGTAGATGTTGTAGTACTTCAAGGCTCACCCAAAATAACAAATAAAGGAAGAAAAAGGCAACAAACCGAATAAAGTTCGACGCGTGCACCCCAAAAGAGAACTAACAAAAAAATTACCATGATGCTTTCATTTTTTTATGTTAATCTACGTGGTTCAAATAACTCCGCTCAATGACCAAAGTAATGGTCCACATAGTGTCACCCAAAGTTCTTATATGGCACCCTAGTACTTGATAGACATGGGCGGGAATAGCAAAATAATCTTACCCTTGTATTAGGATGATACTTTAGAACTTTTTTCTCGTTCCATCCCAATCAAGTGGGTGTGGTGTTGTGGGCGGTGGCTGCCTCCTCTTCCTTTTTTGCATGTGTTGTTAACTCCTCACCCACGGTAAGGCCTCCCCATCCTCCGTTGTATCATAGTACTCGAACATCCTGTGCAGTACGTTCATCTTAGGCTCCGCTTGGTAACGGTGTATTTTTATACACTTGTATTTATTTTACAGGTGTATAACACCGGCCACGTTTGATTTTTGCCTGCGGATGAAAACGACGGATGGAGATCCATATATATTACAGGTGTATGACACTGTGAAACGTCAATCCAATCAGCGCCTTATGGTTCTTTAGAATTTTGAATTTTTTTCGTGAAACATTACATTTATCAATGACATGTTCACCAACATTGTGTTTGTTTGATTTTGTACATCACCCTCGTGCGGGTTTCCTCTGGTAGCCAGCATTTGTTTCGTGGTGCGCCCCCTAATTTTTGGCTGGCAGTTCTCCAGCCAGCTGGATATTGTTGTATGTTGATAACTTCACATAATTAGTGAAAATATAGTGCCTTTAAGTTGTACGCATCCCACAACTTTTGGTGGTGGTTCTTCACATAATGAATTTCCTTAAGTTTTTACTCCTAAACAAATTTCAAATTCGTAAAAGTTTTACAAAATAATGATCGTTTTAAAAATTTAACTCGTGACACTTTTCAAATTAACAATCTTTTTTCAAATTCATGAACTTTTTAAAATCTAACCGATAAATAATTTTGAAATTGATTAACTGTAATTAAAACTTCTTAACTTCTTCAAATTCATGAACTTTTTTGAAAGCTAGCGACCGAGCATGCAAAGCAGGCAAGCGGTCGAGCGAGCTTGCACAATATTGGGTCGCATCCCGCTGGACTACGCATGAGTGCCAGCTTCCTGACTGGCGCTTAGAGCGTTTACTAGCAGCTTCTCAAATAGATGGCGCCATGCACTAATCATTTGTTCAAAATTTCAAACAACGTTCGGTTTTAAAAAAATCAAGAAAATAAAAATTCACAAAATTGTACAGAAATTTCAGAAAACTGTTTGTGTCTTTTAAGATTCCTCAGAATCTCAAAACACAAACATTTTTTTAAAGAGGGAACCCAATTTTGAACACGAACAAATTTTATTAAAAAAAACAATTGAAAAAAATTGAAAATAGACAAAAAATACAAAACTACGAAAATAATTGATTTTTTTTGTGAAGTTGCCCGAACATTGTTTTTATTGTTGTATATAGTTTTTGAAAACAGGAATAGTTTTTAAATTCGGAAAAGAATCTGAAAGCACGAATGTTATTTGAAACTCCCTCAAAAGAATTTGAGTTTCTGAAATAGTTTGGAAAAATTGAACATTTTTTTTACTTTGTGAATGAATTGTGAAAATAGGGACATTTTTCGGATTTGAAAATTTGAAAATCCGTGAGGGCTTGCCTTGGCCCAACAGGCGTCTGACCGGAGCGATGCCGCCTCCTAGTTTGGCCGAGGCCTAAGTATTTTTATTTTCTTTTCTATTATTTCGTTTTTCTTCTCTTTTTATAAATTTATTTTTCTCCTTTTAAAACTTTATTTTTCTTAAATTGATTTTTTCTGGAAAATCAAAATAATAGTCTCAAATAACTGTGTTACATTATGTTGTTAATTTATTTCCTACAAATATTTATTAAATGCTGTAAAAAAGTATTTTCTGTTTTCAATTTTACCACTTTGACTTTATTAGTTATGTTAAAAACTTAAGATAAGAATTTATGGTATATTTTAAAATTATGATTTGAAACATTTTTTATTTCTAAACCTGGCATGATGGCTACCATCACCGTGCACACCTACTCGTAAAAGTTAGCGCCATTTTAAGAATGTCCAAAAAACAACATGGTCAACGTAGAGTGTCCGGTTAGGGCATATGGCTCTATTTGAGAGCATGTTCTTTCCGAACATGCTTCAAATGAACCCATTTTTTCATATGCTTGTATGACTATTTCAAAGCACCATGCCAAGTTGTTTCGGTTTTCAACAAATTTTGCAGTTTCTAGAGTTTTTCTTGATCAAAAAAGGTCGATACATGTTTGGACGTGCCGCAACTTGCATATGGTGTTGGAAATCATTCAAACTTGGCAATGATGTCTATCATGGGCATGCCGCATGCCTGCAAAAATTGAGGTCATCTTCAAAATGTCCAAAAATATACCATGTTCAACAAAGTATCTATGGGTAGGCTAGAAGACTCCGTCTGAGAGCACGGAAAATAGAAAAGAAAAGAAAACGCTTAGGCCTTGGCCCAACTAGGCGCCGGCATCGCTCCTGTCGAGCGCCTATTGGGCCGGCAGATGCTTTCACATATTTGAAAAAGGTTCATCCATATGAAAAATGTTCATGGAAAAAGTCTTATATTTTCAAAAAAAAATCACAAAAATGTCACAAAAAAAGTTCGGTAAATGTTAAATGTGTAGGGATGCCTCACGTTAAGCCAAGCGGTAGATGGGCTGGCCCAAAAATGGTTTTACGTGACACAAGTGAAACGTCGCAAAATACAGAAAAATTTGTAGTGATAGTACCCTCACTGCAGCAACCGCTCCTACTCTCATGGGGAAGATTTACGCCCGATGCAGAATCATTTCGCCTGGCCCGTGATGCCGGCGACCTGCACCCACCCGGCTGGATCGACAACATAGTGGTGCCCGCTGCTGCACCTCGAGCGCTGGGGAGAGAAGGTGGCGTTTCGAGAGCAGTGGAGGCGAGATGACACGATAAGAGAGGAATAGTGGCTCAAGGACAGAGAGGATTGGCCTGAGTGCGCTAGGTTTCCGAGAGAGGATTGGTCTTGCCTCTCATCACCACTCGCCAACACGAGCAACCCACCTTTAGCCAACCATTAATGTAATGGCATCTCCAGCCGTTGAGCCCCCCAGGAAGCATTTTTTTTGCCGCCCGGGGGGCTGCCGGCGAAGATTTTGGCCTGGGGATGAAAATCTTCCCAGCCGTGTACACCCCCAAGCCGTCCCGTCCTTCTAGCAGCATTCTCGCCGCCTCTGCTGGCCGCTGCCGCCCCCGTCCGCTATGGCCGCCGCTGCTCGCGCCCGGGCCCTGCTGCGCGCCACGCCCGTGCCCTGCTGCTCGCGCCCGCGCCTGGCCGCTGCTGCTCACGCCCGTGGCCGCGCCCGCGCGCGCCCTCCCTGAACGCCGCCGACGAGGACGGGGAGCAGGAGGAGAAGGAGGGGGCGTCCGGCACGCCATGCCCCGACCAGTAGGGCCGCCCGGCCTCCCGCCCTGGCCGCCCGTGGAGCGCGCGAAGGAACCGGGGCCGCCCATGGAGCACGCGAAGGAGCTGCCGCCGCCCTTGCCCCCGGAGCTGGGCGGCGCGGGCGAGCACTGGCCCGAGGGCCGCCACCGACGGGACAGGGACGGCGTACTGCGACGGCGCTGGTGCCGGCTTCTTGCAGGAGGAGGTGGAGGAGGCAAGCGCGTGATGGGAGGAGGAAAAAGGTGGGGCGAGAGAGACGAAAAGGTGGGGAGAGAGAGAGACGAAAAGGTGAGGGTGAGAGGAGATATGTCACTGCAGGTGGGGGCGCGCCTGCAAAACGGCGAAATTAGCACACCCCC
>LR738713.1:673994446-674005360 GCA_902687465.1 Secale cereale | reverse complement strand
CCCAGGTTCCTGGGTTTGGGTTGGGGCTGCCGGCGCTGTTTTTTGCTTCATCCGGCGAAAAAGGAGACTTTGGGGGCACGAGTGGGAAGATTTTTATCCGCCGGCGCCCAAAAACGTGCTTGGGGAGGCTTCCTGGGGGCTGGCTGGAGATGCTCTAAGCTCCAGGAAACCCTCCCTATGCCCAATGGCCCCATAGCCTCATGACCCCACTAGTGATCCCCTTCTGAAGCTGCCACAAATGTACAAAAAAAAGGTGGATGGATGACCAGATGCCAGCAGCCAAAAAACACTGTTGCAACTCGGGTATCTCGATCAGGCGGTCAAAAATGGCATGCGCTTGCATGTATCTAGAATAGTGGGTAGGCTAGCGAGGTTTAATTACTAGATGTTGGTAGCATTACGGTTATTTAAGTTGTGCATCTCTCATGTGTTGGTTTCATCAGGTAGCCAACAATTCTGTCGTGGTCTTACTACCATGCACCCCATAATTCTTGTATGACGGATCTTCAGCCTACCGGTTTGTGTTGCTTATCAATAACATAATATAATTAATGAAATGATACCGTCCCAGCGTAGTAAGTACCTCCTTGATTTCCACCTAGATTACAATTTTTCCTTCAAAATATTGTTCTCCCTAACATTTGGTGGGTACTCCTAAGTATCTATGTTGAAGTAGCAACTAATCTTGTCCATCGGATTAACTAGAACAAATGAAGGGCCATATTGGTCTAAGGGCACAGTAGCTTCTCCACGGTACCTGGATTCAAATTCTTAGCTGAAGTGGAGCCGGAGGCATGAAGGTAGAATTTATACAATGCTGTCATGCTCACTCAAAATAACTAAACATACCGTTTTTAATAGTCTAGTTAGAGCAAGTACAATAAGGTGATGTAGGCGGGCTGTAAGACATTAAATATTATATTTTTGCTTACTTGGAAGAGAGAGAAAATGAGAGAGAAGAGAAGCGGGCTACTAGTTAACAGTCGGCTGCAGCACGTGCTCCTAGATACTTTGTGAGAGAGTGGGGTGGGCCATGTATCAACAAAGTAGTACATATTTATATCTAGCTATTGTATTTGTGGGCTATAAGCTTGGCTATATGTGACATGGCAACATCATATAGCCAGCAGCTGGCTATATTATTAACCATGCTCTTAATGCAATACTAGAAGGGGGTGGGGAGAGCAATTTCGGCACAGACAACATGCATGTCCCCGAATTCATTTTTACCAGAAGTTGTACCCGCCCTTTTCTAACATAAATGTATTAGAAAAACTAGTACGCATTTGTAACATATGGTCCCTTTGTATGGCACACTAACATTATGTTATAAATAGTGAGGCAGTAGTTGGCTCATAGCATAAGTTAAATCATTGTTTGGCCCGACTTCTCTCTTGTACTCCCTCCGTCCCATAATGTAAGACCCTTTTTGCACTAGTGTAGTGTCAAAAAACGTCTTACATTATGGAACGGAGGGAGTAGTTGCTAAGGTTAACTTTAGCTGGGTATATGTAAGCGTATGATGCTAGGTTTCATAGAAATGAGATGCATCGGGAATGGAAGTATAGCTTTCCGCCACCCTGGGACGACTTTCTTACCATGGTGATGTACATTCTCTTGATCGGCCGGAGGACAAGTACTCCTATATACTACTGTTTGTAGGGAACAAGTTGCAACTTGAAAGCATATTGTATCAAGTCATCACATTTTTGTTGCTCCTGCAACTGAGGAGGCGAGCTTCCCCGGCATCCAAAGTAAAAACGCTGTTTCTCAAATTGTCATCTCTAAGGCCGCTGTAGGAGAACCTGATAAAAAAAAATGAACATTTTGCTGTTTATAAATTCCATATTTTTTTATGCGTCTTGCTGTCGTGTCATGATGGTTGTACTCTTTGGTATTGTCCAGTGTGGACCGAGTTTGTTGTAACTTACAGTTTTATATGACGACCATGTCGTTTCTAAAAAAAAGTTAACACAAAATAACAAAAATAAAAGTCAACTACATGCCATGATGGTGGTGCTCTTTGGTATTGTCCAGTATGAGCCGAGTTTATTGTAACTTACATTTTTATATGGTGAACACGTGGTTTATAAAAAAGCTGGAACTCTTGATAATCTTGCTTTTCTTCAAACTTTGCAGTTATTAATTACATGTTCATAGCATTGCGGTAGTTTGATTTGTTCATCTCTCTTGTGATGGTTACATCATGTTGGCAACAACTATGTCGTGGTCTCACTACGATGCATCCCGTAATTCTTGGCTGGCGGATCTCTAGCTGGCTGGTTTATGTTGCATGTTGATAACATAGTGTAATTATCAGAAGAGTAAAATGCATCGGTGGTCATTGAACTTGTGTCAATAGCTCACTTTGATCACTGTACTCAAGAATACGATCAATACGGTCATTAAATACGATTTAGGATGATTATACGGTCACTGGTCCATTGTATTGCGCCGTATTTTCCTTGTTGACCGGTCAAACTGTTCAGGTGGCGCCTTCGGTTCATGTTCTCTCTCCGGCTATTTGGGTCCAGGTCTGATCAGTGTGTGAGATGAGAAATAAATAAATAGAGGAAACAAAATTGCACACAAGCAGTAATCGAACAATGGAACCTCGCTTCAGCTGCACCATAGGCTAGCCAGTACATGGATTTGCACCATACTACTGTATTATAGTACTCCTACATCGCACGGCACGCACACTGCATGACACAGCACGTTCACAGCCCTGCAGCAATCTTGACGGACGGACGGACGTCGGCATGTACGGAGGGACCGCCACTCTCGTCGCCAGTTGAACATACGTAGGAACAATGGTGTGCAGTGGACACGAATGATCGATCTCTTAGGGCGTGTTTGGTTGCCCGGGTGGCTTTAGGATGCATTGCATGAGGGAACCTGGATGACCACAGCCTGGTTCAGCCGATGCAAAGTTGAGCCAAGATTGGTGTTTGGTGAACTTGTACGTCATGGCTGTACGAGGTGCAGTTTTTCTGAATATTGCTGAAATTGATGCGGAAGGCAGAGCATATGCAGCAGCGTGGAGCGACGGGATCCGGGGCTCGGTGGTTCCAGACGATTGGATCTGGCGAGCAACAACGGGGCTTGGTGGAGGCGGACGAAGATGGCCGCACTTGACATGGGCAGCAGCGTCCGCCGTGCTTGTTGAGGAAATTCACCAATGAACGAGGTATTCCTCCCTGTGGCGGCACGAGGAGCCAGGATCCGGCGGCAGCAGCAACGCTTGGTGGAGGCGAACGAAGCTGGCCGCACTTGATAAGGGCGGCGGCGGCGGCGCTTTGTAGAGGGCGGCGGCGGTGCTTTGTAGAGGACGGCGGCGGCGCTTGGTAGAGGAGAACGGAGGTGGCGGTGCTTGACGAAGAAGGATTCGGCGGCGCTTGGTGGATTGGATCTTGGCGGCGGCGCTTGATCGATTGGATCTCGGCGGCGGTGTGTGACGAAGAGGCGGAAGGGAGAAGGAGACAGAGGAACGAGCCTGCACGAGAGATACGCAGGAATCCTGCGTTCCCCTCGGCCTGGCTGCGAGGCCTCTTTTTGCATCCGCCGGGCCAGGCTGAAGGGCCCATACAGCTTACCAAACGACCTAGATTTTGCACGGTGGATGCGGGCCAGATGCAACACAAGGAACCAAACAGGCCCTTATATGTTACACATAGCTACGTACCCGTAGCATCCTCCATGGCATGAGGTGCTGCCACAGGTTGTTGTGCGGTGGTGTTTGACGGCAAGCTGTGGAGGCGTGTTGTGGAACATGGACGCTTGTTCGATGAGATTTTCACCACAATTTGTTCGGACGGATGAATCCAATTAACCCATATATACATGTTCCAACTCAAAAGAAAAATGCTAAGAGGATGTACATGGAGCAAGGCGTGCCCACTGTATGTTCGTATTTCAAGTGCCATGCATGATTATATATTTATATATGTGCAGGAGATGGAAGAGGAGATCATATGCACCGCATGCTCTAAGGACTCACGTACATGGAGCAATGCAACCCCAGGTCGTGCCGTGCATGGTATACTAGCTACGTACAAATGAGAAAATTAATCATGGGCCTATTGCCCTATTCTCACGGCACGACGAATGCATGAGAGGCCTCGGCGGCTCAGCTTGATTGATCCAACCGTGCATGAGTGGGATAAAGTGAAGCTCACCTGCTCGACCAAGCATCGTCCATTGATCAGCTACTGAATAGGGCTTGATCGACGGGTTTAACACACTAGGAAGCGTTCAATTTGCTAGCGCGGATGGGTGTGCATCAACAGGTTTCTAGTTCGATTCCATCTGCGCCTAATTTTATTTTTCTCTAATTTATTCATTTCCCCACCGACAGTTAGGACCCACATAGAAAGAGAGAAAATGTGAGCTTTGACTGGTCAATCAGACAAAATACAAAACAATACGATGATGAGTCAGTGACCATATAACCATCCAAAGTTGTATTTAATGACTGTATTGACCGTATTCTTAAGTACAGTGATCAAAATGAACCATGGACACAAGTTCAATTACCGCGGGTGCATTTTACTCTTATCAGAATGATAGCGCCCTTACATAGTACGTGCCTCGTTAATTGCCACCTGGATTGCAATTTTCTCTTTTAAAACATGGTTCTCCCTAACATTTGGTGGTGGTATTCCTAAGCATATACGTTGAAGTACCGACTGATCTTATCCAAGAGATTAAATAGAACAAATGAAGGACCCATATATTGAGTTAAAGGCACCATAGCTTCTCCCCGGTACCTACCGCGACTCAAATTCTTAGCGGAAGTGGAGCGGGAGCCATTAAGGGAGATATGATACTATGCCATCGATGCCCACCAGTTCTAATAGTCTAGTTGATGCAATACCAGAAGAAGAAGAAGAAGAAGAAAGAGCAACTCCCACAGAGATATCATGTGCATGAATACATCTTTACCCGAAGTACTTTTCCAACATAAGTGTGTAAGAAAGATAGCTTGGCGCATTGATAACATAGGGTCCCATCCCTTTGTATGGCACACACTAATAACATTATAAGTAGTGGGGCAGCAGGTGGCCGATGCCAAGCACCGTTCGCAAACAACACAGGGCCTTTTCGTTGCAGATCAACCTCAAAATTCATGCCTGGCCCGCCGTGCGTCTCTCTTGCCGAGGTGCTGAGGTTAACTTGAGCGGTACGTATATGCAAGTAAGGGGAGGATGCGTACGTAGATTTTGGGTAGGATTGAGATACGTTGGGAATGGATGTATAGCTCATGGCTGTCATCGGACGGCTTGCTCACGAGGGCGATGTACGTCGTCTTGGTCGGCCGTGAGACAAGCAGCGCCTTGTCGTACTGCCTGTCGCGAACAAGGTGCCACTTTTTTTTTTTGCGAGAAAACTTTTGATATATTCATCTTCAATCATGACAGTACAACGAAAGTACGTTACATCAAGTCCTCACACTCTGACAGCTCTTTCAAAGAGAGATCGGGAAAAAAATGCCACTTGGAAGCACATCACATCAAGCCTTCACACTCCGTCGGCTCTTCAGAGGCAGATAGGGAAAAAAAATGTAAAAAGAAATAAAAAATAGGAGAACGCTGTCGTGCCAGAAAATAAAAAAAAGGGCGACCACGCTGGGACTCGAACCCAGAATCTCCCGCTCCGGAGGCCAGCGCCTTATCCATTAGGCCACGCGGTCATCTTGTTTCTACTTCCTACCAAAACCTACATGTACCTTCCAGTGCTAATTTTATTAATGAATTATTACTCGGACGTATAATAATTTACCAAAAGCACGCAATCCGGTAATAATTCAAGACCATCAATTCCCGTACACAAAAACACAAAGGTAATAACTCACATTACAACGTTTCCTATGCCGAAGCAACTGCAAATTAAATCCAGTAAATTAAAACCCCATTACAATTCGCCAAATTCCGGTCCACAGAAAAACACCTACTATTGATGATCACCTAAAAAGAGAATTATTTCCTCCGTTCCTAAATATACAAGTCTTTTTAGACATTTCAAATGAACTCAAACATACGGACGTACATAGATATATTTTAGAGTGTAGATTCACTCAATTTGCTTCGTATGTAGTCACTTGTTGAAATCTCTAGAAAGACCTATATTTAGAAACGGAGGGAGTACTATTGTACGCTTGCCGTCTGTATCCTAGAAGCAAGGCTACGGGATGCTGCAACTCAGGCAAGATCCATTCCATGCTAAGGCAAGGTAACAGTACAATCATCACTTTATCGGAAAACAGTACAGCCATCAGTTGGCAAAGAGAGAGGAAACTACGTATCCACGTGGCTATTCCTTCTTGGCAGCGATCTTGGTCCCAGGCCTCGCCGGCGCCGAGAAGAGCGGCGTGTGCCTGTGGTGCCTGATCACCATGATCATGACGAAGGTGTTGGCGGCCAGGAACACGAGGCCCGCAGCCCAGAGCTGCACGAATACGTTCCGGCCCTTGAACTCCAGCAGGTAGGCCCACATCAGCCAGTGCAGCTGGGACCCCATCCAAACCAGCGCGCAGACCAGGCCCTTCCACCTCAGCTTCATGCCGGTCCAGGGGAGGATGAGGGGCAGCAGGCAGAAGAACCACACAAAGTACTGCGCCGTCATCACCTGACAGAGTAGTAGTTGTTAGTATTTCAGCGAACTGCAGTAGTTTGACACAAACAGGATGTATCTGAGTTATCTTATACCTTGTTGAAAGCAACAAATGCGACTGTTTGGAGAAACATGCAGAACGGAAGATCCCTGGAGAACCGCACAATGAGCGCCAACTGCACGATCAGCTGCGGCAGGAACGAAGCGAGCCTCTGTATGCTTGAGAACCCTTGCTGATGGTGCAGATATATGTGATAAAAGTATATCGAGAAATTGTGCCTTGGATCAGTCCGTGTGAGGTGGTAAAGTAGTGCTTCATTTAGAAACTCCCACCCGTACAGATAGAAGAAGATGCCGGTCCAAGCAAAGAACATAGATCCAGAGAACAACCCAAACAGGATGGTATCTCTTGTTATGAGGCTACTGAAAAAATTCCATAGAGTCACCAAGAGTGATGTTGGTTCTTCCACATTTTTACTGGCTTTATCACTTCGGAGCTGTTGCTTGGAACTCCATTGTGTAAGGACAGGTCTACCAGCAGGACCGGCATAATTCTTGCCAAGAACTATGACAAAGGGGATTGCATATATAATTGGGTAAATTCTGAAGTGCACAATCAACCCGTACCAGAACGCTGCTTGCAGCACTCTACCTGCAGTAGATAATCAAACTGTAAGATAGCTATGCAAAATATTTGTAGACAATAATTCAATGTTTTTAATCTTCTTACTACATGTGACTGCAAATACTAGTAAATTGTCCATACTTATATGATGCAAGTAAGTAACAGAGTAAATGATCTGCAAGTTATTTGAGAAGTTGCAAGCAAGCAAACCATTTGCCTGACAACTTTCACTTCACAAACTAGATTATGAAGCTGAATGTCGGTCAAAACGCATCGAGTAAAGCAAGTGAAGAAACAGGACAAAAGACACTGTGACGACACCATTAAGACATTAATCAAAAGAAAACCTGGATTCTGAAACAAAGGTACTTTAGCTGCTGAGCACCAAGTACGAATGACTTTCAAGGAGAAACATCGGACAGGTGCAGAGGGGACTAGAACTATGTATAAGAAGCAAATTATTTGGTATATGTGGTTTTGCAAAAGTGAAATCTAGTAGTACGATTTTCTTGGATTATGGGTACACCTTCCTTCTTCTGAGAGGGTTTTTTTTGTGGGATTCTTCTGAGAGGTTACCACTATGTATTTCATTGCATAAGCAAGACCCAACTTTGTGAAATGTAGTTTGCCAAATTTTTGTTTGTAAATCCATTGGTCCACTAGGTTAAATACCCCTTACATAAAAGGTTAAATTCCACTACTTCACAAAAATAAGCTAAATAGTGAGATTGATCATCCAACAGACAGACAATTGATTGGTGAACAAAACTTGAGAAAAGACTAAACGGAATATACTTTACATATACTACTAAACATAAACTAAATGTGCATCACATTATTGCAACTTTCAGACCAATCAGCAGATCAACACAGCTGCTGCAATATATTCAGAGCTACTCTAGTTCATAAAGGTAGCAGCTATTACTGAACAGACATAAGAAAAAAAGGATTCAGAGCTTACACCCTTGATCAAGCAGATGAGGATCCAGAGCATGGCGGCGCAGACGACGGGCTCGCAGTTCCCTCTGGTGCCGATGGTGAAGGTGAATGGGTTGAACAGCCAGGCCACCACGCACCAGATCCGCGCCCTCGCCGGGACGCCCCGCAGCTCGAGAACGGCGTCGATGAACACCCCGACTAGCAAATCTGCACCGCGCAAAAGCATCAACACCGCGAGAACTCGACAGAGACTGTATGTACTATGTGGGCGAGCGGCGGCGGGGGCTACCTGCGGCGGAGAAGAGGAGCTTGCCCCAGGCGGGGTGGAGGAGCGAGTTGGGGAGGAGCAGGAAGGCGAGGAGCGGGGAGTAGCGGTAGGTGGCGCGCGCGAACGGGGAGCCCCCGGCGGCCACGGACGCCGCCGCGTCGGAGAAGACGAGGTAGTCCACGTCCGTGTAGCGCACCTCGAGGTGCGCGTCCTGCCACTCCCCGTACGCCACCAGCGCCAGCCGCAGCGCCGCCGACGCCGCCAGCACCCGCCACCGCACCGTCGCCGCCGCCGCCGCCGTCGCCATCGCAGATTCCGCGGCCAGGCCACCTCGCGCGGGCAGTTTGGTAATTTGGGGATCCTTCGAGCGCGCGTGGTGGAGAGTCCCAGCCGTCGGATCGCCAACGGACGGCTGAGATCGCGCTTAATGCTGACGGACGCGGGATACGGGATGTGGGCCTTGGTCGCGTCACACCGCCCAGAGAGGAGGAGGATTTTCCGCCCACCTCCCTTTTCCTCCCCCACACGCCGCCGAGCGCCACCATGGCGTCGCCGCCGACGGCCGCCGCCGCCGCCGCGCTCCGGCACCCGGGCGTCCACGCCCGCCTCCCGCGCCACGCCGGCGTCCCCTGCCCCCGCGCCGCCCTCCCGTTCAGGTAATCCCACGGTCTGGATGGCTGGATCTTCCCCCTCCTCCTATTGCTCGTCGCGTTCTTTACTTCTTGCGAGCATCCCTCCTTCTTTAGATGTGGATGGTCGAATTGCGTTCGCGGAGGACTGCCGATTCGCCGGCTCGTCGCGGTGGATTATCCGTTCGCGGCCTCTCGGATGGATGCCTTGCTTGCTTCACTGAATACATTGAATTGGATGCGATTAGGTTGATTGCGCGTCAAGGTTCACAAAAAAGAGAGTTAATCGTGGGTGGGTCGTAGCCTGCGGTTATGGATTTCATTGGATTGGATTGGCTTTCGTCAAACGAGCAATGGTAGTAATATCTTGCACATGTTCTTGCTTAGGCAGGTTAGGCGTGCTGTCGTCGAGGAGGTGCCGTGCGGGCGCTGGCGCCGTCGTGTCGGCCACAAGGAGCCCCGGTTTGGGCAATGCAGGGAACCTGCGCGAGGTACGGTCTTCGAAGGATGCTGGGATTCTAATGTAGCTTAGTTGAACTGTTGCCATGCCACGGAGTTTGCACTGATGAATGGTGTTGTTTTTTTATCGTGCTGCAGGGTTCGAACTTGTCTAAGAACTGGGATTTGAGCAGACAGATTGGTGATGAGCACGGCGTTCTTATAGAATGCAGGGATGTGCACAAGTCCTTTGGGGACAAGCATGTACTGCAAGGCGTCAGCTTCAAGGTGAGTCCTCGTAGGAGCCTGTATGTTTTTCGACTGCTTGCTGATTGTTTTGGTTCAGTGCCCATTGGGCATTATTTCAAAACAACTATTCGTTGTAGGGTGCTTAGGGCATCTCCAAAGCCGTCCCCTAAAACGGACATTCTATTTGCCCGCGGACTGGTCTGGACCAGTTTGCGGACACTGATGCGGGACCCGGCAATCCAATCATGTCCCCTATATGTCCGCCCTTGTTTTTCTTTTCTAATAAAATCCGCAACACTCAAAATAATTATAGAAAATAGCATAACTCATCCATGAATAACATGCGAATATCCCTAGTACAACAATAGTTCAAATGGAAATATTACATCTGAGATAATTGGATGTTCAACATGTTTTTTTTTTTAATTCAGCGATACTCAAGTCAGAATCGACATAGGTCGCACTATACAACTTTTAGAGCAACATTGAGTAAATGAATGATTTATCCAACATGAAGAGCAACAAGAAGCAAAACTTACGATCTCGATGGTTGACGAACCCAATGGCCACATTGTCTCCACTCGGCAAACCACACCGCAAAACTTCCTGACGGAGTTGCAGATGGTGTACCATCGATGCGATAGTGACTTCACATTGTGTTCATGGATGACGTGCATGTCATAGGGCTCGAAGTTCTTTTCCTCACGAAACGAAGCATGCACCCGCTGCCAAAAGGTTTAACCCCTTTGCCTCATCCCTACAAAGTCCGCACATACGACCAACCAGGCATCGCACAACAATTCACCCTCGATCACCGAGTACCCCACCATCGAATTACTCTAGAGAACAACAAAAAGTTCAAAAAAAAGAAGCTCAATGGCATTTGACCGAACACCTGCTAGGTGTGGTGTCCGCCATGGACGGCGTCGGCAAGGGGGCGGAGGGTACCTGGCTGCGGAGGGATCCTGGGTGGACGGCGGCGTAGTCCAAGGCGGGCAGGCGCGTGGGTTTGGGCTGCGGACGTCCGAGGATGGCTGGGCGGCGGACGAGGAGGGTGCAAATGCAAGGCAGGGGCGGAGTGGAAAAAAAGTGGAGGGAGGGGGATTTGAGCGGGCCAGGGTGCCGGAGCCCTACGTGGTGGCGGTCTGGACTCC
>LR738713.1:673958118-673982918 GCA_902687465.1 Secale cereale | reverse complement strand
GGGGGGGGGTGTGCGGTGATGTGAAGAAGGTCAGGGGAAGGGGCTCGATCGCTTGATCGAGGCAAGGGTACTATGCGAGGCAACTACGAGAGTGCGGGACCATAACAGTGCTACCCAACCTATACTAAGCAGTTTATGAATAAAGACAGGTATCATCAGTTTATCAAAAACAGGCTATGCAACAGTAATAGGAGCAGTAGCAGTAGCAGCAATTCTAATGCAAGAATAAGAGAGAATAGACATAGGCGATATCGGAATGATCAAAGGGGGGGTTGCTTGCCTGGTTGCTCGGTGGCAAAAGCAAGGTCGTCGGAGGGGGAACCAATCACCGGTACAGCGTCGGTCTCGGGATCTGCGTCAGCGCCGGGCTCTACCGAGAGAGAAGAGGGGGAAGAAACAGATAAATACACAAAACATATGCAACACAGAGCGTGCTAAGCTAACGTGCAGTGCAGGGTTGCCTAAAAAACATGTCTAAGTCATATTGGTTATTTTTAGGATTTATCTGGAATTATTAACCGGTGTATGTGCACTATTCATTTACCGGAAACAGGCTAAAAGTTGCGGGTTCACCTTCGTAGAGGGTCCCGACACGGAAACGGATAGTACGGTTAGAATCGTCTCGTCGTTCTGAGCAACTTTCATATAGAAAGTTTTTCCATCCGAGCTACGGTTTAAAAGTTATGAATTTTCGACGTTTAAATGATTTTCTGGAATTATTTTAAATAACAGAAAAGAATTATTGCGCCAGCATGACATCACAGTGACGTCAGCAGTCGGCTGACCAGGTCAAACCTGACCTGTGGGTCCAGTGGGACCCACATGTCAGCCTCTGTTCTTATAACAGTGGATTAAACTAACTAATTAGGTTAATTAGGGGTGTGGGCCCCATATGTCAGTGACTTATCAGTTAAACTAATTAACTTTTATTTATAAAAACATTTTAATTAACTCTAATTTCGCAGGGGCCCACATGTCAGTGACTAGGGCTGCCCAGTCAGCAAAGTTGACTGGGTCAACCCAGTCAACGGGGGCCCCGGGGCCCACTGGCAGCGACACTGGGGACGGGCCCCACGCCTCGCCACGCCTGCGCGTCGCCGGAATAAGCTCCGGCGAGCTCGTTCACGGCGGCGGAGCGCCGGAGCCGCTCGGAAATCCTATACAGGCGGCCAAAATGGGTGCGGGCGGGCGCGTTCGAACGCTGGAGATCTCGCGCGTCGAGTGGTGCCACTGGCCGGACCAGGGGACGGCCGGAACATCGCCGGCGACGATGGTTGGCGGCGGTTGTTTATGGGCCACGGTGAAATCGGCGCGGCAGCGCGTGTTAGGGCAAAGTAGTGGGGCAGGTCGCACCTATGCGACGCCCTGAGCTCAACGACGAGCTCGGTTGGACACGGTAGCGACGTCAACGACGACGACGGGCCACACGGCGGAGCAGAGCTCGGTCGTCCATGGCGGTGTCGTTAGGCGCAGCAGATCGAGGAAAAGGAAAGGGGAAGGGCGTGTGGTGCTCACCGTAGCGGTCACGAAAGACCCACGACAGCTTTGGAGCAGCAGTCGAGCTCGATGTCGCCGGCGAGCACCGGAGACAGAGAAGGAGGGGGCGGCGGCGATCGATGGCTACACGGCCTCCCCGCTCCGGATGAGGCCACCGGTCGATGGAGAAGACGACAGCGGTGCTCCTCAACACGACGGCGGAGCACGGTGGTGGTTGTGGCCGCGTCGTCTACGGCGAACGGCGGCGACCGCGTCGGGATCTGAGAGGGGAAGGGAACGGCGCGAGCGAGGGGGAGAGGGGAAAATGAGATGGAGGCCAGGGGAGAGGGGCTCGGGGCCGATCTTATCGCCTCCGCGGCGTCCTGTGCTCGCACGCGTCGCGCTCTCGCCGGAGAGGGGGGGTGCTCGTCCACGGCGGGCGTGACACCGCGCGGGAGCAGGTGAGGGAGGGGACGGGGGCAGGTAAGTTGGGCCGGGCCAGTTGGGCCAGAGGTGAGCAGCAGTTAGACTTCTCCTTCTCCTTTTCTTTTATTTAATTTGCAGAGAAGGGAAAGAGAAGATAAGGCACCCAAATGACTTTTGCAAAAAGGGTGAGTTGGTCCAAAATTACCTTGCAATATCCCTTGCCACCAAAAAGTGGTTTGGGCAAATTTGGATCATTAATGAAATATTCAAAAATGAATAGGCATTTTAAAGTGCTGTTTTGGCACTGTTTAAATGCTCTAGCCCACTAATGGAGTTGCTGGTGATGTTGTTTTCACCAGGAACAATTGTTTTGGAATATTTGCAACAACATGGACATTTTTCCAAAAATTTTGGAACAACTTCATTTTGCAGTTGAATTTGAATTTGAAGTTTCAGGGGCAAAATTGAGTTGCTTTGATTAACCACTGTGATTAGCTTTGCTAATGAGCATGACATGGCATGATTAACATTATGACACAGTGATTAATACCAGGGGGTGTTACAAATTCTCCTCCTCTAAAAGAAATTCTCGTCCCGAGAATTCAGGAGGTAGAAGGAAGGAGGTCGGGGTATTCCGCCCGAAGATTTTCCTCGCGTTCCCAAGTGGCTTCATCTTCAGTATGATTTGACCACTGCACTTTCAGGAACTTGGTTGTCTTCTGGCGGATCCGACGTTCAGTTTGATCGAGGATACGGATCGGATGCTCCTTATAAGAAAGATCATCTTGAAGCTCGAGCATCTCGTGATCCACAGCACGATGCGGGGACTCCTTGAAAGATCGGCGGAGTTGCGACACATGGAACACATCGTGGATATGCGAGAATTGCGGGGGCAATTGCAATTTGTAAGCCACGAATCCACGCCTAGTAACCACGGGAAAGGGACCAATGTAGCGTGGAGCTAACTTGCCCTTGATACCGAAACGGTGCGTGCCCTTCATAGGGGTGACACGAAGATAAACTTGATCACCTGGTTGATAAGTCAGACCCCATCGCTTGCGATCATAATTGCTCTTCTGACGGTCTTGAGCCGCCTTGAGATTTTCATGCACGATTCGGACTTGCTCTTCGGCGTGTTGAATAATGTCCGGACCAATAACTTGTCGTTCCCCAGTTTCTGACCAGTTCAGAGGGGTTCGACACTTACGTCCGTACAGAACTTCAAAGGGAGCCATCTTCAAGCTTGCTTGATAGCTGTTGTTATACGAGAACTCGGCATATGGAAGGGATTCTTCCCATTTCTTACCGAATGATATAACACAAGCTCGCAGCATATCTTCAAGCACTTGATTGACTCGTTCAACTTGACCTTGGGACTGGGGGTGATAAGCTGAACTCCAGTTGATATGAGTTCCCAAAGCTTCTTGAAAACTTTCCAAGAACTTGGAAGTGAACAGGGTGCCACGGTCCGAACTGATCTCCTTCGGAATTCCGTGGAGGGATACAATTCGGGAGATATACAGTTTTGCTAACTGGCTAGCAGTGATAGTCTCCTTGACTGGCAGGAAGTGTGCAACCTTTGAGAGTTGGTCGACGACGACAAGAATGGCATCGTTACCCTTCTGGGACTTAGGAAATCCAGTAATGAAATCCATCTGCACCTTATCCCATTTCCACAGCGGAATAGGAAGAGGTTGCAGAAGTCCAGCAGGCTTCTGATGTTCTGCCTTCACGTGACGACAGACATCGCATTCAGCAACATATCGGGCAATATCCCGCTTCATATTAGGCCACCAGTACCTTTGGCGGAGATCACGATACATCTTAGTACTACCAGGATGAATAGACAGCGGTGTATCATGGGCCTCCTTCATGACCTTGTCAGTCATTAGGTCGAAACGAGTTACCACGATGCGGCCTCGGAAATACAAGGTTCCATCTTCGGATATTGAGAAATCCCTGTATTTCGGAAGATGCAGTTCCTGTTTTATAACATCAACGTGAGCATCTTTGGTTTGCGCTACCTTGACAGCCTTCTCAAGATCCGGCTGTATCACAAGGTCACTGAGCGAACCATGTGGAACGATATGCAAATTCAGCTTGCGTAATTCCTCATAGAGACGAGGCTGAGCTCGCCTAACCTTGAGGTTGGTGCTGTATGACTTGCGACTCAAGGCATCGGCCATCACATTAGCCTTGCCAGGGGTATAAGAAATACCACAGTCATATTCAGAAATAGTTTCCAACCATCGCTGTTGGCGGAGATTAAGATCCGGCTGAGTGAATAAATACTTCAAGCTTTGATGATCAGTATAAATCTCACACCGGTTACCGAGAAGGTAATGTCGCCATAGTTTCAATGCAAAGATCACTGCTGCAAGTTCAAGATCATGCACTGGATAATTCTCTTCATGCGGACGCAATTGACGCGATGCATAAGCAACTACTCTTCGTTCTTGCATTAGGACACAGCCTAAGCCTTGACGAGAGGCGTCGCAATATATCACGAAGTCCTTGCGAGAATCTGGGGGAGCAAGCACTGGAGCAGAAACGAGCTTGTCCTTAAGAGCTTGAAAGCTTTCCTGGCATTTATCTGTCCACTCAAACTTAACGCCTTTGTGAAGCAGATTAGTCAGGGGCTTGGCAATCTTGGAAAAGTTCTCGACGAAGCGACGACAATAGCTTGCAAGGCCGAGAAAACTTCTCACTTGCTTAACATTCTTCGGAGGAGTCCAGTCAAGAATAGCCTGAACCCGTTCTGGATTAACGGCAATGCCATCCTTGGAAATCACATGTCCAAGGTAGGTTACTTCAGAAAGCCAGAACTCGCATTTGGAAAACTTAGCATAAAGCTGATGCTCTCGCAGCTTCTCCAGAACAAGGCGTAGATGTTCGGCGTGTTCTTCCTTGTTCTTTGAGAATACCAGAATATCATCCAGATATACCACGACGAACTTGTCGAGGTAATCCATGAATATATAATTCATCAGGCGGGAGAAGGTAGCTGGAGCATTAGTCAGTCCAAAAGACATGACAGTGTACTCATACGAGCCATAGCGAGTAACAAATGCAGTCTTTGGAATATCCTCTTCGCGAACACGGATCTGGTGATAACCCAACCTCAAGTCGAGTTTAGAAAACACCGATGATCCAGCCAGTTGATCATATAAGTCATTGATCCGAGGAAGCGGATATTTATTCTGGATGGTTGCCTGGTTGATAGGTCGGTAATCTTGTACCAGCCTATTCGTACCATCTTTCTTCTTGACGAAAAGAGACGGTGCTCCCCAGGCGGAGGAACTAGGGCGGATGAAGCCCTTCTTGAGTGACTTGTCGATTTCCTCCTTAAGCTCGAGGAGCTCATGCGGTGGCATCTTGTAAGGACGCTTCGCAATAGGAGTAGTACCCGGCTTCAAGTCGATAACAAATTCGACGGCTCGAGCAGGGGGTATTCCTGGAAGTTCTTCTGGGAAGACATCCGGGAATTCACATACAACTGGTATGTTTTCGAGCCCTTCAAGTGGTGAAGCATTCAATGCATTTAAAGCATAGATTTGAGCCTCGGCATTATGGGATATACGAGCGTGACAATTCACCAACTGATTCGAGGGGTGCCGAAGACGTACAGTCTTGGCGGCACAATCAATTTGGGCCTCGTGAGCCTTCAACCAATCCATACCCAGGATAAAGTCGATGCCGCAAGATTTCAGGACAATAGGGTGTGCCTGAAACTTCATTTCTTCTATCTCAACACTAACTTGAGGACAGAAGAGGGTAGATCGGCAAGGACCCGCGGAGGTTTGTATTTTTACTGGTTGGTGCAGTGTGTCAAATTCAATTTCATGCTTGAGTGCAAAAGGTTCAGAAATGAAAGAATCCGAAGCACCAGTATCGAACAAAACATTAGCAAATACTGAGTTGACAAGAAGTGTACCCATCACTGTGGCTGGCTGCTCTGGGTCTTCACTCAGATTGACGTGGTGAAGCTGACCACCACGAGCATTCGAAGGCCTGACATTATTGTTGCGCTGCGGAGGAATTCCACGTCCACTGCCACGGCCAGTAGATGGAAGAGCCAACTGACCCTGAGCCTGCGGACAGTCTCTGGCACGGTGACCCGGACGGCCACACTTGAAGCAGAGTCCACTCTCAGGACGGATAGCCGGCGCTCGAGGTGCTGGAGCTGCAGGCCTGTACTGCATTGGCGGTGGAGGAGGCAGACGAGGTGCAGCATAAGGAGGCCTGTAGACAGGAGCGTTGGGACGATACATGCTCTGAGGAATCCATATGCGGCGCTTCTGAGAAGACGAGCCCGAAGATGAGCCCGACTCGCGAGAGCGCTTAAGAGCGTCCTTGTGTAACTTGAGTCCAGTTTCAACCTGAATGGCCTTGTTCACTAAAGTGGCGAAGTCTGGAAAGTCCAGCGCCACTAGAGCAAGCAGAATATCATGATGAAGTCCACGCCTGAACTTCTCTTGGCGTCTTGCGTCAGTAGCGATATCCTCCTCAGCATAGCGGGACAGCTCAAGGAACTCCCGTTGATAAGCATCAACTGACTTGTTGCCCTGAATCAGGTTACGGAACTCCGTACGCTTGCGGTCGATAACACCCTCAGGGATGTACCGAGCGCGGAAGGCAGTCTTGAAGTCTGCCCAGGTGATGACAGTTCCAGCTGGCACTGTGTTCCGGTGAGTGTCCCACCACTGGGCCGCCGGACCCTTCAGAAAATATGTCGCGAACTTGACATAGTTGTTAGGGGACACGGCGGCAGAATCCAGCTCAAAGAAGATGTCACGCAGCCAGTCATCGGCATCCAATGGGTTGGCGGCACTGCGAAATATCGTTGGATTGAGCCGCAGAAATTCTTGCAGAGTGATAGCGGCTGGCTGATGCTGAGCATTGGCGTTGGCCTGGGGTATCTGGTTGAGCATACCCTGCAGCACCTGACGCTGCATGTCAAGGGTCTGCATTACGGCAGCCATATATTCTGGCGGCGGAGGCGGAGGCGGAGGTGGAGGTGGATCATCGTTTCCAGCCATCCTGATAATTCCAACAGGGATGGTTTAGCGACAAGAATACACGTTGCATGAATTCAACGATGAAGTAAATATGCACGACATAAGGGAGGTGCAATAAATACAACATCATACACATCATGACATACGGGTTCGTACATAGCGTCGGTTACAAACGGGCAGCATAACGGCGCAAAATCAGAAACTAGACATAGTAGGCGGTGCGCAGACCGCGGTAAGGAAGTACACAACGAGACATAGCAAAGGCTACATCAACGTCGGAGAAGGGAACTGAAACGGGGTAGCTGCAAGTGCGGACGGCGGATCTCGATCGCAGAAGGATCCTGAGCTCCATGTGCACTCCGATGCAGAACCCGGTATCGATCGGGAATCAGAGGTCCACGAACTGGCGTGTGACCTCCAACCGCAGGCCACTCGACACCTGGAGGTGTGTTGATACTGCGCGGGCAAAGGATAGATTGAGGAAGTGTCCCTGCTTGGACAGCCGGTACCAACTGCGTCAACGTCTGGTAGAGAACTGTCCGAGTGATGGACAACTCAACCGCCAGGGCCCGAGCAGTACGATCCAGCGCCTGAGTGTGCTGAATCAGAACCTGCGGGTCATAACGTCGACTCTCGTACGGGGCACAGATAGCTGAGTAGTATCCAGTCTCATCTCCAGTAGGTGCATACGGAATGTACCGAAACTCAGAGGCATCCAAGCTATCTCTGTGCTCTCCTCGGAGGCGTGCGACAGCAGCGTAGGCAGCATCATGGACTGCCATCGCAACCGTCACGCCACTACCGCGAAAGCGGTATAGCTCAGTGTCTGAGTCATCCTGCCGGTCGTAGATACGAACGACAGCATAATACTGCTCCTGGTTGAACTCGCGATACTCCTCGTAGACCATGTACTCGGGGTACCAGCGGTAGCCCAGCCTGGTCAGGAGAGCGACTAGAATGGCCGGAAACCCAGGGGCATCTCGAGCCCAGGTGCGAAGCACAAGCTGAGTCTCCGGGTGAGGTGGAAACAGAGGATTCATCTGAAAGAAGAAGAATCAGACTTGTCAAGTCCTGATGATAAATAAACAGAACTTGGTAAGAAAGGTTAAACAAACAAATGGAAAGGAATGATTATCAGACTATTCAGGTCAATGATAGGAAACCGCACTGATATCCAGCTCTCCGGGTAGATGTGAAAACGAGAACCTAATGGAGTTAGTAAAACTTAACCCGAATAGACGAGAGAGAAGAGTCCCAGAGTATAGACGAGGAATAAAAGATACTATACCACCCCATTGGCGACGTGGGGCCATAAGCCACACAGCCAAGTTAGTAAAACATTTTTGGACCTCTAGACTCGACTTCGGCCAAGGAGTTGGAAAGGGGGTTCCTACAGGCAGTCGGCTCTGATACCAACCTGTGACGACCCCGGCCCGACCGTGCACTAATCATACACGCAAATGCACACGATCAAGCCTAAGGACTCACGTGAAGGAATCACAACACAACTCTAAAACATAAATAATACATACAAGTTATATATTACAAGCCAGGGGCCTCGAGGGCTCGAATACATAACAAGTGTCACACACATAGTCAGCGGAAGCATTAGATGTCTGGGTACAGACATAGAACACAAGTTCAGATAGGCCTCATACGAGGCGGGGCAAAAGAAAAGCTACGATCGAAAAGGCGCAGGCCTCCTGCCTGGGACCTCCGATCCTACTCCTGGTCGTCGTCCGCCGGCTCCTCGTAGAAGTACTCGCCGGCTGGGTAGTAGTAGTAGCCAGCCTCGGGCTGGTAGTAGTAGTCGTCAACGGGGGCTGCAGGCACCATGGCTCCGTCGTCTGGTTTATCATGCGGGTAGGACAAAAGGGGAAGCAAAGCAACCGTGAGTACTCATCCAAAGTACTCAGCAAGACTTACATCAGATCTATACTAAGCAATGCATTATTTTCAAAGGAGGCTTTATGTGGGTGGACTAGACTGCAGAAAGCCAGAGTAGAGAAGGGAAAAGCCTAGTCCTGACGAAGACTAGCATCTTCAGCGTCTTGCAGCAATTAGAAGGGAGCAGAATAGTTCATCATAATGTATAGTGTATATAGCATTATCAACTTCATATCACAAGTCACCAGTTCTAGTTGTACCGAAGTGGATACAACTCCGAGTGTCCGTTACCGTAGGATAGGCTATCGATAGATGTTTTCTTCCCTGCAGGGGTGCACCAAGTTACCCACCACGCTCGCTTAACTCCGGCCGGACACACCATCAGGTCGTGCCCGCCCTCGGCTAAACAATACGACGCAACCCGACCGGATACCGCCAGAGAGGATCGAGCACGCCGGACTAATCCTATGCCCCCGGGGGTCATGGCCGTCGCCCCGGACACTCCTGCACGTTGCGTGGCCGTTCGGTAGCAGACCTAGCAACCCCTTATACAAGCACGCAGTTGCATCCTAAGTCCAATCCGAACGGGCCGCTCAATCGCTGACGTCGTGACGACTCCGGCTGATGTATACGACGCAGAGCACCCACTCACACCCACGTGGTGGTTAGTGCTATCGGACCCGGAGGCCCCTCGGATCAAATATCCAAATCGCTTAGTGTATTGGGAGCGCGCGGTAACGAGCAGAGCCTACGATACTGTTGGCCCCGTCGTCCCGTCTCGAGGACTTGTGACAAGGACTGGAAATGACCGGCCACGCCTCGTAGTTATCTCGCGGGTACCCTCACTGGTCACCCGACTCCACAGCTCACGCCTCAAAGGCACTCGCGGGTACCCCTCTGGGTCAACCCGCCTCCATCCAATCATGTGTAGTAGTAACTTCAAAGTGTCATCAGACGCACGATACCTCTGGCCGCACGCCTTTGTTCCTGGCGACGTCCGGCCTCGGGGATCGATACGTCTTTAAACACGGTATGGTGAAACAGGGCATCCGTGTGGTTTCCATGCCGATGAGGAATCCGAGGAATCACCCTCGTTGGACTCCTAAACGACAAGTCCCGTTAAGGTGGTACCGGAGGAATCACCCTCGGCGGTAATCACCATAGCGGATGCACGACAAAAGCTAAGTCGGAAGTGGGAAGAGGAATCACCCTCGGTAACCCACAACGAGCTAGCTATACTACAGGGACAACATCGAAAGTGAGTTCGGAGGTATCACCCTCGTCACCCGATGTTAACTCTGCGGAGTCGAGCATATTAGGGGGGGGGGGTGTGCGGTGATGTGAAGAAGGTCAGGGGAAGGGGCTCGATCGCTTGATCGAGGCAAGGGTACTATGCGAGGCAACTACGAGAGTGCGGGACCATAGCAGTGCTACCCAACCTATACTAAGCAGTTTATGAATAAAGACAGGTATCATCAGTTTATCAAAAACAGGCTATGCAACAGTAATAGGAGCAGTAGCAGTAGCAGCAATTCTAATGCAAGAATAAGAGAGAATAGACATAGGCGATATCAGAATGATCAAAGGGGGGGTTGCTTGCCTGGTTGCTCGGTGGCAAAAGCAAGGTCGTCGGAGGGGGAACCAATCACCGGTACAGCGTCGGTCTCGGGATCTGCGTCAGCGCCGGGCTCTACCGAGAGAGAAGAGGGGGAAGAAACAGATAAATACACAAAACATATGCAACACAGAGCGTGCTAAGCTAACGTGCAGTGCAGGGTTGCCTAAAAAACATGTCTAAGTCATATTGGTTATTTTTAGGATTTATCTGGAATTATTAACCGGTGTATGTGCACTATTCATTTACCGGAAACAGGCTAAAAGTTGCGGGTTCACCTTCGTAGAGGGTCCCGACACGGAAACGGATAGTACGGTTAGAATCGTCTCGTCGTTCTGAGCAACTTTCATATAGAAAGTTTTTCCATCCGAGCTACGGTTTAAAAGTTATGAATTTTCGACGTTTAAATGATTTTCTGGAATTATTTTAAATAACAGAAAAGAATTATTGCGCCAGCATGACATCACAGTGACGTCAGCAGTCGGCTGACCAGGTCAAACCTGACCTGTGGGTCCAGTGGGACCCACATGTCAGCCTCTGTTCTTATAACAGTGGATTAAACTAACTAATTAGGTTAATTAGGGGTGTGGGCCCCATATGTCAGTGACTTATCAGTTAAACTAATTAACTTTTATTTATAAAAACATTTTAATTAACTCTAATTTCGCAGGGGCCCACATGTCAGTGACTAGGGCTGCCCAGTCAGCAAAGTTGACTGGGTCAACCCAGTCAACGGGGGCCCCGGGGCCCACTGGCAGCGACACTGGGGACGGGCCCCACGCCTCGCCACGCCTGCGCGTCGCCGGAATAAGCTCCGGCGAGCTCGTTCACGGCGGCGGAGCGCCGGAGCCGCTCGGAAATCCTATACAGGCGGCCAAAATGGGTGCGGGCGGGCGCGTTCGAACGCTGGAGATCTCGCGCGTCGAGTGGTGCCACTGGCCGGACCAGGGGACGGCCGGAACATCGCCGGCGACGATGGTTGGCGGTGGTTGTTTATGGGCCACGGTGAAATCGGCGCGGCAGCGCGTGTTAGGGCAAAGTAGTGGGGCAGGTCGCACCTATGCGACGCCCTGAGCTCAACGACGAGCTCGGTTGGACACGGTAGCGACGTCAACGACGACGACGGGCCACACGGCGGAGCAGAGCTCGGTCGTCCATGGCGGCGTCGTTAGGCGCAGCAGATCGAGGAAAAGGAAAGGGGAAGGGCGTGTGGTGCTCACCGTAGCGGTCACGAAAGACCCACGACAGCTTTGGAGCAGCAGTCGAGCTCGATGTCGCCGGCGAGCACCGGAGACAGAGAAGGAGGGGGCGGCGGCGATCGATGGCTACACGGCCTCCCCGCTCCGGCTGAGGCCACCGGTCGATGGAGAAGACGACAGCGGTGCTCCTCGACACGACGGCGGAGCACGGTGGTGGCTGTGGCTGCGTCGTCTACGGCGAACGGCGGCGACCGCGTTGGGATCTGAGAGGGGAAGGGAACGGCGCGAGCGAGGGGGAGAGGGGAAAATGAGATGGAGGCCAGGGGAGAGGGGCTCGGGGCCGATCTTATCGCCTCCGCGGCGTCCTGTGCTCGCACGCGTCGCGCTCTCGCTGGAGAGGGGGGGGGGGCGTGCTCGTCCACGGCGGGCGTGACACCGCGCGGGAGCAGGTGAGGGAGGGGACGGGGGCAGGTATGTTGGGCCGGGCCAGTTGGGCCAGAGGTGAGCAGCAGTTAGACTTCTCCTTCTCCTTTTCTTTTATTTAATTTGCAGAGAAGGGAAAGAGAAGATAAGGCACCCAAATGACTTTTGCAAAAAGGGTGAGTTGGTCCAAAATTACCTTGCAATATCCCTTGCCACCAAAAAGTGGTTTGGGCAAATTTGGATCATTAATGAAATATTCAAAAATGAATAGGCATTTTAAAGTGCTGTTTTGGCACTGTTTAAATGCTCTAGCCCACTAATGGAGTTGCTGGTGATGTTGTTTTCACCAGGAACAATTGTTTTGGAATATTTGCAACAACATGGACATTTTTCCAAATTTTTTGGAACAACTTCATTTTGCAGTTGAATTTGAATTTGAAGTTTCAGGGGCAAAATTGAGTTGCTTTGATTAACCACTGTGATTAGCTTTGCTAATGAGCATGACATGGCATGATTAACATTATGACACAGTGATTAATACCAGGGGGTGTTACACATTGCCGCAATAACATATCCCTCAACCAAACATGGAGCTATCATATTCTTTGAATATTTCTAGATAATTTGAGTAGGAGGCTGCAGTGGTGGTGGCACAAGAGATTCTATAGTATAACTAACTTCCAGATGTATTACTGTTTAGAGAATCTTAGCAGCCGGCAGCTTTGCTAGGAAAATTTGCTTGGCTGTCCAAGCAAACTAAGTAGACATGACATAGCTTAAATATTTCTCTTCAGTTAGTATTTGGATAACATATTTGCATGCATCAACAACAATCCTAAGCAACTGCATTTGATAATTATGCTTTTTCGCTGAAGTTAGCAGATCCAGAATACTCAATTCTTAACCAATAGAAGTACAAATAGAAGTCAAGCATAGTACCTATCAGGATTCATTCCAGTAGCAGAAAAGGCACCCATTGCTCTATCAATGATATCCAATATGACTTGATGTACATGTCTAGACAAATATCGACCTTGTCCGAAGATGATGACAAATTGCATATCTAGGTAGAACTGCAAACAAAGGGGAAAAAAAATAGTGAAACAAGAATTGCACCTAAAAAGAAGTTAAATAAGTAATGAATTTACCTGCTGAATACCAAGGGGGCCCAAAGGCTTTGGTCCCTGCTCGATCTCTTCCCAGAAGGCCTGATCCTCCGAGAGCCAAAGGATAACTGTCTCAGTGAGCCGCATCATTAGCAAAGTAGCAAATCTTTCTCTACCAACAAACATATCTGCAGCAACGCCTGCCATCCTATTTAGCTTTGCATACAGTTCCTGCAATGAACAACACATAAGATTAGACCATATAGTTTTGGAACAAGCAAAGAAAGATAATTATGTTTGAAAGAAAGATAATTATGTTTGACAAGTTGCTACATTCTAAACTGTATGAGAGTACATTGAATACAAAGGACTAAAGATGATGAAAGCTAACATATTGACACGATTTATAACAATGTGCTTGGAATATCACGATAAAGGTGCCTTTTTTCAAATTTGTCTATATGTTTCATTTACTCTAGTCACTTCCAACTTCTGGATCATCCATTCCATGTAGTCAGTTAATTTTAGTTATAACTGTCCTCCAGTTATATAATCACCAATTCATGATAGAATGATAAACCAAAAATACATATAAAGAACTAACATGACCAACTGCAGAAACAATGAGATAACAATTATTTCAACGTACCACTGACTGACTGAGGCACTGTTATCCCTAAAGAGCTAAAGGATTTGCAAAACAAAGGTAAGGTTCAGGATCAACATAAATGACACAAACGGCATATGCACTTGGGTTTAAGTTCTCAAGGGACAATAAAGAGTCGCAGCTTGTAAATACCTGGAAAATTGGAGATGGGACACACTCTGGCTCTTCAACAGTATTATCCATACTAATATACATTTCTGCACTGAGATGGGTATCACCTGCATCTGTAAATATTAGTTCAAGAGCATGCTGCCTGCAGAAACTATCTCTCAACCTGTCCACCATGCGTTGCAATTTCCTTTTTCCATTCTCGTAGCTCAGGCAAACGGTTTTGCTTATCTGGTCCTCTTTTACGCAAATCATCCATGCTGGGCTGGTTTATAGATTAAAGAAAGGAAGATGCACATTTCATCCTACAGAACCTGCAGCTGTGTTGAATCAGGTAGTCTGTGGCAGACATACTCATTTACTGATGTGCAGATACTTTAAGGAAACCCGTCATAGCCAAGTGGACAAGGATAAGCACTCGCCTCAACTATCATATGATGCACTGCCCTATCGATTCATTTCTAGTAACTGATGGCTGAAATGACGGTGATATAATTACTGTTATGAAGTGTACAAAGCAGAGTTCAGATGATTTAAATATAAAAGGATTCTAGTTATCTATGAAAAAAAGAACATACCTTAACCAACACAGCCATGCCTTGCCGCCGGAGCCGAGCAGCGTGCCATCCCGCGCTCGGGCCGCCTCCTCTCCCTAGCCGGAAGTCGTCGCCCGCCCGCGCCGTCTTTTTGCTCACGTCGGAGCTCCGCCAGGAAACCATTGCCGCGTCCGCCACCGATCCGCTCCGGCCGGCGACCCCGAGCGCCCACCGCCTCGGATCGGTACAGGGGCTGCCGGATCCATCCATCCCCGACCTCCCCGCCCCTCGAACTGCCGCTTGCCGTCGCGGTGACCGCCGCCGCCGCCATCACCCTCTGCCTCGCCTCCATGCACGAGGTCAACAGCGCCCAACCATAGGGATTTCTCCGTCCTTGCACGTCCCCGAACCCGCCGCAGATTGACGAGAGAGAAAGGGGCATGGGGCACGGCGGAGGAGAAGGATCTGGGATGGGAGAGGCAGCGGCGGCGACCGAGAGGTGGTGTGAGAGAGAGACGGGACGGCTTGCGTGTACGAACAAGAAAGGGAGCGGAGGCCGGAGGGACGATGTATCCTCTTACTTAGCCTAATCCCCAGCAGACAAGTGGACCAACGAGGCAAAAATTGAAACAGTGCCCAGCACCAACGTGGACGTCGCGAGAGTGCGCACATTGCGTGACGGTTAAAGGGTTTAATGGTGTTATATTATGTTCACTCGTCAAGGTCCTTCACTCCCTCTGCTCGTTTCGATTTGCCTGCTCCCTGACTCACGCACACGTGCGTAGGTGCACCACCTAGACCTAGACCTAGAAGAGAAGACCACCTAGACCTCTCTGCTATCTCTCCCTTGCATATCTTGTAATATGATTTGATCGTGGTTATCTTTGTTTTCTTAGTCCGCTTAATAATTAATAAAAATGGCGAACCAACATGTGGTTGGATGGTTAGAGGGACTGTGGTATCCCAACCATCAGGGTCAAGTCCTGGTGCTCGCATTTATTCCTAGATTATTTCAGAATTTCCGGCGATGCGCATTCAGTGGGAGGAGACGTTCCCGTCGATGACGAGGTACCTACGGTGACTTCGTAAATTTCAAGATGATATACTGGCTCAGTCTTTCGGAGGTGCTCATAGGGGTAGGGTGTGCGTGTGTGCGTTCATAGGGGTAAGTGTATGCACGTGTATATGAGAGCTTGCGTCTGTACTATGTTCAAAAAAATAATTAATAAAAATGATTAAATGCATTGCAATGATGCAGATGTCAGGGGTTTAACCACCTTTTCAAAAAATGGGTTTGTCCTAAGTCAAGTATTTTTTTTAACTTAATTAAATACGTGGAGAAAAGTATCAACATCTGTGATGCCATGTCAACATCCGGAAGTGCTATTCTGTGCTCGAGCACATATGCACTTGTTATCGTACCCCTCTGTTCCCCTCAAGATCTCCAACGCACGCTGTATAAGCCTAGGTATATCTTAGGTATTTCTATTAGTAAACAGGGCCAATGGCCCACGTCTGACTGCAAGGCGTCCAAACGCCGTCGGCCTCCACCGCACCGGCTCGGAATTAAATAGACGGATGGGCCTCATCGTTTGGATTCTGGACTAACTTCAGCGGGCACCTCGTTTATTGCATCGCACAGTTACTAGCATTAAATATTATGCACCATCGAACAAGCAAACGCTATACACACGCCCGTATGTGACAACCAGTATGCAAAACTGAATCACAATGGATGTGTTGCAGGAGATTAGCAGTACGCTTGCACCAAGACCCTATAAAATCTCCCAGACGAGACGAAATCTGCTTCAGTGCTAGATATTCAGAAAACTAAAAAATTCTTAATAAATATGATCCCAAATATGTTCAGGAAGACCACCATTCAATGAAAATGCAGAAATATTACTGCTATGTCAAACTCGTTCATGGTATCCTGGGGAACAGCAATATCTGAACTAATATCAGCACTGCCCCTGTAAATGATAACCATAATCCAAGGAATGCATCACAATATGGATCTGTCAAGCCATAATGGTTCCTATTAAGATGGATACAAGATAAGTTCAAACGGACTCTTGAACAATCATAGGCACACTACTTCGACAACAGATTTTTGTTCCGATGTACTAACAGAAGCACACACTCACACCCCACTGAACTCATTGACAGAAATCCTAACTAACATTCACATCATCATATGTTGACGCAGATCATCAACTTTGTGGCAGTCTTTTCGCCTATATCCTTCCACACCACAGCACCGTCCTGATCTCGTAAGTCCTAAAACTGGTTTTGGAACATCGCCATGATCCTTCATTTATCAACATTTATCAACCATAACTTTGTGGCCGTTTTTTCGCCTATGTGCATCTGCATTTACCAACCATAACTTGCAGAGCACAATATGCATTTACCCTGCGATTGTCTACGCCAGCCAAGCGGAAGGAGATGTGTCATTGAACTACCTGCGCTCACCCTCTCAGAAAAAAAATCTTCTAAATAAGGAAAAGCAATGGCAAGAATCCGACAACTCACAAAACCCAACCCAATATAGCTCCCATCTATTGCTTGAGCCGAGAATTTCAAAATCATTAACTGACTGATGAATTACATACATTACAAAATGAAAGCGTCACCGTGTTATTAGCAAATGACACCAGTTATCAACGTCACATACTACTAGAAAGATGTGCCATTTCTGTTTCTTTCGGAATAATATTGAAGATAGCTTTTAGAAGAAGAAAATGTAAACTGTAACATGGCATGGATATGAAGCTTGAATTCAGTGTCAAATGATATGAAGCCTGATGGCTTCTCCTGGCCTAAATTGTACGGACACAAAGTCTCTTTGTTGTTAATGTGCATACTAAGCTTTTTTGCGGGTAATGTGCATACTCGTAAAGCTTCAATTATCTGAATCCATCCGGGGAGCATCACGCTGCACTCTGAAGTTGAACTACTAAGTAAGCAAGGCATGGTAATGCTAAGAAAGTAGTCATACTAAGCTGCTAATGTGCGTACTCCTAAGAGTGTGTTTGGATTGTCGTTTCCTTTCAAATATACCTCTGTAAAAAATACAGAGCTCAAACGGTCGTTTTGTTTCCCGCTGGAAACTGTTCAGAGGCCAGTAAAATACAACTGTAAATTAAACACCCCCTAATTGAAATACACCGATCCCAAGCGCGGCCTAAGGGTTCAATTAACTAGATCCAGTGTTCATCAAGTTACGGTCCGAACTACTAATTAGGCAAGCCATGCTAATAATTGAAGAAACTTGTTATACAAATTTGTTGACGTGCACACTCCTTATGCCTCACTTGAACTGAATACTCTGAGCATCGGACCTACTAATTTAGCAAGCCATGCTAATGATACAAGAAAATTGTCATAGGAAATTGCCAATAAACAAAGTACGTCACAGACTTGTAAGATTGTACAGGTTTCGTCCAAGACTAGTATTGCCTAGTTTAAAATTAAGCTTTTCCGAGCATTCTTGCTGGATTTAACAAGTATCCCATTGACCTCTTATTCCAGCCAGGGGCATGGGGATTCATCTTTCAGTTGAGAGCTCCGAGGTTGGATGCGAATTGCCCCACCACCGCCTCCTGACTCCTACAACATTACCACAAGACCACTGCCTCCTGAACTATCACAATTTTTAGCCATATAATACGAACATGTACTAAAGTACATCTAGTAGGGCAGCAATTCTTTTTCCATGGCAGCTATACTAATTCCTTTTCCATGGCACATACTGAATCGATGAGCAATTAGTTGGCTAAAGTCTGAGTCATGTAAGGGTGTGTCCTCGTCTTGTATTTTTCCAGCAACATTTCCCACCCTCTCTCAAATCCATCTTCAGACAGCATATGGATATGGTTCACCACCTGACATTAAGTGCCTAAATTAAGTAAGAATGATTCTACCCTAGTTGTCCTAATTCCACGATTTATCCAGTCATGCCAAATTTCTATAAATCCCTACAGAGCTCACTGGGACAATAATTTCAGCACTAACCACTTGTTCCATCTGGGCGCCTGGGGAATCATCTTCCCCGTTGATAGCTCTGACGTCGGAGGCGAGTGATAGACCTAGCAGATCGAGTACGTCAGATCATCGGTGGTCCTACCTTGTGTTTGTCCAGATGAGCTCGCACCAGTGTCCATCGTCAAGGTGGTGACGATGTTGGGGAACGTTGCATGGGAAACAAAAATTTTCCTACGCTCACCAAGATCAATCTAGGAGATGCATCTACGAGGGAAGAGTCGGATCCACATACCCTTGTAGATCGCTAAGCGGAAGCGTTCAAGAACGCGGTTGATGGAGTCGTACTCGCCGCGATTCAAATCGCCGAAGATCCCAACACCGAACGGACGGTGCCTCCGCGTTCAACACACGTGCAGCTCGGGGACGTCTCCTCCTTCTTGATCCAGCAAGGGGGAAGGAGAAGTTGACGGAGAAACCCAGCAGCACGACGGCGTGGTGGAGATGGTGGTGGAGGAATTCCAGCAGGGCTTCGCCAAGCACTGCAAACTAGACGAAGATATTCGTGGGAGAGAGAGGGCAGCGCCGAGGCACGAACTTGTGTTGCTGCCCTCCCTCTGCCTCTCTTTATATAGGGGGGAGAGAGGGGAGGGGGCGCCCCTAGGGTTCCCCCTAGGGGGCGGCGGCCAAGGCCAGATGGGGCGGCCAAGGGGGGGTGGCCGCCAGGGCTAGGGTTTCCCCCCAGGCGCCTTGCCCCCCAAGTCCTAGGGGGTGCGGCTGCCCTAGGGGGGCCCAGCCCCCTTAGGCGCAGGTGGAGGGGCCTAGGGGGGGGCGCACAGCCCCTGTGTGGGCTGTTGTGTCTCCCGCTTATGGCCCATAGGGCCCGTAACCTTTACCGTGGCCCCCCGAAACACCTTTCGGTTCTCAGATTCCTTCCCGATGTTCCCCGGAACAATTCCGGACTCCGTTCACTCTCATCCCATCTATCAATCTTCGTCCCCGGACCATTCCGGAGACCCTCATCACGTCCGGGATCTCATCCGGGACTCCGAACAAACTTCGGTTACCATGCACTGTTCTCACTAACAACCCTAGCGTCACCGAACCTTAAGTGTTTAGACCCTGCGGGTTCGGAAACTATGCAGACATGACCGAGACACTCCCAGGTCAATAACCAATAGCGGGATCTGGATACCCATATTGGTTCCCACATATTCCTCGATGATCTCATCGGATGAACCACGATGTCAAGGATTCAGGCAATCCCGTATACAGTTCCCTTTGTCTCGTCGGTATGTTACTTGCCCGAGATTCGATCGTCGGTATCTCTATACCTAGTTCAATCTCGTTACCGGCAAGTCTCTTTACTCGTTCCGTAATACATAATCCCGTGACTAACTACTTAGTCACTTTGAGCTCATTGAGATGACGTATTACCGAGTGGGCCCGGAGATACCTCTCCGTCACACGGAGTGACAAATCCCAGTCTCGATCCATGTCAACTCAACAGACACCTTCGGAGATACCTATAGAGTACCTTTATAGTCACCCAGTTACGTTGCGATGTTTGGCACACACAAGGCACTCCTACGGTGTCAGTGAGTTACATGATCTCATGGTCATAGGAACTTATACTTGACATGCAGAAAACTATAGCGATAACTGATACGATCAAAAGCTATGTTTAACGTTTGGGTCTCGTCCATCACATCATTCTCCTAATGATGTGATCCCGTTATCAAATGACAACTCATGTCTATGACCTGGAAACCGCGGTCATCTTTGATCAACGAGCTAGTCCTAAAGAGGCTTACTAGGGACACAAAGTTTGTCTATTTATCCACACATGTATTTAAGTTTCCAATCAATACAATTATAGCATGGATAATAAACGATTATCATGAACAAGGAAATATAATAATAACTCTTTTATTATTGCCTCTAGGGCATATTTCCAACAGACGACGGTGAGGAAGGAGTGAGAGAGATGGTGACGGCGGTGATGGACTTCCCATCGCTTCAGTGCATCCCTCTGGATCGGATTAGGGTTAGGAGTGGGGAACCAATGGCGGCGGCGAACCTCGTACCTTGTGCCCCTGGTCCCCACCTCCTCTTTATAGCACTGCGCGACAGGGGCCCACCAGCCTTGCTTGGGCTGGACGCCTCCGATCAAGGCGTGGGTCAAGGGCCCAATGAGCCGTTGGGCCCATTGGTGGAGAGATCAACCTAACATTCTCCCCCTTGATCTCATCATATACTTTTAACTTTATACTTTGAAATAACTCTTTTCAAAGTACTCGTTCCATCACAAATTTGCATGTAGAGCATGTCTCATCATCACGGTCCATTCCGGTAGAATCGACACCTACAACACACTCCTTCGTTTTGAAACAGATTCTTTAACCTTGGGCCCTTTTATTGTCCGGAAATCTTAGACTATACCATAAAACACATGTCGACTGCGTGTTCACCGAACACACTGGGCGGTAAGCCTTTGATAAGCAGATATGCAAACACTTGTCTGTTGCTTTTATGCTTCAAGCATTTCTCCATAATTCCGGACTTTCTCCTTCACAACATGCAATTCTTCGTCAGTGTGTTTGACATCAACACTTGACTCGTTGTCATAGGAGCATATTCTGTTAAAAATGGTTATTGATGTTGTCAACCATTATCAACTCCGGGTACAGGTTTCCTTAACCATTTTGCCTGTCCCTCAGCATCATATCAAGCTATAACATATCATTGCATCACATTGATGACAATTGTTTCACTCACTTGGAGATTTTCCACACAAAACTCTGAGTGTGAAAGTTAGCGACAATTGTGGATTTCGCTATACATTTCACAAATCCTGCCTTTGTACTCACAATCCTTTTAGAGCACTTATTTCTTTTAGCATGAGGCCGATATCTTTTACTCCATTCCATTGATTTACATATGGACCGGACATTGTTAAAAACAACCCGGATATATACGTGAACTGTGTCAGGGTAATACATTGAGCTTCCAACAGCTGAAGCATATGGTACCATATCCGTTTACGATATTTTCTTATTGACTTTTGGAACACCATAGTTTTCCAGTTCCATTACCCTTGACTATAAGAACAGGCGTAGGTTTTCTCGCATGCATACTTTAGACATCTTTCTTAGTATGTTCACGCGACATTCCTAATACCCCCTTTTATTCTTTTGAACTTTGAGGACAAGGACTTCTTTTCTCCTCCTGCAGTAGATTGACATCACCACTAGCAAGTAGGACGTCATCCACATGCACAGGAATTGGGAAACGAATTTCCCATTCCATAACTTTGCATGAATACAATTGTCCTCTCATTTTCTTTGCACGAAAACTATCGATTTATGTCATGTTTTACACCTTTACATATTTCCTTTGGAGTCACATTTGCCTTGTAGACTCTTCATAAAGTCTATGTTATACACCTTTACATATTTCCTTTGGAGTCACATTTGCCTTGTAGACTCTTCATAAAGTCTATGTTAGTGAAATTCAAATGGTTGAATTTCACTAACATAGACTTTATAGTAATCACAAGTATCTTATTTTCACATTCCTAGAGACCATCAAAATCTCAAGTACTGGCACTTCTTTCATATGGGGTTGTCGTTGCTCTGTCATTGCCAAGATGCAAATTAATTCTATAGTCGCCCATTTCCAAAAGGCAATAGGTTTTACAGAGACCTGTATCACAAGATCCCTTGTAGAGCTAACAACAGGTGTTGTATAGGTTATACAACATGCTCCCCCAGATTACTCCATCTTCACTAAGGAAATGGCGTATCTTTAAACTTTCTTCTTTATGGCACTTTAAGCGCCATTGTTGTATTCCTTAGTCTGCTTTCGGAACTATAAAAGATCCGGAAATGCAACTGTTTTTTTTCTTTAGGGGTATCATAATGATGGTATCCTAATGACTGTCATACTCCCCTTGACAATCACTTTCTTCATTAATGGATCACTTTAGATGCATAATGTGCATCACATCATCTAAAGTACAAAGGAGTAATGTGCATCACATCATCTAAAGTACAGAGGAGTCATGAAATACACTACAATGTATTTCATGTCCGTATCTCCCCCTCGAAATGTGGCAAGAACTTTTCTGCCACAATTTCGAAACCCATTTCATAGTTCTTGTGAAATGAGGAAACTTCGATTATCTCATTCATCTTATCACTTCATGTAAAATGAAATTATAAGTTGACTAGTATGGGAGTACTTTTTCCTCATTTCATTTCAGAAACTCAACAGAGTTCTTTATGGTTGTCACTTTTGCAAGTCACACTTGCATATCATTCTTGTCTTTAGGTTCGTCTGTTACTTTTATCCTTTCTGGATTTAGGGATTGCATAATGACCGTTACACATAAGGTGTACGGTCGATACTAGGAAAGCTTAATAGCTACTCCATACTTTTCTCCCATAGTGGGACACATTAACCGCACATGAGTCATCATAACTTTCTCCTGTCATACAGGATTGTTGACATAATACAATGTCAACCTTACCCGGTTACGCAGGCATTCTTCCCAGACTTTTCCCACCATGCGGGTAATTCCCTGTAAGGGACATAAATGCCATAATTGGCTCTTTTGACTGCATCAAATTCAGAAATAAATCTGAATTATCTTTGACACACATGTTTGATCCGACGTTGGTCAAAATAAACATGCATGTTGCTTGTTTCATTTCAATCATGTTGACTGAAAAAAAGGAGACTTCATCATAGAGAGTACATGAAAGACATTCGTCAACCAAGACTCTCAATGATCTATCTCTTTTCTTTTCTTGAATTAATATCCAAGAGTTCTTTTCTTGTGAAGCCATTCTTTATAGAGAATATATTCCCTCAAGTTATGACCTTTCTTTTCCATCTTTCGGGTCACTAGTACCCAAAACATTCGCTTTCGCGAATGAAAGCATGGAAAACTTTTAGTCTAAGAAAACTTAGCCAATAATCAATAATAATGAGCATAAAAATAACCCAACGTTGGTCTGCTTAAAAGATATGCACATTAAACTTTTTTTTAAACTATCCTTTTATATTATATATTCTAAATCACCGTTGGGCAGAATTAGAATAAACATCATCCTTCTACATTATTTCAAATGCATATAACTCATAGAAATAATGCATATAACTCATAAACAATGTGATGATATTATGTCTATGAAACAACTTTGCTAAGAAATAATCATCATCATCAACTTTATTGCAGCGGGAACAAGAAATATACATTTCTCTAGCTCAAGAGCATTTCTTGATCTGTATCTGTTCTCTGAAAATTGATCTCTTTGATACAAAAGGATTAAAGCTTTGAACATAAGACTGATAGAATTATAGTACTGTTATCATCCACGTTGGTCAGAAAATAACAATGCCATATTCTAACTTTAAAACAAATATCTTTCTTTTGCCATAGCGGAAACTATCTGAATCTTATTTCACCCACAGAGGAAAAACAATGCTAAGAACAGTTCTTCCAATTAAATTTTCCCGTTGGTTCCAATTTAATTGGAGGATAAAACTTTTACTTTGCAGCGGAAACTTTACAATATTCTATTCAGAAACAATTCTGTACTCTTTTACTCCCTAAGCAATTTTAACCGGTTGAATTCAAAATTGCATTAGAAAAGCAACAATTTAATCTTTTACTTTAGTTCTATTCACTTTTAAAAGAGCACTTTACTTTTACTTTGCAGCAAAAACATGAATAAAAATTCATGAACTTTTTACTTTTTACAGAAACTTTTCTTTGACTAAATAAAAATTCATGAACTTTACTATTTTCTTTGTAAAATTCATGAAAATTTCTTTTTCTGAAAATTTTCTATTTCCATTTTCAGAAACTTTGTCTATTTTCTATTTTCTAAACAAAAAATTTCGTTGGGAAAAATTTGCATAGAAAATCTATGTGAAATTTTCCCAAAACTGGACAAAAAACTATTAATTGTGCTTCTGGAAAAAAGAATACCAGAAAAAACAGACGAAAGCCCGGCCTGGCCCACGGCCCGACCAACGGTCTTTACTGCGCCCGGTAGCTAGCGCGGCCCAAGGCCTGTTGGCCTGGTCCGCCACACGCCCTCCTTTTTTTTTCTTTTTCTTTTTCTGGCCCAGGGCGCGCGGCCTCCTCCTCTGGCCGAAAACGGCCCACGGCCCGGTCGGGGCGCGACTGTGGCTGCTTCCGCCCACCACTATCGGCCCAAAATCTCGTGGCCTAGCTGGGGATCGCAGCATGGCCGTCGGATCAAATCCGACGGACCAGCACGCTGATCGGGTGATCAAAACGGCTCAGCCGTTGGGGGGTGGCAACCCTAGCCCATTCCCCCCC
>LR738713.1:673936955-673948351 GCA_902687465.1 Secale cereale | reverse complement strand
CCCCCCATCTCCTCTCTCCCTCTGTTGTCGACCGAGCCACCTTAGAGTAAGACTGGTAGGACAATCGGTTTTGGTGGTTCGGTCGGACTAGGACAAGGCGGCTAGTGTGGCTAATGCGACGAGGGAAGGGAAGCAGATTGACTCGCCACATGCGGTAATGGAGGCAGTACACGCCCACATGCTTGAGTGGACGAACTCACACCTGCCAAGAGTGAGTAAACTAGTACCCAAGGTAATTCAAAGATGGTATGTACCAGAGGAGGGATGGGTTAAGATTAACTCCGATGGTGCAGTGTCAAGAGAGGCAGATAAGGCAGGAGGTGGGGCAGTGATTCGGGATCACAATGGAGCTTTTTTGGCCGGGTTGTGTCATGTCTTTCCACACATAAAGGACCCGGAAGCAGCGGAAGTTCTGGCATGCATGAGAGCGCTGCAGGTTGTTGATGAGATTGGGATGCAAAATATTCATTTAGAACTTGATAGCTTGAAGGTGGTTCAGATGATCCAGCAAGAGGGCATAAACTTCTCAGCGGTGGGTCCCTGGATTCATGAAATAAAACAGATGTTGGAGTCGAAGCAGTGTGTCAAGGTGTCTTGGGTACGTCGTTCAGCGAATGTGGCCGCGCATAAATTGGCTAGAGTAGGAGTTGGTGAAAATTTATGTAAGATGTGGTTGGGGGAGCCCCCAGACTGTATTTTGGATGTAATTTCGGATGACATTCCGAACTTTGCGGAATTTTAAATAAAGCGGCGGGAGTAACCCTAAAAAAAGGGTAATTCTTTATTCAAATTTAATACAGACAATATCTAATGCTCAGATGATATCAAAATCAGGGGAAGCTCTTCAAAACAATTTTGAGAAAAAATTTCATCCAAGTACTACTAAATTCGGGAAAACCGGACAGTTATTTTATTTGTTCCTTTTTGTCATGTTCTTGTCTGGAAGGATCCTAATAAGTTTTTCCTGAAAATCTTCGATTGGAGCAATCGTAGGCCATACGTGCGCATCGGGGGAAATCCAGTCGAGGCCATCTTTCTCCACCCACCGCATCATGCCACTACGTATACCGTCGTCCGTTTCTTCTTCTTTTTCCAGTGCATGCACCGTCACCGTGATCGGAGGTATCATGGCGGAGTTGTTGGTGTCGTTGGTGTCCATATTCCATTCACGATCGAGTAAGACTGACGCCCTCAGCAGTTCACCGTGGGCCTCAAAGACATGGTTGCTAACACACATGTACCTTTTTTCCATGTGTCTATCATCCGTTCTCTCGCGCCGGATGCCGTATACGTCGCCGCCATCAGCTCCCGGGTCCTGTGTCACGACACACCAGAAGTGCGAGCCTACCCACACCAAGACATTGCCGTCGTGATACGCGGCACGTACTAGATTGCATGCCGCAGGCAGATCCAGCCTCCTTTTCATGATGGTCCAAGTCGTGTCGCCGGGACGCAGGATGGCCGCCGTGAGGACATGCGTGTCAGCAATGAACCGAGGGACATAGCTGTACAGAAAGATGGTGCCGTCGCCGTACACAACGCCACGGGGCTTCGTCATCCTATGGTCGACCCCATACCCATAGTCGTCGGCCGGGAAGGGAGGCAGCAGGGTGACGGCTCCGGTGAAAACGTCCTCGAGTGTTGTCTCACCACGGATGGCGAGGCGCCAGACTGCCTCGCCGTCTTCACTGGTCACCAAGATCATGTCGGAGGGCGCTAACACCGGGTGAGTGTTGTCATAGCTGCGGCGGTTCCTCGAAGCCGCATCTGGAGAGACTACGCTCCCGGAATAGATCACCGGGGAGCGCGTGAGCATGTGGTTGCCGGGGCCGGGGTGCTCCAAGACGAGCCACGGCCGGAACGTCAGGCGGGCCGGCGCCGGCGCTGCTTCGCGCCACGGCCGGCAGACGGCGTGGTAGCGTACGAAATCACGGGCGTCTCGCAGGTGGCCGGAGACGTCGTGGAGCAGGTTCGTCGGGAGAAAAGCCCAGGGTTTGGTGACCTGGGTCGCGTCCAAGTCGACGACGGCGACGGACCCCATCGATCAAACAGAATCGATCCAAGGATGCTTACCAGTTAGGCAGTTACCACTCAATCAATCGGTTTCTTTTCTTGACGGGTAAACAATCGATCGAGTTATAGCAAATCTTTTATTCGCACACGCTTCAGGACTCCGAGTCCTAGCATGAATCAAACAGCTTTGACCAAACTACTAGGAGACACGGTTTTATTTTGGGGAATATACAATTTAAATTTTAGAATTGGATGATAACAAAAGAGAATAATGTACTTCTCTACTAGTAGGATGTCAAAGAGTACTTAACTTATGAAGGATCCCTTGAATTATAGGACTTCACTAAGACATGACGGCATCGAAGAGCGCCGTTTACATAAACGTGACATCAGCACATGCAGCACATACACATTCTTTACTTTGAAATGTCTAAAAATACTCATATTTAGGAACGGGTGTAGTAGTAAGCACGGAGTAACCAGCTGGTTTAGGACAAGTCACGCTGTAGTGCCTTGATACGCACGTTCGGTCGCTAAATTTATCGTGAGTCTTATCTTTAATTCGTTTTAAGATGAAATAAAAAATCATGAGTTATAGGGAAAATAAACAAACATTTATATAACCTAGCACATATGCCCGTGTGTTTTAACGATAAAAGTTTCATTAACGAAGCAAATGCAAAATGATAGATCAATTGGAAGTAGAGTTCTTCGGCTCGCTAGTTCGAGACATGACATGCTAAAATGATCCAGATGAACTACACTAAGCTTTGATTATTTATTCATACATTGGTGACATCCTCCTTGATCTCAACAAAACATTGGCGCGGCACCATACCTCCGGACTTGCTGAAAAAAAATGGTAAATATATATTATAAATCGATTTTTGTAATTTCCAAACGTTCTGTTATTTGCGTCAGATACTCCCTCCGGTCCTTTTTAGTTAACATATAAGATTTGTCTGAAGTCAAGTCTCGCAAAGTTTGACCAACTTTTTGAAAAAAAAACATCAACATTCACAATGTGAAATCAATATCACTATAGATGCGTCATGAGTTAAATTTTCATATTGTATAACATTAGCATGGTAGATGTTGATATTTTTCATATAAATATGATCAAAGTTTATGAAGTTTGACTTCAGACAATTCTTATATGCAGAGTAAAAAGGACCGGAGGGAGTACGAACGATCATGTTGCCGTCCAATTGCGGTTGCACCACGTGGAATGTTGCCGCTTTATATAAGATACAATTATTTGGGAATGGCTGACACCTTTAATGATAGCCATTAACGACTTTCCGATCGCCTGCTGCGAATGTGTTCGTGCTTTAATGGGATCTGTTTGGTTGCGATTAATGACTTCCGATCATATGCCGCAGAATTATTGATGCTTTTAATGGGAATTCGGCCTGATAAATAGGCAAAAATTGTTGTAGTTGCCTGAAGTCAAACCGATGACCTCATGTGTTAATTCCAACGGCGACAACCAACTAAGCTAGATCAGTTTGTTGGTTTTGTCACAAGATACACACTACCTATACCTTCATAATGCGAGTTTTCAAAAAGAATTAAAACAACATTCTCATCGGTCATAGTTACTTAAAATTGTGCATCCAAGTTACATCATTTTCTTGTACGTTTCATACCGCATCACATGGTTTATAAAAAAATATCATCCGATAACTTCTGTAAGTAGCATGGTAATTTACACAACTGTGACATGATAACTTACATATGAACATCACGGTATATAAAAATAAGGCGAAACTATTCATACGATTTGGAGACAAAACTTCATCATGTACTGCAAAATTCCAAACAACTACTTATAGTTAGACATCACTGAATTGCACACATTTTTTTCTATTTGGTCGTCTTTTCTGTTTGGGCGGATCCTAAGTCTTTTTCGAATTTCTTCAATCGGAGCAATCGCAGGTTGTGGCCGGAGCCACAGGTGTGCATCAGGGGAAATCCATCCTGTACGTGGAGATTCCATGGGTTTGGTTTCGCCGGTGACGAAGTTGTACCTGTACAAGCGATGTAAGAAGACAAAGTAGGCGCACCCACCGTCCATGCCTAGCTCGGTGGACTCGTCTGCAGCGAAGCTCGCTGGGAACCCAAGGAACAGGACACGATGACCCAAGCTCCTGCCATCTCTCTCCACCCATCGCATCTTGATATTGCCACCGTCCACTTCTTCTTCCGCTACATGCACCAACACCGCTAGCGCCGGTACCATGGGGTCATTGGTGGACAAGGTGTCCATGTTTCTATGGTACCAGTCATGCTCGAGTAAGACGGACGCCCACAACAGCTTGCCGCTGGACTCGAAGACGTAGTTGTAATAGCGCATGTAACGTTTGTGCTCGGGTCTATCCTCCGTCATCTCGAGCCTGATGCCGTCTATGTCACCACCATTGTTTGCTAAGTTCTGTGTCACGAAGCAGTAGAAGTGTCTGCGCGTCCACACAAAGACCTTGCCATCGTGATATGCAGCACAGTTGTTATTGTATGTCGCAGACCCATACAACCTCTTTTCCATGATCATCCATGCCGTGTCACCCGGGCGCAAGATGGCCGCTGTGAAGCCAGTCATGTAGATATTGAGTTCGGCAAATCTGTACAGAAAAACAGTGCCATCACCATACACGACGCCAAGGGGGTTCCCCAGCCGCCGCACGACCTCATAGTTGTCGGTGGGGAAGTGTGGCAACGGGCAGACGGCTCCGGTGACAATGTCATGGAGTCTTGGCTTGGCATGCCAGTCGAAGCGCCAGACGGCCTCGCCGTTCGGGCCGGCCACCCAAGCTGTGTCATCAAACGACGGGAGAACGTTGCCGTCGTAGCAGCGGTGGTAGCTCAAAGTCGCCTCGGAGGTGACGCTCCCGGAGTAGAACACGGGGGTGTGCATGAGCATGCCGCGGCCAGGGTGCTGCGCGAGCATCCATGGAAAGAACTTGTGGCGGGCCGCCGCGGGTGCTGCGTTCCGCCGCCACCGCCGGCAGACGGCGTGGAAGCGTACGAAGTCGCGAGCGTCGTGCAGGCGGCTGGAGATGTCGAGCAGCAGGTCCGTCGGGAGAAAGCCCCATGGGTAATTGGGCTGGGTCGCATCCACGGCGGCGACAGAGACGGACTCCATCGATCGAACAGTTACGATGATGCTAGTCAGTCGATCGCAACCATGTATAGTTGAGGAAGCTTGATATTTGTAGACGCGTTGGACTCCGAGTCCTGTTCGTACCTTTAATCGAACTTGTATTAAGATCCTAGGTTAATCCAACTGTACCCGTGGCGAGGCTCCGTGTAACCTGTGGTCAACCGACATTTGATTAGTAGTACTAGTAAACTTTGCAAAAGTCCTTAGTTTGTAGACTAATGACCCCACAGCTTATTAACGAGGACATATGATTACCATCCTGGCGCCACCACTGAACTGGATTCAAAATTCCCTGGAGGATAATAAAATTACACCTTTTTAGGAAATCAAAATAATTAACTTCTCTGGAGGATAATAAAATTACATCTTTTTAGGAAATCAAAATAATTAACTTCTCTGGAGGATAATAAAATTACACCTTTTTAGGAAATCAAAATTCCCTGGAGGATAATAAAATTACACCTTTTTAGCAAACAATCCAAGGTTTGAGGCGGGCTGGGTGGAGGAGGAAGGTTTTAAGGAGATAGTGAAGAATGCCTGGGAGAGGGAGGTGGGGGTGGAAGGAAAGGAGGCGGCGGGGGCGGTGAGAGGAGTTATGCGAGATTTAGTAGATTGGAGCCGAAATGTACTGGGTGATCTGGAGAAGCATATACACCGGATCAAGGAGTTGGAAGCGGTGAGGAGGAGAGACATCAATGATGAGCAGGTCTGGCGGGAGGGTGTGCTTCGTTTCAAGCTGAACCGATTAGAAGAGCAATTGGAAACATATTGGAAGCAACGTTCTCATGTTAATTGGTTGAGAAGAGGAGATAGAAATACAAAGTTTTTTCATGCCGCTGCTTCGGATAGAAGAAGGAGAAATAGAATCAGAAAATTGCGAAAGGAGGATGGGACTGTTGTTGATAGTGAGGAAGATATGAAAGAAGTTGCTACTAATTATTTTTTGAACCTCTTTACTTCACACGCAGGTGCTAGGTAGGATGAGCTGCTTGCTCACATCGAGCCATGCGTTACTCCTAATATGAATGAGCTCCTCCAAAAAGAGTACACCCGGGAAGAAGTTTTTGAGGCATTACAAAGCATCGGTGATTTGAAAGCTCCGGGCCCGGATGGTATGCCCTCAGTTTTCTTTAAACAATGTTGGGATGTGGTGGGAGACAAGACTGTAATGGAAGTGTTGAACGTTTTGAATGGTGGTCCTATGCCGGAGGGATGGAATGAGACATGTGTGGTACTTATTCCAAAGGTGAAGAATCCAGAGAGTATGAAGGATCTGAGACCGATCAGCCTATGCAACGTGGTATACAAGTTAATCTCCAAAGTATTGGCAAACCGCTTGAAACAGATTCTTCCAGACATCATCTCCCCAAATCAGAGTGCTTTTGTGCCCGAACGTCTTATTACGGACAATATACTCCTAGCCTACGAGTGTACACATTATATGAAGAGAAAGACAAGGGGTAGAGAGGGGTATGCAGCTGTAAAGTTGGATATGAGCAAAGCTTATGACCGAGTTGAGTGGCACTTTTTGGAGAAGATGATGCACAAAATGGGTTTCAATGAACAGTGGATAAGCCGCATCATGTTATGTATAACTTCGGTGACCTACAGATTCAAGGTTAATGGTGAGAGCACAGAGGTGATTGTCCCACAGCGGGGTTTGAGACAAGGGGATCCACTATCCCCCTATCTTTTCCTCATATGTGCGAAAGGATTCTCAGCCTTACCGAACAAGGAGGAGGTGGAGGGAAAGTTGACTGGCATTCAGATTTGCAATGCTGCTCCAAGATTCAACCATCTATTGTTTGCGGACGACTCCCTAGTACTCATGAAAGCTAACCGTGAGAGTGCTATGTCTCTGCAACATGTGCTACATCTGTATGAGGTTTGTTCGGGGCAGGTTGTGAATTATGACAAGACGTCAGTAATGTTCAGCAAGAACACACGGCACGCAAGAAGGAGAGAGGTGATGGACACTCTACATATTAGGGCCGAAACTTGGAATGAGAGGTATCTGGGACTCCCGGTGTATGTTGGACAAGCTCGAAAGCATGTTTTTGAATATCTGAAGGACGGAATATGGCAGAAAATACAGGGTTGGCAAGAAAGATTACTATCCAAGATGGGAAAGGATGTTCTTATAAAAGCTTGCGCACAAGCGATTCCGACCTTTGCAATGTCGTGCTTTGATCTCACCAAGTCTCTGTGCGAGGAGATGGGAACGATGATATGCAGGTTCTGGTGGGCTAAGCAGGAGAAGAACAATACAATGCATTGGTTGAGTTGGGAACTCTTGACAAAACCGAAGAAGGAGGGTGGGATGGGGTTTCGTGATATCTACGGTTTTAACCTAGCTATGCTGGCCCGGCAAGCTTGGCGAATGTTGTCCAACCCTGACTCTGTATGTGCTCAAGTGTTGAAGGCGAGATATTTCCCAAACACCACATACTCAGTGCTGAACCACACCCAGGCATCTCTTATACCTGGCGGAGTATCTTAAAGGGAGTACAACTGCTGAAAGAAGGCCTCATATACCGGGTGGGAGATGGAACCGCAATTAGCATCTGGTCTGACAACAGGGATGGTGTACGAACGCCAAAATCCCCTCGGGGAAGATGTTTGCTAACTAGAGTGTGTGAGCTTCTGGACCCGGACACTCAGGACTGGGATGTGAACCTTGTAAAGAACATTTTCAATGAGGAGGAAGCAAGAATTATTCTGGCTACACCAGTCCGGGAAGATTATGAAGATGCCTATGCTTGGTTCCATGATAGCAAAGGCCAATTTTCTGTTAAATCTGCCTATAAGCTATACGTGCAGATGAGGGACTTAGCCAACCCAGAATCATCCAGTCCAAAGCAGTACGGGTGGGAATGGAAGGAGATTTGGGGGCTGTTTGGATTCCTACCAATGCCTACCCTGCCAAAAATTTGGCTTGCCTGCGTATTTTGGTGCCTGTTTGGATCAGCGCCAAAGAATTGGCTCGCCCAGCTTGCCTGGCTTTCGTCTGTGTTATTCGCGCCAATTCATGGGCGAGACGAGGGCGCCGAAATGCTTCGCCAAAAAATTGGCGTTGTTGTCTCTGGCTGTTGGTTGGTGGGCTCTGCGTGCATGCTGATTATTTTGGCTCGTAACTATTTCGGCTCGTAACTAATTACCGACGCTTTTTACTCGCAGGCCTCTGCGTCGTTACCGGCTGCATGCAACACAAATACTAGTACAACTCTGCATGGAACATGGTGCCGCGCAATTAGGGACTTCCAACTGCAGTATCTCGCTCGCGTAATTCTCTTGGCGACTTTTTTTCACACTGACCGCTCTACGTTTTATTTTAGGGTAGACCGCTCTACATTTTAATCTGTATATTTTTCATTTTTCCAATAATATATGCATTTAAATATTTTCAAAACTAGTACCTGAAATTTGAAGGATATAATGGTCGCAATCCAAAGAACAACTTGTCAATTTTTTGGTGGCTACAATGGTCACAATCCAAACAACAATAACTTGCCAATTTTTTGGTCATGCCCTTACATTGGTCATGCCAAAATTTTGGTTGGGCAAATTGGGGCTCAAACCAAACAGCCCCTTGGTCCCTGCCGTGCCAGCCAAAAATCAAACAATTTTTGTGGCGGTTTGCACATAATAGTCTACCTCTGAAATTGAACATGAAACGCAGAGGCATTGATTGTGATACATGTTGCGTGTGTTGCAAGAGATTGGACGAGGATGGAGCGCACTTGTTCCTTCGCTGTAAGATGGTTAAGCCTATATGGCGATCTTTGCATTTGGAGGACATTCGGGAACATATGTGCACTTGCAGAAATGCCATGGAGGTCATGACTGTAACCCTCCGGCTACCTGAGAATAAAAAGGTACTTGTTGCATGCCTCTTTGGAGATGGTGGACATGGAGGAATAAACTGAATGCCGGCGAACGAGCAGGACCGGTGGATGGCCTGCCAGCCGACATAAACTACTGGGCCAGGGATTCTGCACTGCTTTGCAAACAGCCTCGACCCGAACCATCAGTACAGCCAGAGCAACAATGGCAGAGGCCCGAGGCGGACTGGCTGAAGATCAACTGCGATGGGGCGTTCTTGGCGACAAAGGGGACTGGTGGATGGGGCTTTGCCATTCAGGACCACTCAGGAGACGTACGAGGTTCTGGAGCTGGGCAGCTTCGAAATGTTGCTTCAGCAATACAGGCGGAAGCTGCAGCTTGTGAGGCCGCTCTGGTGGCAGCAGCCGGGTGGGGTATGGCAAATATCCATGTTGAAACGGACTGCCAGGAGCTGGTCAGAGCGTTGCAATGCAACGATGCGGATTTGGCAGCGGAAGGCCTTCTCTTTAGAGAAATCCGTAGTTTTGCGCGATACAATTTTAATCATGTACTTTTCTCCTTTGCCCCGAGGGCATGTAATAAGCTAGCACATGCTATAGCTGCTTTCGGCGCTCGCCGTGATGTTGACAGGGAGGTTTGGATTGATGACATCCCGAATGATGTAAGTGTTCGCCTGGCTAGTAGTTTGGCTGGACCAGAGTAATGTATGGAATCGGTGTGTTCCATCTCAAAAAAAATAATAAAATAATTAACATCTCTAAGATCCATTATTGTAGTTATCTTCAATTCATTTTAAAAGAAAATCAAAATCATGTTTTTTATGGAAAATAAATTAATATTTACACATGTTATTTTTGAAAAATTCATTTAATCTGACGTTGAAGTAAGATATATGCTCTTTTTTTCAGATATACGAGAGGAGGCATGCATCCGTATGGTGCACAAGCCCTAGATTACTGCCTCCGGGTGGTCACAGAGTTGAGTGAACACCTTCGCAAATTGTCAGAGAGCACTGTGCAGAACCAGTAACGGTGAGGGTCTCAACATGGACCTACAACTCGCACAATCATTTCTCAAGTTTCTTGAGATTCATTGCACCAACGGTATCACCAATGGGTTGCCCAACTGGATTGAAGAGTTCCGGCATCTTTCCGAGATAACTCTGCGCAAGACATTATAGTCAGATGATTCTATGTGAACCCTGGGCAAGCCTGAACATCTGAGGCTCGCAAAGATTGAATGGACCTTCACCAGCATGGACTTCAAGCCGGACACCATTATTGGCCTCAGCAAGCTTCCAAGCCTAAAAGAGTTGGAGCATCCAAACTGTCCTACTTTCAGGTATACGACAAGCTCAACTGTTTAGTGCTCGTTTTTCCATGATGTTTCTATCACGGATTAAAATCTAACGGGCTCTGGGAGGACCTCGTATTTTCATGCTCGCTTTATATACAACAGCATGCGTTGCTACTGTATTTACTGCATGTGTGTATCTTGTTGTTGTCTCATGCTTTTCCACTACTCTCCTAGGTGTGTATGTGTTGTGTGCTTCGTGCCTCAATTAGGGTGTGTTGTACCATCTGCTAGTCTTGTGCTGCGTGTGTTTGATGTGATTTAGTGGTCCGAAAAATGTATTGCGCTGAACTATTTCATCAATAAACATGCTGTGCTCCATTTCGTTGTTCCTTTTTAGGCCAATTTTTGCCAGAGAGAAGAGTCGACAACGAGGGTCATCTGTCCGTGCGGCCTCTGATGGAATCATGGCGCACGTGGTTCCCTCTCTCCCTCCCCTACCGCCACCCGCGAGGCGCCGGGGAGGGCCCCAACTCTCTGCCGCCGAACACCCCTCCGCCTCCCTCCTTCTCCCTCGCCGCCGCCAAAGGGTGTGGCCGGGCGAAGCCCGGTCATCGCCGGCGGCGGCGGGGCCTTCTCATCCCCGCGCATGGGGGTTGGTGCGGATCCGATCTCGCGGGCGGGGCGCTACGCTCGGTGTCAGTTGTGGCGGCGCGGCGGGGCCCAAGAGCAGGCCGGCCATGGTGGCGTGGCGTCGGGCGCCGGATGGCATGGCGGTGGTGCGGGCTGGTGTGGCGCCGGCAGCGTTGTTTCCGACTGCGCCTCGGCATCGCGTCCGGCGCCGCGGGTTGCGGCTGACCGGGTCGCGGGCGGCCTCTCGCCGTGGTCTCTGGTGGGGGCGGCGCGGCAACGGAGGTGGTGAGCTGCTCCCTCCCAGTCGAGCCCTCGCGGCTGGGTGGTGGCGCTCGACTCGGGCGGGTCCCCCTGGTGGCATCTCTGGGCGGCGGCGGCGACAGCTCGGCCACCCTCCTTCTCCGGCGTCTGGCGGCGGCCGATGCCTCGACGCGGGGCGGAACCCGGTTTCGGG
>LR738713.1:673876593-673935193 GCA_902687465.1 Secale cereale | reverse complement strand
TATAGCATTGATCTCGCTCATAATATTCCTCCTCAAGCTTATCCCACGTCGTGTCAAGGAGGACATCGGCATTGTTTCCGGCGTTGCCTCCGAATCCGAAGTTTGGTGTCAAGATGCACCAGAAGAACACGCTGATCCACACCAGGACCTTGCCGCCATGATACGCGGCGCATGCGTGGTGGCTTGTCCGCATATTCAACCAGTTTTCCACGACCGTCCATGCCGTGTCACCAGGACGTAGGATGGCTCCAGTGAAGCCGGGATGATACCGGTAACCGGTATCAAAGGTATAGAGAAATATGGTGCCGTCGCCATAGACGATGCCACGGGGATTCATCAGCCGTCGCCCGACCCCGTTGTCGTCATCCTGGCCCGGGAAGGGAGGCAGGGGCTTGACTTCTCCGGTGACAATGTTGAAGAGTGTTGGCTCGGAACCCCCAGTGAAGAGCCATGCGAACCTGCCGTCCCCGCTGGCCACCCAGTTCCTTTCGTCGCCGGCAGATGACTCGGCCGGCTCCACAAGAACGATGCCATTGTTGCTGCCGCGGCGGCCGCTCCACGTCGGCTCGGAAGAGACGTGGGGTCCGAAGTAGATCACGTGAGAGTTGATGATGCGTCCGATGCGCTGCGAGAGGAGCCATGGCTGGAACGTCTGGCGCGGCTGGGTCTCCACCGGTGAGAGCTGCGACGGCTGTGCGTCGCGCCACGGCTGGCAGACGGCGTGGAAACGGACGAAGTCCGTGGCGTCATGCAGGCGGGCGCAGACGTCGGCGAGCAGCTCCGGCGAGAGATAGGCCCACGGCCGGGTGGTAGCCGCGGCTTTCGTCGACTCCGACGAGGGCGCTGTGATGGACTCCATCGAATTCAGGGAAGGCGATGCAGGCAATGCAACCCGATCGTTTCGCCCTTTATAGGTTCTTTCTTGGACCGTACTTGTTCTACGAGGACTCCTTGACCCTATATGTTGGAAATCAAGCTCGCCTTTAAATTTCAAAATCGAGTAAGATAAGTTATTACCTTTTTTTCTTCTAATAATGCAATGTTTTTCTCCTTCATCATGCTTCTCTTGCTTAAGTATTACTATTATTGTTTATGCAAAAAGGATCCGCCTATTGTTTTAAGATTCAACAGAACTACAAATTACCTGAAACATAATAAAAATTATGTCGCGATAGGCCATCGAACAACAACTGTCGCAAGCAGAACGACCCGATGACACACCGTTCTCGCCGCTCCCATACGAGCGGGCATGTTCTTGTCAACGACAGTAAGAAGTCTTCGTGAACGTGCCTCTAAGAACTAATGCCTTGGAGACCATTCATCACCATTGATCCCTTAAATTGATCTGAAGAAACTGTTAGACAGGAGATTTGGGCCACCACGTCTCCCACTACTAGGAAAATGCCTACTAATGACGCATCTAATTTGGTCATTAATGGCGCATTAGTGGTGCGCCATTAGTGCCACCCCATTAGTATACTTTACTAATGGCGCACCTCTGGTGCGCCATTAGTATCTGGTATACTAATGGCGCACCACAGATACGCCATTAGTATACACAGTAGTGCGGCATTAGTATGCCTCCCAGGGGGCCATGTATACCCCGATGCTTTGGCATACTAATGGCGCACGACAACAAGATGCGCCATTAGTAACTTCGGCATAGTAATGGCGCACTGTCTAATGATACGCCATTAGTATCCTAATGATGGCTTCTCGCCCCTCGTTGGTTACCCCAAGTGGAAGGTTTGAGATGTAGCGTAGCGGCAAATTTTCCCTTGGCAAAGATACCAAGGATCGAATCCCGTGAGACTCCGAGGGTCGACAAGAAGGTGTCAATAGCGCCAGAGACTTTTGCTTGACAGGACCTGCACACAGATACAAATAACTTTGCTCCCAACGAGTACAGAGAGGTTGTCAATCCCTCCGGCCTTGTCGTTTACAAAGGATCAAACGCAAGAGATAATAGTGATAGGTATGACTGCAACTAGGAAATAAGAACAGGAAGTAAATAGCGGGTGTGATCAGTGATGGTAATATGGACCGGGGTCCCATGATATTCATTAGTGATGTCTCTCTCCCAAAAGACGATAAAACAGCTAAGCGAGGTAAACAAATTACAGCTGGGCAATTGACAGGATTATGTGCGCAAACCAATGCTAACTATGTTGTAAGAAAGGTAGAGGCTCAAAAGCATGGGCGGTACGCCAAGGCAAGTAGACCGAAATCCATCTGCATCTACTACTAATCATCCACCTTGAGATGTCTATCCAGAACATCTCGCTGGTATTAAGTTGCGAGTCTCACCCATAGTGTAAACTCAAAGCAACAGACAACTGCATTAAAAAACTTTGCGTAAAGTAAACAATCCTTACACCCGCAAGTACAAGCACCGTTGTTTTCCCCCTTGTGGCAACAACACATCCCCTATACTCATGTTTCTGTCACTCAAGCTAGTCATCGAGGGGCATGAACCCACAATCAAGCATAACGTTCCCTCTTGGAGTTACTACCTACTACTCGGCCAAAGCAATAAATAGCAACGGAGAACATGCAAGAATTATTCAAGAACATACATATAAAAGAGGTGAATCAAATATATTACTCACACACAATCTGAACATAATCTCATAATCCATCGGATCCCAGCAAACTCAGCATAGCAACAGCATAAAGATTACATATGTGCCTCGATCATGTAGGGCAGCTCACGAGGTCTAATCGATGAAGAATAAAGAGGGGAGGAGAACATCACATAGCTACTGGTCATGGACCCATGGTCCAAGGGGGACTACTCACAACTCATCCGGGAAGCGTCCATGGTGGTGGAGAAGCTCCCGGTGGTGGTTCTCCCCTCCGGCAGGGTGCCGGGAAGAGTTCTCCTGGTGCTCCCGATCTTCGAAGCGCGGCGGCGGCGGAACAGAGATGAGATCGCGAAAAAGGGTTCCGTCCTCGAGGGTTTCGGGACGCGAGGTAAATATATGCCAAAGGGGGTCACCAGAGGCGGAGAGGGGGGCCTAGCCCCCCCCCCCGACGCGGCCAGGAGGGGGGCCGCGTGGGCAGGCCGCCTGGGCTGCCCCTGGCTCCCCTCCGGCCCCACTTCTGGCGCGTGGAAGCTTCTGGAGCGCTGATTTTTTATATATTTTTCCCGGATTTTTTTTGGCAATTTAAGTAATAGGAAAACCTGAAATACAAAAACAGCAGAAAATAGAAACTGGCACTGGGATGCACTGAGTTAATAGGTTAGTCCAAATATGATCAAAAGTGTATGGAAGTGCATTAATATCATAGCAATATCACACAAAAGAGGCATGGAGCATGCAGAAATTATAGATACGTTTTGGACGTATCAACATCCCCAAGCTTAATTCCTGCTCGTCCTCGAGTAGGTAAATGATAACAAGCATAATTTCTGTGGTGACATGCTACCAACCATATAAGAACTTTTAAGTAAAGCAATCAAGGCATGTAATCCAATTCAAGTCATAACAAGCAAGAGTCTATATTAGCATTGTAACAAGTAACATAAGAACATAAAGGTGCAAGAGCTCTCGCTGTCCGTGACTCGAATGTCTCCAAATGGTGTTTGCGTGCAAGAAAGGGGATAGGGATATATGAGAGAGTAAAACATAGTTTTTATATTGTTGAGAACTTAATCTACTAAAGTTTCACACTTGTTCTTCTTTGGAATCTTATCTTGACTCATCCCCAGACCGTCAGCCAGGTACAAGTCAAAATGATCCACTCCCTTTCGATATTTTGAGCACTCATGCAATGGATGAGCGTAAGCAAGAAAGTCGACACTTAGGATGGCAAAGAGAGAAATGATAGAGGGGGAAGACAAAAAAGGTGTGAAAGGCTCACATCAATGAGGACAATCATCGGCGAGAGAAAGCCAAATGATAGATATGATGCGAGGAGTAGGGATTGCCATGCAACGGATGCACATATGAGCTAAGGTAAGCTCTCCAATGGAACTAGTGGGGGTGCATCCAACTTGCTTGCTCAAGAAGACCTAGAGCTCTTTTGAGGAGGCTCATCATTGGAATATACAAGCTAAGTTCTATAGTGTAAAGGTCCCCACATAGCTATATGCATAAATGATAATCTCTATGGAGTACAAGGTATAAGATGGAGTACGAGTGTGGATCTCTCAAAAGAAATAGTAGTGTGCCCCTTCTCTCTTTTTATTTCTTTTTATTTCTTTTTCTTTTTTTTCTTTTTTTGTGGCCTCAATGGCTCTTTCTATTTATCTCTCATTTGTCCTCTTTGGGATCTTTTGATTTGTCCTCTTTGGGATCTTTTCCTCACTTTAGGGGCAACACTCTATGTATTACAAGAAGTATAGAAGATCTTTCACACTTTACAAAAGTACTCAACATAAAGAAAATGAAACTATCATGATGTATGCAAATGTATGCCTCTTCCAGTGTAGCAGGATGTGCAATGATACTAGCGCGTCATGTAGCAATGATTAGGGCAAGGCCCAACTAGCATGCGGCTCATCGATCAAGCAAAAAGCATGTATGACATGAAGATCAAGTCATGAGAGGATGGATGTTGCATGGCAATGTATCTCGGAAAGGCTATGGAAATGCCTTAATAGGTAGGTATGGTGGCTGTTTTGAGTAAGGATATAATGAGGCTTATGATGACAGAGCGTATCGTGCCAAGGATTTGGATGCACCGACGAAGTATGCGCCAACTCTCGAGGTGAGAAAGGGCAATGCACGGTACCGAAGAGGCTAGAAAATTATGGATAGGTGGAAGTGTCAACCTTCGAATACTCACATTAGTCCGAAGAACTCATGCACTTATTATCGGTAACTCTCAATCTAATTAGGAGGTTCACAAAGAGACAAGTACCCCGAGGAGGTGTGTATGGGGGTTTGGTTACCCTTGCTCATCCTCGACCCGTGGTACGTGAGTGTACTCTAATATTCGATCCCTCCAAAGATTAGTGATCCATTTAGTAGCTAAAGTTCTCAACTATTTTGTAGGTTTTCGAAAATAAACACAGATTGCCCAAAATATGACATCTATCACTAATAGGCTAAAGCTCTTGACACCAAAAGTTCAAACATTACTCATGGCAATACGTCAAAACTATTGCAAGTTACCACTAAAATTAAATAGCAACCTCAATTACCTATTTTAAGTTTAGACACACAACTCAGTGCAACAGACAAACTCTCTTAACAAGATGAACATAAAAACTCAAGAGAGTTCAGCAACCAACTAAACAAAAGCTCTTTAAAAAGTAAAGCATGAAAATTAAGAGCTAAACATGACAGTAGCTATGGAAAAGACAAAGAACATACACATCAAAGATAAGCATGAAAATCCTGTGTTGTGTTCTAGGTTGAAGTGGAGCGTGTTTCTCTCCCACACAAAGAAAGTTGGGTTCTAACTCGTTATGAATAGCAAGCAAAGCTAAAGAAAACTAAAAAGGAAACTAAAAGCAAGACGCTCCAAGCATAGCACATAACGCATGAAGTGATTAAAATATAGTGGAACGAAGACGAACTGATAATTGTTGATGGAGAAGGGGATGCACGGGGGCATCCCCAAGCTTAGACGCTTGAGTCTTCTTGAATATTTCTTGGGGGTGCACGGGGGCATCCCCAAGCTTGAGCGTTTGACCCTCCTGAATCTTTTTATCATCTTCCCTCGCACACTTGAAAACTCCCTTCATACATAACTCATCATAATCTGATTAGCGAGGTTAGTACCATAATAAAATAATTTTTCCTTGCTGGAAATAAGGATAATCTCGAAGAGCTACTGTTTCTCAAGATTGCCAAAAGGTTTTTGCAAAGAAAAAGCAAGCTCAAGGTTTGCAAAACGAAGAAAAGGGTAAACAGGACAGAATTTGTGAAAAACAGACCAGCAGGTAGTAAATAATTTTTTCGGGGCACTTCTGCAACTCAAATCAAAAAACTCAAAACAGACGCCTGAAAGCCAATTGTATAGAGCACGCTGTCGAAAAAATTCAGACCAAAAAGATGATCTGGTGATTTTATACGAATTTTTCTGTCCAAGGACAAAATCTGTTTTCTGGACAGCACGTCACAACTTTTGAACTTTCTTGCAATCAGAGGCTAAACTTGGCACAAAGCTGAAAAGAAATGATACAATGATGATGCTACTGTAGTAACAAACATCAAGACACAACAAAAGCAAAATAAAACTTTATTCATTGTGGGCTGCCTCCCAAAAGCGCTTTCTTTTATGCCTTTAAGCTAGGCATAATGCAAAAAAAGAGGATCAAGTTTTATCAAGAGTAAAAGAATAGCTAGCCCGTATAACGGACTCAAAAGGTAACTTAATCTTCTTTCTAGGGAAGTGTTCCATCCCTTTCTTGAGAGGAAATTGGAATTTTATATTCCCCTCTTTCATATCAATGATAGCACCAACGTTGCGAAGAAAAGGATGTCCCAAAATATTTGGACAAGAAGGTTCACATTCAATATCCATAATAGTAAAATCAACGGGAACATAATTGTCATTGACAATGATAAGAACATCGTCGATCCTCCCCAAAGGTTTCTTTATGGAAGAATCAACAAGACGAACACCAAAAGAACAAGGATCAAAAATTTCAATTTAAGCATATCATATATTCTTTTGGGCATAACGGAGGTACTAGCTCCAACATCACATAAAGCATAGCAAGAGAAGTTATTCAACGTAATTTTAATTATAGGATCCCAACCATCTTCTAGCTTTCTAGGTATGGAGGCTTCTACCCTAAGCTTCTCCTCCCTAGCTTTGACGAGAGCATTAGTGATATGCTCCGTGAAGGCAAGGTTAAGTGTGCTAGTGTGGGGATCTTTAGCCATTCTTTGTAAAAAGGTGACAACTTCTGAGAGACTACAATTATCAAAATCAATTTTATCATTATTGAGCAGAATTGTAGTGTCATCCTCTTTGTTTGAATTGCTCTCTATTATAAGAGTTTGGACGTCTTCCAAGTTTGGGGAAGTATGGGAGCAACTTTAAACAGAGGCTCATACTTTTTTCCTGGAAGACCATGCCATGGGCATAACTCTCCATTAAAACTAACATAATCACAAGGTTTGTTACTTTTGTAGATCCCGACAGTGGTAATTGGCGTGATGGAAGAAGGGGTGTACTCCTCCCATTTAGTGTTTTTGGTGGAACCCATAGCAGCAGCAAGCAAGATAACTATTTTTGTGATTTTTGATAGAAGACACTAAAGCAAAAACTGAAAGGTAAACTAAGAAGACTAAAAAGCAAAGATAAAAGATAGCGTGCAACTCCCCTATCTTGAAGAGTGGAGTCCCATGCAGCGGCGCCAGAAAACTCTGCTTGATGGCTTCTCGCCCCTCGTTGGTTACCCCAAGTGGAAGGTTTGAGATGTAGCGTAGCGGCAAATTTTCCCTTGGCAAAGATACCAAGGATCGAATCCCGTGAGACTCCGAGGGTCGACAAGAAGGTGTCAATAGCGCCAGAGACTTTTGCTTGACAGGACCTGCACACAGATACAAATAACTTTGCTCCCAACGAGTACAGAGAGGTTGTCAATCCCTCCGGCCTTGTCGTTTACAAAGGATCAAACGCAAGAGATAATAGTGATAGGTATGACTGCAACTAAGAAATAGGAACAGGAAGTAAATAGCGGGTGTGATCAGTGATGGTAATATGGACCGGGGTCCCATGATGTTCACTAGTGATGTCTCTCTCCCAAAAGACGATAAAACAGCTAAGCGAGGTAAACAGCCAGGCAATTGACACGATTATGTGCGCAAACCAATGCTAACTATGCTGTAAGAAAGGTAGAGGCTCAAAAGCATGGGCGGTACGGCAAGGCAAGTAGACCGAAATCCATCTGCATCTACTACTAATCATCCACCTTGAGATGTCTATCCAGAACATCTCGCTGGTATTAAGTTGCGAGTCCTACCCATAGTGTAAACTCAAAGCAACAGACAACTGCATTAAAAAACTTTGCGTAAAGTAAACAATCCTTGCACCCGCAAGTACAAGCACCGTTGTTTTCCCCCTTGTGGCAACAGCACATCCCCTAGACTCATGTTTCTGTCACTCAAGCTAGTCATCGAGGGGCATGAACCCACAATCAAGCATAACATTCCCTCTTGGAGTTACTACCTACTACTCGGCCAAAGCAATAAATAGCAACGGAGAACATGCAAGAATTACTCAAGAACATAAATATAAAAGAGGTGAATCAAATATATTACTCACACACAATCTGAACATAATCTCATAATCCATCGGATCCCAGCAAACTCAGCATAGCAACATCATAAAGATTACATATGTGCCTCGATCATGTAGGGCAGCTCACGAGGTCTAATCGATGAAGAACAAATAGGGGAGGAGAACATCACATAGCTACTGGTCATGGACCCATGGTCCATGAGGGACTACTCACAACTCATCCGGGAAGCGTCCATGGTGGTGGAGAAGCTCCCGGTGGTGGTTCTCCCCTCCGGCAGGGTGCCGGGAAGAGTTCTCCTGGTGCTCCCGATCTTGGAAGCGCGGCGGCGGCGGAACAGAGATGAGATCGCGAAAAAGGGTTCCGTCCTCGAGGGTTTCGGGACGCGAGGTAAATATATGCCAAAGGGGGTCACCAGAGGCGGAGAGGGGGGCCCAGGCGCCCCCCCGGCGCGGCCAGGAGGGGGGCCGCGTGGGCAGGCCGCCTGGGCTGCCCCTGGCTCCCCTCCGGCCCCACTTCTGGCGCGTGGAAGCTTCTGGAGCGCTGATTTTTTATATTTTTTTCCCGGAATTTTTCTGGCAATTTAAGTAATGGGAAAACCTGAAATACAAAAACAGCAGAAAACAGAAACTGGCACTGGGGTGCACTGAGTTAATAGGTTAGTCCAAATATGATCAAAAGTGTATGGAAGTGCATAAATATCATAGCAATATCACACAAAAGAGGCATGGAGCAAGCAGAAATTATAGATACGTTTACTACAACAAAATAGGCATGTATAGTCGCTTTTTATGGGACGCTCTTTGTATTCGTCTCTAAGCTCATGGACATTAGGAGGCTAGAGACGCTTCCTCGGACGTTTATAAACCGCCACAAATGTTTTCTTATAACTAGACATTTAGAAAAGAAATATGTATTTTTAGTTAAAGTAGAGACGATTTTTGAGACGTTTTAGTAGCAGATCTATTTGTGAAGTTGATAAAACTCTAAATAATCACAAAATTCTACACCTTTGATAACTATTAAAGTTAACCATGCTAAAATTCATACATGCGACTTGGTAATTACGTGAGGCGATAAGCTCATGCCATTATTCCCCCATTGGCCACCACCACCCAGGTACCTCTGCCTTTTCAGTTCTATTGGGGGGAGGGGGGTCTCAGTGCCTCATTTTCGTCTTGTGTATAAGTGAGGGTTAGAATTTCGTAGTGTCATGTTGATGGTGGTGGCGTTGTGCCGAAGAGATAAGGTTTCCATGACCGTTCCCATCTCGACGTGTCGTATACCACAGCGTCAATGGCTAGATGACATAGACCTTTGTTAACCTTTTTGTCTTAATTTTTCTATTATTTTTTTAAACTATGACCAACCTTTCTATTTCTCTTTGACAAACTGAGTTTATTACCGAGTCAATTACACTGGTGGTGCTACAACTTAGCGTAAACGGTCACTTTGGTGCTAGAAGTTGTGGTGTACATCGAAGTGGTCAAAAACTTGGCATTGACGTGCAAATACAGTGATTATCTCGTATATACGGAGTCGGCACTGTCTAGACACGTGCAACCTACTATCAGCCACTGGGCCAGGGAGATGGGGCATGTGGCCTGATTTTTTGAAAAACACCTCGAGATATATTTTTCTCAAAAAAGACTATTGACGTGGCATTTTTTCACCCTATGACCAGTGGGTCCCACCTGACAGAAGAGAGTGAAAATTAAACTAAATTAAAAGTGAAGCCACTTCGCTTGGTCTCAAATCGCCAATCAACACGTCGATACAAATCTGTCTAACCAACATGCCATCAAGCTCGCATGGTAACTGTGGATAACAGACGCTTAGTATTAACCTGTCTGCATGCGGATCTTATCTAGGCCGTAGATAGTGCGCCCATTCTGCACCCGTTCCTTTTTAAAATTTTATTTGTAAAACGTAATTAATAAAGTTTTGTTTCAAATATTTGTGATACACATATTATACATACAAACGATTATTATTAAATAATAAAATTTAAATGTATATCCGTGTATGATATGAAAAATATTTAGTTAATACAGACATTTAATAAGAATTAATATGTTTAACGGATACTTAATATTATGAAGTCACGTCTTATATTAAAATTATATAAAATGAAAATTCACATGAACAGTTTAAATTATAAATTATGAATATTTTTCGTTATTAAAATGTGCGTATAAATACTGAAATTCTGTATATTTTTTTTGAATTTTACTTTTTTATTATAAGTTATGAAAAAAGCGTAAATATGAAATAAATATATGAGTATTTTTAAATAATATGTGAACATTTTTTAATGTAAATTATTCTGTTTGTATGTACAATATTTATAAACTGAAATACTCATGAGTTAATTTTATTACTTTATTTTGAAAGAACCTTAATTTTATTACTGAGATTATAATTAGATACTTTCTACAAAAAAATATAGTAAAAAACTAACACGTGCAGAATGGGCCGTTATATCCGTAGCTCATGTAACCTCCGCCTGATACTCAAAAACAAAGAATAACCTTCGCCTGCGTCTAGGTCAAATATATAAATGGTTAGGCAGCTCTCTTTCGTAGGCTAGGTTGTGTGTTCGATACCTACCGGTAATTGCCATTCAGTTTTTGTTCTCAGGTTACATGCGGGACCCACTTCTTAGGTGACAAAATCTCCTACGTTAATAGATTTTAAAAAAAAATCGAGGGTGTTATTGAAAAAACAAGCCATATGTTCATTCTCTCTGGTCCAGTGGCTGACAATCGGCCCCACACACCTGGTCAGCACCAATTACATATACAAAAAGATTTCTTTATTTTCTTAGAAAAGGAGGAGGTCTCCCGGCCTCTGCATCTGGACAATGCATGCAGCCACTTTATTAATTATTCACACAAGACCTTACAAAGTCATACAATAAGAAAACTAAAGTCACCGTCTAGGCAACATCTGTCGCTACTCCTATCCAGTTGATGTAGGGATGCTGATAGTCCGGGCCTAATATCAAACAGACCTCGCAGCCAAACATAAACATCTAAGACCTGAGGTCTCAACCAGGACGCCTGCCGGGTATAGGGCACCCACTAGTCTGGCGCGATCCTCAACCAGGACGCTTGCCGGGTAGGAGGCCGCCGCAACCACCTACCACCAATCCATCTTCAATGCTCAACTCCTACATCTACCTTGCCCGGTCTAGCTGCCGTCGATGCCGCCACGACACTACACATTGCCACCATCATGGCGCTCGTCCATCATCACACACCCACTGGCGATACCGCGCTGCTCCATGCCGTTGAGACCCGCCGTTGTCGACGTGCCAGATGCCACGCCGCTCCTCCGTCGCGAAACACCACCTGTTGCCATTGGTCCCATCCCCTCCGCCTGCAGTTCCTCAAACCGAGCATCCAAACGCCCCAGGTGGCGCCTCCAGGAAGGTACGACACACGCAATGCCGCCGCTGCCGAATCTAAGGAGATTTAGGGTTTTCACCCGGCCATGGGTCGGGATGGAGGGCAGGGACCTCGACGGCGCCTGCAAGGAGGAGAATGGCAACCCTGGTCGTTGCCACCGTCGGGATGAACGAGTCATCCAAAGTTTCCTCCGGTCCGATGTCACCTCTACTAGCCCCCGCGAATGCACCGAGGCCGACGATCGCGATCGTAGGACAACAAGTGCAGCGGGAGAGAGACTGCAACGCGGAAGAGATCCACCGGCGACTCATCGTCCACGCGGTCAAGACGCCGTCCATCCACGCCCCGCGAACGTCGTCAGCCGAGGGCGCCATCGCCATGCCAAACGGGGTGCCGCCCCTGGTCCAGGTTCCTCCACGAAGGCCGGAGTGGTTAGATCCGCCACGAGCGACGAGATCCAGCACCACGCAGCCGACACCATCGCCCAAGCCCGCCGTCGACCAATCCCGCCGCCGCCGGGAGCCCGCACGCTGCCGAGAGTCCCACGCCCATGGATCTGGGCACCCGTGCACCGCCGCGAGTCCGCCGCCTCCAGGATCCGCCACACCGTCGGGAGGGCCGCACCACGCGGATCAGGACTCCCGAGCCGCCGCGGATTCGGGAATGGAAGGAGAGACCCTCCGCCGCCGCTGTCGCACGCACGGGCTTCGCCTGCGCCGATGATCGGCAGCGGCGTGTCTATCCATATATGTTTTTTTAGGGAAGATATATCGATATATGCGAAATATCCATTTTCTCGGGATTTTTTTTGCTTAACCAAATTTGGGGTTCCTGAACTATTTTCGCTTAACGAAATCTGGCGCTGCAAATTATTTTGTTTACCGCCTAAGCCTTCCCGCTTCTCTTGATTTTTTCTCTCCCAATAATCCCAGATTTCCCCCCCACGACGCCATCTTCCAACCTCCAGTCTCCAGATTCCGATCTACGCCGGCATCATGCCCACGGCCCACCTCACGCGCCGCCCATTCCCCCTCCAAGTCCCCGTGCGGCAGCAGCCCTAGGCCGAAGCGCTGCCCTCTTGCTCCTCCTGACGTTGTGCTCGCCGTCGCCTAACCGCATCCACGGTTGTGTCATCCACCACCCGAAGATCTGCCATGTGTTCCGTCGCTGCACCGCCCCGCAAGCATCTTCACCCTCCGGCCCGTCAAGCAGGTGATCCCTTGAATCCCATATCCTCTCTCGCAAAAAAAAGAATCCCATATCCTCTGCAATTTTTACCATCAATCAATCAAATTAGCAGCGTGTGACCTGTTCGGCTGCACACCCGTCCTCGCGTGATTTGCCCCGTTCGCATATGCAGCTCCAGGGCGTCCTGCGACCACGCTCCTCTGTCTACTAGTGCTACATAGTCAACTCTTTTTTGTGCGTTCATGTTCATATCATCCCAGTACACAATCGATTGCTTTTTTATGTGTCAAACGGTGCTGGCCTGTTAGGCTGTTAGTTACTAACCTGTAACTAATACTGAACTATGAACTTGTCATCTTGAAAGTGGTAATGTTCAATGCCAATGGGAGGGAAGTTGTTCATTTCTGTTAACTTATTATTTGGTTGTATATTGGCTACTACTAGTGATTATTGTGAATTCTTGTTTTTGTGTTGTGCAGAAATGCAGACAAGAGACAATAAGTAAGACTGAATATCCCTTAGGAAACAAATTTCTCCTTTTTTTGTAATTCTTTTTCGTCTCTCGGTGGATTTTTGGGCGACGACGCATGTAATTTTCAGGAGGAGCAGGGGTATGATTCACGCATTCATCTTACGATTATGGTGGGTTAGGAGGTTCATTTCTGATTTTTATGGCAACAACTTCAAATGCCTCTTCACCCGCAAAAAAAAAAAAACTTCAAATGCCTCTTCCTGAATATTCTGCCCCGCTATTTTAGGAGTATATAACCCCCACCTATTGGATGACCGACCCATGTCACCCTGCTCGCCATGATCGCCGCCACTTGACGGCATGGTGGTGGACACCAGTGCAACCACAGTGGCGGTTTCTCTTGCCTAGGTACACCCCGCATCTCTATTTCATCTTTTCGCTGGTTTGTGTACTTTTGCTCTCTTTTCACTCTGTCTGAGTATGTGCTTTGTGAGTAGCACACACATCATAACGATTACTAGCTTAGAGGGCAGTCTTTGTTTCCTAGACTGTTATTTTTTACCACTGTAAGAAAAAAAACATGTGGAAGTGGGTTCTTTTAATTCTTCATTGTGATATGTCATTGCAGCAAGTTTTAGTTCTACAACTAGATGAATTGCTATTTCTTTGAAATCCCGATCTAATGGTGGGTGCATACAGTACAGAAAATTGTATACCTAACTGATTCTTAATCTAAACAGAAGGTTTATCAGGTATTGCGTGCAGGTTTGTGGGTACCACACATATTTGGAGGTCCAGCTCCTGCCTGCATGTGGAAAAAGTTCCTGATTTGCATCTCTAATATAACATGGTAAGTCATTTTATTCTTGATCTCTCCATTACCTTGTGATCCATTTCATGGATGGAAGGAATTCCGGTTCAATCTCACATAATGTTCAAACACATAAATGCCTGATGTGTTGAATTGCTAACATACTGAGAAAATGCTACAGCTTGATGACTATGTAGTACAATTCATTCAGAACTTAGTTCTGATGACATGGGTCTTGTTGAGTATATTGGCTTCAAGTACAATTGAGCATGATTATTGGCAATATACTAGAACGATACATTATTCCCAAGTCAAGAATACCATTTTGGGCATAACATTACGTGCAATACAAGTCGGCAAAACATATGTGATTCTTTTTCTTACTCCAGAACTACTATAATTTTCTGTATTGATTTGCACTTTTGATCTGTGGCTTTCTGATTTGAGAGTCGTCGTCCCCAAATCATTCTAAAATGCTTGGCGGGTTTTTATATATCCATCAACGGCTTTAATTTTCCTGAACATATTTCTCCAACAGTTGAGTACATTTTCTTGATGTTCAATATGATTGCTTTCACTAGCGATCTCAGGTGATAGTAACTGCCTTCTGTCGGAGATTAAATTCAATGTTCTATTATATCTGATTAACCCATAGAGAATTTTTCTTGATGTTCTAGTACTGCCTACTAATGTATTTCCAATGCATATTTTACTTTGTACCTCTTGCGATGTTCATCTACTTAAGTCTGGTGAAATTTATGGTGTTGTGGAACTATTGAAGTTTGACTAAATTTTGTTATTCAACTTGTGTTGTTCTCTTCAAAGCGTGTGTGGTACATGTTGTTGACATCCAAGAATGCTTCTTATTTGATGATCATAGTATATTTCAAATTAAGGCAAGCTCTAGCCCGACATAGCAGTTCCACCAATAAATTGAGTCTACCACATTCTATAGATCTTCTCTATGTCATCATATAGTTTGATTACCATATGCATCTTCGAACACTTTGAACAAATTTGTTGCTCATCATTTGATTAATTGCTGCATCTTTATTTGACATGCATATTATCATATTTTGATCGCTAACCTTGCCGAAATCTATCATATCAAAGAGAAGGTGACAATAAATCTCATCACTCTCATTTATAAATTATTTTTGAAATACCAAATAATGACTATGATTTTTTTTGTTACTTACAACTTAAACTAACCTGGCGAAAACAAGTATTGAAAAGTTTGGTAAACCCAATGAAGGCCTTGAAGAATCAACTTACCGAACCAACTTTTCACTAACAAGGAATGGGTTACACTAGTTTATTTGTGTCCGTGTGCATAAATTTCATCATTACCATACAATGCCTATATTCTGTGTAAGTTTACTTACAGTTGCACCGAACCTCAAATGCAGAAAGCACATGGTGGTCAAGAATCGGAAAATGATCATGCTGGAAATAGCAATGCGACCAAGTAAGGTGGTCCAAGTGTATAACTCCCCGCGTCACTAAGCATATCAAGATAATACATTAGTAGGCTGCATCTTGGTTTTTTAGGTAAAAAAGGCAAAGCCGACCACTTCAACAAAACCTAAGACATTGGTGCATCCAAGACAACCTCAAGACATTTGTACAGTACATCACTCATAGTTTCATCAAAAGAACATTTCATCTTGGACTAATCCAAAAGCTTATGTTCTAAGCTTCTCTTTGTTATTTTTTTCAGAGTAGCTGAGATTTTAGAATTGGAAGCATTGCAGGAGCAAGGAGCAAGGAGATTTTAGAATTGGAAGCTTCTCTTTTTTGAGATTTTAAATGAACATATATTATGTATAATATATGGAAAGCTTAGTTCTAGTTCGTAGTATCTTCTCTTAATTATTTACATAACGTCTGATTTGATTCAATTGTGAGCTCCATACACTTTTAGTGGATGTATTTGTTCCTAGGTTTGTTACAAAGGATGCTAATTGTGAGAATGGATTTCTTGCGAATGCAATGGGTGATGTGGATTGATGCCTTTATATAGTGATATTTGATCAATCTACATATGCATCCCTGTCATAATAAATTAACTCATTTGAAATGAGGAATACAGAGTAAAATCAGTAATAAAAAATGATTAAAGTAATATACTCCACAAACACAAAGAAGCTTATTCATATTTAGAGACGAATATATTGTCTCAATATAGCGTCTATAAGGATTGGGCCCACATGAGTAGAGGCGCCATACAAGCGTGTAATAGAATGTCTCTATTTTTGTAGAGACGATTTTGAACGTCCCAATATAGCGTGTCATACCATGTAGACGCGCTAACCAAAGCGTGTTTACATAATTTGAGGCGGTCCGTGAGGAGACGCTCCAGGGACGCTTTACTAAATCGACTCTATTTTTGCCTAGAGATGAAATAACGCGTCTCTAGCTGTGAAAATGAACGTCTCTACACGCAGTTTTTCTTGTAGTACGTATCACCTAACCATGAGATCTCAATCTTTGAGCTCTCTTCTAATAATTGGGATCTGCATCTTCGTCGTACTCTTTCTCCTGAAGAGTTGGCTGATTGGCAGCGACTTGTTGCCTTCTTCCCTGTGCTCTCGGAGGAGGAGGAATCGGTGGTGTGGCCTCATTCGTCTTGTGGTCGCTTTTCGGTGAAATCGCTTTATGGAAAACTTATCTCAGGTTCTATTACTTCCAAATTTAAGTGGATCTGGAGGGCTCGTATTCCCCCTAAGATCAAGATCTTTCTCTAGCAAGCTTCTCGCGGGCGGCTTCCGATTGGTGATCAGATCCGCAAGCGCAATGTGCTTGGGTCTGATCGCTACGCCCTTTGTGGGCTAAGAGAAGAGAATATGCATGTTTTCTTCTCATGTGTTCAGGCTTATTTATTTTGGTGTTGTATCCGATCCTGGCTGCATGTTGCCTGGAGTCCATCTTCCTTATCTGAGCTTCGTCTCCTGGCTAAGAATCTGGTTGGGGCCCAGAGGAGAATTTTCTGGGTGTCCTTTGCTGCGATGTGCTGGGCGCTATGGGCGACTAGAAACAAATTTACTATTGAGCATGTTTTTCATGCTAAGCCTACTGATTGCTTATTTAAAACTTGTGTGTTCTTGCAGCAGTGGAGATTATTGATTAACGAGGCGGATAGGGATGCACTTGATTTGATGATTTCCAAGATCCGGTCTTCTGCTATCTCCCTATCTCCACCAGTGCCGACAGCTAGGTGTTGCTGGTCCTTTGTCTGGCGTCTGTAGTCCCTCCGGCCTGTGTGCCGTGTACTGGCATGGGAGCCATGTACGCTACTTCTCCTGCTCGTCCATGTTGAGTGATACTCTAAGTAACGTCTTTGTTATCCGTTATTTTCTATTGAATTCTGCCTGGTGGCTTTATCTATAAAGCCAGGCTTCGGCCTTTTATCTAAAAAAAGAATATACAATTTAAATTTTAAAATTGGATGATAACAAAAGAGAATAATGTACTTCTCTACTAGTAGGATGGCAAAGAGTACTTAACTTATGAAGGATCCCTTGAATTATAGGACTTCACTAAGACATGACGGCATCGAAGAGCGCCGTTTACATAAACGTGACATCAGCACATGCAGCACACACACATTCTTTACGTTGGAATGTCTAAAAATACTTATATTTAGAAACGGATGTACTAGTAAGCATAGAATAACCGGCTGGTTTAGGACAACTCATGCTGTAGTGCCTTGATACGCACGTTCGGTCGCTAAATCTATCGTGAGTCTTATCTTTAATTTGTTTTAAGATGAAATATAAAATCATGAGTTATAGGGAAAATAAACAAACATTTATATAAACTAGCACATATGCCCGTGTGTTGCAACGGTAAAAGTTTCATTAACGAAGCAAATGCAAAATGATAGATCAACTGGAAGTAGAGTTCTTCGGCATGCTAGTTCGAGACATGACATGCTCAAATGATCCAGGTGAACAACACTAAGCTTTGATTATCTGTTCATACATTGGTCACATCCTCCTTGATCCCGACAAAACATTGGCGCGGCACCAAACCTCCGGACTTGCTGATAAAAAATGGTAATTATATATTGTAAATCGATTTTTGTAATTTCCGAACGTTCTGTTATTTGCCTCAGATACGAACGATCATGTTGCCGTCCAATTGCGGTGGCACCCTGTGGAATGTTGCCGCTTTAAATAAGATCCGATTATTTGGGAACGGCTGACACCTTTAATGATAGCCATTACTATCTTTTCCGAATGCCTATTGCCAATTTGTTCTTGCTTTAATGGGATCTGTTTGGTTGCGATTAATGACTTCCGATCATATGCCGCAGAATTATTGATGCTTTTAATGGGAATTCAGCCTGATAAATAGGCAAAAATTGTTGTACTAGCCTGAAGTCAAACCCATGACCTCATGTGTTAATTCCAACGGTGACAACCAACTAAGCTAGATCAGTTTGTTGGTTTTGTCACAAGATACACACTACCTATATCTTCATAATGCGAGCTTTTAAAAAGAATTAAAACAACATTCTCATCGGTCATAGTTACTTAAAATTGTGCATCCAAGTTACATCATTTTCTTGTACGTTCCATACCGCATCACATGGTTTATAAAAAATACCCTCCCATAACTTCTCTGCAAATAGCATGGTAATTTACACAACGCGGACATGATAACTTACGTATGAACATCACGGTATATAAAAATAAGGTGAAACTATTCATACGTTTTGGAGACAAAACTTTATCAACAACTACTTATAGTTAGACATCACTGTATTGCACACATTTTTTCTATTCGGTAACTTTATCATGTACTGCAAAATTCCAAACAACTACTTATAGTTAGACATCACTGAATTGCACACATTTTTTCTATTTGAAAGTCTTTTCTGTTTGGGCGGATCCTAAGTCTTTTTCGAATTTCTTCAATCGGAGCAATCGCAGGTTGTGGCCGGAGCCACAGGTGTGCATCAGGGGAAATCCATCCTGTACGTGGAGATTCCATGGGTTTGGTTTCCCCGGTGACGAAGTTGTACCTGTACAAGCGATGTAAGAAGACAAAGTAGGCGCACCCGCCATCCATGCCTAGCTCGGTGGAGTCGTCTGCAGCAAAGCTCGCCGGGAACCCAAGGAACAGGACACGATGACCCAAGCTCTGGCCATCTCTCTCCACCCATCGCATCTTGATCTTGCCACTGTCCTCTTCTTCTTCCGCTTCATGCACCATCACTGCTAGCGCCGGTACCACGGGGTCATTGGTGGACAAGGTGTCCATGTTTTTATGGTACCATTCATTCTCGAGTAAAACGGATGCCCACAACAGCTTGCCGCGGGACTCGAAGACGTAGTTGTAATAGCGCATGTAACATTTGTACTCGGGTCTATCCTCTGTCATCTCGAGCCTGATGCCGTCTACGTCACCACCATTGTTTGCTAAGTTCTGTGTCATGAAGCAGTAGAAGTGTCTGCGCGTCCACACAAAGACCTTGCCATCGTGATATGAGGCACAGTTGTTATTGTATGTGGCCGACCCATACAGCCTCTTTTCCATGATCATCCATGTCGTGTCACCCGGACGCAGGATGGCCGCCGTGAAGCCAGTCATGTAAATATTGAGTTCGGCAAAGCTGTACAGAAAAACAGTGCCGTTGCCATACACGACGCCAAGGGGGTTCCCCAGCCGCCGCATGATCTCATAGTTGTCAACCGGGAAGTGTGGCAACGGGCGGACGGCTCCCGTGACAATGTCACGGAGTCTTGGCTTGGCATGCAAATCGAAGCGCCAGACGGCCTCGCCGTTCGGGCCGGCCACCCAAGCTGTGTCGTCAAACGACGGGAGAACGTTGCCGTCGTAGCAGCGGTGGTAGCTCGAAGTCGCCTCGGAGGTGACGCTCCCGGAGTAGAACACGGGGGTGTGCATGAGCATGCCGCGGCCAGGGTGCTGCGCGAGCATCCATGGAAAGAACTTGTGGCGGGCCGCCGCGGGTGCTGCGTTCCGCCGCCACCGCCGGCAGACGGCGTGGAAGCGTACGAAGTCGCGAGCATCGTGCAGGCGGCTGGAGATGTCGAGCAGCAGGTCCGTCGGGAGAAAGCCCCATGGGTAATTGGGCTGGGACGCGTCCACGGCGACGGACTCCATCGATCGAACAGTTACGATGATCGCAACCATGTAGTTGAGGAAGCTTGATATTTGTAGACGCGTTGGACTCCGAGTCCTATTCCTACCTTTAATCGAACATGTAGTATTAAGATTCTAGGTTAATCCAACTGTACCCGTGGCGAGGCTCCGTGTAACCTGTGGTCAACCGACATTTGATTAGTAGTAGTAGTAAACTTTGCAAAAGTCCTTAGATTGTAGACTAATGACCCCACAGCTTATTAACGAGGACATATGATTACCATCCTGGCGCCACCACTGAACTGGATTCAAAATTCCCTGGAGGATAATAAAATTACACCTTTTTAGGAAATCAAAATAATTAACTTCTCAAAGATCCATTATTTAAGTTATCTTCAATTCATTTTAAAAGAAAATCAAAATCATGTTTTTTATGGAAAATAAATTAATATTTACACATGTTATTTTTGAAAAATTCATTTAATCTGACGTTGAAGTAAGATATATGCTCTTTTTTTCAGATATACGAGAGGAGGCATGCATCCGTATGGTGCACAAGCCCTAGATTACTGCCTCCGGGTGGTCACAGAGTTGAGTGAACACCTTCGCAAATTGTCAGAGAGCACTGTGCAGAACCAGTAACGGTGAGGGTCTCAACATGGACCTACAACTCGCACAATCATTTCTCAAGTTTCTTGAGATTCATTGCACCAACGGTATCACCAATGGGTTGCCCAACTGGATTGAAGAGTTCCCGCATCTTTCCGAGATAACTCTGCGCAAGACATTATAGTCAAATGATTCTATGTGAATCCTGGGCAAGCTTGGACATCTGAGGCTCGCAAAGATTGAATGGACCTTCACCAGCATGGACTTCACGCCGGACACCATTATTGGCCTCAGCAAGCTTCCAAGCCTAAAAGAGTTGGAGCATCCAAACTGTCCTACTTTCAGGTATAAGACAAGCTCAACTGTTTAGTGCTCGTTTTTCCATGATGTTTCTATCACGGATTAAAATCTAACGGGCTCTGGGAGGACCTCGTATTTTCATGCTCGCTTTATATACAACAGCATGCGTTGCTACTGTATTTACTGCATGGTGTGTATCTTGTTGTTGTCTCATGCTTTTCCACTACCCTCCTAGGTGTGTATGTGTTGTGTGCTTCGTGCCTCAATTAGGGTGTGTTGTACTCCCTCCATTTTTGTATACAAGGCCACTATGGAAAATACGTTTTGCATCAATACAAGGCCATCAACAGTAATCGAGGCAAATATTAATGTTGTTTCCTCGTACTAGTAACCCATGGCTTAATTAGTAACATGCATGTAGTGGATGATAATGACACGCTCACCTACTTCTTCTCTCACGACCACTCAGCTTTCTTTAATGTGCATGCACCCTATTAATTAACCCGATAAACGAGAAAACTAATTAGCTTGTAAAGCATACATTGATTTTTATCTTGGTACCTGTAATTTGAGTTTGTGGCCTTGTATACAAAAATGGAGGGAGTACCATCTGCTAGTCTTGTGCTGCGTGTGTTTGATGTGATTTAGTGGTCCGAAAAATGTATTGCGCTGAACTATTTCATCAATAAACATGCTGTGCTCCATTTCGTTGTTCCTTTTTAGGCCAATTTTTGCCAGAGAGAAGAGTCGACAACGAGGGTCATCTGTCCGTGCGGCCTCTAATGGAATCATGGTGCACGGGGTTCCCTCCCTCCCTCCCCTGCCGCCACCCGCGAGGCGCGGGGGAGGGCCCCAAATCTCTGCCGCCAAACACCCCTCCGCCTCCCCCCTTCTCCCTCGCCGCCGCCAAAGGGCGTGGCCGGGCGAAGCCCGGTCATCGCCGGTGGCGGCGGGGCCTTATCGTCCCTCGCGCGTGGGGTTGGCGCGGATCCGATCTCGCAGGCGGGGCGCTGCGCTCGGTGTCAGGCGTGGCGGCGCGGCGGCACCTCGGAGCAGGCCGGCGATGGTGGCGTGGCGTCGGGCGGCGGATGGCATGGCGGTGGTGCGTGCTGGTGTGGCGTCGGCGGCGGTGTTTCCGGTAGCGCCTCGGCGTCGCGTCCGGCGCCGCGGGTTGCGGCTGACCGGGTCACGGGCGGCCTCTCACCGTATTCTCTGGTGGGGGCGACGCGGCAGCGGAGGTGGTGGGCTGCTCCCTCCCAATCGAGCCCTCGCGGCTGGGTGGCGGCGCTCGATTCGGATGCGGGCAGGCAACCATGACCGCTTGGGCGACATGGCTGCGGGTGTTGATGGACCGGGGCGGCGGAAGAGTTGAAGCACCGGGGTACATCACCTACCCAGTCTAAGTACTGGTCGACGGTGACGACGTTCGTGGACGTCGTGTCCTCCTTGCAGGCTCCGTCGTGGTGCTTCTACCACTTCCATCTTACTCTGGGCGAAAACTCAATCCTCGGATCGGACGGTGGCAACGTACGTGGTCGTGCCCTTCCTGGAGGCACCGTCTTGGAGTTCTCGGTCCGGCATATCCGTTACACATCCTCCCGGACGATCGCTCCTCGTGGTGGTGTTCTCCGTCGGCTGTAAGTGAATTCGTTTTGCTCATCTTTTAGGAGCTTTGTAGTCGTTGTGGTTGTCTGTCGGTGCCCGGCATTCATGTATCTTGCCTTAGGTATGTGCTGTGCGTTTGTATCAGATGCTTTGTTGTTGTGGTTCGTGCTTTATAATATAAAGCGAGGGGAAACCCTTTTCGTAATCATGGCGCACGTTTGCTATCCTTAAATCATTGATTTGTTACTTTATCTGGATTTGGTTCTTGTGGCTGCTAGTTCTACTGATACAAGTGTGTTTTTGAGGGCCGAACTCAGATGCAGGTTCCGAGCAAATCTACGCACCTATGTTACTCTGTTTAATTATCTGTTCTTAGTTAATCAGACAATCAAGTAGTTACATGTCAATCTGGATGCTCTTGTTGCTCTTGTCAATCCTGGGTGCTATTGGCAGAGATACCATGAAATAAGCACAGATATACGATAAACGGTGTAATTTAGTCTTATTTCCCATCCCTTTTTTGCCAAAACTTACTTCTCAGTTCATTTTGTATTTTCCAAAACTTATTTTTCAGTGGATCAAGTAATTTGTCATGAATCTAAGAAATCTATACTACCTCCTTTTCGGTTTATAAGGCTTGCGCGTATCCCTAGGTCTATAATTTGACAAATATAAAATGAATTGTATAGTATAAAAATTACACCATTAGAAAGTAGAAGATTTGAAGTTTCTAATGATATATTTTATGTGGCAGATAACTTGTATTACGTTGGTTTATTTGTCAACCTAGATATACGCGCAAGCCCTATAAACCGGAAAGGAGGTAGTACAAAAGTAGCTTTATTTTTTGATAAAGGGCAATTTAATTGACTCATAATGTAGTAACGAGCTATACAATTATAATAAGCATACAGACGGTCTCTGCATAATTAAGATGCACATCACCAATATAGACAAACAGTCACCCTGACAGAGACCAAAGTCTTATAAGACCGAAGCTATGCCTAGCTACAGAAAAAAAAACAGAAGCAAAGAAAAACGATTTTCTTAGGCAACCTGAAAGTCCAACATGCATCCTTGAGTTACAAGAATTAAATGTTTTTACTTCTTGTTTCCTTGAATTACAAGAATTAAATGTTTCTACTTCTTGTTTCTAGTGTCAAGTCTTTCACGGATTTTCTGGATTGGAGCAACCACAGGTTGTGGCCGGAGCCAGACATGCGCCTTGTCGGAACCCCTACCGGCAGAGGACATCCACTCCACAGCGTTGGCTTTGCCATTGACGAGGTTATACTTGAACACGTGATGGTTGTAGACAAAGTAGACGCACCCACCATCCAGGCCCACTTCGGTAGCGTCTACGGCGAAGCTCGCCGGTGACCCGAGAAACAAGACACGATCCTCCAAGCCCCGGTCGTCCCTCTCCACCCACCGCATCTTGTCGCTGCCGTCCACTTCTTGTTCTAGGGCATGCACCCTCACCGCCAGCTTGGACGCCATGTTGCCGTCGGCACAATCATGGCGTCCTTTGTGCTCGACTAGCACGGACGCCCACAACAGTTCACCACGGGACTCGAGAATATAGCATTGATCTCGCTCATAATATTCCTCCTCAAGCTTATCCCACGTCGTGTCAAGGAGGACATCGGCATTGTTTCCGCCGTTGTCTCCGAATCCGAAGTTTGGTGTCAAGATGCACCAGAAGAACACGCTGACCCACACCAGGACCTTGCCGCCATGATACGCGGCGCATGCGTGGTGGCTTGTCCGCATATTCAACCAGTTTTCCACGACCGTCCATGCCGTGTCACCAGGACGTAGGATGGCTGCAGTGAAGCCGGGATGATACCGGTAGTACCTGCGGGCTGACTCGGTATCAAAGGTATAGAGAAATATGGTGCCGTCGCCATAGACGATGCCACGGGGATTCATCAGCCGTCGCCCGACCCCGTTGTCGTCATCCTGGCCCGGGAAGGGAGGCAGGGGCTTGACTTCTCCGGTGACAATGTTGAAGAGTGTTGGCTCGGAACCCCCAGTGAAGAGCCATGCGAACCTGCCGTCCCCGCTGGCCACCCAGTTCCTTTCGTCGCCGGCAGATGACTCGGCCGGCTCCACAAGAACGATGCCATTGTGGCGGCCGCTCCACGTCGGCTCGGAAGAGACGCCTCCGGAGTAGATCACGTGAGAGTTGATGATGCGTCCGATGCGCTGCGAGAGGAGCCATGGCTGGAACGTCTGGCGCGGCTGGGTCTCCACCGGTGAGAGCTGCGACGGCTGTGCGTCGCGCCACGGTTGGCAGACGGCGTGGAAACGGACGAAGTCGGTGGCGTCGTGCAGGCGGGCGCAGACGTCGGCGAGCAGCTCTGGCGAGAGATAGGCCCACGGCCGGGTGGTAGCCGCGGCTTTCGTCGACTCCGACGAGGGCGCTGTGATGGACTCCATCGAATTGAGGGAAGGCGATGCAGGCAATGCAACCGGATCGATTCGCCCTTTATAGGTTCTTTCTTGGACCGTACTTGTTCTACGATAGGACTCCTTGACCCTATATGTTGGAAATCAATCTCGCCTTTAAATTTCAAAATCGAGTAAGATAAGTTATTACCTTTTTTTCTTCTAATAATGCAATGTTTTTCTCCTTCATCATGCTTCTCTTGCTTAAGTATTACTATTATTGTTTATGCAAAAAGGATCCGCCTATTGTTTTAAGATTCAACAGAACTACAAATTACCTGAAACATAATAAAAATTATGTCACGATAGGCCATCGAACAACAACTGTCGCAAGCAGAACGACCCGATGACACACCGTTCTCGCCGCTCCCATACGAGCGGGCATGTTCTTGTCAACGACAGTAAGAAGTCTTCGTGAACGTGCCTCTAAGAACTAATGCCTTGGAGACCAGTCATCACCATTGATCCCTTAAATTGATCTGAAGAAACTGTTAGACAGGAGATTTGGGCCACCACGTCTCCCACTACTAGCAAAAGGCCTACTAATGACGCATCTAATTTGGCCATTAATGGCGCATTAGTGGTGCGCCATTAGTGCCACCCCATTAGTATATTTTTACTAATGGCGCACCTCTGGTGCGCCATTAGTATCTGGTATACTAATTGCGCACCACAGGTACGCCATTAGTATACACAGTAGTGCGGCATTAGTATGCCTCCCAGGGGGCCATGTATACCCAGATGCTTTGGCATACTAATGACGCACGGCAACAAGATGCGCCATTAGTAACTTCGGCATAGTAATGGCGCACTGTCTAATGATGCACCATTAGTATCCTTTGGCATACTAATGGCGCACTATGATGTGATGCGCCATTAGTATGAATATTATGTTTTTTTTAATTTTTTAATTTTTTGTTTTTTGCACAGGTTACAAAATGTATAATTGGACAGAATATAGACAGCACACATCAATAACAGATTCATCGAATACAATAGAAGATTAGTCTCTGAATACAATTCATCATATTAGTCTCCGAATACAATTCATCATATTAGTCTCCGAATTGAAAAGACCGAACAAAGATAGAACATTATATTACAAGTCTCAAGACCGCGAGTAGCGAGTTTGTCTTCACATTACAAGTCGATAGATCATCTAAACTACCATCACATAGAAGAGAACTGCGGTCATCACGATGAAACTCGTCTTCATCCAGTTCCTCCAACGCTCCCTCCCCTCTCCCGCTAGATAGCGGGCGTATCTAGATTCGGCCTCGACCCTAGTGGTGTACCCTTTGTAACTGTTACCGCTGAATCGGTGAACCTGTCTCCGACACTCCTCCCAGTCGTCGTAGACTCCGGGAACCTTACCCTTGTACACGACATACGACGGCATCGCTATGCACTAGCCAAACGAAAGGTTAGTACCAATTCACAGACAATACATATGCAATATATAAGTATGCAACAGAACGATCGAAAAAGAAAAGCAAGACATTAATAGCATCGATTACATCTAAGTTGAACGACTCTCGAAACCAAAGAGACATACTACAAGTTCATTAAACTTTAATTACAACATGAGCCAATCGATGTTTCAGAACTAGACACAGCATCACTGCTTTCGACTCGACTCAAGGGACCGGAGCGTGGATGAAGCCGTCGTCTATCGTGGGAGTCATGAAATCACGGGCGTTGTCAGCCTGCATTTGTAGCATTGTGTCGATGTCACTGTTGGATGGTTGATTTCTGAGGTAGAACTGCCCCGAGGTACGAAGGACATCTTGATGGATGATTTCCGCAAACTCCGACTGGATGCGAGAGAATTCTTGTCTGATGTCCGCGTCCTGGATTGCCGACATGCTCGCGGCCCAATCTTTGAGTTTACTCGGTAGCAGAAGTTGATGATGGTCCCGTACGATCGCCCGCATGTGATGGATGGCGTAGTATGCACCCTTCTGACCGCCAGGCGGCTGCTTGACGCAGCAGAACGTCGTATTGTGGGAGAACACGTGCTTGCCGTACTTACGAATAAGCCTGGTGAAGGTGCCTCCAGATTTGGCGTAGCCGGGGAGAACATCATCAAGAACCTTCTTGACATTTGTATAGTCTACGTTCGACTGACGGTCCGGGTCGAAATACGTGGCCATGGAATATTTGGGGCTTAGGAGGATGAGCGTGCAATGTGTGTCACTGCAGAAAACACGGAATGTTAAAAGAAAAATGATCGAAATCTAAGAATTCATATGTTACGGGGCGGTTGAGGGGGAGGACTTACTCGGGAAAGTAAGGCACGAGGAAGTTATCCTTATCTCGGTTTGCCAGAATGACGCCTTCGAGGTAAGAACTCGCGACTTGCCGGTCCCCAGCGCTGCCCAAGATCTTGGCACGCATGTAGAAGGGGTCGACTATCACGATGTCCGGGGTCTTGTCGCGAATGATCCACATCTCCATACTCAGCGAAAATAGCCGAACGAAGGTGTAGTGCAGCGGATGAAGGTTCAACATAGCGTGGATGTCATCAAACCGCAGGATGATCGTACCCCCGATGGAGTTATCCACAAAGCCCTTGCCCTCTGGCACCTTGGCCGCGAAAACCGGGTATGCCACATCCTTCTCTCTGAGACGCCGCTTCTCCAAAGAAAGAACACTGTCATGCAGACTCCGCATAGCACCGGTTGCAGCATCGAGCATATTTGTCGGTAGCATCGGCCTACCCGCCACATGCACCCTCCTCATTACATCCTCAGGTGAAGGTGGCCCGTCCTGAGCACAGATCGTACTCGGTGCCGGCTGGCTCGCACCCTTGTTAGTCTTTCTTTTGCGTGCCTTCTTCTTCTCCTGTAATGGGACCGAGTTCTGCTCACAGACCGCCTTCTTGAGTGTGTTGGGGCTGATAATATTTCGCACCTCACCTATCTGAGGCTCGGTGAAGTCGGCAGCTGGAGGCGTCTCCTGAGAGCTGAACGGCAGACGACGCCTGTTGCAACTTGGCTTCTCCGCGGTACCAGCTAGATCACGCACGTCTTTTGTTGGGTTGGGTTCTTGAGAAGGAGGCCCCATGAAGTCGCCACCGTACCCATGATCGGCAAAGTATTGATCGACGTTGGCAAATGTATCGTCGTCGTCGTCGTTCTGATCCTGTGCCATATGCATGTTTGGATCCAGTGGCATAGGGATGTCCGACACCGTTGCGGCGGTCTTGCCATGGGGCCGACTTGGCGCCGGCACGACTGGCGGTGTTGTCTTTGGGGTGGTGTCCCCCGCCCCCAAACGAATCTGGCTCTTCGGCCAAAGAAGGGGCCAGCTCAGGCAGGCGCTGAGGGTCATCACGTCATCATCGTCGGCCCCGACGGGTTGAATCGGAGGTAACACCTCGTCGAAGCCTGGCAGCACCCGAACCAGTTGAACCCTAAACAAGTTGGGTGGCATCTGGGTACCGTGGAACAAGGGGTTGCCCGGTTGAACGATTTTGCCCTTGGCGACATCGACCAACTCGTTGTTCACGAAGTGCAGGAGAGTGCACGGAACGTCGGCGGCGCCCTGCGAAAACATGTAGGGCGTCAGGGATGCCCAGTCAAAGGCAAGGAGATAAAGTCCTCGGCCGAGAGAGGCTTAATTAGTTACCGTGATGATGGTGTCGAGCTCGGCTAATGTCGAGGCACCGCCAACGGCGGGCGTGCAGTTGACGGAGGGGCCGCTTGCTGCAGAGGTGCCGGCCGGCGTACACCCGGGTGCATTAAGCTCCCGTGCCGGCGTAGGAGACATCAATGCCGCCTCCGGATGAGACACCAATGGCCCTGCCATCGCGTTTTGTGAGTTGCTGGCCGTGAAGCTAGGAATCGGGGGCGGCCCCTGTTGGCCGCCCGCAATCCACGCACTCAACCCCTCGATCAAGGTAGGCACAATGGCGGTGATCGTCGCTCCGAGCTGTTGTTACACTTGCTCTTGGACAATCTCCGGAATCCGCGCCACCTGTGCCTTGAGTTCTTGAACCTCGCGCGCCTGGCTTTCCGAGCTGGTCTTTTTCTCCTTTCGCCCACCAGCATTATAGTATGACGACCATTTTGTGACAAGTCTTTGCCGGCCACACGACCAGCTGACGTCGGCTTACTGAGCTTATCCTTGTTCTTCATTACATTCAACGCCCTATTTAGAGTCGTGTCCCAAGGGTTGCTCTTAGTCGACCCTGCGCTACTGCTTTCAGTCGCCTGTGGAAGGAATGTGAACCATTTAGAAATTTGGCTTCATTAATTAGAATGCAACCATATGGAGCTAATTACGCGGGGGTGTATTCCTTACCAGAACAAGCTCAAGCGCCCTGGTCTTCGGATCCGTGGTAAGCTCCTTTATTTTTGGGTCCTTCTTGTACCGGGCCCTGACAAAGTTCCTGGTCTGCTTGTCACCGTATTTATCGAAGAGGGGCGGTAGGCCTTCCTCGGCACGGTCCGCCTCCTCCTTGTCCCATATAGGCTCCGCCACTCTATAACCGCCGGGACCGAGTGTGTGTTCCCCTAAGTTCAACTCCCGCATTTCTTTCCCCCACTGACTTGATTCGGAGTGTGCGGTGCTCGAGCAATTGATCTTGAAGTCGTTGTAGTCATCTTCGGTGATTGAATGATTTTTCTCCTTGATCTTCTCATAACTCTCACCTTTCTCGATCATTCTCTTCACATTGCTTTTCCAAATAGATAGGGCCTTGCTCATCTTCGTGAGGGCAGCATTGTTCACTTTATTCCCTTTGAGGCTAGTGTTTTCAAATTCAGCGGGGAACTTGTATCGTTCGTGCAGCTTTGTGAAGAGGAGGTTGCACTAATTCCCTCGGTCAGGATGCCTCAGGTTCTCGGTGTTGATCTAGACGGTGCTCCGGAGAATGCACCTGAGCTGAAGCGAGTACCCCTTGAATATTCGTTCGAGCGCCGTTAGATTCCCGTCGGAGTCCACTTCAGTAACTTCCTCCTTGAGGGTGCGGAGCACGGTCGGGCGCCGGTCCTTCCGTTACCTCTTCGGTTGGCTGCCATCTGTGCGTGCGCCGCCATCGTCAGTGGTGGCATCCTCGGCGGCACCATCAGTGGTGACATCAGTGGGGTCATCCTCGGCGGTACCATCAGTGGTCTCAGGATCGGTGGGGAAGGCGGCGTCCACATACAAGTGAGGTTGTTCCTCCATCTCCTGGGACAGCTCCCAGAATGCCTTGCCGCCCGAACCCCCGGCCTCATCGTTGTTGGCCATGTTTCTCTCTAAATAGGAACAAAGTTTGGTCAAAAAGTTGGTTATTGTCAAGGAACAAGATCATGGTCTCTTCATTTAGGGTTTGTCGACACCGAGGCATCCTAAAAGCTAAGCTTTTATAATTGAGGGTTTTTCGACGCCGAGGCACCCTAAAAGCCTAAGCTTTCATCATTTCGGTTTTTATCGACACCGAGGCACCCTAAAAGCCAAGGTTTTATATTTTATGGTTTGTCGACACCGAGGCATCCTAAAAGCTAAGCTGGGAAGGAGAATTCTAAGTTGGGCCTAATCACTTGGCTCTATTGCCGCCTATGGTTTAATGCAGCTAGAATAAAGGGGCACTTGATCCTACTTAATTAACTACTAAGATACCCCGGCCCATGCATTAGTCATAAGTACCCCATATGTCCTATTTTTAGCAAAGTCATGCTAAAATTCACGGAAAATTTAAGCATGACCTTTGCTGAAAATAGGACATATGGAGTACCCGAATTTGCCGGAACGGAAATTAATCGACATTCCAGCAAACTCAAGGGCCTCTCGGGTGGACAAGGCAAAAAAGGCCTCCATCACAACATGGAAAATACATTGGCATGTGAAGAGGTGAAACAATATATGCATCTCCAAGCAGTATCATTCAACATTTTGGACAAACCACTACATGCAATACTGGATCAGATACAAGAAGAATGTGAGAAAATGCAGACAAATACTAACAGATTGAGGTGCTGTGCTATTAACATTTCAAGTCAAAACCTTTTCTGGTTAGTAAGTGTTTCTTGAGATACGGGGCCAAATTTGCCAGGTATGGGGTACGGGGTGCAGTTATAGATGCTCTTAGTGGGCCAAATTTGCCAGTCAAGTTGTAGATGCTCTCAATAGCATCCTAGGGGAAGTAAATTATTTTAATCTAATGTTTCAATTACTTCCAAACTAATATTGGTATGACAGATAGAAAACTGAGAATGGGTAAAAAAACTAAGCATGGCAGCAAGACGCTGATGCATCTTCTGTGTCGCCAATTTTCAAAACAGAACCGGAATTCTGTTGATAAATGGAAGCATTTTTATAGTCCCTCGAAACAAAATAATCACAATACATAAGCACCTAGGTAAGAAGCTGGAAAATAATACCATGGGTGCATTATGAGTGTTAGTTGGGAGCATGAAACTTCAATAACAGAATCTGTGCCAATTGTGGACCCATGTTTGTGGAAGCTCGATATACAGGAAGCAATGGAAGATTGTTTTGTCAGTTGAAATAATCCAACTACAAAATTATTTGATGATTAATAACCTAATACATGAAGGCACGAACAGAACAATACTAGGTAGATTCATCATTTTGGTTTGTTGGGTAGTTATAATAATCTAGCACAAAACAGCGATCATTCTCAGTTGAACGGAGAGGCTATGTCGACAAACAATAGTACAGCAGCCCACTAGGCAGTACGAGAGCTAGAAGCCCTACATGCGGCCCTAAAGCGACAAATACACACCAATCTGAAACAGACAGTTGGCATAGCAAGTAGAGCAATGTTTTCATGTCTTGGTAGAAAAAGACCAACTTTTTCTATATGCATGTAGATGTATACAAGGCGAGAATTATAACAATACAGTGGTATCCTAAATTGTTAAGATATCTACCAATCTAGTACAGGGACATGATCAATGTATCACAAATTAAACCAAATCATTTTTGCGTGTTCTGGACATTCAGTAAAACTACACCGCACCTTCCATAATGCACCTCATGTTTGACAGGTCAATCTTCTGCAACTCTAAATTCTCTATGATAGCACTAAAAAGATCAGACCGAGTACGGACACCTCATAGTTTGTTTCTCTCATATTAAAATCACCACAGATTAAAGTGGAATTTACACAACCATTACACAGATTCATTTTATCCGTTGTAGAGCTGAACGTACATAGAGTAATATTTACAACATCAAATGTGGGTGTGTGTGTGTGTGTGACTGTGTGTGTATATATATATATATATATATATATATATATATATATATATATATATATATATATATATATATATATATATATATATATATATATATATGTGTGTGTGTGTGTGTGTGTGTGTGTGTGTGTGTGTGTGTGTGTGTGTGTGTGATATGATGAATCTAATGAAGCTATAATTCGATGCTATAGATTTTCATATACTTTTCTGCAAACTTGGTTAAACTTAAAGAAGTTTGACAACAGCACCTAACTACACTTGGTTATACTTTTCTGCAAACTTGGTTAAACTAAACTTGTTGCAAATCTTCACAGCTATGCCAAGCCCTAACTACATCGACAACAGCACCTAAACTTGTTGCAAATCTTCACAGCTATGCAAATCTTCACAGCTATGCCAAGCCCTAACCGATATTGACAGAGAAGAAAACCAGGGAGGAGCACTAACCGAGAGGAGAGGCGACGTCGAGGCGGCGTCGAGGCGGCGGGGCAGCGGCGTCGGGGTGGCATCGAGGCGGCGTCGAGGTGTCGAGGCGGCGGGGCAGCGACGACGGGGCGGCGTCGGGGCGGCGTCGAGGCGGCGGGGCAGCGGCGTCGTCGGGAGAGGAGAGGGGAAGGGGATCGGCGCGAGGACGAGGTCGAGGGAGAGAGATGCTAGGGGATAGGTTTGGGCCGGCCGGGGAGGAAATATGGATGGTGGGGGCGGCACAATACTAATGGCGCACCACCCCTCGGTGCGCCATAAGTACATCCATACTAATGGTGCACCTCACCCTGGTGCGCCATTAGTATTTTTTTGTTTTCTGCTCGAGCCAACATGTTATCTTCCACCTGACGTGATCCACATCAAGTGTCCTCTACTAGCTCGACTGGTCAGCAGCCAGTTCTCACACCAGGAGGTCCTGGGTTCGATTCCCAGGCTCCACAATTTTTTTATGCATTTAAAATGCTGTTTGATACTTATTTGTGTTTAAATATGCTTAAACTTGTTTAAATCATAACAATAAATATTTTTTTTATAAGACAGTAATAATTTTTTAAAAAATATCATCAAACAGTAATGCCAGTGGAGCGGGGAGGGTGCGGGGGGTCGGCGGCGGCGGCCGGTGGACCGGGGGGTGCTCGGCGGCGAGGGGGGCCGGATCCGGCGAGGTGGGATAGCGATCGAGATGGAGGGGGGGGTCGAGATCGAGTGTCCATGAAATTTAAAAATATTCATGATAGTTCAAAAAGTGCCCATGAAATACAATCGAGAAATGAAGGCTACGATTTAAATACAATCGATCTTAGCTAGCTATCTGTTCACTATCTTCTTGCCCTTCTTTTTCGCAAATGGAGTTCTTCTGTGGAACGGACGTCCTTTAGGTAGGGTGGTCCTGCTTCTTCTTGTGGTGTATGCTGCTACTTCATCATCGTCGTCATGTTCGATCCTCGGGTCGCCGTACTTGTCGAAGTCTTGCTCATTGGCTACTCCATCCATTCCGATGATCTTCCTTTTGCCTCTCCTCACGACAACACGACTGGGCTTTGACGGGTCGGTAATGAAGAAGCATTGGTCAACTTGGGAAGCCAGTACCCATGGCTCATTTTTCGCGGTGACGTTTGCGCCCGCGGTCTTGGATTTGGCTTCGGGTATAACCATGGTGGTGAAATACCGGTCTTCTTTTAGGACGCTCTTGGCCCATCTAACACGGAACATCGGGACCTTCTCTCCAGCGTAGCTCAGCTCCCAGATCTCCTCGATCCTTCCGTAGTATCTGTCCTTGTCATTACCGGTGTAGGATTCCATCGTTACCCCGGAGTTCTGATAACCATCGCTCTTCATGTCCTTGGATTCGGTGTAGAATGTGTAGCCGTTGATATCGTATGCCTCATAGGTCATCAGGTTGTGCTCGGCGCCCTGTGACAAGGCGAATATGAGTTGTTCTTCCGCGGAAGAATCCTCATGTAAAGGGTACGACAGAAGCTTCTGCTTGAACCAACGCGTGAAACATGAGTTGTGCTCTTTGATTATATGTCCGTCCGTCCTCTGTTGGCCTCGGTCATTGTACGTCTTCTCAATAAAGGTTTTGTGCTCTACCACCCAAGGATCGACCACGTCTATGTGTTGTAGCGCGACTAGGTTTGCTCTTTCAAAGTCGGCGAGTCGACCCTCGAAGTCGACATGCATTTCGCGGCGACCCTCACGGTGACCCCATCCAACGAGCCTGCCGAGGTGCCTATTGACGGGCAGACCAACGGGGTTCTTGATGCCTAGATAATTCGTGCAGTAGGAGATGCACTCTTCGGTCAGAAAACCCCTGGCTATGCTTCCCTCTAGACGTGACATGTTGCGAACGTATCCTTTGATGACACCATTCATCCTTTCGAACGGCATCATGCTGTGCAGGAACGTCGGCCCGAGTTGGATGATATCGTCCACGATATGGACCAGCAGATGCACCATAACGTCGAAGAATGCGGGCGGGAAGTACATCTCAAGCTCACATAGTATCACCACGTTTGGTCCTCTCTGGCATGTTGAGCAGGGTACCAACCAGACTCTCGCACACGTTCTTCGTGATATGCATTACATCAAGGCTATGAGGCACACAGTGGATCTTCCAGTACGGCAAGTCCCAGAAAACAGACCTCGTTTTCCATACATTCAGCAGCGGCTTTGGCGCCTTTCACTTCTTTCCCGGCTCTAGTGCCTTTTGCTTCTTTTCCGGCAGTGGGCAATCTTTCCAATTTTTCAACAGCTCGTCTATTTCCTCGCCGCTCCTCGTACGCGGGCGTCCTCGGGGTTCAGTTTCACCATCGAACAGATCCTTGCGTTTTCTCCACAGGTCATCGTCGCGAAGCCACCTTCGATGTCCCATGAACACGGTTCTCGAAGACCCGGGATCTCTATCTAGCTGGCGATACGTTGTGTCATCCATGCACCTGACGCTTCCAGAAAATCCGTGGACCACCTGCCCCGCGACATATCCGTAACCGAGATAATCGTGCACCGTCGTGAGCAGCGCGGCTCTCATAGGGAAATATTCTTTCTTTGCGGCGTCCCACGTATTGGTTGGCGTTTTCCACAGCGTGTCTAGCTCCTCTTTCAGCAGCCCCAGATACAGATTGATGTCGTTCCCTGGTTGTTTCGGTCCTTCAATTAGCATACTCATGTGAATGTACTTCCTCTTCATGCACAACCAGGGGGGAAGGTTGTACATCCACACAAACACATGCCAGGTGCTATGTGTGCTTCTCTGGCTGCCAAACGGATTGACTCCATCGATGCTCGCACCCAGCACGATGTTCCTTGGATCGTTCCCAAATTCTAGGTCTTCAAAGTTCAACGCTTGCCACTGGCTCGCATCCTTAGGGTGACTCAGCATCTTGTCTTCGTTATCTATCTCCGGATCATTTGCGTCATCTTCTCGCTTCTTCTCCTCCCTATCCGCGTGCCAATGCAGGAGTTTTGCTACCTTAGGGTCCGCGAAATACCGCTGCAGACGAGGAGTGATCGGAAAGTACCACACCACTTTTCGAGGAGCTTTCTTCCTCTTCTTGTATCGAGTGACGCCGCACACCGGACATATGGTAGACTCCGCGTGCTCGTCACGATAAATGATGCAATTGTTCATGCACACATGGTATTTCACTTGCGGTAAATCCAGAGGACACACGATTTTCTTCGCCTCCTCCAAACTGGTGGGGCACTTGTTCCCCTTGGGAAGACGTTCGTGCCAGAATGACATGTTCTCGTCGAAGCATGCGTCGGTCATATTGTGTTTTACCTTCATCTCCAGAGCCATGAGCGTTACTTTCAGGCGGGTATCCTCGGGCCTGCATCCTTCATACAATGGAGTAACTGCATCTAACTCAAGTTGATCCATCTTGGCTTTCTCTCGGGCGGCAGCTCTTGCGTTATCGGTCTGCTTGAGAAGCAGCTCTTGAATATGAGGGTCCTGCACCCAGCCCATCGATGGTCCAGCGTCGTCTGCTCCGCCGGCATCATCATCTTCATGATCATGCCCGTCGTCTGCTCCGACATCTTCCTCATCATCATGTCCTGCATCTTCTACATGATGACTGTGTACAGCATCACCGTCGTGATCATCTCCTGGGGATTCTTCGTCTTCTCGCCCGCCCGAGCCGCGGTGGTTGTCTTGCTGCCCTTCCTCATTTCTTGCCCGGCCCCCATGGACGACTTCGTAGTCATCTTCATCACCTTGCCACCAATAGCCATCCATGAAACCACGGAAGAGCAGGTGGTCCCGCACCTGCCCGAAATCCGGGTCCGCAATAAGGCTCTTCAGCTTGCATCTTCGACACGGACATCTTATCTCCGTCTCGTTCTTTTGAAGCATCTCGGCCTTCGCGGACCTCAAAAACCTATTCACGATGCCTTCGGTCATCGTGCGCACCATGGTCGCCTGCGGGGTAGAGCAAAACGATATTTTAGAACCAAGAAAAAATTTGCCGTGACTTTCCCTAAATATAGGACAAAAAAGAATGCTTAATGCCAAAATTCTCACCGAAACGGAAATGAATCAACATTCCGTGAAAATATTGGCAACTATCGCATTTCAAATACCGGTACACCTCCAAACACAAACACATATGTAACACAACAAACATATGCAACACCACGAACATACATAGATCTAGCTAGGCCATAAAAAGTGCATGTGCACATTGTTGTAGGGAGAACAACATAAATATAGCTTCCCCCTTTACTTACCTATCAAAACAAGGTAATTTAACCACTTAATTTGAATGAATCTATGGTGGAAATGAGGTGAAAAAGAGGAGGGACCCGAGAGAAGGAGGTGGAGAGAATGAAGTCGGGAGAAAGTGAGTGTGGGTAGGAGAGGCTGTCCAAAATATCTTGTTGCTGCCCACTTACTAATGGCGCACCCACTATAAATGCGCCATTAGTAATCAAGGTTACTAATGGCGCATCTTCAGTTAGTGCGCCATTACTAGTTTTGAAAAAAAATACTAATGGCGCACTATCCCACAGTGTGCCATTACTTGTTTAAACTAGTAATGGCGCACTGTGGAACAGTGCGCCAGTAGTAGTTTTGCATAAAAAAGAATAAAAAATATAATAAAAAAAAGAACATTAGTGGCGCACTTTCCTGCTGGTGCGCCATTACTAGTTACAACTAGTAATGACGCACTCTGTCTGGATGTGCCATTAGTATGTTTGGACAGGCGCACTAGTTCAAAAAAAAACTTTTTGATACTAATGGGGCACCCTGGGCCAGGTGCGCCATTAGTAGTTTGAACTCTAATGGCGTATCAGAGGTTGGTGCGCCATTAGTATATACTAATGGCGCACTGCTTGTCTGGTGCGCCATTATTACCAATTCCATCTATCGCCCTTTTCCTAGTAGTGTCCCCACGATCGGCGCACGTCCAGATGCACGATCTCAGTTCTGTTGAGGCGTAGCCCTCCTATATGTACCCCTCTCTGTACTCTGTATCAGTTAAGGAAAGATCTCAATCAGTTTTCATGGTATCAGACTATCTCTCGATTCTCCCCTAACCCTCCCGCAATCCCGGCACCATGACCAATCCCGGCGACGGCCAACCCTCCCAGCCCGCCGCCGGCGACCAAACTAGTTCTGCCCTCTCCTCCACCACCACTCTGACCATCCCCTCCCCCCTCTCATTCAGCGACACCATCACCGACGTCACGCCATTCATCCCAATTGTCCTTGATCTCCATAGCCGGAATTACTACCACTGGCGGCATCTGTTCGAGATCCACCTTGGCCGCTGCTCTCTTCTCGATCATCTCTCTGATGCATCTCCTCCGGAGCCTCACAATCCTCGCTGGCTCAAAGATGATCTTGCCATCATCTAGTGGCTCTACACGCGCATCTCCACCGAGCTCTTCAACCTCGTCGTCAAGGATGGCGCGACGGCTCGTGACATCTGGGCGGAACTCCGTCGTCTGTTTCAAGACAATCGGGACGCCCGCATCTCCGCCCTCAACACAGAGCTGCGCACGGTCACCCATGGTGATCGCCCCGTCGGCGTCTTCTGCGAGCAAATCAAGGCCATCGGAGACAAACTCCGTGAGCTCGGAGAAACGGTCGCTGATCGTGCCCTTCTCCACGCGCTTATGGGTTGCTTGGACGAGCGGTTTGCCCAACAGGCGTCTCTGATCCCGCTCCTCCGCCCACTGCCAACCCTGTCTGAAGCCCGCTCGATGCTGCAACTCGAGGAGCAGAATCAGGCCCGCAAGACCGGAGCCCCGCGCATCTTCCACACCACGGCACGCTCCGCTCCACCACCGGTGGCTCCTTCGCCGGCGCCGCCCGCTGCACAACCGCCGCCAGGCTGGCGCCCCAGCCCCAACTACAAGGGTAAGAACCCAATTTACCGCCCACCGAAGCAGGGCTCCACTTCCTCTGCGCCTCCACCGTCGGCGCCCGCGGCATCTTCTGCACCTCCACCGCCTGTGACGCCTCCCTCCCCATGGCGCCCCACCACTGATCCCTGGACTGGGCTCGTCCAAGCCTGGTCCATGCCTTGGGCTGCGCCGTCCCTGTACGGTGCGCCGCCCGCCTACAGTGGAGCCTGGGCGCCCGGTATGCGCCCCTCTGTCGGCGCTCCTGGTCTTCTCGGGTCCAGGACGCCGCCGCACGCCTACACCGCCTACGCCCCCCTGTACCAGTCTACTCCCGCACCAACGGCGTCGTCCATGTACCCCTACGGCGCTCCGCCAGTTCCAAGCTGGGAGATGGGCGGTCCCTCGGCGCAGCCCTCTTCTTCACCATACCCGGCTGCCTCTGCTTCAACTTCAGCGTCACCAACCCGGGATCAGGCTGCTCTCATTGCGGCTCTGAACTCGCTTACCACTCAGGACACAGGTACAGAATGGATCTTTGATTCTGGTGCATCTACGCATATGTCTGCATCTAGTCGTACGCTCTCTTCTCTTCATCCCTCTCTTCTATTTCCATCCATCACCATTGGTGATGGTTCTACTGTCCCTGTTTCCTTCGTTGGTTCAGCCACTCTCCCTTCTTCTAGATCACCGCTTCTTCTTCGCGAGGTTCTGGTAGCCCCTGCTCTAATCAAATATTTGATTTCTGTTCACCGTTTTACTATCGATAACCATGTTTCTGTGGAGTTTGATCCGTTTGGTCTGTCTGTGAAGGACCTCCACAGCAAGGCGGTGATAGCTCGGTACAATAGCTCTGATGACCTCTACACCATCAGCGACGTACCTTCTTCACCACCTCACGCCATGCATGCTTCTGTGTCCCTCTGGCATCGCCGCTTCGGTCACCCCAACACCAGCACCACGTCCAAGCTTCTTCACGAATTCAAGCTTCCACATGATCGAGATTCTCATGATAGCACTATGTGTTCAGCATGTCAAATGGGCAAACATGTCCGCTTGCCCTTTGGCACATCTACCAGTAGTAGTACTTTTCCCTTTGAGTTGTTGCATTGTGACCTATGGACCTCTCCCATACCTAGCGTTTCTGGTTTTAAATACTACCTTGTACTTGTGGATGACTACTCTCACTATATATGGTCTTTTCCTATTCGCAACAAATCAGAAGTCCACGGCCTTTTCGTTCACTTTCAGAAATATGTCTATACTCACTTCTCTCTTCCTATCCGCTTCTTACAATGTGACAACGGACGTGAATTCGATAACACTCGCAATCGCGAGTTCTTTCTACACCATGGCATTCTTCCCCGGTTTTCTTGCCCCTACACTTCCTCCCAAAACGGAAAAGCAGAGCGCTCGCTTCGAACCATCAATGATATTCTTCGCACTCTTCTCATCCAGGCCTCCATGCCACCAAAATTTTGGGCCGAAGCACTCCGCCACGCTACCTACCTCCTCAACATTCGTCCCACTACCAAATGCCCTAAATTTTCTCCCTATGAATCTCTTTTCCTTGCATCACCCCCATATAATAGCCTACGCATTTTTGGTTGTCTCTGCTTTCCAAACCTCAGCGCAACAGCACCTCACAAACTCTCCCCTCGCTCCTTGCCTTGTGTCTTCCTTGGCCACTCGGAATCTCACAAAGGCTATTGGTGTTTTGATCTACAAACCGGTCGCGTCCTCCTCTCTCGACACGTCACATTTGATGAAACCATATTCCCCTTCGCCTCCCACTCCTCGCCAAATCTTTCCGCCCCCCTTTCTACCACCACCACCCGATCTCCTCCACTCGACGTGCATGGCATGCATGGCCCTGTTCACGTGGTCTTGTCCCAGCCAACCAACATAGCCGCGCCAGATTCCCCCGAGCCATCTTCTCCGGGATCCCAACCCTCTCTCTCCCAATCATTGCACAGACCACCATGCAATCCCTCCCGGTTCCCCTCTAGCCAATCCCGACGACGATCCCCTCGGGCCCACCACTACACTATCCACACCACCGCATGCCTCCTCCGCTGCTTCTCCGGGGCCCGCCACTACGCCACCAACCCCACTCCATGCTTCCTCTACATCCATGCATGCATCTACCACTGCCTCCCCTCACACACCGTTCGATCAGTCCTCTGGCTCTTCACCTTCTCCTCCACAACGCCTGCTGCCTACCAACGCTGTTCCTGTTCCCATTCCTACCAACGATCACACCATGCACACTCGTAGCAAGGCTGGTTTCCGTCTCCCCGCTAAACGCCTCAACTTCACAGCTTCACCTACTCCCCTTTCTCCAATACCCTCTTCTTACAAAGCCGCGCTTCTTGATTCCAACTAGCTAGACACCATGAAGGAAGAATATGATGCTCTCCTTCTAAACGACACCTGATCCCTCGTCCCTCGTCCTCATGGTGCTAACGTTGTCTCCGGCAAATGGGTTTTCCATCACAAGTTTAACTCTGGCGGCTCCTTATCCCGTTACAAGGCTCGGTGGGTTTGTCGCGGTGATTCTCAACAAGCAGGTATTGACTACGATGAAATGTTCTGTCCCGTGGTTAAACCAAACACGATTCGCGTTGTTCTCAGTCTTGCCATCTCTTCTTCCTGGCCCATTCACCAACTCGATGTCAAGAACGCTTTTCTTCACGGTTCCCTCAATGAGACTGTTTATTGTAGACAGCCTCTTGGTTTCGTTAGCTCCTCGTTCCCTGATCATGTTTGTCGTCTGAACAAATCTTTGTACGGTCTCAAACAGGCTCCCCGTGTGTGGTTTCACAGATTTGCCACTTTTATTCAGACTCTTGGCTTCATTCCCTCTCGTTCGGACACTTCCCTCTTCATCCTCCACTCTAAGTCTCAAACTGCATACCTCCTCCTGCATGTCGATGACATTGTGCTCACTGCCTCTTCTTCCTCTTTCCTAACCCACATTATAAACTCTCTTCGTCATGATTTTTGCATGACTGATCTCGGTTCTCTTCACCATTTTCTTGGGATTGCTGTGTCTCGATCCCCTTCTGGCCTATTCCTTTCTCAACGCCAGTATGTCCTAGATCTTCTATCCAAGGCGGGCCTGTCGGACTGCCATCCTTCCTCCACACCCGCTGCGCCAGGATCCAAGCTTTCAGCTGAAGGTGACCCATATCCTGATCCCACACTATACCGTAGCATCACCGGCGCTCTTCAATACCTGACACTCACTCGTCCAGAAATCACATATGCTGTCCAACAAGCCTGTTTGTATATGCATGACCCTCACCTTCCTCACTTTAATCATGTTAAACGTATCCTGCGATATCTCAAGGGTACTCTCGACCATGGTCTTTCCATTTCATCCTCCGCACCCACATCCCTCACCGCGTACTCTGATGCAGACTGGGCTGGATGTCCAGACATTCGTAGATCCACTTCTGGCTATTGTGTATACTTGGGTGATAATTTGGTTTCATGGTCGTCAAAGAGACAGCTAACTGTTTCCAGGTCATCTGCTGAAGCCGAGTACCACTCCGTTGCTCATGCTGTTGCTGAAACAGTGTGGCTTCGTCAACTTCTTCAAGAGCTGCATCAACCCCTTCACCAAGCTACTGTCGTGTACTGTGATAATATCTCTGCTGTTTACATGTCTTGTAATCCTGTACAACATCGTCGTACAAAGCACATAGAGATAGATATTCACTTTGTCAGGGGAAAGGTAGCTCTCGGTGATGTCCGCGTTCTTCATGTTCCAACCAGCGCCCAATTCGCTGACAGCTTCACCAAGGGACTACCAACAGCAGCCTTCGTCGACATCCGTGCCAGTCTCAACGTCGTCGAGCCCGCCGATGACACTGCGGGGGGGGGGGGTGTTAGACAGGAGACTTGGGCCACCACGTCTCCCCACGATCGGCGCACGTCCAGGCGCACGATCTTAGTTCTGTTGAGGCGTAGCCCTCCTATATGTACCCCCTCTGTACTCTGTATCAGTTAAGGAAAGATCTCAATCAGTTTTTAGAAACTGAGATCTTATCTCTCTATCGCATGGGATTACCTTTGCAACCGGTATCCACAAAATCGTTTTCAGTGTTAGACTAAATTAAAGGAGATGGGAAACTCTACCGTATGGTGTATGTGGTAAGCAACCTCAAAAAAAGGAGATGGGCAACTCAAAGAAAAGGAGATGCGTGTTCAAAAAAAATAGGAGATGCATAGCAGCGTATGCAGCATACAAAGTCATAGACACGACGTAGTTGATCGATCTTGATGGCCAGGCTTGTCAGGCCCAAGATGCCATTCAATCCCGATCACGTGACACTTACGTGATTGGGGCACAACCGCATTTCGGGCGCTTAGCAAGATGGATATCATTACATCGTACCATTACATACATACATGGGGGATACAAAAATACATACAAGTCACATGAATACAACAACATCAATACAAAGTATCTGACTACGGATACAAACATGAAAAGCACAAAGACATCCATCTGCTATCCCAGGCTGCCGACCCGGAACCTAACCCAAGACTCAAGAAGAAGAACTCCAACAAAAGAACAACGCTCTCACGTCAAGACATCGGAAACCTGCACCTGCAACTGTTGTTGTAGTATCTGTGAGCCACGAGGACTCAGCAATCCCATAACCATGGGTAACAAGACTATCAAAGCTTAATAGGTAGGAAGAGGTAAAGTGGTGAGGTTGCAGCAGCGGCTAAGCAAAAATATGGAGGCTAACTTACGAGTATAAGAATAAGATGAGCATCTACGCAAACGGTCGCAACTAGTAGTGATCGCTACAGATCCTGAATTACCTACGAGTCAAACATAACCCCACCGTGTTCTCTTCTCAAAATGAAAAGAGACCGTCACGGTTACTCACACAGTTGTGTGTTTTACTTCGGATCCTCTGTCAAGTTTTCTACAACCGGACATAAACAAATTCCAATCTGCCACATAACCGCGGGCACGTCTTTCGAAAGATCATAACCCTGCAGGGGTGTCCCAACTTAGCCCATCACAAGCTCTCACGATCAGCTGAAGTGATAAATATAATATCATCACCCCTTATCTTAGGGAAATCCGATCAGGCTCGGCATCCCGGTGCACAAGACATTTCGACAATGGTAAAACAAGTCCAGCAAGACCTCCCGGCGTGCCGACACCCTGATAGTAGCCGCGCGTATCTCGTCTCAGGCCATGACCGGATGGGTGATACGTCTCAAACGTATCTACTTTTCCAAACACTTTTGATATTGTTTTGGCCTCATTCTTGCATGATTTGGACTAAACTAACCCGGACTGACGCTGTTTTCAGCAGAGATGCCTGTATGGTTTATTTGTGTGCAGGAAAACGGATTTTTAAGTATCTCAGAAAAATCCACGAAAAATCAAAAAAAAAATCCACGAACCCGAAGGAACCAGGAGCCAGAAGTGGGGCCAGAGGGGGGCCAGGGGGTGCCCAGGCGCCCTATGGGCGCCCCCCCCCCTGGGCCGTGCCGGGGGGCTGCCTGGGTGGGTCCCACACCCCCTGGTGCCCTACTTTGCCTCGTATTTTTACTCCCGACGCAAAAACCGTAGATCAGAAGTTCTTTTCGCAGCTTTCCGTCGCGGAGCCGCCGCCACCCTCTGTTCTTCCTCGGGAGGGCTAATCTGGAGGCTGAATTGGCCTCCGGAGAGGGGAGATCATCGCCATCGTCATCATCATCACCACTCCATCATCCCTCCATGACTTCCCCTTTCATGTGTGAGTAATTCCCCTGCTGTAGGCGAAGGGGATGGTAGGGATTGGATGAGTTAGATCATGTAATTGTTTATCAGATTGTTGGGGGCATGTTGCCTATCATCTACTATGGTGTTTATCATCTTTGCTTCAACTTGTTATTCTTAATGCTTGACACTTAGGGCCCGAGTGCCATGATTTCAGATCTGAACCATATGTGTTTGTATGAATATATTTGTGTTCGTGATCCTATCTATGAGTTGTTTGCACCTGTTACGGTCCGGAACCGGCGATCCCAAAAGTGACAGCTTGGGACACCAAAGGGGATGGTCCGTAGTTTGAGGATTACATGTATCCATTGAGTTCATTGCTTTGTTCCGGTGCTCTTTGACAGGAGCACATTCATATCCATAAGTTCCTTTTGGCCCCGTTCGTAGCGGGATGGTAGGACAAAAGATGTTGTGCAAGTTCTTATTGCAAGCACGTACAACTACCTACGGGATACATGCCTAATGTTTGATATTTGCCTAGATGATCATTACTTTTCCGTGTGCCGTGCCCCAAGTTAGAATCTATCTCATCCATGCAGCGCCCAACCATCCATCTCCCTAGCCTATAGTGTTTTAAATCCTGCTTGTCACTAGTTGCTACTTTTGCCATTTACTACTGCTATTTACTTTTGTTGTTTACTTTTACTATTACTATCATCACTATCATATCACTGTTACCACTTATCTTTTGTTGCAAGTAAGTATATTTCAGGTGCGGTTGAATTGACAACTCAACTGTCAAAGCTTATAAATACTCTTTGGCTCCCCGTGTGTCGAATCAATAAATTGGGTTATTCTTACCCGCGAAGACTATCTCGATCCCTTACGGTTGAGGGTTATCAAGTACCGTTTTCTGGCGCCGTTGCCGGGGAGCATAGCAATATTTACAAGTCTACTTGAGGTATCCTACCTGCTGCACTTCATCCACTATGGGTAAGAAAGGAGACCCCAAGGTTCCGATCTTACTATCCACTACAAGAAGAGGTACTGCTCTGAGCACTAGTGCTACGCTTGATTCACCTTCCGTTATGAGTAAGTTTGCCTCACCACCACCACATGAAGCTCCTACTGAATCTGTTACTATGTCCGATACTCTTGATGATGCTTATACTACTTTTGATGATATTAGTTCGCTTGGTTATGCTCTTGAGAAACAAATTGCTGTTGCTGCTAAAAAGTCTGGAATTGAACTTCTTGTTACTCGCTACCCTATTGGTGAAACTTATGATTATCCTGATTTGAGTAAACTCAAGGAGAGTCTCCTTGATGATGATTACTATATACTAGATGAAGATTTATGCAGGGAACTGACAGAGTTTTTCGACTCTGACCCTGAAGCTATTAAGAAACTGTTTGAAAAACACTCTCTGAAGAACAAAACCGTTCCTAATCCTGAATTTGCTACATCTCCTATATGCATTGATGATCCTGATTATGATTTCTCTGTTGATCTTTCACTTATACCTATGGTTGAAGCTGACCCCTTTTATGGCAGAGAAAATGATGATGCTATTGCACACCTGACTAAACTCGGTGAGTTGGGTAGCCTGTTTACCACAGATGAAAAGATACGATACTTTTATGTGACCAAGCTTCTTCCTTTCTCGTTGAAGGAAGGTGCCAAAGCATGGTATGATTCACTCCCATACGGTTCCATTAAGAGTCTTCAAGACTTAGCTCACTCTTTTGTTGATAAGTACTTTCCTGCTCACATGCAACATGCTGCTTTACAAAGAATTTATAACTTTAAACAGTTGCAGGATGAGTCCCTCCCTAAAGATTGGGGGAGGTACTGCGGTCTGATTCGGGCTAGACCTGGACATGAAATCCCTAAGAATGAATTAATCGATATATTCTATGCTGGTCTAACTGATGAATCCAGGTCCTATTTGGACAGTTGTGCTGGTTGTGTTTTTAGGAAAAGAACACCGGACGATGCGGAAGATTTAATGGGCAGGATTGCCAAAAACCATGAAGATTGGTCCGTCCCTGAACCACCTCCACCAACAAAGAAGAGGGGCATGTTTGTTCTGAGCCCCGAGGATATGCGAGAAGCAAAGAAGTCTATTAAAGAGAAAGGTATTAAAGTTGAAGACGTGAAGAATCTACCCCCTATTGAGAAGCTGTGTGAGCCTACCACTCACCCTCCCATGGTAGAGGTACACTCTCTTTTAGATTTCAACGCAAGTGACATCCCTCATGGTAAGCCTCCTGATCAATGTTTAGATGAGTTTGATAATTTTATTATGGAACAAAATCATTTTAATGAGAGGATAGAAAGTCAGTTGCATGATAATTCCCTTGCTATCAAAAGATTGCTTGATGTTTTAGATAGAACATTTAATGATGTTCAATGTTTTGTGAAGCATTTTCATATGGTTCAAACTCAGCTTGATCATATTTCTAATGTGCAAAGAGATTTGCTTGCTAACAATGCCAAACAAGATAATTTGCAGGCTTTCGGGATTAAGACCCGAGGAGGAACTAGCACTCAAGATCCTCTCTACCCAGAGGGTCATCCGAGGAGAATCGAGCAAGATTCTCAAATGCAGGAAGAAGAAATTGTTGTCTCCCCAAAGAAGAAGAAGAAACATAAGGAGACTAACAATTCTAACAATCCTATTGCAGATGAAGAACCAACTATTGATCCCAACAGTGTATCTATCTCCGATGCTGAGACTGAAGACGGTGCTGAACCTGAAGGAAATGATAATGAGAAGAATGATCCGCCTGAAGTTCAAGAAGAAGAAGCACCTGACAAACGTAAGAGGCACACTAAAGAAGACTTCATCGCAAGAAAACATGAGAAGGAGAGAGAACCATGGGTACAGAAACCCATGCCCTTTCCAAGTAAGTCCATCAAATCTAAAGAAGAAGAGCATTACAATAAGTTTTGTGAATGGATTAAACCTCTTTTTCTTTAAATTCCTTTGACTGATGCTATTAAGTTACTTCCTTATTCAAAATATATGAAAGATATTGGTACTAATAAAAGAAAAGTTCCTAATGATGCAATATCTACTATGCTTGCTAACTACTCTTTCAGTGGAAAGATTCCTGAGAAGGTCGGTGATCCAGGTATACCCACCATTCCTTGCTCCATAAAGAATAATTATGTCAAAACTGCTTTATGTGATCTTGGAGCAGGAGTGAGTGTTATGCCTCTCTCTCTTTACGAGAGGCTTTGTTTAGAGAAACTAATTCCTACAGATATCTCCCTTCAGATGGCTGACAAGTCAACCGCTGTTCCGATAGGTATTTGTGAGGATGTTCCCGTAGAAGTTGCTAATTGTTTAATTCTTACTAATTTTGTTGTGCTTGACATGCCCGAGGATGGGAGCATGTCCATTATTATTGGTAGACCTTTTCTTAACACCGCAGGTGCTATTATTGATTGCAATAAAGGGAAGGTTACCTTCAATGTGAATGATAAAGAACACACGGTATATTTTCCGAAGAAGATCGACAGGAGGCATGGCCTCAACTCTATAGAGAATATCGAGACCGTGAAGATTGGAGAGTGGGACTGTCCACTACATGTGCCTCACAAATACAAAACTATCATGGTGGGGACAATTTCCATCAAAGTAAAGGTTCAGTGATTACTTCGTAAGAGGTGAGACATTTTGCTCTATATATCGCTTGTTTGTTGGTAAGACTTGATCAATCTTACTAGTGAACATGTTTTATATGGACAAAAAGTTGAGCTTGTTATGTTTTCATTTGTTTTTAGTTTTGTCCTACTTGTTGTACCAAGTATCTATGTTTTTGAAGCTTCACAATACTACTAACTGCTTCAAGTTTTCAGAGAGTTTCGCAGGTTTTTGAACTTCGAAAAAAATTCAACAGTGAAGTTTTCAGAAAAATTCCAGAAAAATTATAATAAAAATTTCCATAATGGGAGAGATCCAGAAAGTCCTGGGGCCAGCCAGGGGGACCCACCAGTGGCCCAGGCGGCCAGCTGGCGCGGCCCAGCCCCTGGCCGCGCCCATAGGGCGCCTGGGGCCCACAGGGCCCCCCCTCCAGGTATGTCTTCTTCCTCCCTCTCTCTCTTTCTCCAAAAACTCGAGTTCTGCTCTTGTTCTTGTGTTCTTGCTGTTCTTGGGGGCGATTCTTCGATCTCTCTCTACAGCCCATCATTTGAGCTGAAATTTTTGAGCAAATACTCCCTGGTATGTGACTCCTCCACCCCTCCAATTAGATTTTTGATTGGTGGCTTCATTTGTGAGTATTTAGTAGTTCTTGGTGCTGTATAGATGAGCTTGCATGCATATGTAGAAAGTTATTTTTCAAGTTTTGATGCAAGTTTATGCCTTGGGCAAGTGAGTTGAGTAGTTTGCCTTAGCTCACTTTGTTTTAATCCTCATTTTTGTAAATTGTAAAAAATTTTAGAAATGAGTTTGTTAGGAAGGGCAAAAGGGTGGCTTGAGAAGAGGAGGCCCGCACACTCCGATCGAGTTACTAGAGCCGCAGCTTCACCATCGACTGCTAGGGTGAGCTATAATGAAGATCATGTGCCCCTGGAGTTGTTGGAAGACACACGTCCAGCACGTGCGATGACATTTCCATGTGATGAATTCATGGAAGCTGCGGGAATCAAGGATGAGTTTTATAATCTTTGTGCTAATGCAGGTTTGACGCGACTCGTCACGAGCCGTGTTACTCAGTATCAAAAACTCACCTCCAGTTTCATTAACAGTTTTAGATATAATCCTGATTCAAGTGCTATTGAGTTTAAAATTTATAATGATCTTATCACCATGACTTTGGGGAATTTTTGTGAAATAATAGGTGTGCCGAATGTTGGGAGGACGGCAAGGATGGCCACTCAGCCCTCCGAGCTGAAAACTGTCATCAACTCCCTCTGCAGCATGGGTACGAGGGATATTCATCGGTCGAAGATCTCCAGCATCTTGTTTCCTCACCTCAGGTATTTTGCATATTATATTGCTAGAGGGGTGTTAGCTCGTGACAACACGAGCAACATTTCTGCTCCGGATATTGCTATCCTGGCAGCAGCCCTCTCAGGGAGGTCTGATTATAATCTGGGTACCTTAATTGCTCGACGCCTTGCTATGAACGGTAACAAGGGGGACTTATATGGTGGCGTTTACGCCACACTTATCTTAGAGCATCTTGGAGGCACCCCACACCCTGATGATACTCCTTTTACTTATTTAAGCTTTGATCTTGCTGCTATGAAAAGGCATAAGTTTGTTACCATGGGTTCTGAGCTTGATAATCTTATTTATATCTTGCGTTTCGGAACTGCCGCGGAACGCGAGATCCGTCTACCTACACCTATTTTGTTTGATTTTTCTCGCAGGAACGGATGGTCCTTTGATGTTGTTCAGTTCGATGAGTTCATGGTCCAGCATCAGTTTCATAACCCCATGGAGGGGGTTGTGCCCGACGAGGAGAGGCACGGTGAGATACCACATTTTCAGGAAGAGACCGCCACCGAGTTTGGTGAAGGGTCTTCCTCTGTTTGGCGTTCGGAACCTTCCTCGTGGGAGACTCCGAGGAGTTCGGTGTACGCGCCAGCATCCTTCTACGACCCTTGGACTCACCACCATACCCCTGGAGCAGGAGGCTCCTGGGGGCAGTAGCTGCTACCAACTTAGGCCAAAAGCCTAAGCATGGGGAGTACGTGCCCTTCTCACTTTTCCATTGTATTATCCGTTTTATTCGCTTTGATCTTTTCGAAGTTTTTGCCCGTTCTTCTTTGTTTCTCTCTTTGCAAAAACAACAAAAAGATTTTTTTCTTTCGTTTGCTTTTATTCAACCTTTGAAAAAACCCAAAAAGATTTCCTTTCTCTCTTTAGTTTGCTTTGTTTTCAGAGATCAGCTCGAGTCCGTGATGTCATTTGATTATATTTCCTACGTTCGATCATGCAAGTGACAAGCAGTGATGACGAAGATCGACTGGAGGGAAGCAACAAGGAAGACCTGTATGAACTCTTTTTGTTTCTACTTTTGTACATATGCCTGTACTTATGATCTATAGACCAGCTTGTAGCGACATAGTGCTATGTTTACAATGCTCTTCCAGCGGTTCATGCTTTCCTTTTGGCTAGTCTCGAATAACTAGAGTATATAATGTGTTATTGAAATGATCTACATGCATTGCACTGTTCATAGTCTGGTATACTAAGGTGGTATTTCCCTTTAGAGAATTTTTGGATTGACTTGGCACATGCTTACACATGTTTAAGACTAAAAAGTCAACTTTGCCTTGATGATCTTTGAGTTTTAGAATAGTTATATCACTTTCATGCCCGATTCAATGTTGCTTTGTCGCTCTGCATGATTATGACCGTTATTGCTCTCTAGTTGGTCGCTTCCCAGTCTTTTGCTAAACCTCCACCTGTACTAAGCGGACTGACTGCTTGCGCATCCAAAATCCTTAAAACCAGTTATGCCATATGAGTCCACTATACCTTCCTATACATGGTATTTACCTGCCATTCCTAACGAAGACTTTCGTGTACCATCTCGAATTTATTCAAAAGCATTTCTCTTTTGTGCCTATGTTTTAGCTCATGAGGAAGTAGTAGTTAATTCATGATCTTTTTAAGTTGGACAAGTTTCACCCCTGGATTGCATGTATAATGTGCAAACCCCTAATACGAAAAGGAACTGGCATAGAGTGCGCCCGGCTCAGAAAAGATAATACAACAAACAAACCCTCCTTCACGCTTTGTTCATGAGAAATCAGAAAACTTTGGCAGTGATAAACAAAGGAGATCAAGAGGATGTGACCGTCCTCATGCGGGAGCCGTTCCTCGAGACTTGTCTAGCTTAAGAAGTGATTGAGTTATCTGCTAGCATTCGTTGACGAAATATGCACCTCTCAAAAACGTTTTTACCTCTGTTTTTAAAACCAAGAGCTCTGGTACATATTTAGTTTTTGTTTCCGACCACGGGTTTTCAACCTTGCCAATAAAAGCCACGGTTCGAGAGTCTCACCTTCTTTCTTCAAAGCACCGACTAGGAGAGCATAATTGTCATTCCGAGTGTAATGTGCATTGTCCCAAAGTATTACATTGTCTTCTGCATACTTGTGATATGATTTATTCTGAAATTCTTAGTTCTAGTCTCCTTTAAAACTCTGGAGGAGTCTCTGCATTTATGTTTTGCTTCACTCATGGAGGCTAGCGAGATACCACCCTAATATGCTCAAGCTATGTGCAATGTAATCTTGTCTTGATTTTCAGTAATATATTATTTACTTTTAAGTATTTGTGACTGGTCACTTGAAAGAAGGATTGCTCCTTGCATTGTCCTCATAAGTACTGTTTCAATACTTGCTAAACTCTTTTCGTAGTACATGCTTATATACATCTAATGAAGCAAAAGAGTTTGTCAAAGTTTTCTTTGTCGCGTCCAGTTCGTTGAACTGAATTGCTTGAGGACAAGCAATATGCTAAACTTGGGGGAGTTGATACGTCTCAAACGTATCTACTTTTCCAAACACTTTTGATATTGTTTTGGCCTCATTCTTGCATGATTTGGACTAAACTAACCCGGACTGACGCTGTTTTCAGCAGAGCTGCCTGTATGGTTTATTTGTGTGCAGGAAAACGGATTTTTAAGTATCTCAGAAAAATCCACGAAAAATCACAGAAAATCCACGCACCCGAAGGAACCAGGAGCCAAAAGTGGGGCCAGAGGGGGGCCAGGGGGTGCCCAGGCGCCCTGTGGGCGCCCCCCCCCCCCTGGGCCGCGCCGGGGGGCCGCCTCGGTGGGTCCCACACCCCCTGGTGCCCTACTTTGCCTCGTATTTTTACTCCCGACGCAAAAACCCCAGATCAGAAGTTCTTTTCGCAGTTTTCCGTCGCGGAGCCGCCGCCACCCTCTGTTCTTCCTCGGGAGGGCTAATCTGGAGGCTGAATTGGCCTCCGGAGAGGGGAGATCGTCGCCATCGTCATCATCATCACCACTCCATCATCCCTCCATGACTTCCCCTTTCATGTGTGAGTAATTTCCCTGCTGTAGGCGAAGGGGATGGTAGGGATTGGATGAGTTAGATCATGTAATAGTTTATCAGATCGTTGGGGGCATGTTGCCTATCATCTACTATGGTGTTTATCATCTTTGCTTCAACTTGTTATTCTTAATGCTTGACACTTAGGGCCCGAGTGCCATGATTTCAGATCTGAACCATATGTGTTTGTATGAATATATTTGTGTTCGTGATCCTATCTATGAGTTGTTTGCACCTGTTACGGTCCAGAACAGGCGATCCCAAAAGTGACAGCTTGGGACACCAAAGGGGATGGTCCGTAGTTTGAGGATTACATGTATCCATTGAGTTCATTGCTTTGTTCCGGTGCTCTTTGACAGGAGCACCTTAATATCCATAAGTTCCTTTTGGCCCCGTTCGTAGAGGGATGGTAGGACAAAAGATGTTGTGCAAGTTCTTATTGCAAGCACGTACAACTACCTACGGGATACATGCCTAGTGTTTGATATTTGCCTAGATGATCATTACTTTTCCGTGTGCCGTGCCCCAAGTTAGAATCTATCTCATCCATGCAGCGCCCAACCATGCATCTCCCTAGCCTACAGTGTTTTAAATCCTGCTTGTCACTAGTTGCTACTTTTGCCATTTACTACTGCTATTTACTTTTGCTGTTTACTTTTACTATTACTATCATCACTATCATATCACTGTTACCACTTATCTTTTGTTGCAAGTAAGTATATTTCAGGTGCGATTGAATTGACAACTCAACTGTCAAAGCTTATAAATACTCTTTGGCTCCCCGTGTGTCGAATCAATAAATTGGGTTATTCTTACCCGCGAAGACTATCTCGATCCCTTACGGTTGAGGGTTATCAATGGGACATCCTACAGGAGCCAATCCTCGAGTTTCCCCGTAGTGGTTCCCGCAGTCCGCCCGTTTGGGACCAACACCATCAGCACTGGCCCCCTGTTATGTAGAATTAAGAACCCGGGGACATGACCCCCTATGCAATTAATTAATTAATTAAGTTGTTATTATGAGCAAATTAAAACCAATGTTGGGCCTTGCTGGAGGAGTTTTATTCAAAGACGAAGTGTCAAGGGGTCCCCATATACCCAACCGTGTAAGGAACGCAAAATCAAGGAACATAATGCCGGTTTATCGACGCCTAAGGTGGCATGAGTGGAACAAAACACCGAGCAAAAGGCCAAGCCTTCCACCCATGCCCAGTATATAGGTGTGTTAATAATAATAATAGATATTGTGATATACCAACAACAAGTTCCCTCCTGGAACGATCTTCATCTTCACCTGCAACTAACAACGCTATAAGAGGGGCTGAGCAAGCGGGTAACATAGCCAAACAATGGTTTTTGCTAGGAAGGTTTCAAAGGTTAGAGGTTTCATGGCAACAAGGAGAGGGGCTGACACAAAGATGGGTAGCACGACATATAACGATAGCATCGAGACAACTAAGCAATGGCAATGATAGTAAAGGTATCCAAGGGTATGGTCATCTTGCCTGAGATCCCGCAAGGAAGAAGAACGGATCCATGAAAAAGACGGAGAAGAAGCCTTGAAGAAGAACCACGGGTAGGCGAACGAATCCTCACGATCGCAACGGAACAAGCATTAACGAGAAAAAGCAAGCAACACGATAAACACACCACACGAGACATGACAATATGCTCAATCATGTATGATGCAAGACAGTTCTATATAGGAAGCACTACAAGTCTATACAGGAAGCATAACATGACAAGGTAGGAAGCATAGAAAAACAACACAAGAACATGACAATATGCTCAACCAAGTAGGATGCACGACAAGTCTACATATGATGCACAGCAAGTCTATACAGGAAGCAAAACATGGCAAGGTAGGAAGCACAGCAAAACAACACAAGTCTATATATGATGCATTACATGGCAAGGTATGATGCATGACAAATATATACAGGAAGCAATACATGGCAAGGTATGATGCATGACAAGTCTATACAGGAAGCACAACAAGTCTATAAAGGAAGCATTACATGGCAAGGTAGGAAGCACAGAAAAACAACACAAGTTTATATGATGCAATACATGGCAAGGTATGATGCATGACAAATCTATACAGGAAGCACAACAAGTCTATACAGGAAGCATTACATGGCAAGGTAGGAAGCACAGAAAAACAACACAAGTCTATATGATGCAATACATGGCAAGGTAGGATGCACTGCAGATGCACTTAGGATGCATTACATGACAACATAGGAAGCACACCAGAACAACACAAGAACAAGACAATATGCTCAAGCAAGTAGGATGCAAGACAGATTCATATAGGATGCAAAACATGACAAGGTAGGAAGCACAGAGAAGCAACACAAGAACAACAAGTTTAAACGAGGTCGGAAGCTACTTAAGACAAATCCGGTAAGTCCTCATATGCATAATTTGAAATTAGTCCAGATCTGCACAAACCTTAAGTTAAAGTTGTTAAACAGCAATTTAACATGCACCATCATGATCTACACGAAATTCTAGTCAAGTTTCATATAAAGTTCATTTAATTCGGAGCTACGGCCTAGAAGATATGAACAAAACAAGTTAAGCATGGCAACGGTCCAAGATGCACCCAAACATCAAGCAAACTCACTCCAAACATGAAAACAACATGATATTATGATTCTACATGCAAAATCACACAAGTTTCATATAAGGAACACTCCAAACGGAGCAACGGGCTAAAAGATACACCCGAAACAAGATATAACAACAAGCTGAAGTTAACAGCCACATAGCAACTTTGGAGCAAGGTAAATATATGCTACAACACTCAAACATGGTGATAAGAAGCATGGACATGAAGTAGACATATCCTATAGCAAACAACTCCATTGGAGCATCTCCATAGGAGGCATGGATCAATAGCAACAAGCTACAACATTTTGATCATGACAATAAAAACCTGACAGCAATATTTTATAGCAACTTGAGAGCAAGAAATAAATAAGCTACAGCAGGCCAAATGAGCAAGTGAGGACATGAATGGATAGACAACAACATATACAACAAGGAATGATCAATGGCCACCCCAAAACTAACATGGATTTGCCTAGGACAGCAAGCAAACATAGCATCAGGATATGACAGATTCCAGACTTGGTGAAATTTCACTAAGTGTTAAAACAGTAACAACAACATGGCATGTTTGCGAGCATGTTTAAGTCAACACAAGGCATATCATGGAAAGTTAAATGCACCACAGCAAAGAACACATCATGGAGATTCTGAAACAACTAGGCATGTGACATGGGGACAAACACATCAATAGCAACGAGCTCCTCAACTAGGCATCTCGTAACAAGTCACAAAACCTAACAGCCACATGCACTTTTGCAACATAGATAAACATGGCAATATGAACTCAAACAAACATGCTATAGCAACCAACATGTAGAGCATCTCATGATGAACATTTAGACATATCATGTGCATCATTTGGATAAACATGCACCAAGTTATCATATCACAAACATGACAACAAAATAACAACTAGCAGCAGTTTATATCAAGTAGCACCCTTGCAACAGATATTAGAGCATCTAGATGAACTCAAATGAGCATGGCACAATGGAACAAAGTGTAGAGCATATCACCACGAACATTTTGACATATCATACACTCAATTTGGATAAGCACACAATTATTTACAGGCACTCAAAGATGCAACATTATGATAGTTTTTCAGGGGACTTAGAAAAAAAAACAGCACCTCGGGAAACGGACATGTCCGAAGTGGGGTGGACACTCCTAACGAACGGGGCCCGCATGGCAGTGTCACAAGAGGAAGAAGCAGACATGTCCGGGCTCCTCCCGGACATGTCCGTCGGTGCGGCGTCCGGGGCCCACCTGGCGGTGAGGCAAGAAGTCAACGGGAGCGATGCGGCTTGACGTGCTCGGGCGGGGACGAAGCCCGGCGGCGCAGTCAACGGGAGCACCGGAGGGCAACCCCGGCGACAGGAGAAGCCGCGTGGCCAGGGAATGGACGGATTCGGCCGCCCCTGGCCCGGATCTGACCAGAGAGGCCCGACTACGCGGCGGAGCGACGGGATCGGGGAGCTGCAGTTCCATGGCGGCGGCGCGAGGCACGGCTGCGGCGGCCCGATCGACGAACGGCGGCGGCTGAATGCAGATGCGGGCTCGGCGAAGGGGGCTCCTCCCCTCGGGTGAGCTCGAGCGGGAGGCGGCGTCTGGTCGCCGGCGGCGAGGGCTCCGGCTCGCCGGTGAGGTGGCGGAGAGGAGCGACGGGATTGGCAGCTCGGGAAGGCAGGCGCTCGGGCGGGCGCTCGGGGCGGTTCGGGCCCGCGGAGCCCGGCGCGGCCCGGGGCGGGCCGAGAACGGGCCGCGCGGCTGGAGGGGCAGGGAACGCCTAGGTGGCGCGGGGCGACGTGGACTTAGCCACGCGGCGGGCTGCTGTTGGCCGGGAGCTGCCCAGGTGGCGCGCTGGCCACTAGGAGGGTGCCAAGTGGCGAAGGAGGGACGGGTCGGCGCTGAAATGGAGGCTGGGGCACGGATTTTGAGGTGGAGGAGGCTGGGAGGAAGAGGAAGGCTAGGGATGCCCAAATTTGGAAGGAAGGGGCCTATATATAGGCATAGGGGCTAGGGTTTGGGGGTTTTAGCTTCGTTTCGAGCCGTACGATCTCAATCGTGCGGCTCCGAGCGGAGGGGGGAGTAGGCTGGGCCTAGTGGGCTGTGTAGAGGGGTGTGGGCTGAGATGGAAGGAGAGAGGGAGAGGCCCGCGGGGGTTTTCGGAGACCGAAAACGTCCGACGAATTAACCGGCGACTAGTGCCGCTATATAAATCCGTTGGGCTATCAAACGAGCTCCGAATGCGATGAAATTTGGCAGGCGGCCTGTCCACACTATAATAAGACCACACGCCAAGTTTCAACCCATTCCGAGAATATTTTTTCGGCCACTCACAAAATAAATATTCGGAGGCACCGCGGGCGCGTGCAAGTGTGTCTGGGCTCAGAACGGACAACGGAAAGGACGAGGGGACTCGGACGGATGCAAGTTTTGAAAACATGCTGATGCAACACACATGATGACATGGCAAGATGCAACACGCAAGCAGATGATATGGCACTGACAACGAATATCTAGCTGACACCTGGCGCACCGGTCTCGGGGTGTCACAAGGCTCGCGCCAACCAGCCGCCCGTGGGCGGACCTCCCTCCGGACCTACTCGGCCAGGGACGTTCACCGTTCGGTCGTCCTATCACGTGGAATTTGAATATCAGTTCGGTCATCAACGGAATTGGCCGGAGGGTCAAGGCGTTCCTAGCTGAACACTATAGGGAAACATATTTTGAGTATTCATATCCCAGGTGAAGTGAAGCATTTCGTTTGGGAAGTGCTTAGTGGAGTACTACCTTGTTTCAGAGTTCTAGCAGGGTATCATATCACAACAAGTAGCCATTGATATATGGGAATCAGATCAAGCCCAAGTGCTAGCGGCCTCCTCCCCAATTATGGTTTCTCTGCCTCCCACCAGCATCATAGTCGGTCCGCTTCGTCTCCGGTGGTCTTAGGGTCATGGGGGCGCGATGGATCCGGGCCCTTGCTTGTGGGAGGTCTACGTTTGGAGATGTGTCTTTAAGATTTGTTAGGGTTATGTCCTACTTAGGAAGGCGAGACGGAAGTGGCTCCCTGAAGACGGAAAAAGGTTCTCACCGCATAGCCCCCGTTTTGGTGGTGCGTCCAGCAACGTTGTTGGGCGTGTGAAAGTGTGTCTCCGGCAGATCTGTCCTTGATGATTTTTTCTTGGATATGTTCGTCATTCGTCTACGTTCATGTGTCTTCATATTGGATCATTCCGATCTGTGCTACTCTTCATCGGCAGCGGTTGCTGTTTTGATGCGCCGGTCCTATGGGGCCTTAGCACGACGAATTTTCGACTGTCTAATACAATAAGTTTTTCCTAGCATCGGTGAGGAAGGGAGGATGACGGTGGCACGTCTTTGGCTTGCTTCAGTGCTTGTAGTCGTCGCTAGGTGGTCTACGTATCTGGATGTAATTTTATTATTTCTGGTGTTTGTTGCACTCTCGTGGTTGAAGATAAATAGATTG
>LR738713.1:673816484-673876509 GCA_902687465.1 Secale cereale | reverse complement strand
CCCCCCCCCCTAAGTAGCCATTACGCAATCTATCATGTTAGGTTTAAGGACATCCAACATTGTTTATTCACTTGCCCTCGTGCTGTTGAAATTTGGTCTGAACTTAGCCTGGTAGATGCTATCAGAAAGGTGGTCGCTGAAGACTGTTCTCGAGCAGTCTTCATGGAGATATTTTGTAGGTCTCAACTTGCTGCGGGAGAGTTGCAATTGCCGGAATTAGTCATGGCTGCAACCTGGTATATCTGGTGGTAGTAACGGAAATTCATGAAGGGATAAAATATCAAGCCCATAAACATACGACTACTGCAATTACGGTTCTCTACACTAACTTTGTTAGAGCAACAACTCCAAAACAGCAATTTCGGAAGCATGATCACATGTGAAAGAAACAGGAAAAAGGCGCAGTTAAGATAGATGTTGATGCCTTCTTCTGTGATGAAAACTTATCTGGAAGATTGGGGTTGCTGTTGCTCACGACGACAGAGGTGATCTTATTGCAGCAGCTAACTTGTTCATACCATAGGTTAGTAATGTTGAGGCAACTGAAGTAATTGCAGTCCGAAATGGAATGATTATCGCATAAAGATTGCGTGTAATTCACTAATCATTGAATATGATAGTACAATTGCAGTGGTAGCATTTAATCAGCAAGAAGTATACTTTGATCCTGATGTAGCTATCATCATGGAATGTAAGAAGACGGAGTTGGAATTTGCACAGACTTCCTTTGTGCATTGTTTTCGTGAAGCAAATGAGGTAGCAGATAGCCTAGATCAAAATTCCCTTACCATTAGATCTTCACGATTATGTGATAGTTCTATACCGGACTTTATTTCTTCTATTATTGTAAATGACTTATCTATTATGTGAGGAATAAAGTATATTTGCTGTAAAAAAACATGGATTTTGGTAACGATCTGCAAGTTTGGAAACAGAAAAACAATAATTTTTCTGGGAAAAAACCAACAAACACTGCTGGTTTGGTAACTATCTATAGTTACATGATTACGTATAGGCGCGTTGTCCATCTCTTGCATATCTGATATTCATTCCCTCTGGTTCGATTCCATGGAGGGCCGCCGTCGCCACGCAGCCTAGCACCCGGTCGTGGTCCGATCTCTCGCCGGACCTGCTCCTCCACGTGTTCGGCCGCCAACACCACGCCACAGACTTCCGTATGCAGCGGCGGAGCCAGCGTGTAACTGTTAGGTTTTGCTTAACCCAACAACTTTTGTATGCTACATACAGATGTACATGTATGTAGTGGCGTGAACCCATTAAAAATAAATGCCGACCCCATCAAACGGCCTGAAAGCCCACAAGTTAACTGTCTCCGTGACCGCTGCCCAGAGTTGGTCGTGGCTTATTTCTCTCATAAAAAGGTATATTAGAGAGTGTCAATCGAGATCAGACAATCCCTCCTGACACTCGTTTCTACTTCCCCTAGGGCGATCTATGGTTCCACCGTATCCTCTAGCGACCGTACCATAGTCCACGTAAAACCTCTCCGTCGGCTAGAGTTATCTCCGGTGGGCGGGAGTACAACATCGAGCGGTCCTTGGGGCCGCTGTTGCATGGGTGATTCAGGAACGATGGGTGCAGGGGACAAGAAGGGGAAGGAGTTGGTGACATCTACCCTAGATCAGGGGTGGGTCGATGAAGGGAGGGGGCGGTAAAGGAGATACATGCGGGAGGGGTGAATCAGGAGAACCAGGGAATGCATCGGATGGAGGGGGAGGAGATGAGCGCGACAGCAGCTCCAGATCCAATATGATGATCACAAACGATCTGTAAATCACAAACATGTGTGATATACATCATAATCCTACACGGTTCGCAGAAAGGAAACATGTGTGGCCATGCACATAGTTCCCATTTGTAAAGCGTGTGTGATGTCAGACGATAGCACAAACGGTGCGAGCAAACTAAATTTTTACGATAGTCGCCTTATCTTACATGCTTTACAATCAAAAACTGCTTCTGATGTCGTACGCATCGTAAATGTTGTACTACAGAATAGAGTGTATGATAGTTATCTTGTACGATACTTGTAGGACGGTACAACATTATGTAATCCTACCTGATACTCGTACGATAATTAAGTAATTTTCTTAATTATATATTGCATACAGTTCGGGAGAAGTGAATGTGTGTGATTGTCTCCTTATGATACACATTTTATAATTGTGAATTTTTTGTGATGGAGCGCACATCGTAAATGTTGCACCACAGAATACCGATTGAAATGGTAGTGATAGCATAAACGGGTAGCAAGGATGGAGCGTTTGCGATAGATATTGGCAGTGCATACGCTTAGTTCTACAAAATGTATGCATTACCACTCCCTATCTCCGACCGATTCTGGGTCGTGTGGGAAGGACCCCTCCTATCGCACACACATGCAAGATGACGGTTTTAAAAGCGGTCTCGAAAAGGGATTAAAAATCGTTTACAAAGCAGCTCGCTGTACTAGTGTATAGCTCTGACATGGCTCCGACCCCAACCTGTCCTTGAACTTGACTGGTTGGACAACGAGGGACAGTGGCCACCGTCACATCTGTCATGAAGAACAACATTCCTTACATCCTGATCCTTAATACAAATAATTTTTTGGGAGAATTTGAGGTGACTGCGATTATGTTAGGACAAATGATGAGCAGCTTTCGCCACCGTGGGAATATGCAAAATATTTTTAAGATGGACATCATGCGTAAGAGTGCAAACAGTGGTATGACCAACATGATTGATTTTCATACCTGCACGGTTGCTTGTGTGGACTTACCCATGAATATCGTACATATCGTGGACGGTTAGCTTGTCCAGCTCAAAGGTGAAATGGTCATGGCACCCACATTAACATACCAGTTGGTGTTAACTCTATAGGATGTAACACTAACATTGTCGACGCTCTTTTCGTCACAAGTGATGGAAATACCGAACCATTTTAAGCACTTCCGCCAATGGCTTCCAGTTGCCACACAATTGGCATGTGGGTGTTAACAAGTTGTCACCATGTTTACCTGTTGCTGTTGGGGTTTCTGGCACGCCCTCCCTGACCTCCGCCCACACCCCTGCCTAGCCACGGGAGTAGCCACCACATCGGCCAGCCTAATAACACTGGCAGAGGATTGATATGTAGATCCTCCACCCTCGAGTACGTTGAGACTCATTCACCTTGATCGGCTTGAGGCCGGTGCACATTGTGGATACTAGGAAGTTGTAGTCGAAGTCAAGAACGGACAATATGTACAACACCATCTCGTCTCCTCGAGACTGATCATCCTGCCGATATACTGTGCGTGTAATATGGTCCTTCTTGGTCCTGGCCAGGGAAATATGGGTGTCCACCAATTGCCGCGTGTCTAGGAAGAGCTCATGGATCGTGCTCCAGGCAGCCGCTGCCAAGCTGTAGTGCACCACCCACCAGAAACCTCCCGCAATTTCCGCCTAGACCAAACAATTCAAAAGTGAGAATGCTAGCTACTTCTTCAGTTCAGAACAAAGTACCAGCATTTCTAGACATAGATATTAGATACTAGTAAAACATAGTTTTGTTTGCAACATTCTCCATCTCAGAGAATGAAGAGGAAAATAACAACACTGTTCTTTCGATACATGTAAATGGAATTGAGAATATGTTATTTATTCTTTCTACCACACTGCAAGGCTAGTTTAATCCTCATCTAAATTCAAGGGTCATCGAATTGCAAGACAAGCTTGCTAGCAGAAGGGATCGTAGATGATAAAACATAAAATCCACAAGCCACCACTATTGGTCTAGTGATACAAGTCTCGTGTATATATTGTGAGATCAAAGACAGTCCAATTTGTGTACAGGTGGACATGGTACCAGCAATGGCACAAAAACAACAAACATTCATTCATGACAGCTCCCCTCGGGGATGTAGTTTTTTTTTTCTTTGTACCCTTACTTTTCAGTGTGCCTGTAAAATGACTCACTGACCATCTCTTTCGGGTGATCCTCTTCAGCAGACTCAGAGGTGCATCAGTTGCATCAGCATCATATTCACCTGGCCATACTCTCGAATAATCTTCAAGAAAAAAAATACACATTTGATAAAGCAACTCAAATACTCTAGCACCTACGACGTTCATATATGGCCTTTTGAAAGCATGAAGATACATAATTGAAGTTGTCACGATATTACCGAGCTAATGATAAAACTATTTCTTTCTTCCGCAACATAAATGAGTTAAGTTCCGGTCTTTCCAATGTATTAAAGGTAGCGATTCTTGTACTGAAAACTTCAGAATGACCTATTGGTGGAGGGTGGAAAGATCAACGGTCAGTTAAAGTTCCGAAGAAAAGAAAAATCAAAGGTCAGTTGAAAGATGACATTGCTTAGCATGTGTTTCTTACTATTTAACTTGATTCAACTCATAATTTTTGGACCATGCAAACATTAGGAAATAAAGACAACACTTATCCATAATAACTGTATAACGTCTTTTATTACCATTTCACTGTCAGGGCGCATCCATCGAGTACCAGCCCATCAAGTGCGGCCCTAGCGTCGTCTGGCCTCTCCAACGTGGTCATGGCTATTGTAATACTTCCCGTCCCTGGATGGAAAATATTAGCGGCCAAAACTTCACCATGCTTATAGAAGAAGTCTTGCAGCTGAGAGTTATCCATGCTCTCGATCGGGCAGGTTTTGCACAAGGAAACTAAAGAACGGTTTTGGTCGACTCTCCTTGGGAATAGTGCTAATTCTCGGAGTTCGACAATCACAATGTTCCTTTGGAACTTTTAGGCTTTCCCTAATTCCCTGGGAAAAAAAGCAAAGGTTATTTATCATGCCACATAACAGTCTCAAACATACATGATGCACCAACGTTAACATAATTTTGACTCAGCTATGTTAATGTTAGACTATAATTATACGTATCACTTGGATATGCTATCGATGTTGTGTAAATCAGTGGTGGGGAGGCGTCGAATAGAAGGAACATCGTTATGAGAGCAGATCCGTATGTACCTCGAATAGAAGAAACATGTGGACGTCACAACGACATCAAAAGGCGGTATGTAAGGATTGTAATCGCCAGATTCAGAGAAGTTGTACAGAAACACGGTGTCGTCGTTGTAGACGACACCACGGGAGTTCTCTATTATCCCTTTTGTACCTTCGTTATTTGGGGTTGATGCACGTTCTCATCATTGTTTCTCCAGTAGAAATCTTGGGGCACTCTTTGAGGTTCTTTGTGTTGGATTGAATATTATGAATCAAAAATTGTTTGATGCATATCGTATAATAAACTCATGGATACTTGTAGTGACATTGGAGTATCTAGGTGTCATTAGAGTTGGTTGATGTGTATCATATGATGTTATTTTAGTACGAACTCTAGGGCTGTTTGCGACATGTACTTATAGGGATAGCTCAAAAGATTGATCTGAAAGAATAACTTTGAGGTGGTTTCGTACACTACAAACAATTTCTTTTTATGTTCTCTACTAGATGAGAACTTTGGAGTGATTTTTTATCTCACACTGAGGGATTTTCATATGATCTAACTATGTTAGCACTCTTGAGAGATTGCACTAGCGAAATTATAAACCCAAGGCCTTGTTTTTAAGCATTGCAATTCCGTTTGTGCTCAATTTTACCGTTTGCTACCTTGCTGTTTTCATTTATTCAGATTATAAAAATATATTTCTACTATCCATAATTCCATATTACATTTGCATGACCATCTCTTCGCCGAACTAGTGCCCCTATACAATTTAACATTGTATTGAGGGTGTTAGGGACACAAGAGACTCTTTGTTATTGAGTTGCCGGGTTTTGTGAGTGAGACCATCTTCATCCTATGCCTCTCATGGATTGATAAACGTTAGGTCATCCACTTGAGGGAAATTTGCTACTGTCTTACAAAACTTTCCGCTTGGAGGCTCAACACGAATCAACAAGAACAAGTTGTGTAATTGACATCAATGAATCTAATGCAACAAGAGAGAGGCCTACCACGGTCCGCCTACATGGCTATTTAAGCCGGTCGACGTGTGCCTCACGCTGTGAGGTGGCACTAAACACAACGTTTCTGTTGGGGAACGTAGTATTTTAAATTTTTCCTACGATCACGCAAGATCTATCTACCAGATGCATAGCAACGAGAGGGAAGAGTGTGCCTACGTACCCTTGTAGACTGGAAGCGGAAGCGTCAAGTGACGCGGTTGATGTAGTCGAACTTCTTCGCGATTCAACCGATCAAGCACCGAACGTACGGCACCTCCGCGTTCAGCACACGTTCAGCTTGATGACGTCCCACGAGCTCTTGATCCAGTTGAGCTTCACGGGAGAGTTTCGTCAGCACGACGGCGTGGTGACGGATATGATGTATCTACCGGCGCAGGGCTTCGCCTAAGCACTGCGACGGTATGACCGAGGTGTGTTTCTGTGGAGGGGGGCACCGCACACGGCTAAAACAATTCAACTTGTGTGTCTTTGGGTGCCCCCCTGCCCCCGTATATAAAGGAGCAAGAGGGGACGGCCGGCCGGCCTCCTATGGTGCGGCTAGGGCAATCCTACTAGGAATAGGATTGCAATCCTATTCCTAGTAGGAGTCCATCAAGAAGGAAGAGAGGGAAAGGAAAAGAGGGAGAGGTGGCGCCCCCCCCAATGCTAGTCCAACTAGGATCCCTAGGTGGGGCGCCGGCCAGCCTCTATGGGCTGCCTCTCTCCTTTCCTCAAGGCCCACTGTGGACCATACCCCCTCGTAGGGGGTTCCGGTAACCCCCTCCGGCAATCCAGTTAAATCCGAAACTTTTCCGGAACACTTTCGGTGTCCGAATATAGTCGTCCAATATATCGATCTTTATGTCTCGGACATTCCGAGGCTCCTCGTCATGTCCGTGATCTCATCCGGGACTCCAAACTACCTTCGGTACATCAAAACTCATAAACTCATAATACCGATCGTCATCAAACGTTAAACATGCGGACCCTACGGGTTCGAGAACTATGTAGACATGGCCGAGACTCATCTCCGGTCAATAACCAATAGCGGAACCTGGATGTTCATATTGGCTCCTACATATTCTACGAATATCTTTTATCGGTCAAACCGCATAACAACATACGTTGTTCCTTTTGTCATCGGTATGTTACTTGCCCGAGATTCGATCGTCGGTATCTCTATACCTAGTTCAATCTCGTTACCGGCAAGTCTCTTTACTCGTTTCGTAACACATCATCTCGTGACTAACTCATTAGTCTTTTGCTTGCAAGGCTTATTGTGATGTGTGTTACCGAGAGGGCCCGGAGATACCTCTCCGACACTCGGAGTGACAAATCCTAATCTTGATCTATGCCAACACCACGAATACTTTCGGAGACACCTGTAGAGCATCTTTATGATCACCCAGTTACGTTGTGATGTTTGATAGCACACAAGGTGTTCCTACGGTATTCGGGAGTTGCATAATCTCATAGTCATAGGAACATGTATAAGTCATGAAGAAAGCAATAGCAGTAAAACTAAACGATCAAAGTGATATGCTAACGGATGGGTCTAGTCCATCACATCATTCTCCTGATGATGTGATCCCGTTGATCAAATGACAACTCATGTCTATGGTTAGGAAACATAACCATCTTTGATCAATGAGCTAGTCTAGTAGAGGCATACTAGGGACACTCTGTTTTGTCTATGTATTCACACATGTACTAAGTTTCCAGCTTAATACAATTATAGCATGAATAATAAACATTTATCATGATATAAGGAAATATAAATAACAACTTTATTATTGCCTCTAGGGCATATTTCCTTCAGTTTCAGCATTTTGTGAAGTAAGAAATCGAGGAGGTCATAACTTTGCCAAGTTCATTCTATTGGAAACTCGGCAATGATGAAACGATCCAAAACAAAAGCTGAGTAGCCATCAAAGGGATACGTACAGCCACTGTGAAATGCACTCACAATGACTGCCATTGTGACTGCACTCGCAATGGGAGTACATATCCATTGCAAAATGTGCAATGATGACCGTAATTTACTACGTGTGGATGACCCGGCTATTTAAGTTGGTCTCGTCGCTCCTCGTGCAGTGAGGTGGGACTGAACCATTAGGTATCTTTGTCGTGTTTATTCTATTCTTGACTCGACAAAGATGAGACGCCTGGAATTCGTATTAGAAAAATGAAAAATAGAAAATGTTTGTCGAGTCTTCGTTAGATGAAACTCGACAAACAAAGGCTGCCGTCACGGCTCTGTCGCCTGTTGCACAGCTTGGCCCCCTATCAGACTTTCCTGAGTTTTCTGCAATAGAGATTCTGCCGAGTTTATTTAGTTCGCCGAGTCTTTTTTCGTTGGAACCAGGCAAAGTCACAGCTCTGCTGAGTTGCTTATCACTATTGATTCCAATTTTAAATCAAACTCGGCAGACAAAGTTTGCCGAGCTCCCGATAGAGCATCAACATCATATTAACTTGGCCATACTCTCGAATGACCTTCAAGAAAAGGTACAAACTTAATAAAGCAGCTAAAATGCTCTAGCAACTATGACGTGCATATATGGCTGTTATGAAAGCATGAAGACACATATATAGTTGAAGTCGTCACAATATTACCGACAAAACTATTTCTTTCTTCCACAACATAAATGAGTTCAATGAAACAAAAATTTATGCTATTTTGGTGGCGTGTTTGGCACCATAGAAATGACGCGATCTTCGCAAAAGGTAAAGCGAAAATTTCCCACTCTGCTCGTTTTCTGCAAAACTACCTTGTAAACCTCCGCTTGATTGCGGACGGAACTTCTGAGATAGATCGAAAAGGGAAAAGTCCGATGGTTAAACTGCCATATGTGCACCAACATGATAATACAAAGGAAAAAGGTTGGAAAAAGCCAGAGATTGGATGGGCTAAGGTCAATGTTGATGGAAGTTTTTTGGAGGAAAGTAGGAGTGGAGCCTGGGGAGCTGTGATTCGAGACCATGAGGGAAGAATTATCTTATCAGCTTGGGATTATATACCGCGGTGCAATGGAGCGGAATGCGCGGAAGCCATGGCTTGCCTAGAAGGACTACGGAAGGCAATGTCGGGGACGAATCTATCCTTAATCATTGAGACGGATTGCAGCTCGGTGATAAAGGCGCTAATCCTCTCGTCTATTGACAGATCGGAGGTTGGAACAATGGCAAAGGAGTTTCAAGCCATAAAAGGGAACAGAGAAGTTAGAATTTGCAAAGTAGATAGAAGGGACAATAGGTTAGCTCATAGTCTTGCCCAGTTGGGGCGTAGAGAGTTGCGTGGTGGGATTATGCAAGGCACAGTGCTAACCTGCGTGTTGAGCGAGGCCCTGCACGATTGTACGAACTATATTTTCTCTACTTAATTTATACAATTCTCTATTTCAAAAAAAACATAAATGAGTTCAGTTCTGCTCCCTCCTATGTATTAAAGCTAGCGATTCTTGTTATGTAAACTTCAGAATGACCTTTTGGTGGAGGGTGGAAAGATCAACGGTCAATTAAATTTCTGCAGAAAAAAAAAAATCAAAGGTCAGTTGAAAGATGGCATTGCTTAGCATGTGTTTTCTTATTATTTAACTAGATTTAGTACATAATTTTAGGACCATGCAAACATTAGGCAATAGAGATAACACTTATCCATATTAATTAATTGTATAGCTTCCTTTATTACCATTTCACTGTCAGGGTGCGCCCATTGAGTACCAGCCCATCAAGTGCGGCCTTAGCATCGTCTCGCCTCTCCACCGCGGTCATGGTAATACTTCCCGTCCCTGGCTGGGAGATATCAGCGGACAAAACTTCACCATGCTTATTGAAGAAGTCTTGCAGCTGAGAGTTATCCATGCTCTCGGGCAGGTTTTGCACAAGGAAACTAAAGAAAGGGTTTCGTCGACTCTCCTTGGGGAAAGTGCTAATTCTCATAGTTCGATGATCACGATCTTCCTTTGGAACTTTCAGGCTTTCTCTAATTACCTGGAGAAGAAACAACTAAATGTTATTTATCATACCACATAACGCCCTCAAGCATACATGATGTACCAACGTTAACATAATTTTGACTCCGCTATGTTAATGTTAGAGTATTTGTACGCATCACTTGGATATGCTATCGATGTTGTGTAAATCAGCCATGGGGAGGCATCGAATAGAAGGAAGATCGTTACGAGAGTGGATCCGTATGTACCTCGATCGGAGAAATGGCAGGCTGGGGCATGAGCCACATGCGTGCATCATTTTCCGGGTCGCTCAATCGCACCATGAACTTGACTTCATCGTCAACTAGGTTGTACCTAAACACATCAAGATAAAATCCACCATGTTGGTCATCAATTTCCTTGAGGAAGTAGACGCACCCGCCCCACACTTCATCCTCCTCGCCAAGGAACCTTGTGGCTTCCACGGTGAAACTGGTTCGTAAACCAAGGAACATGACGCGGTCGACCATCCCTCCTCGCCCACCGCACTATGCTACGACCATCTGTGTCCGCCACTTCCTGCAGCATGTGCACAAGGACCTCCAACTCCTCTTGATGGACTGTCACTCGTAGAAGCTCACCACCCGACTCAAGGATATGGGTAGACACCAAGCTCCCGACGGTGGTGATGTCCTCGACGTTCGGTATTTTCCACTTCTCAAACATGTCCTCGGTCAACTGTTGGCGGCGGGGGCGGCAGTACGTACCAGCTGTTATTTTGAGGGGCCTGACGGTAATAGGGCATGTGCATGCACACCAGGATCTTGCCATCGTTGGTGCTGTATGCGGCCAAGAATTGATTGCTTTCAAACTCACGCCTGCACATGTTCACCTCCAACCTTCTCCGGACAAACTTCCAAGCAGTATCTCCCGGACAAAGGATGGCCGCGTTGAAACATGTGAACGTCACAATGACATCAAAAGGCCGTATGTAAGGATTGTAATCGCTAGATTCGGAGAAGTTGTACAGAAACACGGTGCCGTCGCTGTAGACGACGCCGCGGGAGTTCTCCATTCTCCCCTTGGTACCGTCGTTATCGTCCTGTAACGGCGGCAGGGGCGTGGCGTCTCCGGTGAGAAGGTCAAAAAGCATAGGCTTGGAGCTAGTGGTGAAGATCCAGGCGGCCGTGCCATCGGCTCGCACAACCAACCTGCGGTCAGAAAAACTCTCTGGCGCCGCCGCGCTGTAGCTTGTGTTGGAGAAGATACAGTGGAAGTTTACGTCGGGAGAGCCGTGGTCGGACGGCAGGGCTACCAGCCAGGGGAAGAAGGCGGGTCGGAGATCCGACGTAGCGGCAGCCAGTCGCGCCACGTAGTGCAGACGGCATGGAAACGGACGAAGTCAGCGACGTCGTGGAGGCGGCCCGTGATGACGGCGAGCAGCTCCGCCGGGAGATCGGCCCACCCACGCGGCGCGGACATGTTTGGGTATCGCTCGAATCGATCCCAGCAATCTCGCTCAGAGTGGAGAAAGATCGATCTGATTCCCGGCGGCTAAGGTTTTTTTCTTTTGAGAGGCGGCTAGGATTTCTAATGAAACAAGCCCGTGCATTCATGCGGCCCATTCCAAGATCGGGCGATTGATTGTATTTATGTGATTACCTTAAAAAAAGATTGTATTTGTATGATTACCTAAAAAAAGATAGTATTTGTATGACACCCCTCAAAAAAAGGACTGTATTTGTACGGCCCCTAAAAAAACATTGTATGGCCCGCTATAGTATTTTCCCCGAAAGACATTCAACGTTTTCATCATCAAACATGACAATACGATGAACACCAGGAATAAGGAAAATGATATCCAGGTCTACGACCACCTAGTGCCGCCGTCATTGCCCCTCGATGGAGCTGAGCAAAACTCGACGTAGCAGACAGTCAAAAAATCATCGTGTTAAGGTCCCACAAGACCAGTCCACCAGAACAACCAACATAACTGATGACGAGAAGCATATATTGGAAGGATCCAACTTGATCACAACTGAACAAAGAGACGAACGAACATCAAATTCGAGCAGATCCACCATAGATAGCAACCGACCAAATCCTGCGAGATCCGCCAGAGACACCTGTCCATACTCGTTCCAACGGAGCTAGAAACACCACCGGTAGAGGCTATGCAGAAAAAAAGAGGCTATGCAGGGGGAATGTTATTCCATCTGTATGGAGCCCCACCATCTAAGCTTCCTATGTGTTAGAGTTACGGTTGGACTTGATTTTGGACTATGTGTACACAGGTTAGGAGTTGTGTCCTAATAGGACACTTGTATCCTAGTCCTTTCATATATATCGGAGGTAGACACACGATGTAACCTATGCCAACATAATATCACACGCATGCAGAAGGAGCCGGCGGCGTGTGCCGGCGCCCGGGCGGCCGGGGTGCGGTAATGTAGCGGTGTCATGGGGAGGAGCACCCATAGTCATGCCCCGGAGATGTAGACATGATGGTGAATCTCGTTAACAAATCTCGGGGTCGTGCCTCGTGTGATTACTTGGTCTTCGGTAGATCAACGATGACGTCGGATTTATTCTAACAAGTGGTATCATGAGAAGGTTCGAAGAGGCGGTGAAATTGATGTAGAGGTGATGTCGCTGAAAGATCAGATCGGTTTGTTCCGTTGGTATGTCCTGCGATAGGTGAGATTTCATGGAGATCGAAGGCCAAGCTAGCAGAAGCGATAGCCGGATCGTAAATCAGCTCGGCGAGATTGGAAGCAATCGGAAACAGGCAACGGTAGCGCTCAGCGAGATGGAATCTGTTTTGTGGTGGCGGCGTAACGTGGACAGCTGGGACTGCGACGCATGGAGCAAAACCGCTCGGGATCGGATGTTGTGCCGGTGTGCCCGAGCGCGTGTGTGGCTGCAGCCCAATGCGGGCCGGTGGGCCAGATCAGGCTGGAAGCCGCTTGAAGGCCCAGCGTGGTGTGCTGTCCAAGTGTTTAGGCGCTGCTGGGCAGTACGGGACGTGGTGCTGCGCGTAAGAGCATCTCCAGCCGTTGACCCCACAGGACGTTTAAAATCACCGTCTGGGGATGAATCGGCGCTAAACCGCGTCGTGGGGTGTGATGCGCTTTAGTCGCCACCCTCACGACGCATTTTTCGTATTTTTTAAAGAAATCGGGTCTCACAATCGGACAAACACGGCGCAGATTTAATCAAACTTTGGCGAGTTCATCACATATTTTACAAAAAAAATAACCAAACTACTGGACCTGCCGTCGTCCTCGCCCTCGCCGTTCGTCGCCGCCCTGAAGCTCTACATGCCGAGGAGCCTGTAGAACTGCGTGTAGTCGCCGCCACCGTCGTCGTCTTCATCGCCTCCGCCGCGGCCGCCGTCCCTGCTAGTCCCCTGCTCAGGGTCGCCAAGCCGCGACGGGTTGGACGGTCCGGGGACGTCCTCGTCCTCGTCGCTGTCGAGGATGACGATGTCGTCCTCCCCCTCGCGCCCACGACGGCGGGCGGCTATCTCCTTCAGGGCCCAGCGCTGCCGGACCATCTCGTCGCGTAGGTAGTCATCCTGCGCCCACTGTAGGGCGGCCTCGTCGGAGAAGCCGGACCGGGAAATGGCCTCGTATTCCGCGTGGAGGCCCGACTCCACCTTCGTCCTGACGAGCCGAGCAGAGGTGGGGGGGGGCTCGGCGATGTGGATGCCGCGACCGTGGGATCGGCGGGTCCTGGGGCTCCGGCTTGACGGGGAGGAGGGAGGGAGAGCCGGACGGGCGGTCGAACGAGGAGGAGGATGCCGGGTCCATGTGTCTCGGCGTCCACGAGCTACCACGCCGGCGGGAAAAGGTTGGGGGCGCGGGGTACTCCAGCCTCGGCGTATTGCCGTCCTCGATTTACTCGAGGACAGCCTCCAGTGTGCAGACGGGCACGCCCCACCATCGGCGGCGCCCGTCGGCGTTGTATTCCCCGGAGGGCATGACCCCGTTGGTGGCCTCGAGCTGCTTGGCGTGGCGACGCCGGAAGTACGGCTCCCATAGCGTGCTGTCGAAGGCGTACCTCGGCTCGTCTCTCGCCGTCGGCGGCAGAGAGGAGCGGATGCACGCGATCTCCGCACGCCTGGCCGCCCCGGTGGGCGGCGGTGGCACGGGGACCCCGCCGGCGCTTATTCTCCACGCTCCGGGCACCCGCATGTCCGGCGGGACCGGGTTCTCGGCCTCATAAAGAAGTCGGACTTCGTCCTCGTGAAGGTGGCGTCGGCCGAAGCCGTTCGCCACCGCGCCATCGCCTGGGGAGCGCTCGGCCATGGGGTGAAATAGAAACAGCAAGAAGAGAGGAGGAACGGGGGCATCGGCAGTTGTCAGGGATATTATTACTGGGTATAAACTGCCCAGGAGGGGCTGGTTTATGCCTGTCGAGATTACTTCTGCTGAAGCCCAGTGGAGCATGACGCTTTATTCCAGAAGACTTAAAGCCCAAGAGGTGTTAGGGCCCATAATTTGTAAACCGCCATACAGCGTGTAACTTGTGTTGTAAGATAGGAAAGATAGAGACCGAACCGGACATGTTTATGAGCCGGCCTCGAGGCTCTGTAAACCGGCCCGGGCGTCACCCCATGTATATAAAGGGTCGACCCGGCGACGGTTCAAAGACATAGAACAACAATTCGAGACACAGGCAAAGCGGATTCGCTCCCTGGTCATCGAAATCCTAGCAATACCACACCAAACTATACGTAGGCTTTTACCTTCATCAAAGGGGCCGAACTAGTATAAACCCTTGCGTCCTTGTCCGCTTTAACCCCTTTAAGCTAACCCGTAGCGATGGCCTCACGACTAAGTCCTTTTGCTAGGACATCTGCCGTGACAAAACCACGACAGTTGGCGCCCACCGTGGGGATATCGCACGATGGTTTCGAGTTCTTAAAGGGCATCTTTGAAGGGCTCAAGGGCCATGCAGTGGGCCGGATTACTAAGAGTCGTCGCTGCAAGATCTACATCGACGATGCAGGCTGGGGCCCCGAGGCCGATTCAATCGAATACGGGTACCGGGTCCACTTTGGTGGCATCCACGTCTTCATCGGCAAGATCAGTGAACCGGGCCCTGAGCCGGACATCTTCCCCAACCTCGTCGAGTCAGCTAAGCGTGCGAGACCTGCCCCGGTTCGACCCGCCGTAAAACACGTCTTCGTCGGGGCGGTTCACGGAGCGCAAGAGGAGGATGGATCGGACTACGGTGGCGATACCGTTGTTTATTCCGGCGACGAGTCATCTACAGGGGAAACAAAATCTTTATACCTGTTGCAAGATGGCCGGTCTGGGAGCTGTTCCGAAGGTGATAGTATCCTGGACCCCCTCGATCCGCCAAATCGGGTCGCCGTCTTCATGGCCGGATCACAACCTGTGCAACAGTCATCAACTACGGCGGCATTAACATCGAACACATCGGCGGCTAGGGCTGGAGGCCCTGTTCCGTCGCCGGCCGAAATTTTGGCCACCTTAGTCGACACTTTGACAGCACTGTTAACTGCGGAGGTTGGCCAGGCCGAGAAGGAACAGCATGATGCAGAAGTTGCTCAGGTAAAGGGCCAGATAGATCAAGAAAAATTGGACCTGACTGCTGAGAATTCCAGGATGATTGCGCGGCAGGCCGAGCTAGATGCTCAAGATTACCGGCTCATGTTGGATCAGACCGCTTCGCATGAGGTAATGAGGAGGAGGCAACTATCTCGCCTGCCGTCGGTTTATGAAGCGAGGAACCTCTTTAGTACGCCAGGAGCAGGAACCAGTAACCAGCCGGAGGTAAACCGGGGAGGAGTGCCTAGCACAGGAGCATCAGTCCAGCCACAGGCCGCGGAGCCAACCCGCCAAGCCGTTCCGTCTCAGCGTGTACCTACCTCTCCTGGTCATTACTCCAACCCATTGGATAACATAGTTGCCGCTGCTTCACGACTGGCCGCTCTTCCCATTGAAGGAAAATCCCCCATAGCGGTGGAGGCACGCCGAGCTAGGGAATTTCTGGAGACAGCTTTAACTCAGCAGCAAGCTTATTCTCACAGCCGCGAGAGGATTCACTCCACCCCTCGCCCAAGCCGGAGCTATAGCAGGCACCTAGAGGAACCGGCCGTGTCAAGTAGCGCGCGAAATCGTAACCCGCCGTGAAGGGATAACCCGGTAGGGGGAGATGCAAACGCTTAAGATGTAGTGGATCAGGGCAGGTAGCGCTGGGAGGCCGAGTTAGCAGCGCAGTACGAAGCCCGTCAGCTGACGCCGGTCCATCCATCTACCACAGTTGAACCGGGGGTTACATCCAACTCTTTGGGAGTACCATGCCTTACGCCCGCTTTACGCAATGTGAGACTGCCCAAAGATTTCAAAGGACCGCGCAAAGTGCCCAACTATGCCGCGGATCTGTCCCGTGAAGCCTGGTTGAAAGCTACGAGATGGCAATGGAGATGCTAGATGTGGATGATGCGGCGTGCGCAAAGTACTTCACCATGGTTACCGCAGAATTCCATCGGGTCATGGGCTGAATTGCGACGCCGGTTTATCAATAACTTCAAAGACACATGTAAACAACCCATTGTGGACTTGGCGGCCTGCGTCCAAGGTGAAAATGAATCAACAAGCCGTTGGGTGCGCCGGGTGTCAGAGATTTTACACTCCTCAGACCGTATCAATCCAGACACATGAGTAGTTACATTGGAGGGCAACTACCGGTTTGAACCTCTAAAGCTGAAGCTAGGACGACTCAAACGTCATTGTCATGACATGGGACACTCATGGGGGCCCTGGTGAAGTATGCGGATTCAGATAGCGCCAAATATCCAGAGTCTGATGATGAGAAGTCAGGGAAAGCAAAGAAGAATGGTAAAGCGCCGCAGCCTAGCCCGGCGAATCAAGGGCATAGTGGTAAGCGTAAAGCGGATAGTAATTCAGATTTTGTGGCTAACACTAATGCTCAGGAGAATGGCCAGCGCCGCAAGGGCAGACCGCCCCCACGGGGTGGGAGACCGAATATAAATCTAGAACGCCAGATGAATATACCCTGCCCGAGGCACGGGACATAGGAAAAGCCAGTTACGCACCTCTGGAAGGACTGCTTTATTATGAAGGAAATCATGAACTGGTCCCAATATGATCATGGATCATCCGGCGGTTCAGGCCCTAGTTTTCACGGGCCGGGTTATCAAGGTGGTGGATCCGGTTCGGGGTTCCAAGGTAACCAGAACAATCACAGCAACCAGGGCGGGCATAATCAGCATAACCAGCAGCACAGCCAGGGGGTTATAACAATCAGGGCAATCAACAGCAGCAATCAGAATATCAGAGTAATCCGAAGCAGTTGAGCAGTGGGCAGTATCACGTCTTCACCACAAGCCTATGTAAACGTGATCAGAAGGTTTACAAGAGGGCGGTACATTCCATTGAACCGGCGGTGCCTGATAACCCTCAACCGTAAGGGATCAAGATAGTCTTCGCGGGTAAGAATAACCCAATTTATTGATTCGACACACGGGGAGCCAAAGAGTATTTATAAGCTTTAACAGTTGAGTTGTCAATTCAAGCGCACCTGAAATATACTAACTTGCAACAAAAGATAAGTGGTAACAGTGATATGATAGTGACGATAGTAATAGTAAAAGTAAACAGCAAAAGTAAATAGCAGTAGTAAATGGCAAAAGTAGCAACTAGTGACAAGCAAGGTTTAAAATACTGTAGGCTAGGGAGATGGATGGTTGGGCGTTGCATGGATGAGATAGTTTCTAACTCGGGGCACGGCACACGGAAAAGTAATGATCATCTAGGCAAATATCAAACATTAGGCATGTATCCCTTAGGTAGTTGTATGTGCTTGCAATAAGAACTTGCACAACATCTTTTGTCCTACCATCCCGCTACGAACGGGGCCAAAAGGAACTAATGGATATTAAGGTGCACCTGTGAAAGAGCACCAGAACAAAGCAATGAACTTAATGGATACATGTAATCCTCAAACTACGGACCGTCCCCTTTGGTGTCCCAAGCTGTCACTTTTGGGATCGCCGGTTCTGAACCGTAACAGGTGCATACAACTCATAGATAGGATCAAGAACACAAATATATTCATGCAAACACATATGGTTCAGATCTGAAATCATGGCACTCGGGCCCTAAGTGTCAAGCATTAAGAATAACAAGTTGTAGCAAAGATGATAAACACCATACTAGATGATAGGCAACATGCCCCCAACAATCTGACGAACTATTACATGATCTAACTCATCCAATCCCTACCATCCCCTTCGCCTACAGCAAGGGAATTACTCACACATGAAGGGGGAAGTCATGGAGGGATGATGGAGTGGTGATGATGATGACGATGGCGACGATCTCCCCTCTCCGGAGGCCAAATCAGCCTCCAGATTAGCCCTCCCGAAGAAGAACAGAGGGTGGCGGCGGCTCCGCGACGAAAAACAGCGAAAGGACTTCCGATCTGGGGTTTCTGCATCGCGAGGAAAAATACGGGCTAAAGTAGGGCACCAGGGGGTGTGGGCCCACCCAGGCGCCCCCCGGCGCGGCCCAGGGGGGGCGCGCCCACAGGGCGCCTGGGCACCCCCTGGCCCCCCTCTGGTCCCACTTCTGGTATTTGGTTTCTTCGGGTGCGTGGATTTTTCGTGATTTTTCATGGATTTTTCTGAGATAGTTAAAAATCCGTTTTCCTGCACACAAATAAAACATACAGGCAGCTCTGCTGAAAACAGCGTTAGTCCGGGTTAGTTTAGTCCAAATCATGCAAGAATGAGGTCAAAACAATATCAAAAGCGTTTGGAAAAGTAGATACGTTTGAGACGTATCAACTCCCCCAAGCTTAGCATATTGCTTGTCCTCAAGCAATTCAGTTCAACGAACTGGACGCGACAAAGAAAACTTTGACAAACTCTTTTGCTTCATTAGATGTATATAAGCATGTACTACGAAAAGAGTTTAGCAAGTATTGAAACAGTACTTATGAAAACAATGCAAGGAGCAATCATACTTTCAAGTGACCAGTCACAAATAATCAAGAGTAAAAAATATATTACTGAAAATCAAGACAAGATCACATTGCACATAGCTTGAGCATATTAAGGTGGTATCTCGCTAGCCTCCATGAGTGAAGCAAAACATAAATGCAGAGACTCCTCCAGAGTTTTAAAGGAGACTAGAACTAAGAATTTCAGAATAAATCATATCACAAGTATGCAGAAGACAATGTAATACTTTGGGACAATGCACATTACACTCAGAATGACAATTATGCTCTCCTAGTCAGTGCTTTGAAGCAAGAAGATGAGACTCTCGAACCGTGGCTTTTATTGGCAAAGTTGAAAACCCGTGATCGGAAACAAAAACTAAACATGTACCAGAGCTCTTAGTTTTAAAAACAGAAGTAAATATGTTTTGGAGAGGTGCATATTTCGTCAACGAATGCTAGCAGATAACTCAATCACTTTTTAAGCCAGACAAGTCTCGAGGAACGGCTCCCGCATGAGGACGATCACATCCTCTTAATCTCCTTTGTTTATCACTGCCAAAGTTTTCTGATTTCTCATGAACAAAGCGTGAAGGAGGGTTCGTTTGTTATATTGTTTTTTTGAGCCGGGCGCACTCAATGCCAGTTCCTTTTCATATTAGGGGTTCGCACATTATGCATGCAATCCAGGGGTGAAACTTGTCCAACTTAAAGAGATCATGAATTAACTACTACTTCCTCATGAGCTAAAACATAGGCACAAAAATAGAAATGCTTTTGATTAATTTCGAGATGGTACACGAAAGTCTTCGTTAGGAATGGCAGGTAAATACCATGTATAGGAAGGTATAGTGGACTCATATGGCATAACAGGTTTAAGGGTTTTGGATGCACAAGCAGTCATTCCGCTTAGTACGGGTGGAGGTTTAGCAAAAGACTGGGAAGCGACCAACTAGAGAGCAATAACGGTCATAATCATGCAGAGCGACAAAGCAACATTGAATCGGGCATGAAAGTGATATAATTATTCTAAAACTCAAAGATCATCAAGGCAAAGTAGACTTTTTAGTCTTAAACATGTGTAAGCATGTGCCAAGTCAATCCAAAAATTCTCTAAAGGGAAATACCACCCTAGTATGCCAGACTATGAACAGTGCGATGCATGTAGATCATTTCAATAACACATTATGTACTCTAGTTATTGGAGACTAGCCACAAGGAAAGCATGAACCACTGGAAGAGCATTGTAAACATAGCACTATGTCGCTACAAGCTGGTCTCTAGATCATAAGTACAGGCATATGTACAAAAGTAGAAACAATAAGAGTTCATACCGGTCTTCCTTGTTGCTTCCTTTCAGTCGATCTTCGTCATTACTGCTTGTCACTTGCACGATCGAACGTAGGAGATATAATCAAATGCCATCACGGACTCGAGCTGATCTCTCAAAACAAAGCAAACTAAAGAGAGAAAGGAAATCTTTTTGGGTTTTTTCAAAAGTTGAATAAAAAGCAAAAGAAGGAGAAAATCTTTTTGTTGTTTTTGCAAATAGAGGAATAAAGAAGAATGGGCAAAAACTTCGAAAAGATCAAAGCGAATAAAACGGATAATACAATGGAAAAGTGAGAAGGGCACGTACTCCCCCAAGCTTAGGCTTTTGGCCTAAGTTGATAGCAGCTACTGCCCCCAGGAGCCTCCTGCTCCAGGGGTATGGTGGTGAGACCAAGGGTCGTAGAAGGATGATGGCGCGTACACCGAACTCCTCGGAGTCTCCCACGAGGAAGGTTCCGAGCGCCAAACAGAGGAAGACCCTTCACCAAACTCGGTGGCGGTCTCATCCTGAAAATGTGGTATCTCACCGTGCCTCTCCTCGTCGGGCACAACCCCCTCCATGGGGTTATGGAACTGATGCTGGACCATGAACTCATCGAACTGGACAACATCAAAGGACCATCCGTTCCTGCGAGAATAATCAAACAAAAGAGGTGCAGGTAGACGGATCTCGCGTTCCGCGGTAGTTCCGAAACGCAAGATATAAACAAGGTTATCAAGTTCAGAACCCATGGTAACAAACTTATGCCTTTTCATAGCAGCAAGATCAAAGCTTAAATAAGTAAAAGGAGTATCATCAGGATGTGGGGTGCCTCCAAGATGCTCTAAGATAAGCGTGGCATAAATGCCACCATATAAGCCCCCCTTGTTACCGTTCATAGCAAGGCGTCGAGCAATTAAGGTACCAATATTATAATCAGACCTTCCTGAGAGGGCTGCTGCCAGGATAGCAATATCCGGAGCAGAAATGTTGCTCGTGTTGTCACGAGCTAACACCCCTCTAGCAATATAATATGCAAAATACCTGAGGTGAGGAAACAAGATACTGGAGATCTTCGACCGATGAATATCCCTCGTACCCATGCTGCAGAGAGAGTTGATGACGGTTTTCAGCTCGGAGGGCTGAGTAGCCATCCTTGCCGTCCTCCCAACGTTCGGCACACCTATTACTTCACAAAAATTTCCCAAAGTCATGGTGATAAGATCATTATAAATTTTAAACTCAATAGCACCCGATTCAAGATTATATCTAAAACTGTTAATGAAAATGGAGGTGAGTTTTTGATACTGAGTAACACGGCTGGTGACGAGCCGTGTCAAACCTGCATTAGCACAAAGATTATAAAACTCATCCTTGATTCCCGCAGCTTCCATGAATTCATCACATGGATATGTCATTGCACGTGCTGGACTCGTGTCTTCCAACATCTCCAAGGGCACATGATCCTCATTATAGCTCACCCTGGCGGTCGATGGTGAAGCTGCGGCTCTAGTGACTCGATCGGAGTGTGTGGGCCTCCTCTTCTCAAGCCATCCTTTTGCCCTTCCTAACAAACTCATTTCTGAAAAAAAAATATAATTCACAAAAACGAGGATTAAAACAAAGTGAGCTAAGGCAAACTACTCAACTCACTTGCCCAAGGCATAAACTTGCATCAAAACTTGGAAAACAACCTTCTACATATGCATGCAAGCTCATCTCTACAGCACCAAGAACTACTAAATACTCACAAATGAGGCCACCAATCAAAAATCTAATTGGAGGGGTGGAGGAGTCACATACCAGGGAGTATTTGCTCAAAATTTCAGCTCAAATGATGGGCTGTAGAGAGAGATCGAAGAATCGCCCCCAAGAACAGCAAGAACAAGAAGAACACGACCAGAACTCGGGTTTCTGGAAAAAGAGAGAGAGAGAGAGGGGAAGAAGAAGTACCTGGAGGGGGTCCCGTGGGCCCCAGGCGCCCTGTGGGCGCGGCCAGGGGCTGGGCCGCGCCAGCTGGCCGCCTGGGCCACTGGTGGCCCCCCCTGGCTGGCCCCAGGACTTTCTGGGTCTCTCCCGTTGTGCAAATTTTTAATATAATTTTTCTGGAATTTTTCTGAAAACTTCGCTGTTGAAAATTTTTCGAAGTTCAAAAAGCTGCGAAACTCTCTGAAAACTTGAAGCAGTTAGTAGTATTGTGAAGCTTCAAAAACATAGATACTTGGTACAGCAAGTAGGACAATACTAAAAACAAATGAAAACATAGAAAGCTCAACTTTTTATCCGTATATAACACGTTCACTAGTAAGGTTGATCAAGTCTTACCAACAAACAAGCGGTATATAGAACAAAAAGTCTCACCTCATACGAAGTAATCACTGAACTTTTACCTTGATGGACATTGTCCCTACCATGATAGTTTTGTATTTGTGAGGCACATGTAGTGGACAGTCCCATTCTCCAATTTTCACGGTCTCGATATTCTCTATAGAGTTGAGGGCATGCCTCCTGTCGGTCTTCTTCGGAAAATATACCGTGTGTTCTTTATCATTCACATGAAAGGTAACCTTCCCTTTGTTGCAATCAATAATAGCACCTGCGGTGTTAAGGAAAGGTCTACCAAGAATAATAGACATGCTCCCATCCTCGGGCATGTCAAGCACAACAAAATCAGTAAGAATTAAACAATTAGCAACTTCAACTGGAACATCCTCACAAATACCTATTGGAACAGCGGTTGACTTGTCAGCCATCTGAAGGGAGATATCTGTAGGAATTAGTTTCTCTAAACAAAGCCTCTCGTAAAGAGAGAGAGGCATAACACTCACTCCCGCTCCAAGATCACATAAAGCAGTTTTGACATAATTATTCTTTATGGAGCAAGGGATGGTGGGTATACCTGGATCACCGAGCTTCTCAGGAATCTTTCCACTGAAAGAATAGTTAGCAAGCATAGTAGATATTGCATCATTAGGAACTTTTCTTTTGTTAGTGACAATGTCTTTCATATATTTTGAATAAGGAAGTAACTTAATAGCATCAGTCAAAGGAATTTGAAGAAAAAGAGGTTTAATCCATTCACAAAACTTATTGTAGTGCTCTTCTTCTTTAGATTTGATGGACTTACCTGGAAAGGGCATGGGTTTCTGTACCCATGGTTCTTTCTCCTTCCCATGTTTTCTTGCGATGAAGTCTTCTTTAGTGTACCTCTTACGTTTGTCAGGTGCTTCTTCTTCTCGAACTTCAGGTGGATCATTCTTCTCATTATTATTACCTTCAGGTTCAGCACCGTCTTCAGTCTCAGCATCGGAAATAGATACACTGTTGGGATCAATAGCTGGCTCTTCATCTGCAATAGGATCATTAGAATTGTCAGTCTCTTTATGTTTCTTTTTCTTATTTGGAGAGACAACAATTTCTTCTTCCTGCATTTGTGAATCTTGCTCGATTCTCTTCGGATGTCCCTCTCGATAAAGAGGATCTTGAGTACTAGTTCCTCCTCGGGTCTTAATCCCAAAAGGCTGCAATTTATCTCGTTTGGCATTGTTAGCAAGCAAATCTCTTTGCACATTAGAAATTTGATCGAGCTGAGTTTGAACCATATGAAAATGCTTCACAAGACATTAAACATCATTAACTGTTCTATCTAAAACACCAAGCAACTTTTTGATAGCAAGGGAATTATCATGCAACTGACTTTCTATCCTCTTATTAAAATGATTCTGTTTCATAATAAAATTATCAAACTCATCTAAACATTGATCAGGAGGCTTACCATGAGGGATGTCACTTGCGTTGAAATCTAAAAGAGAGTGTACCTCTACCATAGGAGGGTGAGTGGTAGGCTCACACTGAAGGAAATATGCCCTAGAGGCAATAATAAAGTTGTTATTTATATTTCCTTATATCATGATAAATGTTTATTATTCATGCTAGAATTGTATTAACCGGAAACTTAGTACATGTGTGAATACATAGACAAAACAGAGTGTCCCTAGTATGCCTCTACTAGACTAGCGCATTGATCAAAGATGGTTATGTTTCCTAACCATAGACATGAGTTGTCATTTGATCAATGGGATCACATCATTAGGAGAATGATGTGATGGACAAGACCCATCCGTTAGCATAGCACTATGATCGTTTAGTTTTACTGCTATTGCTTTCTTCATGACTTATACATGTTCCTATGACTATGAGATTATGCAACTCCCGAATACCGTAGGAACACCTTGTGTGCTATCAAACGTCACAACGTAACTGGGTGATCATAAAGATTCTCTACAGGTGTCTCCGAAAGTATTCGTGGTGTTGGCATAGATCAAGATTAGGATTTGTCACTCCGAGTGTCGGAGAGGTATCTCTGGGCCCTCTCGGTAACACACATCACAATAAGCCTTGCAAGCAAAAGACTAATGAGTTAGTCACGAGATGATGTGTTACGGAACGAGTAAAGAGACTTGCCGGTAACGAGATTGAACTAGGTATAGAGATACCGACGATCGAATCTCGGGCAAGTAACATACCGATGACAAAAGGAACAACGTATGTTGTTATGCGGTTTGACCGATAAAGATCTTCGTAGAATATGTAGGAACCAATATGAGCATCCAGGTTCCGCTATTGGTTATTGACCGGAGATGAGTCTCGGTCATGTCTACATAGTTCTCGAACCCGTAGGGTCCGCACGCTTAACGTTTGATGACGATCGGTATTATGAGTTTTGATGTACCGAAGGTAGTTCGGAGTCCCGGATGAGATCACGGACATGACGAGGAGTCTCGGAATGTCCGAGACATAAAGATTGATATATTGGACGACTATATTCGGACACCGGAAGTGTTCCGGAAAAGTTTCGGATTTAACTGGATTGCCGGAGGGGGTTACCGGAACCCCCTACGAGGGGGGATGGTCCATAGTGGGCCTTATGGAAAAGAGAGAGGCAGCCCATAGGGGCTGGCTGGCGCCCCACCTAGGGTTCCTAGTTGGACTAGGATTGGGGGGCGCCACCTCTCCTTCTTTTCCTTTTCCCTCTCTTCCTTCTTTGGTAGTTCCTACTAGGAATAGGATTGCAATCCTATTCCTAGTAGGATTGCACCCTAGCCGCACCATAGGAAGGGCCGGCCGGCCTCCCCCTTGCTCCTTTATATACGGGGGCAAGGGGGCACCCAAAGACACACAAGTTGAATTGTTCCAGCCGTGTGCGGTGCCCCCCTCCACAGAAACACACCTCGGTCATACTGTCGCGGTGCTTAGGCGAAGCCCTGCGCCGGTGAATACATCATATCCGTCACCACGCCGTCGTGCTGACGAAACTCTCCCGTGAAGCTCAACTGGATCAAGAGCTCGTGGGACGTCATCAAGCTGAACGTGTGCTGAACGCGGAGGTGCCGTACGTTCGGTGCTTGATCGGTTGAATCGCGAAGAAGTTCGACTACATCAACCGCGTCACTTGATGCTTCCGCTTCCGGTCTACGAGGGTACGTAGACACACTCTTCCCTCTCGTTGCTATGCATCTGGTAGATAGATCTTGCGTGATCGTAGGAAAATTTTAAAATACTACGTTCCCCAACAGTGGCATCAGAGCCAGGTCTATGCGTAGATGATATGCACGAGTAGAACACAATGAATTGTGGGCGATACTAGTCATACTGCTTACCAGCATGTCATACTTTGCTTCGGCGGTATTGTGAGATGAAGCGGCCCGGACCGACATTACGCGTACGCTTACGCGAGACTGGTTTCACCGTTACGAGCACTCGTTGCTTAAAGGTGACTGGCGGGTGTCTGTCTCTCTCACTTTAGCTGAATCAATTGTGGCTACGCCCGGTCCTTGTGAAGGTTAAAACAGCACATACTTGACGAAACATCGTTGTGGTTTTGTATGCGTAGGTAAGAACGGTTCTTGCTAAGCCCGTAGCAGCCACGTAAAACTTGCAACAACAAAGTAGAGGACGTCTAACTTGTTTTTGCAGGGCATGTTGTGATGTGATATGGTCAAGACATGATGAGTTATACGGTTTTGTATGAGATGATCATGTTTTGTAATGTTATCGGCAACTGGCAGGAGCCATATAGTTGTCGCTTTATTGTATGAAATGCAATCGCCATGTAATTGCTTTACTTTATCACTAAGCAGTAGCGATAGTCGTAGAAGCAATAGTTGGCGAGACGACAACGATGCTACGATGGAGATCAAGGTGTCGTGCCGGTGATGAAGGTGATCATGACGGTGCTTTGGAGATGGAGATCAAAAGCACAAGATGATGATGGCCATATCATGTCACATATTTTGATTGCATGTGATGTTTATCTTATTATGCTTCTTATTTTGCTTAGAACGACGGTAGCATTATAAGATGATCCCTTACTAAATTTCAAGGTATAAGTGTTCTCCCTGAGTATGCACCGTTGCGAAAGTTCGTCGTGCCGAGACACCACGTGATGATCGGGTGTGATAAGCTCTACGTTCAAATACAACGGGTGTAAGCCTGTTTTGCACACGCAGAATACTCGGGTTAAACTTGACGAGCCTAGCATATGCAGATATGGCCTCGGAACTGTGGAGACCGAAAGGTCGAGCGTGAATCATATAGTAGATATGATCAACATAAGATGTTCACCATTGAAACTACTCCATCTCACGTGATGATCGGACATGGTTTAGTTGATTTGGATCACGTGATCATTTAGATGACCGGAGGGATGTCTATCTAAGTGGGAGTTCTTAAGTAATATGATTAATTGAACTTTAATTTATCATGAACTTAGTCCTGGTAGTATTAGCATATCTATGTTGTAGATCAATAGCTCGCGATGTTGCTCCACTTTTATTTATTATATGTTCCTAGAGAAAACCAAGTTGAAAGATGTTAGTAGCAATGATGCGGAATTGTTCCGTGGTCTGAGGATTATCCTCATTGCTGCACAGAAGAATTATGTCCTTGATGCACCGCTAGGTGACAGACCTATTGCAGGAGCAGATGTAGACGTTATGAACGTTTTGACAAAAGCTCGATATGATGACTACTCGATAGTTTAGTGCACCATGCTTTACGGCTTATAACCGGGACTTCAAAAACATTTTGAAACGCCACGGAGCATATGAGATGTTCCAAGAGTTGAAATTAGTATTTCATACTCATGCCCGTGTCGAGAGGTATAAGACCTCTGACAGTACTTTGCCTACAAGATGGAGGAGAATAGCTCAACCAGTGAGCATGTGCTCAGATTGTCTGGGTAGTACAATTGCTTGAATCAAGTGGGAGTTAATCTTCCAGATAAGATAGTAATTGACAAAGTTCTCTAGACACTATCACCAAGTTAGTAGAACTTCGTGATGAACTATAATATGCAAGGGAGGACGAAAGTAATTCCCAAGCTCTTCACGATGATGAAATCGGTGAAGGTAGAAATCAAGAAAGAGCATCAAGTGTTGATGGTTAACAAGACCACTTGTTTCAAGTAAAGGGCAAAGGGATGGAAGGGAAACTTCGAGAAGAATGACAAGCAAGTTGTCACTCCCATGAAGAAACCCAAAGCTAAACTCAAGCCTGAAACTAAGTGCTTCTACTGCAAAGGAAATGGTCACTAGAACTGGAACTGCCCTAGATATTTGGCGGATAAGAAGGATGGCAAAGTGAACAAAGGTATATTTGATATACAGATTATTGATGTGTATTTTACTAGTGTTCATAGCAACCCCTCGGTATTTGATATTGGTTCAGTTGCTAAAGAGTAGTAACTCGAAATGGGAGTTGCATAATGAACAGAAACTAGTTAAAAGGTGAAGTGACGATGTGTGTTGGAAGTGGTTCCAAGATTGATATGATCAACATCGCACACTCCCTATACTTTCGGGATTAGTGTAAAACCTAAATAAATTTTATTTGGCATTTGCGTTGAGCATGAATATGATTTGATCATATTTGTTGCAATACGGTTATTCATTTAAAATCATAGAATAATTGTTATTCTGTTTACATGAATAAAACCTTCGATGGTCATACACCCAATGAAAATAGTTTGTTGGATCTCGATCATAGTGATACACATATTCATAATATTGAAGCCAAAAGATGCAAGGTTAATAATGATAGTGCAACTTATTTGTGGCACTGCCGTTTAGGTCATAATGGTGTAAAGCGCATGAAGAAACTCCATAGTGATGGACTTTTTGGAATCACTTGATTATGAATCACTTGGTGCTTGCGAACCATGCCTCATGGGCAAGATGACTAAAACTCCGTTCTTCGGAACTGTGGAGCGAGCAACAGAGTTGTTGGAAATCATACATACTGATGTATGCAGACCAATGAGTGTTGAAGCTCACGGCGGGAATCGTTATTTTCTGACCTTCACTGATGATTTGAGCAGATATGGGTATATCTACTTAATGAAGCACAAGTCTGAAACATTTGAAAAGTTCAAAGAATTTCAGAGTGAAGTGGAGAATCATCGTAACAAGAAAATAAGAGTTTCTATGATATGATCGTAGAGGTAAAATATTTGAGTTAGCGAGTTTGGCCTTCAGTAAAAACAATGTGAAATAGTTTCACTACTCACGCCACCTGGAACACCATAGTGTAATGGTATGTCCGAACAACATAACCGTACTTTATTAGATATGGTGCGATCGATGATGTCTCTTACCGATCTACCACTATTGCTTTTGGGGTTATGCATTAGAGGCAGCTACATTCACGTTAAATAGGGCACCATCTAAATCTGTGGAGATGACACCGTATGAACTGTGGTTCGACGAGAAACCTAAGCTGTCATTTTTTTAAGTTTGGGACTGCGATGCTTATGTGAAAAAGTTTCAACATGATAAGCTCGAACCCAAATCGGAGAAGTAAATCTTCATAGGATACCCAAAAGAAACTGTTGGGTACACCTTCTATCACAGATCCGAAGGCCAGGTCTTTGTTGCTAAGAATGGATCCTTTCTAGAGAAGGAGTTTCTCTCGAAAGAAGTGAGTGGGAGGAAAGTAGAACTTGATGAGGTAATTGTACCTTCTCCCAAATTGGAAAGTAGAACATCACAGAAAATTGTTCCAGTGATTCCTACACCAATCAGTGAGGAAGTTAATGATGATGATCATGAAACTTCGGATCAAGTTTCTGTTGAACGTCGTAGATCAACCAGAGTACGTTTCGTACCAGAGTGATACGGCAACCCAGTTTTGGAAGTCATGTTACTAGACCATGATGAACCTACGAACTATGAGGAAGCGATGATGAGCCCAGATTCCGCAAAATGGCTTGAGACCATGAAATCTGAGATGGGATCCATGTATTAGAACAAAGTATGGACTTTAGTTGACTTGCCCGATGATCGGCAAGCCATCGAAAATAAATGGATCTTCAAGAGGAAGACCGACGCAAACGGTAATGTTACTGTTTACAAAGCTCGACTTGTTGCGAAAGGGTTTCAACAAGTTCAAGGAGTTGACTACGATGAGACTTTCTCACCCGTAGCGATGCTTAAGTCTGTCCGAATCATGTTAGTAATTGCCGCATTTTATGAAATCTGGCAAATGGATAACAAAACTGCATTCTTTAATGGATTTATTAAAGAAGACTTGTATATGATGCAACCAGAAGGTTTTGTCAATCCTAAAGGTGCTAACAAAATGTGCAAGCTCCAGCGATCCATCTATGGACTGGTGCAAGCATCTCAGAGTTGGAATATGCGCTTTGATAAGTTGATCAAAGCATATAGATTTATACAGACTTGCGGTGAAGCCTGTATTTACAAGAAAGTGAGTGGGAGCACTACAACCTTTCTGATGAGTATATGTGAATGACATATTGTCGATCGGAAATGATGTAGAATTTTCTAGAAAGCATAAAAGAGTGTTTGAAAGGAGTTTTTCAAAGAAAGACCACAGTGAAGCTGCTTACATATTGGGCATCAAGATCTATAGAGATAGATCAAGACGCTTGATAAGACTTTCAATGAGTACATACCTTGATAAGATTTTGAAGTAGTTCAAAATGGATTAGTCAAAGAAGGAGTTCTTGCCTGACTTGTAAGGTGTGAAGTTGAGTAAGACTCAAAGCCAGACCACGGCAGAAAAATATAGAGAGAATGAAAGTCATTCCCTATGCCTCAGCCATAGGTTCTATAAAGTATGCCATGCTGTGTACCAAACCTGTTGTGTACCTTGCCATGAGTTTGGCAAGGAGGTACAATAGTGATCTAGGAGTAGATCACTGGACAGCGGTCAAAATTATCCTTAGTAACGGGATGACTAAGGAAATGTTTCTCGATTATGGAGGTGATAAAGAGTTCGTCGTAAAGGGTTACGCCGATGCAAGCTTTGACACTAAATCCAGATGACTCTAAGTATCAATCTGGATGCGTATTGAAAGTGGGAGCAATTAGCTAGAATAGCTTTATGCAGAGCATTGTAGACATAGAAATTTGCGAAATACATACGGATCTGAATTTGACAGGCCCGTTGACTAAACTTCTCTCACAAGCAAAACATGATCACACCTTATTACTCTTGGGTATTAATCACATAAGCGATGTGAACTAGATTATTGACTCTAGTAAACCCTTTGGGTGTTGGTCACATGGCGATGTGAACTATGGGTGTTATTCACATAACGATGTGAACTATCGGTATTAAATCACATGGCGATGTGAGCTAGATTATTGACTCTAGTGCAAGTGGGAGACTGAAGGAAATATGCCCTAGAGGCAATAATAAAGTTGTTATTTATATTTCCTTATATCATGATAAATGTTTATTATTCATGCTAGAATTGTATTAACCGGAAACTTAGTACATGTGTGAATACATAGACAAAACAGAGTGTCCCTAGTATGCCTCTACTAGACTAGCTCATTGATCAAAGATGGTTATGTTTCCTAACCATAGACATGAGTTGTCATTTGATCAACGGGATCACATCATTAGGAGAATGATGTGATGGACAAGACCCATCCGTTAGCTTAGCACTATGATCGTTTAGTTTTACTGCTATTGCTTTCTTCATGACTTATACATGTTCCTATGACTATGAGATTATGCAACTCCCGAATACCGTAGGGACACCTTGTGTGCTATCAAACGTCACAACGTAACTGGGTGATCATAAAGATGCTCTACAGGTGTCTCCGAAAGTATTCGTGGTGTTGGCATAGATCAAGATTAGGATTTGTCACTCCGAGTGTCGGAGAGGTATCTCTGGGCCCTCTCGGTAACACACATCACAATAAGCCTTGCAAGCAAAAGACTAATGAGTTAGTCACGAGATGATGTGTTACGGAACGAGTAAAGAGACTTGCCGGTAACGAGATTGAACTAGGTATGGAGATACCGACGATCGAATCTCGGGCAAGTAAACATACCGATGACAAAAGGAACAACGTATGTTGTTATGCGGTTTTGACCGATAAAAGATCTTCGTAGAATATGTAGGAGCCAATATGAACATCCAGGTTCCGCTATTGGTTATTGACCGGAGATGAGTCTCGGTCATGTCTACATAGTTCTCGAACCCGTAGGGTCCGCACGCTTAACGTTTGATGACGATCGGTATTATGAGTTTATGAGTTTTGATGTACCGAAGGTAGTTCGGAGTCCCGGATGAGATCACGGACATGACGAGGAGTCTCGGAATGTCCGAGACATAAAGATTGATATATTGGACGACTATATTCGGACACCGGAAGTGTTCCGGAAAAGTTTCGGATTTAACGGGATTGCCGGAGGGGGTTACCGGAACCCCCTACGAGGGGGGATGGTCCATAGTGGGCCTTGTGGAAAAGAGAGAGGCAGCCCGTAGGGGCTGGCCGGCGCCCCACCTAGGGTTCCTAGTTGGACTAGGATTGGGGGGCGCCACCTCTCCTTCTTTTCCTTTCCCTCTCTTCCTTCTTTGGTAGTTCCTACTAGGGATAGGATTGCAATCCTATTCCTAGTAGGATTGCACCCCTAGCCGCACCATAGGAGGGCCGGCCGGCCTCCCCCCTTGCTCCTTTATATACGGGGGCAGGGGGGCACCCAAAGACACACAAGTTGAATTGTTTTAGTCGTGTGCGGTGCCCCCCTCCACAGAAACACACCTCGGTCATACCGTTGCAGTGCTTAGGCGAAGCCCTGCGCCGGTGAATACATCATATCCGTCACCACGCCGTCGTGCTGACGAAACTCTCCCGTGAGGCTCAACTGGATCAAGAGCTCGTGGGACGTCATCAAGCTGAACGTGTGCTGAACGCGGAGGTGCCGTATGTTCGGTGCTTGATCGGTTGGATCGCGAAGAAGTTCGACAACATCAACCGCGTCACTTGACGCTTCCGCTCCCGGTCTACGAGGGTACGTAGACACACTCTTCCCTCTCGTTGCTATGCATCTAGTAGATAGATCTTGCGTGATCGTAGGAAAATTTTAAAATACTACGTTCCCCAACAGTGGCATCATGAGCCAGGTCTATGCGTAGATGATATGCACGAGTAGAACACAATGAGTTGTGGGCGATACTAGTCATACTGCTTACCAGCATGTCATACTTTGCTTCGGCGGTATTGTGAGATGAAGCGGCCCGGACCGACATTACGCGTACGCTTACGCGAGACTGGTTTCACCGTTACGAGCACTCGTTGCTTAAGGGTGACTGGCGGGTGTCTGTCTCTCTCACTTTAGCTGAATCAAGTGTGGCTACGCCCGGTCCTTGTGAAGGTTAAAACAGCACATACTTGACGAAACATCGTTGTGGTTTTGTATGCGTAGGTAAGAACGGTTCTTGCTAAGCCCGTAGCAGCCACGTAAAACTTGCAACAACAAAGTAGAGGACGTCTAACTTGTTTTTGCAGGGCATGTTGTGATGTGATATGGTCAAGACATGATGAGTTATACGGTTTTGTATGAGATGATCATGTTTTGTAATGTTATCGGCAACTGGCAGGAGCCATATAGTTGTCGCTTTATTGTATGAAATGCAATCGCCATGTAATTGCTTTACTTTATCACTAAGCAGTAGCGATAGTCGTAGAAGCAATAGTTGGCGAGACGACAACGATGCTACGATGGAGATCAAGGTGTCGTGCCGGTGATGAAGGTGATCATGACGGTGCTTTGGAGATGGAGATCAAAAGCACAAGATGATGATGGCCATATCATGTCACATATTTTGATTGCATGTGATGTTTATCTTATTATGCTTCTTATTTTGCTTAGAACGACGGTAGCATTATAAGATGATCCCTTACTAAATTTCAAGGTATAAGTGTTCTCCCTGAGTATGCACCGTTGCGAAAGTTCGTCGTGCCGAGACACCACGTGATGATCGGGTGTGATAAGCTCTACGTTCAAATACAACGGGTGTAAGCCTGTTTTGCACACGCAGAATACTCGGGTTAAACTTGACGAGCCTAGCATATGCAGATATGGCCTCGGAACTGTGGAGACCGAAAGGTCGAGCGTGAATCATATAGTAGATATGATCAACATAAGATGTTCACCATTGAAACTACTCCATCTCACGTGATGATCGGACATGGTTTAGTTGATTTGGATCACGTGATCATTTAGATGACCGGAGGGATGTCTATCTAAGTGGGAGTTCTTAAGTAATATGATTAATTGAACTTTAATTTATCATGAACTTAGTCCTGGTAGTATTAGCATATCTATGTTGTAGATCAATAGCTCGCGATGTTGCTCCACTTTTATTTATTATATGTTCCTAGAGAAAACCAAGTTGAAAGATGTTAGTAGCAATGATGCGGAATTGTTCCGTGATCTGAGGATTATCCTCATTGCTGCACAGAAGAATTATGTCCTTGATGCACCGCTAGGTGACAGACCTATTGCAGGAGCAGATGTAGACGTTATGAACGTTTTGACAAAAGCTCGATATGATGACTACTTGATAGTTTAGTGCACCATGCTTTACGGCTTATAACCGGGACTTCAAAAACATTTTGAAACGCCACGGAGCATATGAGATGTTCCAAGAGTTGAAATTAGTATTTCATACTCATGCCCGTGTCGAGAGGTATAAGACCTCTGACAGTACTTTGCCTACAAGATGGAGGAGAATAGCTCAACCAGTGAGCATGTGCTCAGATTGTCTGGGTAGTACAATTGCTTGAATCAAGTGGGAGTTAATCTTCCAGATAAGATAGTAATTGCCAAAGTTCTCTAGACACTATCACCAAGTTAGTAGAACTTCGTGATGAACTATAATATGCAAGGGAGGACGAAAGTAATTCCCAAGCTCTTCACGATGATGAAATCGGTGAAGGTAGAAATCAAGAAAGAGCATCAAGTGTTGATGGTTACCAAGACCACTTGTTTCAAGTAAAGGGCAAAGGGATGGAAGGGAAACTTCGAGAAGAATGACAAGCAAGTTGTCACTCCCATGAAGAAACCCAAAGCTAAACTCAAGCCTGAAACTAAGTGCTTCTACTGCAAAGGAAATGGTCACTAGAACTGGAACTGCCCTAGATATTTGGCGGATAAGAAGGATGGCAAAGTGAACAAAGGTATATTTGATATACAGATTATTGATGTGTATTTTACTAGTGTTCATAGCAACCCCTCGGTATTTGATATTGGTTCAGTTGCTAAAGAGTAGTAACTCGAAATGGGAGTTGCATAATGAACAGAAACTAGTTAAAAGGTGAAGTGACGATGTGTGTTGGAAGTGGTTCCAAGATTGATATGATCAACATCGCACACTCCCTATACTTTCGGGATTAGTGTAAAACCTAAATAAATTTTATTTGGCATTTGCGTTGAGCATGAATATGATTTGATCATATTTGTTGCAATACGGTTATTCATTTAAAATCATAGAATAATTGTTATTCTGTTTACATGAATAAAACCTTCGATGGTCATACACCCAATGAAAATAGTTTGTTGGATCTCGATCATAGTGATACACATATTCATAATATTGAAGCCAAAAGATGCAAGGTTAATAATGATAGTGCAACTTATTTGTGGCACTGCCGTTTAGGTCATAATGGTGTAAAGCGCATGAAGAAACTCCATAGTGATGGACTTTTTGGAATCACTTGATTATGAATCACTTGGTGCTTGCGAACCATGCCTCATGGGCAAGATGACTAAAACTCCGTTCTTCGGAACTGTGGAGCGAGCAACAGAGTTGTTGGAAATCATACATACTGATGTATGCAGACCAATGAGTGTTGAAGCTCACGGCGGGAATCGTTATTTTCTGACCTTCACTGATGATTTGAGCAGATATGGGTATATCTACTTAATGAAGCACAAGTCTGAAACATTTGAAAAGTTCAAAGAATTTCAGAGTGAAGTGGAGAATCATCGTAACAAGAAAATAAGAGTTTCTACGATATGATCGTAGAGGTAAAATATTTGTGTTAGCGAGTTTGGCCTTCAGTAAAAACAATGTGAAATAGTTTCACTACTCACGCCACCTGGAACACCACAGTGTAATGGTATGTCCGAACAACATAACCGTACTTTATTAGATATGGTGCGATCGATGATGTCTCTTACCGATCTACCACTATTGCTTTTGGGGTTATGCATTAGAGACAGCTACATTCACGTTAAATAGGGCACCATCTAAATCTGTGGAGATGACACCGTATGAACTGTGGTTCGACGAGAAACCTAAGCTGTCATTTTTTTAAGTTTGGGACTGCGATGCTTATGTGAAAAAGTTTCAACATGATAAGCTCGAACCCAAATCGGAGAAGTAAATCTTCATAGGATACCCAAAAGAAACTGTTGGGTACACCTTCTATCACAGATCCGAAGGCCAGGTCTTTGTTGCTAAGAATGGATCCTTTCTAGAGAAGGAGTTTCTCTCGAAAGAAGTGAGTGGGAGGAAAGTAGAACTTGATGAGGTAATTGTACCTTCTCCCAAATTGGAAAGTAGAACATCACAGAAAATTGTTCCAGTGATTCCTACACCAATCAGTGAGGAAGTTAATGATGATGATCATGAAACTTCGGATCAAGTTTCTGTTGAACGTCGTAGATCAACCAGAGTACGTTTCGCACCAGAGTGATACGGCAACCCAGTTTTGGAAGTCATGTTACTAGACCATGATGAACCTACGAACTATGAGGAAGCGATGATGAGCCCAGATTCCACAAAATGGCTTGAGACCATGAAATCTGAGATGGGATCCATGTATTAGAACAAAGTATGGACTTTAGTTGACTTGCCCGATGATCGGCAAGCCATCGAAAATAAATGGATCTTCAAGAGGAAGACCGACGCAAACGGTAATGTTACTGTTTACAAAGCTCGACTTGTTGCGAAAGGGTTTCAACAAGTTCAAGGAGTTGACTACGATGAGACTTTCTCACCCGTAGCGATGCTTAAGTCTGTCCGAATCATGTTAGTAATTGCCGCATTTTATGAAATCTGGCAAATGGATAACAAAACTGCATTCTTTAATGGATTTATTAAAGAAGACTTGTATATGATGCAACCAGAAGGTTTTGTCAATCCTAAAGGTGCTAACAAAATGTGCAAGCTCCAGCGATCCATCTATGGACTGGTGCAAGCATCTCAGAGTTGGAATATGCGCTTTGATAAGTTGATCAAAGCATATAGATTTATACAGACTTGCGGTGAAGCCTGTATTTACAAGAAAGTGAGTGGGAGCACTACAACATTTCTGATGAGTATATGTGAATGACATATTGTCGATCGGAAATGATGTAGAATTTTCTAGAAAGCATAAAAGAGTGTTTGAAAGGAGTTTTTCAAAGAAAGACCACAGTGAAGCTGCTTACATATTGGGCATCAAGATCTATAGAGATAGATCAAGACGCTTGATAAGACTTTCGATGAGTACATACCTTGATAAGATTTTGAAGTAGTTCAAAATGGATTAGTCAAAGAAGGAGTTCTTGCCTGACTTGTAAGGTGTGAAGTTGAGTAAGACTCAAAGCCAGACCACGGCAGAAAAATATAGAGAGAATGAAAGTCATTCCCTATGCCTCAGCCATAGGTTCTATAAAGTATGCCATGCTGTGTACCAAACCTGTTGTGTACCTTGCCATGAGTTTGGCAAGGAGGTACAATAGTGATCTAGGAGTAGATCACTGGACAGCGGTCAAAATTATCCTTAGTAACGGGATGACTAAGGAAATGTTTCTCGATTATGGAGGTGATAAAGAGTTCGTCGTAAAGGGTTACGCCGATGCAAGCTTTGACACTAAATCCAGATGACACTAAGTATCAATCTGGATGCGTATTGAAAGTGGGAGCAATTAGCTAGAATAGCTTTATGCAGAGCATTGTAGACATAGAAATTTGCGAAATACATACGGATCTGAATGTGACAGACCCGTTGACTAAACTTCTCTCACAAGCAAAACATGATCACACCTTATTACTCTTGGGTATTAATCACATAAGCGATGTGAACTAGATTATTGACTCTAGTAAACCCTTTGGGTGTTGGTCACATGGCGATGTGAACTATGGGTGTTATTCACATAACGATGTGAACTATCGGTATTAAATCACATGGCGATGTGAGCTAGATTATTGACTCTAGTGCAAGTGGGGGACTGAAGGAAATTTGCCCTAGAGGCAATAATAAAGTTGTTATTTATATTTCCTTATATCATGATAAATGTTTATTATTCATGCTAGAATTGTATTAACCGGAAACTTAGTACATGTGTGAATACATAGACAAAATAGAGTGTCCCTAGTATGCCTCTACTAGACTAGCTCATTGATCAAAGATGGTTATGTTTCATAACCATAGACATGAGTTGTCATTTGATCAACGGGATCACATCATTAGGAGAATGATGTGATGGACAAGACCCATCCGTTAGCATAGCACTATGATCATTTAGTTTTACTGCTATTGCTTTCTTCAGGACTTATACATGTTCCTATGACTATGAGATTATGCAACTCCCGAATACCGTAGGAACACCTTGTGTGCTATCAAACGTCACAACGTAACTGGGTGATCATAAAGATGCTCTACAGGTGTCTCCGAAAGTATTCGTGGTGTTGGCATAGATCAAGATTAGGATTTGTCACTCCGAGTGTCGGAGAGGTATCTCTGGGCCCTCTCGGTAACACACATCACAATAAGCCTTGCAAGCAAAAGACTAATGAGTTAGTCACGAGATGATGTGTTACGGAACGAGTAAAGAGACTTGCCGGTAACGAGATTGAACTAGGTATAGAGATACCGACGATCGAATCTCGGGCAAGTAACATACCGATGACAAAAGGAACAACGTATGTTGTTATGCGGTTTTGACCGATAAAAGATCTTCGTAGAATATGTAGGAGCCAATATGAACATCCAGGTTCCGCTATTGGTTATTGACCGGAGATGAGTCTCGGTCATGTCTACATAGTTCTCGAACCCGTAGGGTCCGCACGCTTAACGTTTGATGACGATCGGTATTATGAGTTTATGAGTTTTGATGTACCGAAGATAGTTCGGAGTCCCGGATGAGATCACGGACATGACGAGGAGTCTCGGAATTTCCGAGACATAAAGATTGATATATTGGACGACTATATTCGGACACCGGAAGTGTTCCGGAAAAGTTTCGGATTTAACGGGATTGCCGGAGGGGGTTACCGGAACCCCCTACGAGGGGGGATGGTCCATAGTGGGCCTTGTGGAAAAGAGAGAGGCAGCCCGTAGGGGCTGGCCGGCGCCCCACCTAGGGTTCCTAGTTGGACTAGGATTGGGGGGCGCCACCTCTCCTTCTTTTCCTTTCCCTCTCTTCCTTCTTTGGTAGTTCCTACTAGGGATAGGATTGCAATCCTATTCCTAGTAGGATTGCACCCCTAGCCGCACCATAGGAGGGCCGGCCGGCCTCCCCCCTTGCTCCTTTATATACGGGGGCAGGGGGGCACCCAAAGACACACAAGTTGAATTGTTTTAGCCGTGTGCGGTGCCCCCCTCCACAGAAACACACCTCGGTCATACCATTGCAGTGCTTAGGCGAAGCCCTGCGCCGGTGAATACATCATATCCGTCACCACGCCGTCATGCTGACGAAACTCTCCCGTGAAGCTCAACTAGATCAAGAGCTCGTGGGACGTCATCAAGCTGAACGTGTGCTGAACGCGGAGGTGCCGTATGTTCGGTGCTTGATCGGTTGGATCGCGAAGAAGTTCGACAACATCAACCGCATCACTTGACGCTTCCGCTCCCGGTCTACGAGGGTACGTAGACACACTCTTCCCTCTCGTTGCTATGCATCTAGTAGATAGATCTTGCGTGATCGTAGGAAAATTTTAAAATACTACGTTCCCCAACACACACAGCTTCTCAATAGGGGGTAGATTCTTCACGTCTTCAGCTTTAATACCTTTCTCTTTAATAGACTTCTTTGCTTCTCGCATATCCTCGGGGCTTAGAACAAACATGCCCCTCTTCTTTGTTGGTGGAGGTGGTTCAGGGACGGACCAATCTTCATGGTTTTTGGCAATCCTGCCCATTAAGTCTTCCGCGTCGTCCGGTGTTCTTTTCCTGAAAACACAACCAGCGCAACTGTCCAAATAGGACCTAGATTCATCAGTTAGACCAGCATAGAATATATCAATTAATTCATTCTTAGGAACTCCATGTCCTGGTCTAGCCTGAATCAAACCGCAGTACCTCCCCCAAGCTTTAGGGAGGGACTCATCCTGCAACTGTTTAAAATTATAAATTCTTTGTAAAGCAGCATGTTGCATATGAGCAGGAAAGTAATTATCAACAAAAGAGTGAGCTAAGTCCTGAGGACTCTTAATAGAACCGCATGGGAGTGAATCATACCATGCTTTAGCACCTTCCTTCAAGGAGAAAGGAAGAAGCTTGGTCACATAGAAGTAGCGTATCTTCTCATCTGTGGTAAACAGGCTACCTAGTTCACCAAGTTTAGTTAGGTGTGCAATAGCATCATCATTTTCTCTGCCATAAAAGGGGTCAGCTTCAACCATAGGTATAAGTGAAAGATCAACAGAGAAATCAAAATCAGGATCATCAATGCATATAGGAGATGTAGCAAACTCAGGATTAGGAACGGTTTTGTTTTTCAAAGAGTGTTTTTCTAATATTTTCTTAATAGTTTCAGGGTCAGAGCCGGCAAACTCTGTCAGTTCCCTGCATAAATCTTCATCAAGTATATAGTAATCATCATCAAGAAGCCTCTCCTGGAGTTTACTCAAATCAGGATAATCATAAGTTTCACCAATAGGGTAGCGAGTAACAGGAAGTTCAATTCCATATTTTTCAGCAGCAGTAGTAATTTGTTTCTCAAGAGCATAACCAAGCAAACTAATATCATCATCAAAAGTAGTAGAAGCATCATCAAGAGTATCAGACATAGTAACAGATTCAGTAGGAGCATCATGTCGTGGTGGTGAGGCAAACTTACTCATAACAGAAGGTGAATCAAGCGTAGCACTAGTGCTTAGAGCAGTACCTCTTCTTGTAGTGGATCGTAAGATCGGAACCTTGGGGTCACCTTTCTTACCCATAGTGAATAAAGTGCAGCAGGTAGGATACCTCAAGTAGACTTGTAAATATTGCTATGCTCCTCGGCAACGGCGCCAGAAAACGGTACTTGATAACCCTCAACCGTAAGGGATCGAGATAGTCTTCGCGGGTAAGAATAACCCAATTTATTGATTCGACACACGGGGAGCCAAAGAGTATTTATAAGCTTTAACAGTTGAGTTGTCAATTCAAGCGCACCTGAAATATACTAACTTGCAACAAAAGATAAGTGGTAACAGTGATATGATAGTGACGATAGTAATAGTAAAAGTAAACAGCAAAAGTAAATAGCAGTAGTAAATGGCAAAAGTAGCAACTAGTGACAAGCAAGTTTTAAAATACTGTAGGCTAGGGAGATGGATGGTTGGGCGTTGCATGGATGAGATAGTTTCTAACTCGGGGCACGGCACACGGAAAAGTAATGATCATCTAGGCAAATATCAAACATTAGGCATGTATCCCGTAGGTAGTTGTACGTGCTTGCAATAAGAACTTGCACAACATGTTTTGTCCTACCATCCCGCTACGAACGGGGCCAAAAGGAACTAATGGATATTAAGGTGCTCCTGTCAAAGAGCACCGGAACAAAGCAATGAACTTAATGGATACATGTAATCCTCAAACTATGGACCGTCCCCTTTGGTGTCCCAAGCTGTCACTTTTGGGATCGCCGGTTCCAAACCGTAACAGGTGCATACAACTCATAGATAGGATCAAGAACACAAATATATTCATGCAAACACATATGGTTCAGATCTGAAATCATGGCACTCGGGCCCTAAGTGTCAAGCATTAAGAATAACAAGTTGTAGCAAAGATGATAAACACCATACTAGATGATAGGCAACATGCCCCCAACAATCTGATGAACTATTACATGATCTAACTCATCCAATCCCTACCATCCCCTTCGCCTACAGCAAGGGAATTACTCACACATGAAGGGGGAAGTCATGGAGGGATGATGGAGTGGTGATGATGATGACGATGGCGACGATCTCCCCTCTCCAGAGGCCAAATCAGCCTCCAGATTAGCCCTCCCGAAGAAGAACAGAGGGTGGCGGCGGCTCCGCGATGAAAAACAGCGAAAGGACTTCCGATCTGGGGTTTCTGCATCGCGAGGAAAAATACGGGCTAAAGTAGGGCACCAGGGGGTGTGGGGCCCACCCAGGCGCCCCCCCGGCGCGGCCCAGGGGGGGCGCCCACAGGGCGCCTGGGCACCCCCTGGCCCCCCTCTGGTCCCACTTCTGGTATTTGGTTTCTTCGGGTGCGTGGATTTTTCGTGGATTTTTCTGAGATAGTTAAAAATCCGTTTTCCTGCACACAAATAAAACATACAGGCAGCTCTGCTGAAAACAGCGTCAGTCCGGGTTAGTTTAGTCCAAATCATGCAAGAATGAGGTCAAAACAATATCAAAAGTGTTTGGAAAAGTAGATACGTTTGAGACGTATCAGTGCCACGCTATTTACGCTAGTCAGAACAGCCCATTGTGTGGAGTCGAGAGGATCATCCGCCCCGGGTTGATAATCCGGTTCAGCTGGCTCTGGTTGTAGCACCTCGGGTTGGGGCTATAAGTTCACCAAGGTGCTCATGGATGGAGGAAGCAGCATCAACATTCTATACTACGAGACGTTCCGCCGCATGGGGTTGATAGACAAAAAGCTTCCGCAGTCCAACACTATTTTTCACGGTGTGGTGCCTGGTAAGTCGGCATATCCAGTCGGTAAGATAGACTTGGAGATCACCTTTGGGGATAAGCATGATTCGAAGTCCGAAACTTTGACCTTTGAAGTGGTAAAAATCAAGAGCCCGTATCACGCCCTGTTCGGGCGGCCGGTTTATGCTAAATTCATGGCGAGGCCTTGTTATGTTTATCTGCAGCTCAAGATGTCGGGTCACAAGGGAACTATTACGGTCCATGGGAGCCGTAAGATTGCTTTGGAGTGCGAGGAAGGTGATGCAGCTTATGCTGAGGCGATTTGTGCAACCGAGGAATTGAAATTTTATAAAGATAATGTTGATCCGGCAGATATGTCTCCACTGAAGAAGCCAACCACAGAGCATGATCCGGCCTTGAAGTTCAAATCAGCTGATGAGACCAAGTAGGTTTACTTTGTTCCTGGCATTCATCCAAGCAGTTCACAATCAGTGCTAACCTAGATCCGAAATAGGAAAGCGCGCTCATAGAGTTCATCCATGAGAATTGGGACATCTTTGCATGGAAACCTTCTGACATGCCAGGTGTACCGAGGGAACTCGCTGAGCCCACTCTTAATATTGATCCCAAGTTTAAACCGGTTCAATGAAGAAAGGCGCAAGGCTATTAGTGAAGAAATGGCTAGCCTCTTGGCGGCAGGCTTTATAGTTGAGGTGTTTCATTCGGAGTGGTTAGCTAATTCGGTGCTGGTGCTTAAAAAGAACGGCACTTGGCGAATGTGTGTTGATTACACAGATCTGAACAAGGCTTGCTGAGCTGATCCCTTTGCCCTCCCTCGTATTGATCAAATCGTCGATGCTACGGCAGGTTGTGAGCGCTTAAGTTTATTGGATGCATATTCCGGTTATCATCAGATCAAGATGGTAGTTAAGGACCAGGAGAAGACCGCCTTCATAACTCCATTTGGAGCCTTCTACTATGTATCTATGTCGTTCGGGCTCAAGAGTGCCTAGGCGACCTATCGGCGTTGTGTGCAGAACTGTCTTCATGGACAGATTGGGCGGAACGTTCATGCATATGTGGATGACATTATGATGAAATTCAGGAAGGAGGAGACGTTGATAACAGACTTAAAGGAAACCTTTGATAATCTCTGGGTCTATAAGATGATGTTTAATCCGGCTAAGTGTGTTTTTGGTGTTCCAGCAGGCAAGCTCCTGGGGTTCCTGGTGTCAAACAGAGGAATTAAAGCTAATCCGGAGAAGATCAAGGCAATTATATCCTTGGCTAAACCAGCGTGCATCAACGATGTCCAACGCTTGGCGGGCCGCATTGCGGTGCTCAGCCGGTTTATCAACCATTTGGGAGAGAAGGCCATCCCGCTTTATCAGATGATGAAAAAGACAGACTGCTTTGTCTGGAGTGATGCTGCTGATGTTGCGTTTGAGGACTTGAAGAAACAATTGGCAGAGCCGCCGGTCCTTGCTGCACCAGTGGATAATGATCTGCTATTGCTATACATGGCTGCTAATGCCCGAGCAGTGAGCATTGCCATCGTGGTGGAGCGCAAGGAGGCAGGAAAAGAATATCCGGTTCAGCGGCCGGTTTACTATATCAGTAAGGTGCTCATTGAGTCGAAGTAGAGATACCCGCATTGGCAGAAATTAGTATATGGAGTCTTCATGGCAAACCAGAAGCTGAAGCAGTATTTTTAGGGCCATCCAATCACCGTGGTCAGTTCAGCTTCTCTGGAAGATATAATCCAGAACAGAGAAGCGACTGGTCGGCTTGCGAAGTGGGCCATTGAACTTAGTCCTCGCGGATTGAAGTATATGCCACGTACTGCAATCAAATCTCAAGCACTGGTGGACTTCATCAACGATTGGACGGAGTTGCAAACACCGGAGGAAAAAGCCGGATCATACGTATTGGACTATTCACTTTGATGGATCCAGGCAATTGGAGGGCTCGGGGGCCGGAGTCGTGTAAACTTCCCCACGAGGTGATAAGTTTTGTTATGTCCTCCATTTAATGTTCCCTTGTACTAACAATGCAGCTGAGTATGAAGCTCTCCTCCATGGTCTGCGAATGGCTAAGGAGATGAATCTAGGCCGGGTCAAATGTTACGGCGATTCAGACCTGGTAGCACAACAAGTATCTGGTAAGTGGGATTCCAAGGATCCACTTATGGCAGTGTATCATCGAGAGGTGGACGCCGTGGCTGGACACTTCAAGGGTTATCAGGTGGACCATGTGGACCGGCGAAAGAATGAAGCGGCCGATGTGCTAAGCCGGCTGGGTTCTCAACGTAAACCAGTTCCACCCAATCTCTTTCTGGACGTATTGTAGTCCATCGGTGAAATTACTTTCAGAAGAGGACTTGGTTGTTCCTGATCTGTAGGCTCAATTGGTGGCGGCGCTTCATGTTATTCCAGATTGGATGGTCCCTTACCTGGCGTACATGAACCGAGGTGAGTTACCAGAAGATGAAGTCTTGGCGAGACAAATAGTCCGACGATCTAAGTCAATGACTATTGTCAATGGAGAGCTGCATCATTGCAGCGTATCTGGGGCATTTCAACATTGTGTGTCGCCAGACGAAGGCCGTGATATTCTTAGAGAGATTCACGAAGGAGATTGTGGTCATCATGCCGGTTCAAAATCTTTGGTAGCTAAAGCTTTTTGTCATGGGTTCTATTGGCTGACGGCTCATGCCGATGCAGAGGATTTGGTCAGAAAATGTGATGCTTGCCAGAAATTCTCACGGCGTACCCATATACCGGCTCAAGAATTGAGGATGATTCCAATTACTTGGCCGTTTGCGACTTGGGGGCTAGACATGGTCGGACCCTTTAAGAGATCTCCAGATAAGAAGACCCACCTTCTGGTAGCGGTGGATAAGTTTACCAAATGGGTTGAGGCGGAAGCAGTCAGCAAGTGTGATGCGGCAACGGCGGTTCAGTTCATCAAGAAGGTGATTTTCCGGTTTGGCTTTCCACACAACATTATAACTGATAATGGTACCAATCTGTCCAAGGGGGCTATGGAGGAGTTCTGTCAACGAGAGCACATCTGCCTTGATGTATCTTCAGTGGCTCACCTCCAATCCAATGGTCAAGCTGATAGAGCCAATCAAGAGATCTTGAGAGGCATCAAACCCCGGCTCATGGTCCCTTTGCAGAGGACGCCGAGTTGTTGGGTGGAGGAATTACCCTCTATGTTATGGAGCATCAACACCATACCTAACAGGTCTACGGGTTATACGCCTTTCTTCATGGTATATGGAGCTGAAGCGGTCCTCCCTAGTGACATCCGTATGATTCGCCACGGGTGGCGGCTTACGTTGAAATTAACAATGAGAAGGCACGGCAAGATGCGTTAGACCGGCTGGATGAGGAACGTGACACGGCAGCAGCTCGATCGGCGATTTATCAGCAAGATCTGCGCCGGTACCACAGTCGCCGGGTTAAAACCAGAACGTTTCAAGAAGGAGATCTAGTGCTCCGGCTCATACAAGACCAGACGGACATGCACAAGCTATCCCCGCCTTGGGAAGGACCCTTTGTGGTCAGCAAGAATCTACACAACGGATCATACTACATCGTCGACGTTCGAGAACACAAGGACTCACGCACTGCGGAGGAGGAGACCCGACGGCCGTGGAACATTGCTCTTCTTCGGCCTTACTATACCTGAGCTATAGGCTCCGCTTTATGTACATAAAATCGCAATGTATATATTATGATCAATATAATAAACCGGCGCCCCCGTAAAAACGGGGTATCTGTTGCTTTTTTTCATAAGAGTTTGTCACATGGGGGCTTCTGTGTGCAAAGGAGTTCCTATGGCCCTCTTAGACCGGCTACTAAATCAAGACCGTCATAAGAGCATAGCTTTGGTTGCTTCGGTAATCCGGCTAACAAAGCCCACATGATGACGAGGGGCAAAAGAGAGTTCGATGCATAGCACGACTCAAACATAGGCCCTGACGAGCATAGCTCACAATGCTACCTGGGGGCTTCTGACGCATAGCATCAACGAGTTGACAACCCTTGTAGTAGGCTATCAAGCCACGGCTTGGAAGCCTGGTGTATACACCTAAAACCCCGGATTAGCCTGCCTGCATTAAGTAAGTCACTTCGCCCAGGTAAACCTGGTATGACCCGTCGAACGTTTCACAAGTCAATCTTCTTACAGGCCCTGAACTTGGCAACGTTAAATTGACGATTGGTTAAGGATTGAGGTCCATCTTAACAGGCTTTGTGAAATGGTTAATTCAGTAGCCTGGCAGCCCATAAAAAGCCTCGAATTTGGAGCCTGGCAGCTCATAAAAAGCCTCGACTATAGGATTTTATTTGACAATGTCTCTTTGATTTTGCTAAGTTTTTATCTTCAAGGTCATTGGTGTTTATCCAAGTCCATTGATTCAGGGAGTGGATGACTATAAGTTGCCACTACAATACACCAGCGTTTACAGAACCTGGTCTCGTTTGATTATAAATCGCCAGTGATGTCTACAGTTAAACCAGTGTTTATCATAACCCGGTACGGTTCCATCATGAACCGGCAAATGATCAAGGGAGTGATCAATACTTGCAAATTGGATCATTATCTTTACTACCGATTATTGATTAAGGCCAATAGCACAAAACTTAATCACAGGTATGATATATGTTTCATATTTTATATACAGTTCAGGTTATACACCTAGACCATGTATTTGGGCATCATGACCCGTCCGGCGATAAACCGCCAAGATACTTTAAACTCTGTCTTATGCAGAAACAGGTGGAATAAACTATTAAAAACATCATAAGCAGTAATAATTATGCAGTTGCCAGATGAAGCTATAACATACAAAGGAGAATATGCGTGAAAACATAACCCAAGTGTTTCAGCTACCCTATTACAAGGCGCTTGGCAGCCCAAAAGAATATATGTTCTTTGTTTAAAGTGCTGTGACATAATATTTAAACCAGCACCGGTTTAGGAATCCGCGTCAGCTCGGCTTGAAGGTTGTGGATCGTCCTGCTCCGACTCCTCGTTGTTATCTTCTAGCAGCTGGAAGTCAGTGGTTTCCCAATTGATCTTGGTCAGCGCTTTGAAAACAGCTTCATCGCTCACGAGTTCAGACGGATCAATATCAGGAGCGTAAGTGTGCTTACGGACGGGTGGGATGAGATCTTCAACATCGTAAGCCGGAGGGTCGACCCGCAAGTTCTCAGCATTATAACCCGGATGATAACGAGACAGATCAGCCTCATCAGATAGTTTACTGGCCAAAGGCCGCATTTCTCTTGTTAGAGAACGCAAATCGCTATCTGTGAATGTTGATCCGTCCTCTTTCATGCTTGGATAGCCATTCATCACTTATGTCGGATCAAGGTTAGGCACCCAAGCTTTCGCTCGAGTTAAGGCCATCAAGGCACCCGCCCTTGCAGATGATTTCTTCAGCTCCACGAGACGGGCAGGTAGAATTGATAATTTCTCTAAAGTGCCTTTGATCGTTGTGGGAGCCAGCTTATTATGGGAAGCAGTGCAGACAATCCGTTGAGCGCCGGAATACAACTGCTCTATGAGAGTGTATGCGGCCTTTAATTTCCTCCGCATGTCTGTACCGAGATGAGCAATACGTTTTCCTACATCAAAAGAGTTTGAGTTAAACCGGAAAGTGCAGAAAGATCATATTCAGGATTATGTTAAGTACAAGGTTGTCAGAATCGCGATTCTGTTATAAGATTCTACGACTTTATGATCCAAACTAACCCCTATGATTCTACGATTTTAGTTCTTAGAATCTACGTTTCTACGATCCTGATAGTGAAGATTCTATGATTTGTGATCCTACCATCAAAGATCCGATCCGATTCAAAATCACGATTCTGACAACCTTGGTTAAGTATATTTACCGAAGACAGCAGTAGTCATGGTATTTATCTACTGCTTTAAACCGGACAGTTCCTCTGTCACAGGATTGAGAGCAGCTTCCGCATCAGTTGCCCTTTTTTCCAAGGTGATTCTTTCAGCATCCCAATCCGACCGTTCCATTTCAAAGTCCTTCTTCAGCTTTTCCATATTTGCTAAACCAAGGGTCAGCTCATCTTTGAATTTGGAAGCGGCGGTTTGTTGAAACTTCAAAGTATCTTGAAGCTCGGCCACTTGAGAATCCTTCCAGTTTAGATCATCCTGTCAACAGAAGAGCATATTATACATTGATGAAGTGTATTCAAAGTCCCAAGCACAAAACAAGTTATATACTTGGCACTTGGGGGCTAATGTGTATTTGTAGTTAACAAGACATTTTTCAGTAAAGTCCCAAGCACATAACAAGTTATACACTTGGCACTTGGGGGCTAATGCGACATTGTTCAGAAAAGATTACAAACTGAAGTCCCGGTTCATCCTAAAGAAATAAACCGGACCTTGGGGGCTACAATGGAGTAAAGGCAAGCTACAAGACTTACGCAAGAATAAAGTACAAGTTAAAGCAGAAAGTTACCTCATAGCGTTCCTTCATCATATTTACTAAACCGGCTTCATGATCACGGTTGGTGTACAGCCGGTTCAGATAACCGGAATGGAGCTCTGGAGCACTAACTTGAGCATAATTGGACAAGTCAGCACTCCATTTTCCTTTGTCTTTGCTAGAAATTTCATCCTTCGCAGTATGCTTGGACAAGGCAACATGTTCACTAGGAGCAGTGTAGCCGAATCCAGTGATCTGAACCTCTTCGGTTGAAGCGGCAGTAGGTTTAGCAGGGCTAGCAGGAGTATTGCTGGCCCGGACAGGACTAGGCGGATTAACATCAAAATCCATCGGTGCAGTTTTTTGATCGTTAAAAACTTCATGGTCCGTTGGAGGAGGATCATCATGCAAAGCGTCAACAGTCTCTTCAGCAGTCTCAGGATCCTTTGCCGGTTCAGGAATCGCGTCATCACCTGTCGGTTTATTCAGCTTGGCCTTTTTACTAGGCTTGGGCTTACTGCAGAAGATAAAGGTGACAATGGTCAGGGGATTAAAAGAAAGAGGTTAAAACAACAAAATTAAAAACTTACCCATGAACGGTCTTGAAAGGAGGAATCTACGTAGCTGTTGATTCGCCGGATGACGATCGAGGAGTATCCTGGTAATTTGAATCAGACGGATTAAGAGGCTGAAGAATATGACATGCTTTTGAATAAAGAGCGTCTGGAGTTTGTAAAACCTCTGATCGACGTTTCTGGGCTGGGCTATGTGGTAAACCGGTGGACTCAATGGCATGGCCACTGTGCCGCGTAGTGTGGCGAGCTTCATGTTGTTGTTTCTTCAAAAGAAAGTTTGGATCCAAATAAGCGAAAGGGTGAGAAAACTGTACTTTCCGGCTTGTTCGACGAATTTTTGGTGTCGGCAGAGGTTCTGAACCGGAAGAAAGGGTAATTACCTCGACATCCTCCGCCTTGCTGCCCTCAGCGCGTCCCTGAGTGCAATCATTGTTAATAAGATGCAACAAAAAGGAGTTAAAGGAGTCAAGTAATACCTTTGAGGCCGGTTCATCATCCTCCGGATTGGATTCAGATACGTCAGTATTTTTCTTCCTGACGTTCTTCTTAACAACTTTGGTTTTTTGGCGAGGCACCTTCGCCGGTTTATCCTGGACTTTCCTTTTCCAGAATGGGTCATTACCGTGTTGAAAGATTATGAAGTCATTCAAGAAGAGTACTAAAGAAGGACTGAAATAGAGCAAAGCAATACAGGAGAGAAATTTACCGATGGCGGTTCGCTGAGCTCACAGAAGGGAGCCAGTCCAGTTTGGCTTCAGGCCTCTACCAGTTCATTCAACAGCTTTTGAACAACATCATTAACTTCATTTTCTGCTAGCACAACCTCAGTATGGCGGAGAGGGTCTTTGGGATCTCTGGTATACTCACACATTAAACCGGAGCGCCGGCTTAGTGGAAGAATGCTCCAGGAGATCCAACAGCGAATGAAATCAATTCCAGTTAAACCATTTGCCATGAAGGCTCTGAGCTTTGAGAGCTGAGGGGCGTACTGGGCTCGTTTTTGAGCACTTAGTCGTTGTGGAAATGGATGGTTCTCAGAGAGCCGATGAGAACGATAACCTGGCAGAGGATTTTCACCTTCTGGAGAAGTATCCAGACAATAAAACCAAGTCTGGTTCCAGTCTTTAGGATGGCTATGATGATTTGCGTGAGGAAAGCTAACATCTTTTCTCTTCTGGATGGACATCCCTCCAAGTTCCGTGTTAGGACCATCTGAGAACTCGGTGCGGCGGTTTAGATGGAAAAAGTCCTTAAACAATTCGACTGAAGGCTCTTCTTGCAAATAAGCTTCACAAAAGACTTGGAAATTGCAGATGTTGGACACAGAATTGGGCCCAATATCTTGAGGATGGAGTTGAAAGTCAGCTAGCACATCACGGAAGAACTTTGACACGGTAGGGCTGAACCCTCGGGCTAAATGATCAAGGAAAACAATAACTTCTCCCTCTTTGGGCTTTGGAGGACACTCCGATCCGGGGACTATCCAGTGAAGAACATCCTTTGGGCCTAAAGCGCCAATTTCAGCACGGTTCTGCAACTCTTCCTCAGTAACCCAGGACTGGACCCAGTTGCAGGAAGTAAACTGCTTGGCTTGATTTGCCATTCTGGAAAGGAAAAGCTGAAAATATAACGAAGAGCCGGTTTATGATCTAAGCAAGCTTAAACCGGCAGTGTTTAAAAGGTACTTATCAACGGCGGTTTAAGCAGGGGCCTAATGGTATCTACCGGTTTATAGACTTTCCTAAAAGTTAAACCGCCAATAAGAATATGAAGGATACAGATCTATTGGAAAACAAGTTCTGTAATATCAGTGACGAAGTTATGGATCTACAGCAGGTCGGAAATTCAGAAATATTCATGGTCTATATTCAACGGATGCAACAGTGGCTTCGACAAGCGCAGTCGAAACTAATACTTTGGGGAAGAAAAAGGTACCCTCAGGAGGCGGAGTTACTACTATGGTTGCGGAGCAGAGAGGATCAGATCTATACCAGTTGTTGGGCAACGATGAAAAAACTACAAAAAACTACGAAGAACAGCGCCCTAGCTATGAACTTACTGACGGAAACCCTAATGAGATCTATATACGGGATAAGGATAGGACTTACCGGAGCCGAGAAGTGCGGGGGCGCGTCGGCGATTTTCTGATCTGACCAGGTTGATGCAGCGGCCAAGCTTGATGAAGAGGCGAAGGTCGACGGCGGCGGCGGAGCTTGAGCACGAGCGAGCACAAGGAAGAAGAAGAGGCAAAGGAGCAAGGGGGAAAAGGAGATGCCCCTCTGCCCTATTTATAAGCCGAAGAATGAAACGGCGGGCGCGGGAATCGAGGAGCCAGAAAAGTGAATATGGGACGATACTGTCACCTCGATCTTCGGAGCTTTAAATTAGTAAAAAATAAAAACAGGTACAAATATTAAATGGGCAGATGACTTCACGACGATTTAATGTGATCCAAGAAGATGACGTCACGGCGGTTTATGAAGCGTTTGAAGCTATGAAAGGTGAAATCTTTATAAGACGTTGAAGATTGACATGAACAAGTTCAAATCAATCTGGGGCCTAATGTCAGTGATATTATTACTGGGTATAAACCGCCCAGGAGGGGCCGGTTTATGCCTGTCGAGATTACTTCTGCTGAAGCCCAGTGGAGCATGACGCTTTATTTCAGAAGACTTAAAGCCCAAGAGGTGTTAGGGCCCATAATTTGTAAACCGCCATACGGCGTGTAACTTGTGTTGTAAGATAGGAAAGATAGAGACCGAGTCGGACACGTTTATGAGCCGGCCTCGGGGCTCTGTAAACCGGCCCGGGCATCATCCCATGTATATAAAGGGTCGACCCGGCCACGGTTCAAAGACAGAGAACAACAATTCGAGACACAGGCAAAGCGGATTCGCTCCCTGGTCATCGAAACCCTCGCAATACCACACCAAACTAGACGTAGGCTTTTACCTTCATCAAAGGGGCCGAACTAGTATAAACCCTTGTGTTCTTGTCCGCTTTAACCCCTTTAAGCTAACCCGTAGCGATGGCCTCACGACTAAGTCCTTTTGCTAGAACATCTGCCGTGACAAAACCACGACAGTGGTGGAGAGCGAGGTCTGTGCATGGCTCATCGGTGCGGGAGGGGGCGGTTTATATAGCCACGGCCGGGCGGCGCCTGCGTGGTCGCCGTGTGTACACGTGGCGGGACGCGTGTCGCCGCGCCTTCACTGCACCGCCCGTGAGGCACCAATGGAGGCTGACCGGCGCGGCAGCGCGCAGCAGCTTTGGCATTGATTCCCCCCAGGAACCGAGGCGGTGAGGACGGCGAAGCGACAAGAACCGTCGAGTCGCTGCCAAGGAGGGCCCGCCGATTTTCGCGCCAAAAACGTTTCGACCGGCGCCCCCAAGCGTCCCAGCGCGCCGGGTTCGGCCTGGGTCCGCCGGCACCAATTTCGGCCTGAGCGGGCGAAAAAAGGCCTTTGAGGACGCGACTGGGCTAATTTTCCGACGCCGGCGGCAAAAAAACCGCCTTTGGGGCCTTGTTGGGGGCGCGGTTGGAGATGCTCTAAGAGCCACACACACGCAGCCACGCAAGCGATCAGAGGTTTGAGGCTCTGGAGTTACCTATGAGATTTTGTTGTTTAAAAAAAAAGAAGGGAAGCGTCTGGATTCATGTATACGCGTTGGACGTGGTGCTGTCTATATTAAGCAAGGAGAGGAAGGCAAATCAGCCTAGAGATGACAACGGTTGTATGCTGCAATGAATAAAGACGCGGAGTCGCAGGTTCAGGTGGAGATTGCCTGGTTCGATCATGTAATCAAGTGTTGCATCGGGACGGAGATGATATTTTTACATCAGGTGTCCATGAAGTTGGGGTATTGTCAACGTCGGCAAAATAGAGAACTTTGGATAATGGCAGTTGTGGGTAAATAATCTGTTGAAGCAACGGGTATGCTTGATGGTGTAGCGGGATGCCAAGTCAATCAAGATGGATCTGCGGTGAAAGACAACATGCCTATGAGGCTCGGAGGAGTCTGAAGTGCGTTGTGACAGGATCATGCATACACAGGGCGTCAAGCATTGTACTGAGATGTGCGGGGCGGACAGAACACAGGGTGGAGCATGGTTGCAGTCAGACAAGATCGGTTGCACAGCCTCAGACATCAATAAATATTGTTCATCCTTTGTCGTCTTATGAATAACTAAAGTTTCTCGGGCAAAGTATGCGAAGCTCAGATTCGCATGCACAAAACCAATCTCTCAAACATGAACAATAATATGATGCATGAAACCAAGAATGTGTACACTTCTGCGTTCTGAGGATTTTATCAGGATAGAATACACACTTAAAACAGAAATACATATGTTATTCCGTGGCATTATTTCCCAGCTAATCAATTTCGAAGAAGAAAAATAACCCACTGTCGCATGTGATATGTAATTTTGTTAGCGGACATGAAGTAATTTGATCCACATATACTCTATGTTGTAGAAGAAAGCGAGTCAGGAAACACATGCAAGGGATGCAATACTTACATCACATGTGAGGCCAGGAAGCACGTGTGAGGGGCTGAGGGATGAAATACTTCCACTTCTTGGCACAGAGTGCTGGCTGTTTGCAGCAGATTTAGACGAAGTACTCAACGATCCTCCCCGTAGAAGGACCAGCAGGGAGGAGACCAGTGCCGATCTCAAACCGGCAGGGAGCAGACCGCCGCATCGCGGGCTCGTTCGCTGGCGGCCGCCATGCATGCACCCACTTCCTTCTTAGGGAGCAGACCAGTGCGATCGAAGAGGCGACGGATGCAGGCGCCACAGCGCCACGGGGTCGCTCGCGGCCTCATTTGCCGCGTGCGCCCGCTTTGTGCCAAGGGAAGAAACCGGTGCGGCCCGAGAGGCGAGGGGGAGCGGGCGCGGCCGCGCCGTGGGAGACTTGTGCGGCTGGAGGAGTGAAGTCTACAATAAACCTTGAACTCGTGCGATGAGTCGGAATTAAACCCTCACCTCAGAATCCCTGAAATCCACACCCTGTTCTCTCTAATCCCAGTCAAACTCAACCCTAATACCAGTGTTGATCAGTTTGGTGCACCGGAAAAAGGGAATCCCCACTGGGATAACTCTTCGCTCCCACTGACTATGCGGTCCCATTTGTCATATCCATCTTCCTCTCTCCCGTGCTGGTTCACTCCAGAAAGTTTCCCGTCGCGGCTTCTCCTTCTCTCCATGAATCCATCTAACTGCCGCCCTACACGACTAGGCCCCTCTCCATCCCCCACTGCTCCTGTTGTCTTCGTCGCCATCTGGCACGAGATCGAGGCGAGTAAGGATCCACGGTGTGCGATCTCACGGTGGATGTCACTGCATGCCTTGTATTATAGCGAGGTCCATATGGTGCACGCGGGCGCAGCCTTAAAACGCCTCCATGATGACCTCGTAGAACTGGCTGTAGAGCTCGCCTGCGTGCTCCGCCGCAGTCGACGAGGTGTCGGGCTCGAGAGACGAGTGCGGGGAAGCCCGCAAGAGGCACTGGGCCAGCGCGGCGGTGAAGCAGCTGATGACGAAGTCGACAAGACTACAGAGTACAGACGCGTACCGGCGTACGTAGCCACGTCAATGCCGTAGGCCATGTTGACGGCGCCCTGGGCCAACGTGTGAGGGCGCTCGCCGGGCACTGAGTTCATCCTCTGCGAGCTGAAGCCAAAGGATGTACGATCTCAAGACTATGAAGGTCTCATTTTTGCTAACCAGCGTACAGATCCGGCGTCTCTGGCTATGGATTTGATGGGTGATTTTTTTTTTTCTTTTTGGGCTAGGAGAGATAGGGAGCTGGAGCATGAAGAAAGCACGCATAATCAGATTCCTTTTATTTAACAGTTTCTTTATTTTTATAACTAGGTGAGTCCTAGCTACTAACTCTATATACCGTAGCAAAATCGCAGTAACTTCGAAAGAATTGTTGTCCTCTTTATAAGCCAGCGTAAAACTAAATAGAGGAAAATGAAAATGACATGTGGTGGTGAGATGTCAACGAGAGTATCCTATGATCCTGGTCGGGAACGATCTTTCCTTGTGTGCCAAACATGATCATGGTTAGAATTGATCGGGATCAAAGTGTACAGGGTACAAATTTCAGGGATTCGGAGGTGAGGGTTTGATTTTGACTGGTCGTATGAGTTCGAGGTATCAGGGGTCGTATGTATTGGATGAGATTCACTGATTATGTATTGCCGAGTGATCTGGGCCGGCGCGCCGGCCCAAAGTTTTGACCGGTCGCGCCCTAGCCGCAGGAAAAAAATGATTCACACCAGATCTTCTTCCTCCACATGCATCTTACATTTGTGCAGCTCCCTGCATCTAGCCGTCTCGCTCTGCTCCCCTCTGGTGGGCGTCCTCATCGCCGGCCAAACGGGTGAGCCCATGTGCGTGCGGTTGGATTCACGTGATGCTTCAAGTCAAAAGGAGCCAAACGCGCTGCTAGCGCCCATGCCCCTTGGGCCTCCCGCTGTGTTAGCTCTAATCTTGATTTAGTTTTTTGCATGTTTATTTCATTTGCATATAGCTAGTTGTGTTCCTGTAGTTCCGGCCAAGACATGGAAGGCGAGATGCCGGAGCGGCCGTGCCACGCGGTAAGTCCGGTGAGATGCCGTTGGTGGTGTGACTTTGCCAAAGTGCATGCAGGAACTTAGGATATTATCTAGTAGTTAGTGAGTTAGTTAGTTGAGTGCATGCATTATTTGTTAGCTGCTTAGCCGGGCCGTGAGTTAGTGGCCGTTGTGGTGAGAGTGCATGTAGGCAGTGGGTTAGTGGGCAAGTGTGGCGTCCAGAATTTGTGTTGGTGCGTGGCACGAAGTGCCCACATCCCTTGTATAAATATTGCACGTGAGTTAACAAAGAGATAGAGCCGAGAGGGCAGTGGCAAAATGTAGCGCTTGTGTACTCCAAGGGAAGGGCCTCTGGCAAAGCTCATGTGGTCTGCCTTGGTGTGTATGTGTGTGTTTCTCCATGTCTTGTGTGTTCTTGTGAGAAACCATGAGAGAGAGTTGTGTGATGTAGAAGAAGAGCGGCGCTGCGAGAGGAGGCGGCGCCAACAATTGGCATCAGAGCCTTGTTGATCCGAGGCGACGGCGGCGGCGCGGCGGACTCCATGTGAGGGGGACGTCGGTGGCGCATGGTGGACGCCGTTGGCGGCGCGATGCTGCTAGCGGCCGGTGCGTGTCTCCATCATCATCGAGCTGCGTCACGAGCGATGGAGAGATGTGTGCTGCCCGGTAAGTTGCGGCGCCGGCGGCAAGGTGGTGATGGCCATGGAGCGGAGGCCATTGCCAGGAGGAGTTCCATGTCCGAGTCGTCGACAAGGTGCGTCATCGTCGACAACATGGAGGCGAGTCACCGGCGAGTTGCGTCATCGGTGGCGAACATGAAGGCGAGTCACCGGCGAGTTGCGGCACCGGCGGCAATGAGGTGATGACCATGGAGCGGAGGCCATTGCCACGACGAGTTCCATGTTCGAGTCGTCGACAAGGTGCGTCATCGTCGACAACATGGAGGCGGGTCACCGGCGAGTTGCGTCACCGGTGGCAAACATGCGACAACGAGCATGCCACGGCGGCGTGCTCGTGATGAAGGCGTTGGAGGTGTGTACCTCATCGAAGCCCACGGCGACGGCGTCGATCGGCGTGTCAAGATGGCATTGGCGGCCATCTCCATGTTGCACCGATGACATTGTTGTCGACGGCAAGTGGTTGCAGGTGATCCCGTCGAAGATTGAAGAATCAAGATTAGGAGGGAAATTGTTAGCTCTAATCTTGATTTAGTTTTTTGCATGTTTATTTCATTTGCATATAGCTAGTTGTGTTCCTGTAGTTCCGGCCAAGACATGGAAGGCGAGATGCCGGAGCGGCCGTGCCACGCGGTAAGTCCGGTGAGATGCCGTTGGTGGTGTGACTTTGCCAAAGTGCATGCAGGAACTTAGGATATTATCTAGTAGTTAGTGAGTTAGTTAGTTGAGTGCATGCATTATTTGTTAGCTGCTTAGCCGGGCCGTGAGTTAGTGGCCGTTGTGGTGAGAGTGCATGTAGGCAGTGGGTTAGTGGGCAAGTGTGGCGTCCAGAATTTGTGTTGGTGCGTGGCACGAAGTGCCCACATCCCTTGTATAAATATTGCACGTGAGTTAACAAAGAGATAGAGCCGAGAGGGCAGTGGCAAAATGTAGCGCTTGTGTACTCCAAGGGAAGGGCCTCTGGCAAAGCTCATGTGGTCTGCCTTGGTGTGTATGTGTGTGTTTCTCCATGTCTTGTGTGTTCTTGTGAGAAACCATGAGAGAGAGTTGTGTGAGGTAGAAGAAGAGCGGCGCTGCGAGAGGAGGCGGCGCCAACACGCTGCAGGCGCCTCCCTGCTCACAACATACAAGATTTTCGAGCTCCTCACCATGCCGTTTCTAGACATGAAGCGCAGAGAGACAAAGCACCACACCCTTCTCTTTCGCCACACACGCGCATGCGCCCTTGGGAAGCAGACATGACCACCATCACGCGAGTTAACTGCTCAAAACCACCACATTTATGGTTAGGGTATTCCAAACTACCGCTTTCGTTAAAAATCACAAAAGACCACCACTTCTGCGCCATGTGGGTAACAAAACGCACTGATTCGAAATTGAGCGCGTCTAACAGCAAACCTGACGGGTGGGACCGCTGATGTGGTTAAGACTAATCCTAGTCGATCTTTGACCAGCTGAGGTGGACGCGGTCGCACCTGTCAGCTCTCCTCTCCTTCTCATATCTCGTCTCCTCCTTCCTTTCAACAGGAGCAGTGGAGGAACAGCAGCGACGAATGACCCTGCTAGCTCCGGCGAGGCCGAACCCCCGCGCCCCAGCATGCTCCGGCGTGGTAGAGCTCCCTCTCCCCCACTCCCCCACCCCTGCCCGCTCCGGCGAGACCGAACCCTCGCGTGCCCGCGCCCCTGCCCTCTCCGGCGAGGCCAAGCCCCCGTGTGCCCATGCCCCTTCCTCCCTGCGGCGAGGCCGAGCCCCCGCACACCCGCGACCCTGCCAGCTCTGGCGAGGCCGAGCACCCGCGCGCCCGCTTCATCAAGGTCAAGGCACAGCCCGCCCGCCCTTCCTGACAGGTGTGTCGGGTGGTCAGTCACCGCGACGATGCCTTGCGGGGTGGATCTGGCAGCTGGTGCCAGCAGGAGCTCGTAGGGCGACGCCAGAGGAAGGTCGAGCGCATGGAAGGCCGGTTGGCGCGGGGTGGGCTTGATCTTCGCGTCGAGATCCAGGCACTCAGCCGCGGAATGAGGTGGGGCGCAGGGCGGGGCTTGCCGGAGAAGCGAACGCGAGGCAGCGGCGCTTGCCGGAGGGCACCCCTCCTTCAGCTCGGCCTCAGCCGCCGGTGGAGCTGGTTAATTAGAAGGGGAGGGAGTGAGAAATTTGAGGAAGGAGGTGTGAGGCAGACAAGTGGGACCCCGTCCACCTCAGTAGTCAAACTTTGATTAGGACTAGTCTTCGCCACATCAGCCCAGACAGACGGGTCCCACCTGTCAGTATTGCTGTTAGACACATCTCAATTTTAAATAAGTGTGATTTGTTACTCACTTGTCGCGGAAGTGATGGTTTTTTGTGATTTTTGACCAAAGCGGTCTAGAGCAGGCGCCTCTCCGTCTTGATGGCTTGAAGAGCCTTCTCCGGTCTAGCGCTGTGTCGAGGGAGTATAGCTATGCCTTGCTGCCAGGAAGGAGTTCCGTCAGCAGTTCATGGCAAACCACGACCCTCAGGTGTCAATACAGCTGGTGAACTCCTGACACGAAGAACTCCAACGAGTATACATTGGTGAGACTGGACGTGGTGATTCTTTTCTATTAGAGCGAGGTGTATTTCTGCATTTTAGCCCGTTCTTTGGGAACGACTGAGCTGCTGGGGAAGAATAGTGGCATCGCGTATATACTAGTCACAACGCCCTGCACCCCTCCGCGTGCAGCTCTCCCGTGACACAAGTCAAAAGATTTGCTCGTGACACTTTGTTGGTTATCCCGCCGCAGGTGTATGCTGGCGCGCAACAGGTTTTTTGGTCGTCTCACCATGTTGTTTTTGGTCATACCCCGCGGAGAAGGTACATCACAATGCCAGCCAGCAGGAATCACCAGTATCATGACTTTCGCCCCCACACAACCATTTGTCCATTCGCAACACCCATGGCCGCCATCACACCACACACCACAAGCGACAACGAGGGATCCATATCTGAGATCCTTCGCTTAAGCGAGCTTCTAGAGGAAGTTCTCCTGGTGCATGAAAAAGAAATGCAATTGTGTTAAGCAACTTCTCCTGGAGGCCACATCTTTACGGGTGAACAGGACCCCCTTCGACTACATTGACAGATCACACGGGAACCTCCAATATTCACTGCCAGAACCACCAATCCTCTTTTTGTGAATAGAGAACCACCAATCCACATACAATATGAACCTTTTCTTAAGGAACGAGAAACCTTTCCATATATAGTAGATCGTGAGCATATCGACACCCCTTTCTATGTGAGAGCAAACCGACCATTATTTTTCATTTTTGACACACGGTTTTCGGGTGGGGGCACATCTTTATGGGTGAACGAGCCCCC